>OZ017738.1:173648323-174317798 GCA_963969285.1 Odontomyia ornata
CAGGGAGGGGAAATACACGAAAAATTTGTATCCCCCCCCTCGCGATTGGACACCTGTGATCCGAAAAATCTAAAAAGAAATCAGGATTGTAGGCCTTGGTGAGTACAACAACAACAAATACGTTAGAAGTCGCAATTCACTCAACTTTGTTAGTAATAGTATGATTTATCGATTTTATGTTTTCTTGAATAAAATCTTTACGGTACCCTTAAATTCGATGAACATAGATGTGTATTTATAAGATTAATCTATCCTGAAAGTTTCATAAAGATTGAATCATATTTAGCGAAGTTATAACGGTTTGAATTTTCCTGTATTACTAGGGAACAATATGCGCTGCATTTATTACTATGGCAACATATGGCTATGGAACAACATGCGCTTTTTACCGACTCAGACACTACAGTTTTGCTAGGATTTGCATGAAAATTTCAGGAATGATAGGTGTCATGTATATCTTTGAGAATCGGTTCAGCTAGTGGTATCAGTAATCGTAAAACAAAATAGTGGCTGTTTTAAATGCGAAGATTGAATAATTTTGAGTTATTTTTCCCCAACTTCAACGTTTAACGTGCATGCTTTGAACACTTGATTCAATTTAATGGATGACTGAAGATGAGTACCTACAATTAATGCTCATAAGTGAAACAAGTCAAGGAGGCGGGAGAGAGCTCCTAGCAAAAGGGTTTTGTAACCATTCTAGGATTCGAAAAAATTGGCCATTAATCGATGATAACAGTACAGGAGAGTGGCCCCTGAAAAAAAAAATTCATCAAACGTAGCCGATATGAGTATGAAATAAAAGTTTTCATGCGAACTTTTCAAAACAGTTGTTAAACTGTCAGTTTTTGCTTCAGTGGGGGCACAGGGGGGAAATACATGAAAAATGTGTTTCCTCCCTCGCGGATGGATATCTGAAATAATTATCAAGGGAGATATTTATGAGTATAAGAATACCAAAAACCTCCGAAGTCGAAATTCGTTCAACTTTTTAATAATAGTATGGTCTTCGTATTTCATATTTTCTCCAATAAAATCGTCCTTGACATGTTTCTTGATTTGATTCGATCTGGTGACTGCATTTTGTAAATTGAATACAAAACCCTTCTGAGATGAGCGTAGGTCTGTTTACGCAACTTGTTATTCTGCAAATTTCAATCAATGAAATCTCCTACTTAGTAGTACCATGCCATGATTTCATAAACTAATTTTTCCAAAATGGATTGTCTTCTTATCTGCCTAAATAAATGCTAATATTTGCACTTCTGGGTGCAAATCAGAATAATATTGTCATCAATTTCGATTGGAATTTTTAGTCACCTGAGACTTCTATTGAATTTGCGTAAGATATTCTAAGAAATGGAATCGACAGCTGTGTAGTTAATATCGAAAATTCGATTGCTAATTGAGACTGAACAAATTATGAGCACTTCTATCTTTAAAATTCTCTTTTGCAATAAACAAAGAATTTTTTATTTCATCTTTCGATCAAAATTTTACTTATTTTTACTCTCAAAGAAGAGAAGGTCATCAGTTTCATCCGTATATTAGGTCTTTTAAAAAAATATTTTTACAAATTTTGTGAATAGCTCAGAAGTTACTGTTTAATAAAAGTTCAGTAGTCAACAAAAAAAAATTCAAAGGCTTTTAACTACCCCATTTAAGGATGTGAACCCTTAAACATTTTTTTTCACCGAAGATAGTCGAGTAGTGTGCCAAATGAAAGGAATTGATGAGTTCTTTTAATACCTGTTATTGAAATTGCAATATCGTTGACGGGCTAGGCGGGGGAAGGCGGAAGAACACGAAAAAATGTTGTGAATCCCCCCTCGGACACCTGTGAACCGAAATATCTTAAGAAAAAAAATACGTGGAGGTAGTTGTCTATGAGTACAAAAACGACAAATACCTCAGAACACGCTAAACAAATACCTTAGAACACGCTAAACTTTGTTAGTAATAGTAGTTATCAATTTTACATTTCTTTGTATAAAATCGCAAGGGTAGGGAAAACTAGGTGACGGCACCTTAATATTGCACGTTTTCGGCGATGCAGGTGAATCTGCTTATGCATTCTCGTACGCGTCGTAAATGAGGAAGGTGTTACAGTTACTCTTTTAAATAAACAGTCGAGTGTTGCACCAAAGAAAGCTTCGGTGCCTCGAGTGGAGCTAATGGCAGCAACGACAGCCTCAAGGCTCGCTGCTACGACTAAAGATCCCCTAACTCAAACTGTTTCGAAGATATATTATTGGTCCGACTCAACTACGGTACTAGCGTCGTTGTACCGGCATACTCAATGAGGCATTTTTGTATGGAAGCGCGTAAAAGAGATCCGTTCGTTCAGTAAAGCATTAGTTTGGCATTACATTCCCAGTGCAATGAATGCAGCAGATCTTCCTTCTCATGGAAATCGAGGTGGTGGCATTGGACCGACTGGTTGCAATAACCCGAAGTTGAATGGCCAATTTCACGTTTTTCCGTCGACGAAAATGAGATCGGGACGGAAGCAAAAAAGATAACTACTACCCGACTCTTTAACGAAGAGATAGAAACTTTTATAGCAGGAAAATATTTTGCTACTTACGCAAAGTTTCTTTGTTTTTGTACGTGGGCTTACAGTTTTTTAATAATTACCGTGATAAAACAGAAATGGATAATTCGGATCAATCAGAGAAGGATGTTTCAGTCAGAAAACCAAAACTTTTTACTATGAGCCATTCTGAAATCGCATTGACTGAAATACGAGTGCTTAAAATTTTGCAGCTGAAAACGATGTTCAATGACAGAAAAAGTAAAGCATCATTATTTAAAACATTCACGGCGGATAATGGTCTACTGGTTTTAAAAATTAAAGTGATAAATCGGTTAGACGATGTAAATTTTTTAAGCTCGAATTTTATTAGGTGACGAACCTACGAGAGACTGTGTATTCTTTAAATGGATGTTAATGTCCGTAAAGGACTGCAGCGGTGGTCTGCTGCTTCGCCGAGCGAAGATATTAATGCTCGCCGGAATTGGCCTTGTCTGGGAGCGTGTGAATGCGCTTGCAGGCTAGCGTCGCGGTGTCGTGGGGCGGACTCTTCCTCCACAGCACAAGGGCCCATTACAAAACATTTTTGCATTCACGAATCGTCCGATAAAATTTTACCGGTTCGACAGTGTCGAGGTCGAGGTTACCTACCGCAAGGATAAATTAGAGAAACGCGACTTACTATGTTCGATTAACGCGGGCGGGACGAGGGACGGGGGGTTGTAAGGGGCACCGCTTCCAAAAGCCGGCCAAATGAGTTACGAGAATTATTACATACACCCATACGTGCGATGTGTATGGCCGTGGAATAGGAGGGTAAACTATGGGAACGTGTGAAACTGTGAGCATTGGCAGAAGACTGGTTTTACGCCCCTATTTATTGTAACCATACCATAGTAATGGTAAACTAAATTAACTATTAATAGTAATGGTAAACTAAATTAACTATTAATAGCATGACAACTGTCACACTATACATAGCCTTAAAAAGTGTTGCCAACATAAAGTTCTATACCTCTAAAAAAACAGCCTTTAAATTCCACCATTCGAATATGGTGTCAAATGGCACTAACGAAATATACCAGAAATGTAGGATGATTCATTATGAATTTTGATTTTCAATACGGGTTTTTTTGGCAGATCGTGCATCATGACTCCTATCAAACTTTAGTGTAATTTTTATTTAATATTGTTTGATAAATCATCATGGAAAAACTAACACTGCAAGAACGTATCCAAATTATTAAACTGTATTACGAAAACCAGCGTTCTGTGAGAAATATTTTTCGTATTGTTTGATCAACTTATTGTACGCATCATCGACTTACCGAAACCACTATAGCCAATACCGCCTAGATTATGTGATATTACAACTTCAGATTATTTTCTTTGGGATTACATGAAGCCTACTTCAGGGATAAGCCAGCTTCAATCGACGCTTTAGAAGCCAACATGACTCATGTCATTCACGAGATACCGGTCGCTATGCTGGAGTGCGTAGTCCAAAATTTGACCTTCAGAATGGACCATTTACAGTGTAGTCGCGGTTAACATTTAAACAGAATACTCTTTAAAGTAAATGTCATAGATTGTTCTTTTGATTCACAATAAAATTTTTAGTATAAAATTCAATTTTATGCCCTTTATTTGAGATTAAAAACCAGACCTCATAATGAATCACCCTATATATACCACTGGCCTATAACATTTATTCGTGATAAAATGGCAAACCAAACTTATTATAAAACGCATGACAACTATCACACCATACTTAAAAAGAAAACTATTTATGGTTTTTCTTAAGTAAAGTAGTTCAAAATAAAAGTAATAAAGAAATATTAATCCAGAAGAAACCATTAAGGCTTTTAGTTTGTATCTAGGCTGTTGACCATCAATCCTTAATCTGTATCATCGACGACAAAATAAAAAGTAAAATTGTTACTATTCATACCTGCACGACAGTTATATCATCACTAACCAATTCAAAAAGGGAACTCCAAGGTTGGCATGCAAAAAGTATAAAAGATAGCGGAGTCCTTGACGCCGATTTAGCGGATATAAGTATACAGTGGACACAAGCCGAGCCAAATAGCTTACCGTGTCCAAAAAATTGATCCAATTTTTTGAGAAGATCAAGAAATACGTGTCTACAGTGCTTTTACCTGCTATTTTTTCTTTGAAGTTCTTCGATTCGAGGAAGCTTCAACACTATAGTGATCTGTTTTCACTATACTGGCTTAGGATCAAAACGTATCGTAACTGGGTGGACGGGAACCCGGTTGAAGCAGAGTACTCTCCCTATCACCTCGAATGCCAATACATGCGATCTGAATAATAATAATCCATCGCACAACAATCCAAATGTGAGCTTTGGTTTTAGGATTTATTATCAATGTATCTTATTCCATGACTGTAACGGAATTTGAGGTGATATGGTCAATATCACAATTAGTACCCGTCATAGCTGGATGGGCTGATATTCCGACAGCAGCATCAGAAACTCAAACTTGATGCTGCTATCAAGGTTTGAACTTGGGAGCTGTTGCGCAAGACGAGTGTGCCCTAATCCACTGCTCCACATGGACTACACGATACGATCTAGGTAATGAGATATTTTAACTATCTCTAAGCGAAGATTCAAAACGGGCTAGAGTGTTGAACCAAATAAAAACAGATATGTACGAGGTGTGCTCAAAAAGTATCGCGAGTTTTGAATGTTCGCGGGTTACGTATATTCGAATTTCGATTTTTTTTGTGGCGTTATGTTGGTACTCATGTCTGTCACTTATGCCGACAAGCTCGGCCATTTTGAATGTTCACTTGATTGTGATAGCTGCTTTACTTGCACGTGTTTTCAATCGTCTTCGATTTTTACTTATTCAAAAAAATGGATCAAAGAACGTGTATCAAATTTTGTGTGACAAACGAAATTAAGTGCGCGGATGCATTCCGAATGTTGACTGTGGCATACGGAGAAGCTACCTTGGACCGAAGCAACGTTTATCGGTGGTACAAAATGTTTTTAGAAGGCCGAGAAGATGTGAACGACGAAGAGCGTGCCGGACGCCCGAGCACTTCAACAACAGACGAAAAAATTAATGAAGTGGAGAAAATGGTATTGGCCAATCGTCGAATCACCGTTAGAGAAGTTGCTGAGGACCTAAACATATCGATTGGCTTGTGCCATTCGATTTTTATCAACGATTTGGGCATGAGACGGGTCGCCGCGAAATTCGTACCAAAATTGCTCAATTGCGACCAAAAACAGCAACGCATGAACATTGCCAATGAGATGTTAAACTCTGTCCGCGACGAACCAAATTTGCTCCAGAGGGTCATAACTGGTGACGAATCGTGGGTTTATGGTTATGACGTGGAAACCAAAGCTCAATCATCTCAATGGAAGCTGCCGCATGAACCAAGACCGAAAAAAGCGCGCCAAGTTCGGTCGAATGTGAAAGTTTTGCTGACAGTTTTCTTCGATTGCAGGGGCGTGGTGCATCATGAGTTCTTGCCACAGAGAAGAACGGTCAATAAGGAATATTACCTGCAAGTTATGCGCAATTTGCGCGAAGCAATCCGCCAGAAACGCCCGGATTTGTGGGAGAACAAAAATTGGCTTTTGCACCACGATAACGCCCCTGCTCACACATCGTTGCTTGTGCGCGACTTTTTGGCCAAAAACAACACACTAATGATGCCGCAGCCACCGTATTCTCTAGATCTGGCCCCCTGTGACTTTTTCTTGTTTCCTAAACTTAAGAGGCCCATGAAAGGACGACGTTACACTACGCTTGACGAGATAAAGACGGCATCGAAGGAGGAGCTGAACAAGATTAACAAAATGATTTTTTGAAGTGCTTCGAAGATTGGAAAAACCGTTGGCAGAAGTGTATAATATCTCATGGGGATTACTTTGAAGGGGACAAAATAGATATTCATGAATAAATAAATAATTTTTGAACAAAAAAAAAAAACCTTGATATTTTTTGAACACACCTCGTATTTATGTATTGGGTGTATAAATTGAAACCCCCACTTTTTTGGATGATAAGAATGCTTTATTTTAATTATTTAATGAGCTAACATGTTATTCAAAATATTGTCAATCTCTTGCAATCAATTTTTCTGACCTTTCTGGTAGCAAATGAACTCTGCGTCAGAAACAGGCTCCGTCCTTTGAGGACAAGAACGAATCCAGCCAAGTTTTGAAACTTTGCCCCGAAGTAAAGCGTATTCCAGTAAGGGCGTTTTGTATAGAACGAAATAAATAATAGTCTGTTAAATATAGCAAAATGATTGGTTCGATGATGAATACCAAGATGCGTTAGATAAAAAGAATCAGGCGTACAAGCAACATATAGGTCGGAAAATCAGGGCAAAGAGATAACATCATGAAAATCTCAGAAGAGTAGCGAATAATATAATAAGAGTAAAGAAAAGGAAATACTATGACGACCTATTGAGAAGTATCGAAGTCTAGCGAGCCACAACACAAGACAAGTATACAAAGTAGTGAAAAGCCTGAAACATGCTCTGCTGTAATGAAATCCGCAATATCATCGCTGATGAAACCAGAATTGAGGAAGGATTGGCATCATATTTCAAGAACCTCCTTAATACGCAATTATATTTGAGATCGTGGGAGTTGATTTTGCAGGACCACTTACCAAGCGAGAAGGAGGAAAAGCCTGGATTTGTCTATTCACTTGCGTAGTGTACAGAGAAGCGCACCTTGAATTGACAACTTCACTTTTCATGGGCAGTTTTATTGCATGCCTTCGTAGATTCGTCGCTAGACGTAGCCGCTCGCGCACTTTATACAGTGACAACGGGAAAAACTTTATTAGAGCAAATAATGTTTTCAATACGGTCGATTGGGAGAATTTAGAGACACAGTTTGGCTCTTCGCATTGGTGGAGAGGATGATGGGAGGGATTTATTGGTGTTCTAAAAATAATATTGAGAAAAGTTCTAGGTCGAGCAATCTTATCGTACGATGAACCAAACATAATATTGTGCGAAGCCGAAACTATAATAAATTCGCGGCGACTCACGTACATGTCAGAGAATTCAGACAACCTTAAGACTCGATCCCCATCCATTTTTCTGCATGAAAATTCTGCACTAGGAATGGCAGAATGCGATATACTCTACCGTAAAAAATCAGGAAATCAGCTAAAATATAGACAAAAGATTTTAGAAGATCTAAGAATTCGCTTTCGCTCGGAATATTTAGGCAGCCTATTATTAAAAAGGGACGGAGAATGATAAAAGTTGGTGATGTAGTACTCATAGGAGATGATAAACAAAAACGGGTTGAGTGGCCACTGGCTCTGGTAGTCGAGACAATTCCGGGTCATGACGGCAAAGCGCATGTTTTTATATCGAAGACGAAAAAGGGTTTTTCAGACGACCAACAACGTCTCAAAGTCAAAGTCAAAAGCGCTTTATTTAATACTCATCGTTATAAATTTTAAAAGAATATAAAGCAAATTCCAAATAATAACAATCAAAAAACTTAATGGCCCAAATGGCTCTCTAAATTTGTACGTTATCATAAACTCATTTCATCAAAAAAAAAAAAAAAACTATAGCAAATGCAATTAATTACGATTATTACATATTTTTACAATTCAATTGGAAAAAGGAGAAAAAACCAACCAACACTATCCAAAAATTATTTATAATTAATACACAACAGTGAAACTTTGATCCTACACCTAATATGTTGTAACTTATTTCTAATAAAATACAATAAAAAAAAACTTTATCTTATACTAAAAATACTATAACAATGTTCCTAACCTAAGTGTTTAATCTTATCTCTAACGGAATATAATAAACATTACATATACCTAACCTATACCTGATTTTAACAAAAATATATAACAATACTAAATGTAGCAATAATGAGCTGAAACTCAAAAACTAAATAACGATAAACACCAAAACTGAAAACAAACACGAAGAATTTAGACATTGTCATTCAGCCACCAATACCTGGATTGCGCCGTCTCAACTCGATCAGCTTCAACGAATCTAGCAAATGAGTATCTCCATTGAAATCGTTGGTCTCGTGAACTCAAATTCGGAGGATATTTTATCTTCTTATCGGTGGCCCGTCGATATATGTGATATATGACTGGGACGCCGTCAGAATCAAAAACATATTGATTCATGTCCAAATACATGTTTTTATATCGAAGACGAAAAAGGGTTTTCTCAGACGACCAACAACGTCTCTACCCACTCGAGGTTCAGAATGATACAGTCAACGATTTTAGAGCAATATTACAAGAAAGTGAAATTAATAATAATAAAGTTGTTGAATATGTGACAAAAGCTCAAGATGTAATGCAAAACATAAAACAGAAGAAAAAATCTTTATCAAATTATGACCATGCTGGATAACTACCACCACAAATGAACATTGTATCTTACCAAAGCCAAAATTTCAATTCCCATTACTCAGTAATTAAAATTTTTAATTCACAAATTACAATTATTTCTGAAGGGAATTGAAAAGTAATTATACTGGAATTCTCCCAGCTCTGGCCATCAGCTATGCAGATTTTGCGACCAGCGTACCGTTTGTTTCTATGATGAAGCTATTTCACGACGTGCTCTAGTTAAGGAAAGTTTGAACCATTCTGTCCCCCCTATTTTAAACTTTCCGTTATTTTGTTGTAATTTTTTTTATTCAGCACGTGGCGGTTAACATTGTGTTCTTAATCAAGGGTACCGATTTCGGTGGGACTCCAAGTTCAAGGAGTAAATTGTAGAGGGTTTTTCGATCAACACTATCATCTTAAATATTTTGGCTAAATTTCCTCTAGAGTTTTTTCAAAGCGTTCTGGCCGATGCTCCCGTCGTCCTACTGGACACTATAGCCATTGATACGTTTATTTTGTTGCAGTTGCCCGTAAATAAAATAGTTTGCTCCAGCAAATACTTCATTATTCCAATTCTGCATCATTTAGGCAATAGACTACATAAACCACTTTGCTCCTGTTAGTAAGGTATATGTAAAATTATTCACATCCGAAAGACCCACTTCACAAGAAGAGATTAACGAATTATACATTACTATTTTCTATTGTAATGGCTTGATTTTATTAGAGCAGGAAAGTTAGTGTAAAATCTTTTGGGTGGAAGAAAAACAATAAAAAATTAATTTGAATGGATTTATAAAACTCCAAATATGACTCAAAATTAAGCACGATCTTAGAAAATTTCACAAAACTAGCTGTAAGAACAAATTTCTAATCAAATTATGACATTAAAACATATGACATAGAGATTGTAAAATAAAACCAAACCGCAACCTCCTAAATCATTACTTTCACATGAAAATTACACACATGGAAAAGTTAAAACATCTCAACATCATCTCAATTCCAATTAAGAATGAATGCTCGCGCTGCAAAATTGTCTTGAGACCATAACAAAATCGACACAGTTGACGGCCGCCAAGAACCTTGAAAGAACTGGTTGAAATTGTTCTGGTGTCAATGCCATTGTGGTGTGGCTTGAAACTTGCTTCCAGCAAAAACGCCATGCCTGCAAACGAGTAACTAAATGAGCATGCATCCCTGCTTCGTCTCCCAGCTACCTAGCTCGCTTTTCGCGCACTTTTGCCAGTGGAGCTGGTGAGTAGTGATCCCCAGCATCAGTATCGTATGCGAAGAGCTCCATTTCATGGCAAGTACATATGTTGCCGGTGTACACCATTGAGGGGAGCACATGAGCCGCAGCCCTCGTTACCATTGTACTAACAGCCGGCCGGCTTGACTTTCTAGCCACACCGCCAACAGCTTGCTCCTAGTTTTTGCGCAACAGTCGAGGAGTGTCTGCCTGCATGATCTTGAATCTTGTATCTCAAGTCGAGAAGAAGGTTGTCTAGAGATATATGTATGTTAGTAGCATAATAATCTAGACTTGATGATTAATCTATGCAACTCAATCCCGCGTGGTTTGCATTGGCGCCCAATGTGGGAAAGGAAAATGAATGGAGGGCGAAAATAGTGATTGCAATTTATAAATTTACGATAATATGCATCTTTTAAAATTTTAGTTAAAACTTAACTGAATGCATTTAAACTTTTTTTATTGTATTCTCTAATGGAGCTACTATTTTATTTTTCACATTGGACGCTAATGTAAGCATTGAAATAAATATGAATTATAAAAACAATACATGAATGTCTACCTATCTCACTCCATGGTGAATAATCAACTACAGACAGAATGACATCAAAGGTTAAAGTTAGTGGGAAAAAACTTCCCAAATGGAATCGAATCGCTGACTTTAGCTTTTCCTAATGAACCCATTTCTTCCCACTGCTTTTAATATAACTGTCACGTAGTTTATGTAAAGGTAAGACTATCCGCCAACGCATACAAGATATTTTTATCTTCGACTCATTCTTGCATATCATGATTATGCGGTCCAACTGGTTTTGATGATCTCCTTTTGCCAGGGAGCTCACCAATATCCACAGGAGAAAAAGTTCGTAGCACGTCTCTGCGAAAATGGGGCATACAATAACCTTTAAACAAATAAACGAGTATTTCCCGCTAAGACGATAACGAACGACAACGTCCTACAAAAACAAACACATAATTTCTGCGAGGCATATATGAAAGGGTTTTGATCAAGTTGATATGGAGTATGCAAAGGTAGAGCTATAGATTTGTACCGAACTCAATACAAGCTTGCGTAATAGCCATGCGTTGTCTCTTGCATATTTATTTGTGAGGTTGCAGTTCTATGTCAATTTACAGCGATAAAGAACTGCATATTACAACTTTGCAGAAGTATTTGAATAATTCAAAGAATCATTTAAAAATGATTAGTTGTATATTTGCTATTTAGAGTAAATTGAAAAACTGATTATTTCTCATTCCTATCAAAAACTAGAATATGCTTCTATATGATCTTTCCTTCTGAAGCAATTTTCACTCGCATTTTTCTCCCTTAACTGCGGAATGGATTTTACCTATGTATGTTTAGGATCTTAAAACAGTATATCAGCGTCGAGTATCACCTTGTGGAGCGCCGACACATTCGATCATGATAATGAGATACTCTAACTATCTTTAAGCGAAGGCCCGAAAGGGGCTGTAGTGATACAACAACAAGAACAGCTTGACCAGCCTCGACGTATCTAGCAAATGAGTATCTCCACAATTCGTTAGGCGCGTGAACTCAAATTCGAAGGATATTTTATCTTCTTATCGGTGGCCCATCTAGATATGTGATATACAATTGGCACGCCGTGCCGTCGGAATCAAAACCATATCGATTCACGAATGGTCCTGGAGGAACGAAGCCAGTAGCGATACAAGTCGTAATATACCTGTCTGTAGGGTGGAACGGCTGTGAAATCCAGGGGTTTTCGCTCGCTGTTACAGATATTTCGATATGACTCCGAAGAAGTTCCAATATGAAGATATCGACACTCGTCACTTTAGCAATTTGGTAAATGTTTCTATTCGATATGTAGTGTTTCCAATCCGTCTCAAGCTTTCTGTACAAAGCAGTACATGCACGAAGACATTTCCTTTCGAAAACTCTTAATCCTTCCATAGTACTAGCACTCTGGTTGTACTAAATCTGGCATCCATGTGGCAAAACTGGTCTAACCAGCGTTTTGTAACAGATAATTTTGACCTTTTGATCAATATGCAAGAGTCGTCGAAGCGCCATGACAACTTACATAGCATGATTTGGACATGTTCAGTGCAGTACAGATACTGATTAAAATGCACACCGATGTATCGAAGACAGGATTTATGTGGAGCACGTTCCGAACTACCCTCACCAGCCATAATGTGGAAATTCTTCTAATCACGTTTTAGGTCTTGATTGGCCCACTGTAGTGTTGTCCGAAACAAAATTGGTTGCACTTCTGCGCATTGATTTTCATTCACCAATTGTCGGTGTAGAGCTGCACATAATTAAACTTTTTTTGAAGATCGCTCTAAACTATTGTAGCTTCTCGGTGTGCCGTATAGATGATCAGATCATCAGCAAACGCTACCAATGATCGCGTTGATGAGACGTTAAAATCAAAGCCGTTCAATAGCTGGCGAATGAAAAATGAGAAAAGCAGAGGCGCAGTAACTGTTCCCTGCTGTAGATAATTCAAGACCTTGAATTCGCGCATTGTAGTCAGATTTCCATCAGTTACAACAAATGATTTTCCGTCTAACATATTGCACATCATGGCGACAAGGTATCTGGGGAACCTGTCCTGAAGGAGTTTAGAAATTAATCTATCTATCCACACCGTATCGAAGGCTTTTTCCATATCAATGAGACACGCATCCCTATTTTCATATTAACAGATATGATCGCGTTGACAAAACTGGCGGTGGCGTAGCCATAGCCGTAAATAGGAAAATTAAACATTCGGTATTGCCTTAAAGTCCAACATCGGTAATTGAAAATATTGGCGTTATTATCGAAGAACCAAATATAAAATTTTACGGTATTTACTTCCCTGGGACAAAACTAAGCAAGCAAAAAGTCGAACTTTTCAGAAGAGATCTGAAATGGTTTAGCAAGGCTAACCAAAGGTTGCTACTTTGTGGGGACCTGAACGCTAGACATTGGCACTGGGATTGCACACGAAACAACAAAATGGGGCACATTTTATTTAATCTCGCCAGAGAGACAAATATCTACGTGCATTTCCCTACAGAACCCACGTTCTACTCTCCTCGTGAAGTTGGTTCCACTCTGTATCTGGTTCTTAGTGACCAAAATATTACTCCCTCTGAGCTGAGTGTCTTGCAAGCCCTCTCATCTCCACATCTACCCGTACTTTTTTCCTTAGAAACGACGCGAAGTACTAATATTGCACCAAAAACATACTACTGCTATAAAAAAGCAAAATGGTCTGGATTCCGGAGTTTTATTAATGAAAGAGTGTCCTTAGCACCAAGAACGATAGAATCGCTCAATACTCCCTCAGTATGTGAGGAGCAAATTGAAGAATTCACAAACACTATCTGGCAAGCTATCGAGCTTAGCGTTCAAAAACGATCAAAAGCTTCCTATAATTTAATAGAATTTGATGAAGAAATCTACGATCTAATAAGGAAGCGTAATTCTTTGCGGCGTAAATGGCAAAAAACCCGAATTAGGTCTCTCAAAATTGGTGCTAATATCCTCACTCTAGCAATCAAGAATAAAATTAAGGAGCTCCGGAATCTCCGATGGAACAACATGCTAACAAATCTAGACTACAACTCGCGGAAAGTCTACTCTAATCAAAGAAAAGCAGATATACTTGCAGATAAATTTAAGAAGTTCTATAATATCTCCAATAGGTTCTGCAACAATTTAGCAGAAATGATGGTGGCTAAAGCTTTGGAACAACAACCTAAACAAACATCTTTACCTCCTGGTGCATTAATAAAAACCAGGGAGTTAATAGGTTTACTAAAATTAAAAACGGCAAAGCTCCAGGTATCAATGGCCTGCCGAATATAGTACTTAAAAATTTACCCAAAAAAGGAATAGTATTCTTATGCCATCTATTCAACGCTTGCCTTAGGCTCTCGTTCTTTCCATCCATCTGGAAACAAGCTCTAGTCATACCTATCCCGAAGCCTGGAAGAGATCCGCACTCTCCCGACAACTACAGGCCCATTAGCTTACTACCAGGATTACGTAAGCTCTTTGAAAGAATAGTCCTGAAAATATTAAATAATTTAATGGCTAACAATAATATCTTACCTGATTTCCAATCCGGCTTCAGAAACAGACATTCAACAGGGCATCAGCTTTTCCGTGTTACGAAGACCGTCAAAGCAGCGATGTACAATAAATTGTCTGTAGGTTTGGTGACACTGGACATAGAAAAAGCCTTTGATACAGTCTGGCATGATGCTCTGGTCCATAAACTTCAGAAATATAACACACCCCCATACTTGCTGAACCTTTTACAAGCATTTTTAACTGATAGGAAGTTCCAGGTCAAAGTAGGGAAAAGCATTTCCCCAGTGAAAAGTATAACTGCCGGTGTTCCGCAAGGCTCCTGCCTAAGCCCATCTCTATATAACATCTATACGTCTGACTTCCCTTCTTTACCAAACTGCCAAGTTGCAGCTTTCGCAGACGACATTTGCATATACAGCATAGGCGCAGATCCAACTTCCATTTTTTCCAGCCTTGAAACGGCGTTAGAACTTACTTATCAATACTACCATAGATGGAAAATTAAAATTAATGTTACAAAAACGAAGTCAATATACTTCACCAGGAAGCGTAAGCCCGCTCACCTACCCAAGCGACCAATAAATTTTTTAGGGCAAAATATTCCCTAGGGTGAGGATCTTAATTATCTTGGACTTATATTCGACAAAAAACTAACCTTCAGAAGACATATTGAGCATATTAGCTCCTAAGCGTTTACGGCCGTGCTTTCGCTTTACCCCCTTCTTAATCGTAATTCACGTCCCAACACTAGAAACAAAGTCCTCATCGACAAAATGGCAATCCGACCGATCATCCTATACGGCTCACCTACCTGGATCCAATGTGTTAAATATCTAGTGACAAAGCTTCAGATCACCCAAATTAGATACCCGAAAATGGTACTTAATAAACAGTTTTACTTCTCTTCTGAAAAGCCACACAGCCTTGCTGGCGTTAGTCCAATTTATAATCTCGCTGCATCGCGCCGTGACAAATTAATCGCGAAAGCAAATGACTCGCCCAATCCGCTAATTCATGCTCTGGCGAATTGAAAATCAGCTGTTGCTACCACCTATCTTTTGGCCGTAGCCTAGCCTCATAGATTTTAGCTAGTTATAAGTAGATATTTAAGTTATGTTAAGCTAGTAATAAGTTCAGTAGAGGCTTTTCCCTAATTTTCCTCTAGCTAATTGTAATAATAACCACATAGAAATACGATAATACGCATAGTTTTAAGTAATGTTCAAACGATGGTGAAATGACTTTGTCAGAACACCTACTATATTATAAAGCCTTTGCACCGCATACATTCTAATAAAGAAAATTATATATGTTAAAAAAATTGTTTCCAACAGATGTTTGAAGTTACTTTCGTTAGCGCATGTATGGTCGAATGCCTGAGACGAAAACCAAATTGGCAATTCGGCATCAATTCATATTTTGCAATGTAGGCGTTTAATGCTCTGTTGAGTATCACTTCAAACACCTTGCTGATGTTACGCAGCAAGCTGATTGGGCGATAGCTTTTAGGGCACGAAGATTCTTTTCCTTTCTTCAAAATCAGTAATACCTAAGCGTTTTTCCACTCATTTGGGAAATATGAATTGCTCAAAATGTTGTTGAACAATATGCAATAATTCCTAATAGCAACCTTTGACAAAGGTTGGTGAAGTATATTTTGAATACCATCAATACCACCTAATTCTTGTTGTTTATCTTGGCAAATATTCATATCTGGCAAAATAATCAATAAGATTCAAGCTCGATATGAGGTCAGAAGTCAGATGTTTCATTGAAATGAAGAATTGATTCGCCGTTCAGGCTTGATTTGAAGTCGGATACTTTTGCTTCAACGACTTCTGAAAATATTTGATTCCCTCTCTCAGGGCCCTACCAAGAAGATTTATCTCATCACTAGTGACTTCAAGATTCGATACCTTCACTTGAGACTTCTTACGGAATATGCTATTCACTTTCGCGAAAACGCCATCTGGGTCCTGTGGGCTAATACCCCTCAGTTTTTCCGCCCATTGATTGCTGACCTCATTCCTGAAGTGTGAACGGATTAAGTTCCGGACATTCTTCAGGTGCAATTTCAACAAAGCCAACGATGGTTGTACTTCAAAAATCGCCGATAAATATTGCTGACGCGGGTGAGAAGAAGGCTTTTTAATCTTTTAAACCTTGAAATGGTTGGTGTTTTATATCCTGACATATAGTTTCGATGTTTAATCTTGGGAATTACTTTCTCAATCGTTTCCAACGTCAGCTTCTCTAACTTCGACTAATAGAGATGGCCTCTTCTATCTCGGCGAGGTTCGTGACGCAGTCAATGTCTCTTATTTCCATCGTTGCCATCGGCTCGAGTGAGGCTACAGTTGCACTTTTGCCGAGAACTTTATTTACTGCGTCGCAAAATACTTCTTTATTGTCGGCCTCTGTTCCGAATCCGACCAGTGTGCCTCGACCGCGTCGGCCGGACTACTTTAATAGTAGTGTTGGTTAATGGCAGTCTTTGTGCCATCGGGCCTGATTTTCCCCTGATGTCCCGCAGCATTTTTGCGTAGCATCAGCCACCTTTGGATTTCACAAGCAGTGCCTTGCACCGGAGTCTTCATCGGGGCCTTCTCTCTTGTTTTGCATCAGGTCTTCTTCTTGTTGGGCGTCCGTGTGAACTTTATTTTCTGGCACTTTTTGAAGGAGTTTCTTTGCGACTTTCTTCGCTCCTTTGTCAGTACTGCTAGCGTTCCACGCCCATCAAGTGCCTCTTCCTTCCTTCGTTTATCCCGATTACCTTCGCGACGCCATTCTTTTATTGATGGTTGATGGTTCAGCTATTTGCGCGTGCCCGTTAGGCTTAGCCCTCAAGGATTTTTAGCCTTTTGCTTTTCTTCGGCTTTCTGGTGCTATTTGACCTTTCGCCCGCTCCTCCGATAATGCCCTATTCGCTCTAGGAGCTCCTCCTGTTCAAGGAGCCCATTCTTTACTCCTTTACTGATTTTTGGCGAGTCGTGTGCAGATTTTGTTCTTTTTAGAACATTTCCCGCCTATCGGATTAACCTTGCTTCTTAATGTCGCTGGGCAGCAATTGTACTTTGCGACCACCTTTCTTGGGAGAGGTTATCGGCTTCCGTATCCGAGTACAGTGCTTCTGCCACATTTTCGACTGCGGCGATGAAATCACACAACGGCGCTTTGTTTGTATGGTTATTCCTTTTTTTCTTGCCGTGTCCTCTTTGTGGACTTCAGGATGGTTTGTTATTATTTCGGGATTTAAGACCCTTGCTTCGGCCGCTTCGGTAGCGATCGCGTCAGTAACCATCGAATTTTCGATGTTCTTTATATTTTCCCCCACCGCTCAAATATCTAGCGCATGCTGCATGATTTTCCGCTCTTCCTTCTTAGGACGTTTTGGCGTTTGCATCTGTTTTTTGCTGCGCCCGAACGCCACAGGAATCTCAGTCTGTACAAGACTGACTGTCTGTTAATTTCCGTTTTTCGTCCGTCTTCACTATCGCTGTATATACGAGTATATTTTTTCATTGTTTTTTATTTCTTTTGTCATCTTTACTACCACTCTCGATGCACTGTAAACATCGTGGCGGCAGCCGCTAGTTGCGTCGTCGTTGTTGTTAATTTTCCTTTCTTTTTTTGAATTTTTGTTTTATCGTTTAGGGTTTTTAGTTGCTCCAGTTTTATTGGGTCCCTACTCGAAGCCGTTATCTCCGTTCGTGTGTATAGTCGCCTTTTTGGTCCCATGGTTATCTTTGCAGAGCAGGAAGGCCATGGAAAGATTGGCGCAAGCCCTTATCGGGACAAGTGCTCAGAGCCTGACGAGCGCTAATCGGGAGTCCGTCTCAACCGAGCCTACACCACCAAACCAATGAGGCAAACTTTGAACGTACTCCGTGGCCTGTCAAGGTTTTAGCGGGACGGAGACGGTATGATAGTTGAATTGGAGCCGTTCACGCACGAGGGTCACCTCGGCGTGCAAAGCAACTAGGTCCAAATCATCATATCTGCCAGTCCAAAGTACCAATTCCAGTTGGTTGTCCAAAACATAGTCCAGATTCAGGCAGGGTCGTTACCTGTCATCTTAGGAGGGAACTTCACGGCGCCCTCCATAATCTCGGGTCCGTGAGAGCGGCGCTCCCCAAAGAATGCTAGTCTCAAGGAGTAGTCCTGTCCTGTGCCAGTGAATGCTCTTGGAGGTATTTCTGTCTGTTGGCATTCCGACATTTTAAACAAAATTTGAAAATTTGAAATCTCACATTCTTCAAGAGTGGCTTCTTTATAATTGTGAAAAAGTCAAAGAAACTCCAGCACAATCACCCGTTTATAAGAAAGTTCTTAGAAGTAAGCTGATATACGAATGGTCTAACATCTCTACTGAATACGCAGAAAAGTTGGTGGATTCTGCTAAGAACGAAGGGCTTCATACTAAAAATCAGTTATATTTAGGGCTCTGATTTTTCTCTAGCTGAAGCCATTTATTTAATTTTATAATATTAAAACTACTAAGAAATTCGCAAAATTTTTGTTAGGTCATAATACATCTGTAATAAAGATTTCTTTTCAAAAATTGTAACTTTTAAATTCCATCTCGAAATATCGGTACATAAAGTTATGCTTCTCGTATGTACGAATAATAAAGTTACTAATTGTATCTCGATTGCTAAATTGCACCGATTTGATGGTGGTAGCTACGGATTAAAAATCGAAAGAAATTTGGCCAAAATAGAATCTTCATCGAAACCCTCACTTGTGTCGCTCTTAAGAAGCAGCCCCTAGTAAAACTGCAAATTTGGGTAAACTTTACAGCCCTCCATCTCAGAAACCTTACGAATATTTGCAGAGTTTTTTTTAAGTAGAAATCAGAATGAACTCTTGGCTATTGAATCAGTTCATTACATTTTGCAAAAAGTTTATTGCAAAAATTACAAAATTCAAACAAAACAGCATGTTCTCGTTTTAAAAAATGTAGTAAATCTAGGAAACTACTTAAGATACCGAGTTGATTTAAGCTACATTTGTTAGATCTAAATTATTTACATTGAATTAACTCATAAAAAATTTAAAAAAGATTTTAGTAAAAAATTTCCTAGAACAAAATGGGGAAATTTGATACAAATTCATGTGCATGCATGCATGCTATTTGTTCGGTGTGTGCAAATTACACAATTTGTTCTAGAAAATTTTGTTTTGACTTTTTGATGAGTAAATTCAATGTAGATCTAACAAACGTAGCTTAAATTAACTCGGTCCGTTAAGGGGTCGTTCAAGTATTACGTAAGCAGAGTTATTACAATTATTTACAATGCTCAATGTTGTATGTCTGCTCACTTTCATCCGATTTTGGAATGTCTACGTCGTTCTCATCGAGCCATTCAACATCGTAGTTCTCTAAATTTTGAATAATGCACATCATTTCATTATCACGACAAACAGCGACTCTTAGAGGCCTAACTTTCATATCAGTGTGCCTGCTTACTTTTTTATGGATCTTCTCAATTTCAATTTCATCATCAGACAAAAATTTCACCATCGGAAAAAAATAGTCGTAGGGCATTTGCAGGAAACCTTTGAGTGAAGCATTTAAAAGTAGAGCTAAATTCACTGGAAGATTGAGAAATTGCCCTCCATCACCCAAAACCAAGTCATCAACTGTTTGTTTTACTTTTACTGGTGGTAGAAGAAACCTGTTATCTAATAATCTAAATAGGCTACTTCTTGGACAACAGCATTCTATGTTTTTATATTTTACAATTTGAAGCAAGTATTGGCTTTCACGCACATGTTCGGAATACTATTTAACGTCTGGGAAATCAGGAAGTTCTTGTTCGCCCGGCACAACATATTTTGCAGTAACATGGTAGCCATCAATTTCCATTGAACTCCATACTTCATCTAACGCATTTCTTGCAAAATCGAAATTAGATATTTCTAAATGCTCATTAATTATAACGCCATGTTCATCCAAATGAGACCCAAAATGGTCATGAGGCAATATCAAACCAGCCAGTTTTCGACTAAGAGAAGCCTTTCTGCGCTCTACTCTGTTATACGCACTTCTGCCAGGAGCATTGGTAGCTAAAAAAATGCATCGAGATCACGTCGCTTAAAGTGTTGTATAGCAAACCCTATAACTTTTTGATAACGTGGATTTTTATCTGGCCCTCCATCAACCGTCATGATTACCACTCTATGCTCAGTTTTAGCTAAAACTTGAAACTCTTCAAGTTCGAGAAGCGTCTCGAAATCCTGAGCATGAGTATTAGCAGTAAATAAACTATGCTTTCCACTTCGGAAAGCAATGTAAGTTGGTCCAGAATATCCAACGGCTTGCGGTTGTCCTAACATACAGGAAGTTATTTTGATACCAGCATAAACTGATGGTATCAATTTATGCCGCTCAGCGCTTACCCAGTCGTGATCAGGCAATTTGATTCTATATTTCGCGTGCATTAGAAGAGGTGCTTGCTTATTTGCTGTAGTAACACCAATAAGGACCCGAGCTTTATCATCTTGGGATATGAAAAATACTTGTTCTGGTCCAAGTATGGATGCAATGTTCTCGAAATAATGGATTAGTGTTTCAGTGAAATTGCTATCTAAGTGGGTTTTGTGGTTATCAGCCTGAGCCCGAGTGAACTTAACAGGGACTGTCGACACATGATCTGTATTTTCTGTGTTTTCGCAGTACTGTTGTGGTTCCACTCGTATGTTTTATGTCGTCTTCTTCCTGTTCTTTAGTATTTGAAGCTGGCTGTTTGATTTGTGTTTTGTCTGCAGGCTTACAAATATTCGTTGCCTTAAAAATTAAAACACTCTATAGGTACTGCTAATGATTCTCTTATTAAGCTTAAAAAGAGATACACACTATAGTGAATACATTTAACATGTTTCATTTACTTTAACATGGCAAAAATGAATCTACAGTTTTATACATTTATCCGATCAAATACAGGGCCGATTAATTATTGAGACACGTCAGTAAGGGTTTGATACCCTTATAGTTACAAGAAAGCGTGCCTAAGAGACCTTCTCTAAATTTTTGAAAAAAAAAAAAATCTGTAGATTTTGCAAGAGAAAAACGATTAATCAACTCGCTTGCTTATCAATCCTCTTTCTTAATGTGATCACAATACTCTTTTAAGCCCCATTAAAAACAGAATTCAAAGATTATTAACAGACACAGCCGGGAATCGAACTCGTCAAATACAAAAAATTAACACCCTGTATTTTTGTGACCAATCGACAGAGTCAATCATAAGGAATAAATCTATCTAAAGAAAAATAGTCCGCGTGGCTTAGTGGTTAGAGCATTAAACCCGTAAGCTGAAGGTATCTAGTTCAAGTTTCGTTGGCGTCAACGAGATTTAGTTCGAGTGGTCCTTCGGACGGACTACAGCCTGTTCAGTTATGAAACGCGTTGGTTTAAAAATCGAAATGTATCGCAGCTGGATGGACGGACACACGGCCAAAGCGTGATAATGATCATATCACTTTGTGGAGTGCCGATACATTTAATCATGATAATGAGATACTCTAACTATCTCTAAGCAAAGGCCCGAAAGGGGCTGTAGGGCTACGAAGAAGAAGAAAGAACATTAAATCTAATATTAAAGGCAGGCTGCAATGTCTGCTAATCAATAAACGTCAAAATTATGTTTTCTTTACTCATACTTAAAATGGTTTCATCACTCACCTTGGAAAAAAACGTAGTAGATTGGATTTGTTCTTAGTCGCTGCTTGCAATTCTTCTTCAATACTCTTGGAGACAGTAATATCAAGTTCTTTGTCGGACTTTGCTTGTAACTTATGATTACGCCACACTTCGTTAACTAACATCTGTACATCTTGTACTTTTGTATTCGTATGAGATTTTTTTTAAAACTTTCGAGCAACTTTTGGTATAACTTGGATTTGTCTTTGTAAAACGATATCTTATTGAAACAATCAACGCCACCTCACACAGGCCCGAAAACGGAAGCATGCCGTCACAATGCGCACCAAGATTTTAGACCCATAGACCTGTTCTTTTAGACCAATTGAACAGTTTATGACAGTTCTCACTGTGACGTCATGTACGTTAATTGCTCTCCTTTCGGGCCTGAGTAACCAGGCGTTGAAAAAATTAAACTTTGGCCAAAGTGGATCAACACAAACATTAAATTGCTTTGCTTACAATACGTCAAATCGACAATCGTACCGAAACGAAACTAGATTGACGGGAGAAATTAGGACAAGTGAATAGTGCGCGGTAATTCCCTTACTCGGTACTAAGCGAGTGCCTTAACGTTTGTGGGAATCCCCGAAAATGGATTTCGTTTTCAAACATAGACAATGTGTGGTTTGTAGATAACTACTGCTGACGTAATGACCATCTAGACCAACCCCCCCCACCCCCCCACCCCCATGTCATCAAAAATAAGCAAAGCAAAGACTCCCACCCCACTTCAAAGTAAAAGTCAAAAGCGCTTTATTTAATACCAATCGTTATAAAATTTTAAAAGAACATAAAGCAAATTCCAAACAATAAAACTATAAAAAACTTAATGGCCTGAATGGCTCTCTAAATTTATACGTTATCAGTTAAACACATTTAATGAAAAAAAATACACTTGCAAATTTAAATTAATTAAGATTATTAGATATTTTTTGATTCAATTGGAAAAAGGAGAAAAAACCAACCAGCATTATTCAAAAATTACTTATACTACCAACACAACAATGAACTTATATCCTATACCTCATATGTTACACCCTAATTCTAAATAAGTTCAATCAAAAAAAAATATTACCTTATATTGAAACCTATACCTAATTTATAATACAAATAAACAACAATACTCGATGTAGCAATAATGAGATGAATCTAAAAAAACTAAGTAACGAGAAAAAGCACAAAAACAGAAAATAAACACGAATAATTTAGACATTGTCATTCAGCCACCAATACCTAGATTGCTCCATCTCAGCTCGACTAGCCTCAACGAATCTAGCAAATGAGTATCTCCATTGGAATTGTTGGTCTCGTGAACTCAGATTCGGAGGATATTTTATCTTCTTATCGGTGGCCCGTCGATATATGTGATATATGATTGGGACGCCGTCAGAATCAAAAACATATCGATTCATGTCCAAATACACGAATGCTTCTGGAGGAACGAAACCAGTAGTGAGGCAAGTCACAATATACCGGTCTGTAGGGTGGAACGGCTGTGAAATCCAAGGGTTTTCACTCACAGTTACAGATCTTGCGATATGATTCCGAAGAAGTTTCAATATGAAGATATCGACTCTTGTCACTTGAGCGGTTTGATAAATTTTTCTATTCGATATATAGTGCTTCTAATCCGTCTCAGGCTCTCTGTACAAACCAGTACATGCACGAAGACATTTCCTTTCGAAAACTCTTAATCTTTGCGTTGTACTAGCACTCTGGTTGTACCAGATCTGGCATCCGTATGTCAAAACTGGCCTAACCAGGGTCTTATAACAAATAACATTGACTTTTTGATCAATGTATCTGAAATGAAAGAGTCGCCGAAGGGCCATGACTACTTTTAGTGCTTTACTGAGCATGATTTTGACATGTTCAATATAGTACAGATACTGATCGAGATGAACACCGAGGTAACGAACACAGGATTTATGTGGAACCTGTTCTGAACTACCCTCACCAGCCATAATGTGGAAATCCTTCCAATTACGTTTCAGGTCTTGACTGGCCCCCTGCAGTGTTGTCCGAAACAAAATTGTTTCGCACTTTTGCGCATTGATTTTCATTCGCCAATTGTCGGTGTAGAGCTGCACATCATTAAACATTTTTTGAAGATTGCTCTGAACTATTGTAGCTTTTCGGTCTGCCGTATAGATGATCAGATCAACAGCAAACGCTACCAATGATCGCGTTGGCGAGACATTAAAATCAAAGCTGTTCAATAGCTTGCGAATGAATATTGAGAAAAGCAGGGGCGCAGTAACTGTTCCCTACTGTAGACCATTCAAGACCTTGAATTCGCGCATTGTTGTCAGATTTCCATCAGTTACAACAAATGATTTCCCGTATAACATATTACGCATCATGGCGACAAGGTGTCTGGGGAACCTATCCTGAAGAAGTTTGAAAACTAGTCCATCTAACCACACCGTATCGAAGGCTTTCTCCATATCAATGAGACATGCTCCAACACATTCTTTGTTGTTTAGTTTCTAACAGATGTCTGAGGTTACTTTCGTTATTGCATGTATGGTCGAATGCCTGGCACGAAAACCAAATTGGCAATTCGGCATCAACTCATATTTCTCAATGTGGGCGTTCAGTGCTCTGTTGAGTATCACTTCAAACACCTTGCTGATGTTAGGCAGCAAGTCGATTGGGCGATAGCTTTTAGGGCATGAAGATTCTTTTCCTTTCTTCAAGATCGGAAATACCTTAGCCTTTTTCCACTTATTTGGGAAACATGAATTTTTCAACATGTTGTTGAACAATATGCAATAATTCCTAATAGCAACCTCAGGCAAATGTCGGAGAACTATATTTGGAATACCGTCAGTACCACATGATTTTTTGTTGTTTATTCTGCGAAATATGAAACACAAGTCTTCATAGCTGACAAAATAATCAATAAGATTCAAGCTCGGTATGAGGTCAGATGTTAATGTTTCATTGAAATGAAGAATTGATTGGCCGTTCTGGCTTGATTTGAAGTCGGAAACGACTTCCGAAAATATTTCATTCCTTCTCTCTGGATTTGGCAGATGAACCAATTCAAAATGTGTTCCAATCAGGGCAAGTTTCTGCAATCCATCACATATAATCCTGTTTCCATTTCTATCCGGAGTCGTACTATCAATTTCGATACCAGCTCTATCGAGAAGATTTATATCATCACTAGCGACTTCAAGATTCGATACCTTCATTCGAGACTTCTTGCGGAATAAGCTATTCACTTTCGCGAAAACGCCATCTGGGTTCTGTGGGCTAATACCCCTCAGTTTTTCCGCCCATTGATTGCTGACCTCACTCCTGAAGTATGAGCGGATTAAGTTCCGGACATTCTTCAGGTGTAATTTCAACAAAGCCAACGAGGGATGGTTGTAGTCCAAAAATCGTCGATAAATATTGTTGACGCGGGTGAGAAGAAGGCTTTTCAATCTTTTTAACTTTCTCAATCGTTTCCAACGTCAGCTTCTCTAATTTCGACAAATAGAGATCTATTTCATCGTCAGTTAGATTTCTGTTATTAGGAACCATTGAGCAAGCGTTGCCATCATCAGAAGAGGGACATTGCTTCTGGTACTCCCGATTAAACTTCTTTTGAAACTTTCCCCAGTCTGTTTTTTTTTGAAATTCAACCGATGGTTTTCATGCTGAACTGGAATGAGGAAGAAATCATCCCTTTGATGATTGATTTCCATTACGATTGCGTTATGGTCGCTATCGTAAGGAAGCACCTGCAGTTTCCGTTGAGGACTATTAAAGCTGAATTCAAGTCTTGCGTCAGCAATGCAGAGGTCCAAATATGAATTTGTCCTAGGGTATGTTGAGAACTCCGACCCATATAGGTTGCACCTGTATTCAATTTGGTTCTCTGTTATCCATAACTTCAGGAATACACCTCTTGGATTATTGGTGGCGTTTAGCCATGATGTATGCTTGGCATTCAGGTCACCGGCAAAAATATAATAATTATGCAGCCTGTTCAATTCGAGTATTTCAAACAAGGAATTGAGTTCCTCCTTGAACTTGAGAACATTTTGACCAGTTGCATAGGCAGAGATAACGCAGAGGTTATCCCCACCTGGCAGTGAAATTTTGATGACGGACACTTCAAGAAATTCAAAGTTTTTGAATTCGACTTTTTCAATATTGTGGAAACAATAGGGTCTTCTAACCAATATCCCGGTGCCACCTCCCACATCACCTATTACCCTATCGTTTCTTACGAATGCAAAATCTTTGAATTCCATGGAATGCCATGAATTGAGGTGGGTTTCAGTGAGAAGTATGATGTCAGGCTTTTGCTTAACAACAAATTCAAGGAGATAATCACGTCGATGTATAGCAACGATAGAGTTGACGTTGATCGATATGAGGCGAAGCCTATCCATGGGAATATGACTGGATGACAAGTTATTATTAGGCATTTGAAAGACCTAAACGATGAAAAGCAAAGTTAATTTTTGAATCTTGTTTGTCGATTCTCTCCGATAAAGAATTAAGTTGCTGGTAAATTTTGAGAAGCAGCTCATTATTGCCACTTACATTATTTACATTATTTCCAGCATTTTCTGCTGGTCCTCTAGCGGCGAGTGCAAATGATACTCCAGGCTGGACGAAGTTGGAAGGTATGATATTACGGTGTTCTTGTGTTTGCTTTGGAGCAAATTTAATTTTTGCACCTTGATATCCGGAGCATCCTCGATATGATGCTGGGTGACCAAAAACACCGCAGTTAACGCAGTATAATTTTTCTTTAGGCTCCGTCTGAGCCAATTTGCACTCACCGGGAGCATGAACGTCTTTGCATTTAACGCAACGATAGTGCATGGCACAATTGGCAGCCGAATGTCCAAATCTTTGACACCGGTAACACTGGTTGACTTCCCTTTTTCGGAGGCGTTCCCACCTCACCACTCTGAAATTCAAGTACCTTACGAGGGTCATTCAACAAGTACTTAGCTTCTCGGCCCGATGGCGCTGCTATTACAAAAGAGTTTTACCATCGTGCAGTACATTCAACAAAACTAATGAAGGGAATTGACTGAAACTTTGACAGTAGGCTACTAAAAAAATGTACTGCACGATGGTACGAGTCTTTTGTAATAGTAGCACAATCGGGGGTGAGGCTAAGTACTTGTTGAATGACCCTCGTATTTGTTGAAGGGCACTTGGACTGCTCTTATTTGCAATTTGTACCAGGTAAAGTGGTAAATTCTTCCTTTCGATGATCGACCCACTTGTCGCAAAGGCTTTGACTGAAACAAAATCAATATCTGGTGCAGCCTCCTTGAGCACCTGAAGAAGATCGACCGTATCCTCTCCGCTGTCCAAACCCTTGAACAAGAAGGTCTGATTTTTTTTCACTTTTTGGGGTATAGGTGAAGTGTGGAACCTCCCCAGAAATCAGCGCATCTTTGGCTGACTTGAAATCAACCAGTGATTTCGTCCTTATAGTTAATTTTTCGGAATTAACTCTTTTGATTTCGAAATTGGCCAGTTTATTTTCGGCTGTCAATAGCCGAACCATATCTTTCCCGGTCTGTCCGAACACGTTGATTGGCGGAACTTTTTCTGTCTTGGTGGAAGCTTTTTCAGAGGAACCAGCAGAACTGCGGGCTGGTTTTTTCTCCTTATTTTTGTGCTTTAAATATTGAATAAAATTAACGTCATTATCTTGATTAAAATTACCTCCGATGTTTTCTTCGATTTCCATATCTTCGGTTAATCCCTCCAGCGCTGCAAAATAGTTTTGGCTCTCGTTGGTGCCACCAGCACTTAGAAATTCCTCTGGATTTACTTGCTTCGTTCTTTTCTTCGGCTTTGTTACCTGTTGCCATTAATTTTGTGGCTGCGTCTTTTGAGGTTTCATCCCTTTCTTGAAAAGATCCTTGAGAGACTGTATCTCTTGCCTTAGTTCATCATTTTCTTTCTGCAATTTGGCCATTTGTTGATTGTCCGCTATTATTTGCAGCTTGGCCCCTCCATCTACGGAGTTTTCTTCGTTATGTTTTCTTTTGGTGATTGTCGCCAGTTTCGTATTCCTCGTTTCCCCAGGTTGCCCCAACGGTGGGAAGCCATCGGGCTCCTCCATACCAGCGGCGTAATTTTCTTTGTGAATTTGTTTTTCGTTACCAATCGAAGTAAAAATGTTCGATAGAAATTTCCTGAGTCGATTACTTCGACAATATAAGATTTTTTCCTATAAAAATTAACTTCGGATTAACGTTTTTAAAAAATTAATTTAATTTTTGAATACTTTTGACAGGAGCGATTTTTCTCCCACCCCCCTTTAGTGCTTACGTAATACTTGAACGGCCCCCAAGTATTTTCCGAGACTTCCTACATTTTTTTAACGAGAACATGCTGTTTTGTTGAAATTTGTAATTTTTGCAATTAACTTTTTGCAAAAATAGCCAAAGGTTCATTCTGATTTTTACTTAAACAAATTTTGCAAACATTCGTAACGTTTCTGAGATGGAGGGCTGTAAAGTTTACCCAAATTTTCAGTTTTACTAGGGGCTGCGCCTTAAAGAACAATAATCCGTAGTTAGTTTAGACAACCTTAAGTACAACATTTTTCTTGTTGAAGCATAGTTTATTTACTTGAAAGTGTGCGAACTTTTCCAAACATAACACAAAGCAAACTAAATTTCGTTCCTAGTTTAATTGCCCTAATTTACACAAATGAAATATCAGTGAATGTATATACTTGCATTTTGTTATATTTTCTATACTCTATCTACCGCAGTACTAATGTATAATTCTTTTTCTCTTTACAGATATACGTTTGGGTAAGTAAAAATCCTGAAATAATTCTTTTCCAAGGAAGACAATTCATTTGTCACTGCTGATTGCGAAGTGTGCGCTCTCTACAATTGAATAGCTTATTCATTTAAAAAGCTTTTCTCCGTCACTATTTAATGTGTACCCGCTAGGAAATTTCCCTTTAAGCTTAGAAACTTCCCACAAATCGACGAAAGACGCCAAACATAGACACAAACCAAAGTCATTCGTTAACTTTTTCTTTCGTGTACTTTGTCAAGAATAAGTTTAGACAGACACCATTGAAAGAGTTAGAAATTCAAATTCACTTTCATCTTGATTTGCTCTGTGAAAGAAGAAATTATCCAAATACTTGTGTGAAAATGAACTTTCAATGAAGTTTGGTTAAGATAATTATCTTATTATTTGTTAGTTTTGCGTTTGACTATTGTAATATGTAATAACTTTAAAAATAAACTTTTATTGTATAATTTTAACATGCAGAAAACATAGAACCAATCTTTAAAAGAACTACTTAAATATCTAATTACAACCAATTTAATGTTATTTGTTATTGGATCCATCTCAAAGATTTTTAGGCCTTTTTTGAAAGAAATTTTACAAAAAAAAACCTAGCTTCGCGTTCTGCCTGTCCGTCTATCCATCTGTCCGTGGTATAGAAGCTACAAACGTCACACTTTGTGAAAAGGCCAGAAGTGTTAGTCTATACAAAGTTTAGTTCTCATCAAATATTTCAAAATTTTTTAAGGGGTGGTCATCAAATGTAGTCAGGTAGGGTATCAAATAAGGTCTTGATTGGGACTTTCATGGTCTGAACCAAAAAAGTTATTTTATGCATCAGAGGCGGAGGCGAAATTCCCGAACAATTTGTTTCTCCATCCGTCCGCCCGTCAGTGCGCTACAGCAGGTTTTCCCGGGACTTAGAGAAGCTAGAATCATCAAATCTTGTGAACAGCTCAGAAGCTTCTGGTTAATGAAAGTTCCATAGCCAAAAAAATTCTAAGGATTTGAAGGGGGCTCTCGCCATATAAGAATGCGATCTCAAAAAAAGATAGTCGAGTAGGATAGTCGACTAGGGTATCAAATGAAAGTTCTGGATGAGATCTTTTAATATGAGTTTGTAAAATTCCAATATCGATGGCAGGGTACGCTGAAGAAGCGGAAAAGCACGTAAAAATTGTGTCCCCCCCTCGTGATTGGACACCTGTGGACCAAGAAATCTGAAAAAAAATCATGGAGGTAGTTCTCTATAAGTAGTTCAGAAATCGTAATTCACTAAACTTTGTTTGCAATAGCATAATTTATCAGTTTTACATTTTCATGAATAAAATCGATGTATTGATGGTTATTTATAAAGTCAATCATTTAGAAAATTTTACATGGATCTATGTATTAGTGTTTGACGAAGTGATGGTGATTTAAATTTTCCTGGATTACATCAACAACAATGCATGGCTGTAGAATAATATGCACTTCCAATCGACTCTGATACTACGGGCTTGTTAAGAATCGCATGCGTTGCATGAAAAATATATATCATGCATATCTTTGAGAATTTGTTCAATAAGTGCTATCAGAGATTGTAAAACTAAATGGTGGCCGCTTTAATGAGAGAATTGAATAAATTTGTGTTATTTTCCTCCAATTTGAAGATTTGAAGTACATTCGAAGCCAAAATTGACCAACTTTGTTTATTTCAAAAAATCGACTAACACACTAGTAGACCAATCACAAGTCAATTAATAGATATATACGAATTCAAAATATGGAAGAAATTAGAAAAAAAGATCACAATTCAATCATATCAAAAATTAAGACTTATAGGAATTATTAATAAATTTGATTTTTCATAAAAGTTTTAAATACGCCAAGAGACTGTGATAGAGGATCAAGACTTCGCTGGTTGTGCATACGAGGTAAGCGTAGTAAGGGAAAATAGAAGAAGGTGTTAGTACGTGCATACAGAACATGAAATTGAAGCGAGGATCTATTAGGGCGAGCAGCGTCGAATGTATTAATTTGCCTGCATACATTTTGAGGAAACAGACTATGATGAAGCTTGAACAAAAGAAATTCATCAAGGAGAGATCGTCTGGACTCGAAGGTAGGAAGCTTCAAAATATGTAGTCGGTCATCATAAGGGGAGTAAGGAAGGTTGAATTTGAAGAATAGAGACCGTGCTAAACTGCGTTGAACTAACTCAAGAGCATCGATGTGCTTCCTGTGGTACGGACTCCAAATTTCGGAGCAGTACTCCAAGTTACTACCTACCAGTGAGAAGTAAAGAGTCATACAGGAGGTGATATGTTGGAATAACGAAGCGGATCGTAAAATAAACCCAGTTAACCCGCCACCGGTGACGCATATGTCTGAGAGACCGGGTGCGGCGAAAAAATCAAATGATTTTGTTAGTCGCCATCGATTTGAACTGGGATCTCTGTTACCTGCCGCATTTTATGTATTGCATCATAATTCAAACTTCTAGTAGCCACACGATCGCACACTTTAGAGTTTATGTGCTAACCCGGTGCAGAGGACCGGGGACACCGATTACGTGAGTTAATAGTGCGGTTTGTTTTACAGTCGATTTTAAAACTTAAGATTAATTTGCATCTTACTTTCACTAATATTTAAACGATTTCTTGTGATTTCGAGTGAAGGTCAGCATTTTGCATAGTTTTAATGAATTTTCTAAGAAATGTCGTATTTCAGCATGTCTTACGAAAGTCAGCAGCGCCGTCTTGAAGCGCTTCTGCACGAATTTTTCGAATCTGATGAGAACAGATCACTATCGTCATCAGAGAGTGAAGCAGGAAGCGAAAACGAATCTGCCTACTCTGCACCGCAGCGAAGAAGACTTGAGTGATCGAGAGTCCTGTGAAAGCAACAATTCGTCTTTTTATACAGGAAAAGATAATTGCACGAAATGGAGCAAACAACCTCATCGCCAATCTACTCGGGCAAGATCATTTAATATTATAAGGCAGTTACCAGGACCAAAGCGAGTTGTATCAGGTGAAACTCATATTCTTAGAATTTGGAAGCACTTCTTTGACGACTCTATGCTGGAGATAGTTGTCCTATATACCAACCAATACATTGACAAAATCAAAAATAATTACACCCGGGAAACGTACGCCAGACATACAGATTATAATGAACTACTTTGCTTGATTGGCTTGCTGTTTTTGGCAGGAGTTCAAAAATCGAATCATCTGAATGTGGAAGAGCTGTTTCGAACAGACGGTAGCTCGGTGGAAATATTTCGGCTTTCTATGTCTTCCCAACGATTTCATTTTCTGTTGCGGGCTCTGAGATTCGATGATGGAACTACGAGGCAGCAAAGACAGGCGCTTGATAAGATTTGCCATATAAGACAACTATTTGAAAAATTTGTGAAAAATTGCCAAGCTAATTATACGTTATCAGCTTTTGTGACTGTCGATGAAAAGTTGGAAGCTTTTCGAGGGAAGTGTTCATTCAGGCAATATATCCCAAGTAAGCCCAATCCTTACGGCATCAAGATTCAAGCCCTTTGTGACGCAAAAATGTTTTATACATTTAACATGGAGATTTATCCCGGAAAACAGTCAAAAGAGGGCCCATACAATCTCGACAATTCCGGCTTGGCTGTTGTACAAAGATTATGTGAACCAATTTTCAATACTGGGCGGAATGTGACAACGGATAATTGGTACACTAGCGTACCATTAGCTGAAGCACTGCTCCAGAAAGGTTTAACCACTGTAGGAACAGTTAAAAAGAATAAAAAGGAAATTCCTGCTGATTTCACTGTTTTGCGCGGTCGAAATGTCAAGTCAAACATGTTTGCTTTCCGCGATAACATGGTTTTGGTTTCCCACGTTCCAAAGTTGAAAAAAAATGTTTTGCTAATAAGTACAATGCACAACGATGCGAAAGTCGATGCTGAAACTCAGAAACCTGAGATAATTTTGAGTTACAATGATACTAAGGGTGGTGTTGACGTCGTAGACCGCTTATGTGCAAATTACAACTGCGCCCGAGCAACAAGACGCTGGCCTATGGTAGTCTTCTATGCCATGCTCAATGTAAGTACAATAAACTGTCAGGTGGTACACACAGCTAACAATCAGAATTCAAAGCTCCAACGCCGTCATTTCATCGAACATTTGGCCATGAAACTTATAGAGCCTCGTATAAGAGAACGCCAAATGGAATTAAACTTGCCACGATCAATAAGACAAAGACTGTCAGAAATTTTGAAGATTGAGGATATGGCTGCGACGGCAGGTCCTTCAAGAAATGGACGCTGCCATGATTGCGGATGGAAGAAAAATAGGAAAACAAAATACGCGTGCCACAAATGCAAAAAATTTTTATGCCTTGAGCACGTAGTGCCTTTTTGTCAAAATTGTTCAACTGAAGAGCAGTGATTTTGAAAGCTATTTTATTTTGTTTTTTTGCTATATGGATATAGGTTTTATTTAGTTCCTTTTACCAAAGACAAGCGAAGACTGATTTTGTTAGAATTATGTACTGGTATTCTTCTTTTTTTTAAGCTTAAAAAAAAATATTATGTAAAATATGTAAGTTTCTAGTATTCTCAGTTGAAATGCTTGAATAACTATGAATCATTAAATAAATGGACAAAAGTTAAAAAAATACGTTTGCATTATATTCAAAGTATATTTATACTTATAAATAATCCGAAAATGAACAAAAGCTTCTGTATAACTATTCGGCCGAAAATCCCGGTGTACAGGACCGGCGTCACCAATTATGTAAGATAATTTCACGTCACCACTGGCGGGTTAAGCGGGAGGCTTTCTTAATAATTAGAGCAATGTGGAGATCAAAATTCAGTTTACAATCGAAAAGCACGCCAAGATCCTTAAAGGAGGTTTCATTGCTCAAAGGGAAACCAAGAAGCCTACATGTTGAGGGAACAGGAAATTTTTTACAGGAGAATGTCATCTGATGGCATTTGGAAACATTTAAAGAGAGATGATTTGATTCACACCAGTCATTAAGACGCTGACGATCGGTTTGAAGGATATTCACGTCTAAAAGGGAATCAATAAATCGAAAAATCTTAAAGTTATCACCATAAAGGATGCAGGAGGGATGTGATAACGGACGATAGATCATTGACAAAAATGTAAAAATAGTATGGAGTCAAGTATTGAACCTTGCGAAACTCTCGAGCTCGAGTGAAAAGAAGAAGAGAAGCAAGAGTTAAAAGTGACTACACATTGACGATTCAGGACATCGGAGAGAAGCCAGGAATAGAGACAAATAGGGACATTGAGCCCTAAAAGTTTATCAAATAGGAGAGAGTGATCCACTGAATCAAAGAATTTAGAGAAATCCGTAAAAATAACGTCCACTTGTTGTTGCTGATCGAGGGCAGCTGCAATATGATGGGTAAAAGAAAGTAAATTTGTAAGGGTAGATCTGCCTATGACAAAACCATGCTGTCATAGATGTCAGAGAGAATGGATACGAAATGCATCGAGACAATTGAAACACTTTATCATGTAGCGTGAAGTTGGCGCGTTATTAGCTGTTGATTCGAATTTCAAATAAATTTGACGTGACGTCCCCCACTAATTTTGGTATCTTGAACTAAATCAATTTTCCGTGCGGGTATTCTAACTTGAACGATATAAAATATTGAACATGACTTACCCTACGAAGGATACGTCCCTGAAATGCTTCCTACTAGAGCTGTTTTTACAATCCCACACACGTCACTACATTTTTAATTTTTCGACACAAAAACACTCGCGATCCGTAACAAACTTTTCAGTTTGATTAATTATCACATTTGCAACGCTTTTGCACTAGTTTCAACACGGTTTATCTTAAAAAAATTGGATTGTGTACCATTTCAAATTCAACTTGATTAGACGTTTCCCATCAATGTTGAATTTTCACGAATCATATGTTTTCAATCATATGGTTGACATTTTGTTGACCATTCGGGGGTTAAGGTATAAAAGGAGTGGGATTTTCGTGAGAGCAACTAGAGAGCCGCTTGAATGTGTGGATTCTCTAGGGGCGTGAAAGGCAGGGCGATTTCAATTCGCATGCGAGAGAAAGGCATGTATGTAGTAAAAGTGCGTATGGATGAAAATAAGCTCATTTCGCGTCCATTACTTTATATGTCTTTGCATACTGTTGGTCTGCTAAAGATGGGAGGACAAGTGGGTACAGCACATCAAAAACTATCTTTTCAAGAATTTTACTAAAAAAGGGAACAAGGGAAATAGGACGATAGTTTGAGACGATATTACGATCACCAAATTTGAAGATAGAAAAAATGTGGGCTATTTTCCATTGGGAGGGGATAACCCCACAGGATAAACTCAAATTAAAAATAATTGAAAGGGGAATACAAAGTGAAGAAGATAAAAATTTTCAGGGCTATCAGGGCCCACACTGGTACTGTTGTCAAGATTGTTTAAGAGTAGCTCAACCTGCAACAGGTTTGTTCGAAAAGTAGTAGAGGAAAAAGAGCAAGAAGATTGGTTGAGGGAAGAGGAATATTTAGCCCTGCCGAAAAAAGGAAGAAAAATAAGAAGCGAAGAGTTCACAAGATTCTTGAGGAGTAGACGATGTAAAACCATCTAAACTAAAACTATCAGGCGCATGATGAGAGCTCCTTAAAGGTTTTACGTATGACCAGATCGCATGAGTTTGATTCGACATAAACGTAGTTTCGATGTGCTTAACATATGCATGAAATGCAGAGGTGGCTCTCTGAATTTAGCGAGGTCAATTTAAAGGATAAGAATTTTCTACGGGCAGCATCTTTAGCTTTAATTGGAATGGCTACATCTGAATTAAACCAAGGTGCTTCTTTAGGTCTTCTTGCTGGAAACCCAGGAGTAAATTGCGAGATTAACGACGAAAGAAACATATAGAGCTTATCAACACAATCTTCAGTATGGAAATTGCTGAAAAAGGAATATCAATTCATGGCATTATGGCTAACTTCCATGCTCGATAAATCGGCTTTTAAAAAATTAAAGCGGGAAGGTGAGGAATTCTTCAAAGAACGAGAAGATATGATAGCAAGTTCAATGGAGGGCGGTGGATGGTGGAGATCAGGTCTGACAAAGGATGAGAGTGCCACTGATGCGGACAGAGAAGAAGGCGGCAAGTTGGAAAGAACAAGATCATGCATTTTCTTATTGGCATTGCAAATAGTGTTGAATTGGGTGAAAGAACAGAGGGGATATTAAAGGAGAAAAAACAAAAAAAAATACACCACCGCCAGAAACTATGGAGACATACATATCATTCCAAACAATAGAGGGCAAATTGAAGTCACCACAGACCAATATAGGGGTACAAGGGAAACGAGCATTAATGTTGCTCGAGAGTTCTGCAAACAAACGTTCGTAAACAATAGCAGGACTGTTGCAAGGGATTTGCACAGATGATACGAGGAAGGAAAGAGAGTCATATAGAGAGACTAGCACAATTATACACTCAACAGGTGAAGATGGAGTGAAATTATCACAGGGTTTGCTAGTAAGGGAAACATGTATACCAACTAGAACGCCTCCACCGCCAGAATTACCAGTAACACCACGGTCTCTATCTCTGTGGAAGATTGAATGGTCCGGGAGTAGCTCACTATTACTAATGTCATCTGTCAGTCATGTATTCATTCGACAGATGATATTATACGGAAAAAGCATGGAAGGAATACGAAGTTCAGTAATCTTAGTCCTCTGGGCACGAACATTTTGGTAATAGCAAGTTAAAAATGAATAACGAGTCTAAGGTATGTTTCTTTTAGGGCGAAAGGACACAGGATGGTTCCGCTTACGAATCGGAGAGAACTTTTTGACGAATACGCCAGGAGGCCGAAATTCCTTACCAAGCAAGATACTTAGGTTAGTTTAAACAGTAATTTTGAAAGACGCAATCAATCTGTTCGTCTTTCCACCAGGCGTAAGTTTGGTGCACTGGAGCAACTCAAGACTAGAGTTCACTTTGTACTTTATATTAGCGATGATGTCATCAACTGGTGTGCTATATCTAATCTCGAAAGAAATATTTGTAGCGGGGAGGATATAGCACGCAATGGGACACCAGGTTTCATCGCAGTAATGTTTGTCGTCATATCGCCTCCAGGTGAGGGTCCCCGGCTGGTAGGTGAAGATCCTCGTGAGCCTACATTTCTTATCATCAATTCGGTATCAGCATTACTTTGAGCTACAAATCTTGTACCAGAGGTCTCAGGCGGGCATGAACACTTTAGGTTAGCCCCGATACAAACTAAGCGTCGCGGTGTTATGGAAGCAGGCTGCAGAAGTTCAGGTTGCTGCTGATTAGATGTTAATTGCACATCTTTCGGTTGTACTTGTTGCTGGAATTGTTGTACATGATGATATTGCTCTTGGAAACCAGGTGACAGTTGCTGTTCAGGTTTCTTTGGAATGGCTCCCTTGCTAGCATCAACCTCAAGTACACACATCAGAGCTCTTGGCAGCTGAAGTAGAGCATAATAATGTTGGCCATAGTGCAGGAGGATTGTTCTTCCTTCCCTATCGCTGATGGAAGGAGTACATAATTTGCTGCGAATTTCCTGTAAAATTTTTTGATTGTTCTTTTAATACGCTGAGCGTATCTGAGATTGTCCCTCCGCGACAGTCATTGCATCGAAAGAAAATGTTTGAATCGAATTTCGCCCGGATGCCTAGGCATTTTAGGTTGAAAGACTTCGCACAATATCCATCACACTCAATAAACTGGGCCGTAATGTTGGAAAATTACAGCCATTTATAATGAAGTAAGCAAAAAATTCGCAGGAAAAAAATAAATAAATTGAGCTAGGGTATTTGTTAATAGTAGTAGGGTTTGTAAACATAGCATTTGTCTCAGTAAATGCATGTGGGTAGTCTTAAAATTACTTAAAATTGGTATTCAGGTAGCTCCTTAAGAAGTCCTTACACTCTATAATTTTCAATTAAAAAAATCACATTTACAGAAGTTATAGCTGTTTGAACTTTCTCTGAATGTAATAAAAATAATGTGCGATTTTTCTACCATTAAGGCTTTCCATCAAATCAAACATTACACTTTTGATTGGACAGTTCAATGAATAACAAAAATTTCTAAAAATTTATTCTCATAAGAGTCGCGAGTAAAATCATTGGAATTAAGAAAAGAAAATACCATGACGACCAATGGAGAAGCATTGATGTAAGTCTAGTGAACAACAACACAAGACAAGCAAACAAAGTAGTGAAAAGCTTGAAACGAGGCTGCCAACCCAAGACCACGCTCTGCCGTGATGACATCAGCAACATCATCGCTGATGAAAATAGGATTAAGGAAATATGGACATCAGATTTCAAGAGCCTCCTTAATTCTCCGCACAGCTCCAGAAAATCGCAATCTATAGGTGTTTCCGGAGTTTTTCCATTCTTCTTCTTCGTACCACTACAACCCCTCTCGGATCTTCGCTTCCTGCAAATAGTGCCTTCAACTGTCTCGGTCCATTGACCGCGTTCTCCAATTTCGAAATCCGAGCAGCGATGAACTGTCTTCGTCGACCGAGTTAGACCAGCGGTCCCTCGGTTTCCCCACTGGTCTCCAGCCTTCAGATACCTTTTTGGGTATCCGTCCATACTATTGATGTGTCCAGCCCATTGCAGCTTCCGCAGTCTTACAATCGTAGAGACCCCAGGCTCGTCAAAAATTCATACAGCTCATGGTTGTATCGAACTCGCCATTGGTCCCCGTCTAGCTTCGCACCAATTATTCGCCTCAGGACCCGTCGCTCAAAGGCGTTCAATATATTTGCGGATGCTTGAGTTAGGGTCTATTTTTCACACCCATAGCATAACACAGGTCTTATTACAGATTTGTATACTTGGAGCTTTGTTTTCCTGTGTACGCAGCTGGCTTTCAAGATCGTCAAAACTACATAAAATATTTTATTTGCAAGCTGTATTCTTCGCCGTATTTCATCTGTTTTATTACTGGCTCTGGTTACTTTGGCGCCTAGATACACAAATTCGCTCACATTTTCGAAACTGTGTTCGTAATACTTTTGGCGTATGATCCGGTTTTATTTTCTCAGATCTTTGAAAATATTTTGTACGCTGTAAAAAGCAGCGATATGCCTTCATAGATTTCGCACTTTAGCTTGGCACGTTTTCTGATGATAGGGAATATAATTGATTGGCTCCACTCGTTTGGCATATGTTCTTGTTGCCAAATGTGCTGAATGACTTTTTGAGTAGCTTTCTGAATACTGCTGCCGCCATATTCGATGAGCTCCACTGGAATCTCATCGATGCCCGGCGCTTTATTATTCTTTTGGGTTTTGATAGTAGAGCAAAAGCAAACCTCATCCAGAGTTGGTGATGCTAATGGAAGCTCTCCGCAGACCTTTATGGGCTCCGATGTTCTGCAGCTGTGCGAAGGATTAACTTTTGCACTTGCCGAAGCTTTTTTCAAATGCGAATCAAAAAATTTCCCCGATTTTCTTTAAATTTCACGGCGTCTTCAAAGAAGTGAAGTATTTTGTTAACAAACCCAACGAAAACAACAAACTCCGATTGAATTCCCGTATCAGACCACACTCGCGTTGGACACAATTGTGCTGAATTTCATTCGCAAAAATTCCTCTTTGGGACACATTCAAAGCAGCGATTACATAGTGAAAACCACGTTTTCTAGATAATGTCTTATGTTGGCAGGCTCAGCAAGGGTCCTAAGAAACTTTCAATTTGTGTATCTTTTTACGCAGATAAGTGTTTGCACATTCGATGCCACCAACAACAACAAAAACCGAACATATTAAGTCTTCAGATATATATTAAATTTTATCACTTTGAATGAGCAATTTGATAACAGTAACGGACTAATTTTCACTTAAATTAATCGAGGTACCATTTGTTCAAATGATGTAAGTTGAAATTCATTCAATTATCGAAAATTACATTCGCATCGAAGCATTCATACTCAGGCATTTATTTTTAAAAATTTATTTACATTTATTTCGAGCTGAAAAGCCGTTAAATTTCGAGTCGTTAACAGTTTTAAAAATTCCAGAACAATCGTATGCCTAACCACAAAAAAAACAATCTTTATCTTCCCTGTCTCGAATGGATTGCGCGCACAATTCGCAAGACCCGAGCCTGCAATTTCCTTTCGCTCGGTTTTCCTTATCAATAACCAAAGTAAGATCCACAAAAACACCACCAACAATAAGCACCGCTCCATACCTTCTTACAATGGGACACATATGATCGCGTTGGTCAACCGCTAACGATCCACACCCGGTCGACACACATCTCAAAACGTCGCGAAACCAACCCGTTGCCATCGTCAATCGGTCGTCTCGTTTTTTATCTATCCTTTTACTGCCTCCTTCGACGAGCCTCTTCATGGCGGTCTCGTCGACACAATCTAGCAATTGCTTCGCTAGATTGTGTCGCAATAGGGTTGCCATTATTGACTTTATTTGTAATTTCTTTTATTTATTCTTCGGAAAAACTTTTTATCGATAATGGTAGCGGTGTGAGTGGCGGGTGTTACGGGTGAATATTACGGTTTCATAGTCTTGCTCACCCCCAACACTGCCGTACGCGATTTCGTATGATTTAAGCCTACACAATGCTGAGCCGCACTTTATTAACTTTTGTGATAATCTAATAATGTAACCAACAGCAAAAAATTTAAATGTTCATAAAATGACTACTTGTTAGATTACGGAAAGCAAGCCACATAATATTTTTTGCCTTTTAACGTCATGTAATTAAACTCAAGTAGCTGGGTCGCTTCCGATTTACACGCCACATTATGGACAACGCGAGCAGTAGCAAGCGCCGAAAGCATCAAGGACCAACGCGAGCTCGAAACGAAACGCTGATTCCCGACACTACGACTAGATCACACGGGAACGCAAACTTTCGACTTTCATTCAACATAGGCGGCAGCACAAAATATGTAACCCCTCGAAGCAACCGAAATCGTGTCGTAAACAAAATAACATGCAACGATGGGGGGAAATTCGAAATTTGAATCGTTCCCGCCATGCGACAAGAGGTGTTCGTTATATGGGCGATAATTTGCGGGCATTTACATAATTTCCCAAATCAAGGTTTCATATTGTCTGTGTTTTCATTGATTCTACTTTCTGACGTAGATTCCCAATGAATTTTGATGCAGTATACAAGGGCGGTCCAAATATGATCGAGACAAATGCCATGACACATTTATTAGTATCGAAAAAATTTACAGTTTTTCTAGGTACTCTCCTTTACAAGTTACGCATTTTGTCCACTTTTCTGGAAGCTTTTTGATGCCAGTATCGAAGAATTCCTTAGGCAACTCAGAAAGCCATGTACGCACAGGTGCAAAGATTGGGATAACGTAAAGAAGGAGTTGCGGGCAGAGTTTTTACCACCGGACTACGATGACAGGCTTTTTGAGGAAATTCGGCACCGGACACAGGGGAAGGATGCGTTCATTGAAGTGTACGTGGCTGCGATGGGAGGCGTTTTTCGTCGACTTACAATACCGTGTACGGAAAAGGAGAAGTTGCCTTGCATTAGGCGGAGTATCGCACCCTTCTACCAGACTCAGCCCAGTCTGGTGTCGGTCTCCTGAATAGTGGATATTGTACAGTTAGGTAGGAACCCACAGAAGAGAAACCTCAAGAGCAACGGTTGAGTCCTTTGCTCCTCCACCAAACCCCCGGACGCATCATTTATTGGAACCGGATTTGGCATATTGTGTGGCTACAGAGGGAGGAATGATTGCCACATTACAAGAGGGGCATAGAGATATCCGCTGCTGGAATTTTAAAGGAGAAGGGCACACCTACAGCACTTGTAGTGAGCCTCAAAGATAATTCGCTTGCGGGAGAACCGGAACGCGGAAAGCTGCATGTCCAACATATTTAACAGGTCTGTCTAAGGGTCAAAAGGATCATGTAAGGCGAACCCAACCAAGCCAAGCACTGAAGAGAAACGGGAACCGTACTCACTAAGTGACGTAGGGGGTACGAGCGATCCAAGTCGGTCAGTCGCACAGGAGACGAGGGCGAATTTCGCACTGGAGAAAACGGTAGTGTATAATCGTCCACATATGGAGGTAGAAGTATTTAGTCGAGCTATAGTAGAACTACTGGATTCCGGGGCAACGCAAATCATCCTCAGGAAACCCGGTCGGGAATTGCTGCGCAGGCATGGGTTGGTACTTCAGGAGGCGAGACAATCAGCAATTATTTAGCGGATAGTGGATGTGTCCCAACTGAGGGCGTAGCCTGGGTACTAGTAACGGTGAAGGGGTGACGCGATGGGTGGAAATTCTGGTAGTGCCCGCAGTTCCACGCGGTCTTAGCCTAGGGGTGGACTTCCTGCATTCTTTTCGAATCGCCCTAGATCTCAGCAGGAAAGCTTGGAAGCTCGCGGCGGTAGCCGCCTGTGAGGTCGTATAACGGAGAGCAAGGTTGACTCCACAGGATGAGGCACGGCTGGAGTCACTGATAGCGGAGGTGTTCGTGTTGATAGGGGATGACCTAGGGTGTGCTAGAGGGGTGGAAAACGTGATTAAGACATCGGCTGAACCAATTAAACAGCGGTACTATCCCGTTTCTCCGGCGGTACAGGCACATATCAACAAGGAGCTGGATTAAATGTTGCGGCTGGGAGTGGTTGATCCTTCTTGAAATCCATGGTCATCACCCAACCTCTTGGTAAAGAAGAAGAATGGGATGCTTCGTTTTTGTGTGGACTTCCCGAAGGTGAACAGCGTATCCCAGCGAGACGACTATCCACTCCCATACATCTTCACGTTGGACAAACTGCGCGCAGCCCGATACCTCTCTTCGTTGGATATTAAGCCCGCCTATCGGCAAATTCTTATGGCGGATGATTCGAAGGTTTTCACAGCCTTCACGGTACTAGGACATGGGTTATTTCGTTTCAATCGGATGCCTTTAGGGTTACACAACGCTCCTGCAACGTGGCAGTGCTTCGTGGATAGGGTTTTAGGGGCGGAACTCGAGCCATATGTCTTCTTATACCTCGACGATGTGATAGCAGTCACCGGGGATATATAAAAACACTTGGTAATCCTTCGGGTGGTGCTAACACGTCTTCGAGATGTGGACTTACGGGTACCATGTGAGAAGTGTGAATTTTGCCGGCCACAGTTGAAGTACCTGGGATATGTGGTAGACGAAAGTGGACTGCACCTCGACCCAGAAAAAGTAGATTGTATACTGCGTCTTCTCCAGCTAACCAATGTGAAGAAAGTGCGACAATTCCTAGGAATGGTGTCGTGGTATCGGCGCTTCATTCCGGAGCACGCCATGCTTACAGCACCTCTCACAAACTTACTCCGCAAAAAGAAGAAGTTTATATGGACGGAGCAGTGTGAGTTGGCCTTCAGATGTTGCAAGGCGATGCTATCAGCGCCGATCCTCAGTTGCTCAGATTTCGCCTTACCGTCTAACGTCCAGACGGATGCATTCGATCATGATTTGGGTGCAGTGTTACGCCAGAGCCACCCAGATGGAGAGAAGGTAGTATGTTACCTTAATCGAGCTACTCTACCACCGAAAAGGAGTGCTTAGCGGTGTTGTGGGCAGAGGAAAAATTAAGGCCCTATTTGGAAGGGTCACACTTTACGGTGGTTACCGGTGATCACTCTCTGGTATGGCTTAACAACTTGCGGGAGCCGAACGGGCGTCTGGCTCGTTCGGCGATAAGATTGCATGTGTTCCAGGATTCTAAAGAATCCTGGAAAGTTTCCTGACTGGCGAATTGAGGGACGGCATCCATAGTTGAGTGGGAATTCCTGGAAGCAAGTGGTCCCCAAGGTCGAACGGCAAACGGTCCTCTTAAATGCCATGACGACGCAACGGTGGGGCATATGGGCATTAGCAGAACCTACAATCGCATAGCCCAAAATGGCCCAAAATGAAAGCGGATGCTCGGCGGTACGTGACAAACTGCAAAACTTGTCAGATAGCCAAAGTAATGTAGTATGGGCCTATGTCCTCTCGGGTCAGCCAAGCCAAAGAACCGTGGGAAATTATATGTGTGAATTTGGGTGGACCTCTGCCGCGTTCTATTCGGGGCAACATCTATATATTGACTGTGGTCGATTACTTCACCAAGATGCCATTTATCTTCCCCCTGAGAAAAGCGACTACGGGTGAGGTAGCTAAGCTTCTAGAGGAAAGAGTATTTATGCTGTTTTGGGGTGCAAGCAGTGGCGGTATGTGACAATGGCGTCGAGGGAACTGCATAGCTTGGTGGCCGGATATGGGGGCAGTATCCAGTTTAGGCTATTGAACCATCCGCAAGCGAATGCAGTGGATCGGATCAACCAAACGATTGCTGAGAGCGTATGTAGGCAATACCCACCGGAAATGGGACGAGCATCTATCAAAAATTGGTTGTGCCTTGCGCACCTTTACGCATGAGGTAATGGGTAACACGCCCTATTTCATCAATTTTGGCCAGGAGATGGTGGTTACGCGGAAAGGACCGAGATCGCCTGATGATGGGGATATTCTGAATAATCGGCAAGAGCGGTCAGCGAAGCTCCGAAAAGTGAGAGAGGAAGTAATGAAGCGCTTGAAGGAGGCTGCAGGGAAGGGCAATCAGCGGTGTAACCTGCGGAGGAGACATCCTCCATGTCAGCCAAACGACCTTGTTTGGAGGCGGAGTTTCACACTGTCAGACGCGGGTCAATACTACTCCGCTAAGGCAGCTCCCGAGTACCTGGGAACTTTTAAAGTGGATAAACGCGAGTCCTCATCTCTTTTCTAGTTGCTCGATATGAACGGCAAAAACGCAGGTACTTGGCATGCGAAAGACATTAAATTCTATGTGCAGTGAGCTGCGGGGTAGGCACTGAGATGGTACAAAACAGGAAACTTTGAAGTGAAATGCAAATGGTTACCTTTTCATCGTCTGCTTATTTCGGGTTAGTGATTATAATCTTAACAGGTTGCGTATCAAGTTGTTCCGCACTTATTGCGTTCTTGTTATTATGAAATGGTCTTTTTCCGGAAAGGTCTTTCAATCAGTTTGCCTAGGCGACTGCTCGATTACTACAGTGTGATCATTACCGTCCCGCATTTATTTTGAAGGGTTATTGTTTTTTTTTCCATGTTTTCATCATTTTTACTTTTTATTTTAGGCTAATCACGATTTTCTTTGTGGGTTGTAAGATCTTGCTTCGAAAGAAACAGAACAGCTTAAAGTAGGAGTCCCGTGCATTTTAAAGGGTGGTTCATAACAAATGTACACATTTTGTTCGCACATTACCGGCGTTATTAGGCGTATGTTGGCTCGAATATTGTTTTTTAATGCTTCAGTAGTCTGGGGAGTATCAGCGTAAACACGATCCTTCAGGAATCCCCAAAGGAAGAAGTCACAAGGAGTCAAATCACACGATCTCGCCGGCCAATTTATGGGTCCATTTCGTGGAATTATTCGATTCGCGTAGAGCACGAAATGTTTGCACTGGCGATTCATTATTTTTGTAAAAAGTTTTAACAAAAATAAAACGTTCGGCTGATGTGTATGACGCCATGGTTAGAATTGTAAAAGACCAAACTGTCATAATCTGTCAATATATGGGCCTGAAGTTGGTGATAAATAAGAGTTAAGGCCATTCACATGTGTACACTTGTTATGAATCATCCTTTTTATCTTGAGAATGGAGTAGGGTTTTCCCTTGCTGTCCGCTTACGTGTATGAGAAGCTTTTTGTTGGGAAAAAGGTCCTTGTCTGGTTATGAGCGACCCTATTTATTAGAAGTTTTTAAAGCATTGGAACAAGAATTTGAAATTTGTCCGCTTATGGGAAATGTCAGTTTGTTAGAAGTGTCTGTTTAGGGAATTTTCACTGTATTTCAAAATAATTCAAGAATGTAAATTTTCAATTAATCTACCACATATTAACAATATTTTCTATTTTCCACAGCCGAACGCCTGGCTCACGACAACCATCGCCAGCTGAAGAATCCTTGGCACGTGGTGGCCCTCCGTTTGACGGCACCACACACGTCGGGTCCGGATTTCCGCAACACCATCTCCAGCACATGTTAAGCTCGTCAATGGACCATCAAGGTCCCGCACCGCAATTAAATTCATATCATCCTCAATTGCCGCCGATGAATCAATTACAACCGCCCGTAATGAATGGCGTCGGTGGAATGCAAGTGACACAGGTAAAGTTGTCGTTTCCACCTTTTTTTAAAGTGAAGGAATTCATTTAATGAAATTGCATTGAAATAGCTTCAATAGAATAACTCCCAGTAAAATCATTAAACTCAGATTTACCACAGTTATTTGAAGGATTTAATTTTTAAATAGTTCCCTAAGCCTTGCATTTTATTTCTTCGTATAATTAAATGAACATTTCATCTTGTATTTGCATGGCTCTCATCTCGTTCCTGCCTGGCATCGTTTGACGATTTATTCGTACCTATCATCTCCATATCTGGTCAACATGCACGGATCAACTGGATCGTCTTCGAATGTGTGCATCTTTGGTATTCGTCGATTTCTATCGTTTCCAATTGCATTTGGAATAGCAGAATCAAATGGTTAATCAATCTCAAGGACCAAATCAAGTGGAATCTCCAGCTAATCTACTCCAGCAACCTCCCAACTTCGATGTACAGGTAAGCCTGAGAACTTTTACCCAGAATCGATGAAGTAGTTGCGCTCATTTCAATTTGAATTTACATGCCATTCCACACGTGCATTCTGATTTAGATATTTCCTGCTCGGATGCAGATCCTCCTCGAATGTGCGGCGAACACACATGAAGGGGATTATAGGGGGGCAGAATGCAGAAGCTGCAAGGATGAACTTGATCAACTTTCGTTTGTGGCCAATTAAGGATGATAAGCACAGAACTAGTGCATTGGGATGTTAGTGATGGGATCTAGGTCCTGAGTCCAGGAATGAGTCCGTTCAGGAGTTTCATCCGATTAATTTTGCAGGAATTAAGTTGGTAAAGTGGATTGGGCAAATGTTTCTGAGGTTTTGGCCATATCAGATCAGATTTCGCTTGTTATGCTTCGGAGAGTTTCTGTGAAAACCGAATATTTGTGGTTTTCACAAATTAAACTCGTCTGTATTGAGCCCGAGTATCGATTAATAGTTCAGCTCAGCTAATTTGATGATATGCGTATTACTGATTTGATTTGTTATTACTAATATGCATTTGCATTAGATAATTAACTATTTATTAAAGCTTCCGAATAAATCCCGTTGCATTAAGCGTGATTGGAACGCTGCTTTGCCTGCAACGTCTTTCCACATCCGCCAGTGTTTGATGAAAAGCGATATGTGATTGAAATCGAATGAGAGATTTATTGGATTACAAATACGAAAATATTTACCATGTGGTCCCGTCGCCAGCCACAACATTCGCACAAACAAAGTCGAGTACGTGCGATGTCGACAATTATAAATAAACAAAATTAACACATTTTCAATTTGGCGGGAGTGAGTAGTGCAAGTGGAGCTTCTGATCGAAATTGAAATGATTATCCCTGTCAATTAAAATACTAAACAATTTCCATGAAAAATAAATACATTTCCACTTACAACAAAATTAATATTCGACGAATGCAGACAAACAAATATTTGAGGCTTGGATTGAATTCTGAGTGTTGACGAGGGGAGGGAGGAGCGGTAAAATTGTTACAATTTCGAGACAATAGAGTTAATTGCAGTCATAGCAAGAGGATGGCATATTTTGTCAGCTGTATCATATGTGTCATCTCTAATAATTTAATTTATTCGAAATGGGACTCATTACGAGATACCTTTCGGGAATAATTAGCATGTTTTGTTGTTTTCCTCGTAATATTGTTCATTGTGGAATTTTAATGAATTTCACAGTCCATTTCAGTTTTCATGCTTAATTTCAACTGATAAGTCATCAGATTGGAAAATGTATTGTTTAATAAATGAATATTTGTCGTCATATTTATCGCGGATAGTTTTTTGATCAATATGTTAATTGGTCCAAAATTATAATTAAAAGTGCAAACATGAATGTTTGTTGTATATTATTTGCTACATGGTTTAATGTTCGCGGTAGAATAATATTGGAGGTATGTTTAATATTTGGTTGTAGCATATTTGGTTAGGCTTAAAGGCGAACATTAAAATATTTAAATTAGTTGCGAGAAATAAAATTTTAATAACAAAAGATAGCCGGTTTAGCCGATGCCCTAAATACAGCGAAATATTTATAATCCTTTCCTTTATTTGCTTTACTTATCCCTTTCTGCGCAACATTTCAAACTTCTGCGTGCATATGCCCAAACTTCAATCCTCGGATGGAGGACTGGGAGGATGGACGTTGAGAGGTTTGCTGACGCGCTTACGGCAGGCGCACCGTTGCTGGGAGCTCCGCCAGGGAGTGGAGGGCCTACAGCCAAGGACTTAGTGAACTCAACTATGAGTACCATCATAGCTGCTTGCGAGTCTTCCATGCCCCGTCGGAGACCCCGACATGGTAAGCCTCCAGTATACTGGTGGTCAAACGAGATCGCCGAACAAAGAAGCGAGTGTCACAAACTTCGGCAAGAGGCCCAGAGGGCGCGAACACGGGAGGAGGCAGACACTAGGCTAGCAGCATACAGGTCCGGCAGGAAATATCTTCGCAGGCTTATTAACAAGAGCAAGGCCCGATGCTGGCAAGACCTCGTGGACGATGTAAATAGGGATCCGTGGGGCCTTGGCTACAAGCTGGTCATGGGGAAACTTGGTGCCCTACGGAAGCCTTGTATACATGACGCGGAAAAGATGGACGCGATAGTGCGGTGACTCTTCCCCGCCCATCCCGTCCGTGTTGACGCTGTCCATGGTGAAACAGCAGTCGAGTGCCCACTCTTCACACAGCTGGAACTGGAGAAGGCAGTCCTCTCCCTGAAAGCGAGGAAGGCTCCAGGTCCAGATGGTGTTCCAGCTGAGGTTTTGCAGCTCGTCTATCACCATTGTCCTGACTTGCTGCTCAGCACATTCAACGCTTGCCTACGGGACGGGGTTTTCCCGGTACGATGGAAGGTGGCGAGGCTCGTGCTGGTCAGCAAGGGGAAGGGAAATCCCGAATCGCCGTCTGCATACCGCCCGTTATGCATGCTAGACATGGCTGGGAAAGTGCTAGAGAAACTCATCAAGGGAAGACTCACTGACGCGATTCGTGCTGCTGGGGACCTATCTCCTCGGCAGTACGGCTTTAGAGCAGGACGTTCTACCATTGATGCGATTGCAGAGGTGGTGAACGCGGTCCAAAAGACAGAGGCATATAGTCGCACCAAGCGACGGATCGTCCTGTTGGTGACACTCGACGTCAGGAATGCCTTCAACTCCGCTAGATGGGTGGATATTCTGGAAACGCTGGAAAACTCTCTTCAAGTTCCAGAATATCTAATGCGGCTTTTGAGGAACTACCTAAAGGACCGAAGCCTGCTCTACGACACGACACAGGGCCAACGAAGGATGGAAATTACATCGGGTGTTGCCCAGGGATCTATCCTTGGTCCGGACCTGTGGAACGTGTCTTACGACGGGCTACTGAGACTTGAGATGCCAGATGAGTCGCGCTTGGTCGGCTATGCGGATGATGTTGCGGCTCTGGTCGCCGGACGCACCGTTGAACAAGCGCAACTTAGGCTAGGTATGCTGATGCGCCGAGTGAGGGACTGGATGACTGCTCGCGGGCTCAGTTTAGCACTGGAGAAAACCGAAGTGGTCATCTTGACAAAAAAGAGAATCCCTAGAGTAAGGATGATCAGTATTGGAGATATACAGATCGAATCGAAGCCAGCGGTGAAGTACCTGGGGCTACTGATCGACTCGAAGATGAGTTTCTCTGAGCAAATCAGGGCAACGGCTGAGAAGGCTGCTTCGGGAATATCGGCCCTGAGTAGACTTATGGCCAACGTAGGGGGACCCAGCCCATCAAGAAGACGCCTCTTGATGAGTGCTGTAGGGTCAGTGCTACTGTACGGAGCAGAGGTATGGGGCGACGCTCTCAGCAAGGAGGTATACCGAAAACGATTGGCACAGGTACAGAGAAGAGGAGCACTGAGAATTGCATCTTCGTATCCAACAGTCTCCGACTCGGCGGTGAGAGTGATTGCAGGCGTGATACCTGTCGCCCTCCTTGCTAGAGAGCGCCGCGCTATTTACCTGCGCCGAAACGAGGATGCGAGGGAGATGGTTGTCCGCGAGGAGAGACAACGCTCGCTCAACGATTGGCAGCAGTCTTGCGGGAATTGCACGAAGGGAAGGTGGACTGCGCGCCTCATCCCGGATGTGACGCCTCATCCCGGATGTGAGACCGTGGCTTAATCGAAGGCATGGTGAGACTGACTTCTATCTGACCCAGCTTTTGAGCGGGCACGGGTGTTTTCAGTCTTACCTGCACAAGATCGGCAAGTCACGGTCTCCCGATTGTCGGTTTTGCCCAGGAGAGGAGGCCAATGCCTGTCACACATTTTTTGCGTGTACCAAATGGGCCAGGCTGCGAAGGGAACTCTACAGGGAGACGGGAGAGCTCACCCCGGATAATATAGATGCGGTGATGCTCGAATCGGTTGACAAATGGAACCAGGTGGCACATTATGCTCGGGCAGTCCTAAAAGATAAAAGGGACTCACAGCAGCCGGAGGCACTGGGGCTGGGGGATCGCTCTTCTGGCAATTCCTCTTCCCCTCTCCCCTCCCGCTAGGAAAGGGACTCCCAAGCTTGAAGGCGCCCCACGGCGTAACAAAACGAGACCTGGCCCGAAGTAATGTGTCAAACGGTTCCAGGCTAGGTTCTCAGATTGACAGGGGAGGTGTTTAGTGGGTAGTCCAAAGGTATCCTCCATGGGAGTCCCACACTGCCAGACTCGGCGGGCATAAATGCCTTCACCTCCCTACCACAAAAAAAAAACTTCGAACATTTCACGGGTTTTCTTTAAGTAAATTGCTACAAACTTCTTAAAGTGCGATAAAATCTCGATTTCCTGTCGTCTTATGTTTATATTGTTGTTACTAATAGGTGCTATACCACTATGTCCTCTAGGCAACAACGATACCCAAGAAGATAAAAATCACTGTTTGATTTTATAAAAAAAAATTAAAAACGTTCCATTAAAATAAGCAGTTTATTTTTCAAAAATTAAAAGACTTTTACTACTTTTCAGTGTGAAATTTTGCAAAGCAATTCCTTAATTTTGTTAGACAGAGGCCAACTTCGCATGTTGAAGACCATTTTCTTCTGTGTTATTTAGCTTTTGTTCTACACAATGCACATCTCCTTGATGTTCCATGAAGAGGCATGTGTTCTGCCGTATCTCTAGAGGAACATGTTTTTTTATTTATTCACTCTGGTCAATTCCCCACAGAGTCTTCCTCGTTCAGGATTCCTGTACCACTAGCACCAACAACACCGCTAACGATAGCTAGACAGAATATATTTGGCTCCGTGCTTTACACTCTGGCTCTTCCGTGAAGACGTCAATGAAGTGCCAATAATTCTGAGCCGTCATATTTTATTTTTTCTGTGTACTTCATAAGTTGTTTTCAATGGAAGTTGCTGGCAAACCGTCTTTCGGTTTATCCCAGGGCTTCCCAAAGTATGCGCCGCGGCGCTCTGGTGCGCCATAGAATGTAAAGAGGGGCGCCGTGAGTCGATACTCTACCATTATCCGAAACCACAAATATTCGCGGGTACCTTTTTTGAGCGTTCGCATCGGTAACGAACGTAGCGTCGTAGAACTCTTTTTCGACCAAAATGACACATGAGTTTAAATTTTCAACAACGATAGGTACCTACTTACGTCGCGCGCGTCGCTCACTCACCGAAAAGTACCTACGCGTTTGGAAACCGTTGATACCCTACCCCTCCCACGTCTTTATCCGCCCGCGTTCGCAATGTCCGTTTATTTACGAGCGAGCCGCACGACCATAGTATACTCAACTAGTAACCACACTCCATTAACCCTCCGGAAAAATTCGAACACAAGCCGAACAGCGAGCCATAAATCTTCGGTAGCAGGTAGATGGTAAACGCTGATGCGAGGAATGGCGCGAATATAAACATATGCTTCGATGAGAGATTTCAGGGCTACCAGAGCTAAAAAATCAATCACATTGCAGAAAAACAAATTCGTTCCATGCAATCTTTTAGTTTTTTATTAGGATTTGGCAGCACTCCTATGTTCTGAAATGCGTAAAAGAACACGTGCGTCGGAAATTTTATTTGCATTTTGCTTTGTTTCTTGAGCGCGCTAAACATGGGATCAGCTGTCATGCCCCGGATCAGCTGACGTGCCCCTGGGAAAATTCAAAAAGTGTGCAACACAGGGTAAATGAAAGGTGTGGCTACTATTTGAGTATACTATGCGCACGACGGACGTGCCATCGTGTTTTGTTCCGCTTTGTTTTTTGTCAAATATCTCACGCAAAATGGACAGATTTTTATTAGATAAACAAGTCGGCAGTCAAATAATAGTGAATAAAGCATCTACTAGTAGCGGCGGCGAAGCAAAGAAGCGGAAATATCGTAAATATGATGATAGCTGTTTAGACTTTGGTTTTACCTCAATAGAAGTAAACAATGAAGAAAACCGCAGTGTGTGCTTTGTTTGAAAATACTATCATCCTAAAGTATGCTTCCAAATAAGTTAAAGCAGCATCTCGAGACAATTCATCCAACTATGGTTGAAAAACCGTGTGATTTTTTTTACCGGAAATTACTAAATTTAAAATACAAAAAACGTATTCACTCAGCAATCTTCAGTATCCTACTGTTAGCATCATTAAACATGGCATACAGGATGGCAAAATGCAAAAACCTCATACTATTGCAGACCGGCTACTCTCAACATGGTGGATATTATGCTGGAAGAATCGTCTGGAAAATTAATTTCCAAGATACCCTTATCTGACAATACTATCAATCCAAGAATCCATGACATCGCTGAGGATCTCAATTACCAATTAATAGAAACGATGAAAAGCAAGGATTTTGGTTTGTAACTTGATGAGGCTACTGACAGTAATAATGATGTACATTTTTTTTGCTACGCACGCTTTCTGGCTGACAATATCCTTGCCGAAGACCTTTTATTCGGCAAAAGCATTACCGAACTTGCGAAGGCCCAAGACTTGTTTGAAAATTTTGACAAGTTTATTGGAGGAAATGGTTTGGATTTGGAAAAGTGTGTCGGTGTATGTACTGATGGTGCTCGATCCATATCTGGCAGGTATGGGGGAATACAAGCGCTTATTTGTAAAAAGCCCCCATTGCATCATTCATAGGGAAGCTCTTGCATCAAAATCAATGAGTTTTGAGCTGAACAAAGAACTGGAATGTATAATTGGTGATTATAGAGATTGGCCTTGTCTGATGACGCGTGAATGCGCTGGCAGGCAGCGTTGCGGTGTCATGAGGCGGGTTCCTTTCCCCAGTAAAGGACCCACTACAAAAAATTTTCCCATTCACCAATTAAAAGGGTCGAATGCCGATCGACTGGTGTCGAGGCCGAGGTAACCTACTAAGGGTTGAAATCGCTTATTTAAAGAACAAATAGGGCCTGGAGAAAACGGACGGACTTAAGAGACTTCGTCGTTACCGACGATACTTATGGCCCACAAATAAGAGTGGGAGTGGAAGCGGTGCCCCCTCGCACCTTCTCAACCGAATAAAGATCCAAATGTAAACGTGGCCATATATTTCCCATTTGAGTGAAAAACTCATACAAGCAAATGAGAATATTTCCATCAAATGAGAAATATAAACGTGGCCAATTTATGTTATAGTATTATGCGATGGAATCACATAACACTATGCCATAAAAGGGCACGCGAGCGGAAGGCCACTCTACCCGGGCAAGCGCCCCTATAACACAAAAAGAAAGGAAAGAGCGCGCCTGATGGCTAGCTCATTTGAGTGGAGGGGCCGGCCATCGTTGCGGGTTCTTTACCCGGTCAGGATCGAGTAAAAAGAAAGACCGAAATCGCAAATTTAAATCTGTCTTCATTTTATTTTCTTATTTTTACTTTTTAACCAAATTTTACTATCTGCTTTGCATATGACTATAAGTCTCAAAAGATTCTTCTCAAACAATTTATAACCAATACAATGAGGCTATCATTCAAAAAATTAAGAAAAACAGGAATACTCGTACAAATCAAGAGCAAAACTACTTTAAATATTATTTTTCAGCATAAAGCCAAAACTTCATCAAAATGATGCTAACTTAAATCATACATTCAGGCACTTATTACAATCAAGCTTGCTTGGAAATCGAAGGAAAAAAAAAATTATTAGAAAATGATCATGCTAAAGCGTTGTTATAAGATTATGTAGAAAAAAACTTCAAATTATTTTATGGATCAAATTTACACATCTGTTAGGATATGCAAAAAAATCGAAAGGGGACTTACCATACATCCTCGCCGGGCGCCCGCTATTGATGTGGGTGGATTACTGGAAATTAATTGAAATGCACAATTCCAAATCACACTTTTGCACTGTATATAAGTAAATCCCCTTAATCATATATGATGCCGAACCAAGCTGTTTTGGAGTCAATGAAATCAACACGTTGTTCAGTTATATATAATTTTCGAATAAAGTTCATATCAAACGCATAAACATCGCTCTATTAATTAATGTTTTTTTTTCTCATCCTTACATTCCACTATCTGGAAACATCATCCCATTTCCTTTTAGCAAATTATTTCTAGCGAACAACATCGTATCCAACATTGATTCGAAAAATATACAGTATTCCATTCATTCGGATATTATATCAACTTCTCAATCCCATCCGGCATTTCCACCTCTTCGACTTCTCCTTTAATAACAGTTATCAAGTCTGTTAATTTATTTTCGATAACAATCTGCCGTGGATAATTCACTTTGTTCTACTTTTGCACAACTCTACCCGATTTCCACTATTTCCATATTACGATGTTCATGTTCATGGCACTTTTTGCGCGTTTTTGTCCGACAAATTCTATTTTTCTTCATTCGTCGGAAATGAGCTTCGACATGTGAACTTCACCTTTACTGTCGGGGGCAAAATTCGACCGTCACAATGTTTAAAAGCATTTCACGTTTCCGAATGCACGCCAGGGCCACACACTCAAGGGAATACGTTTCAGACCACTTTCAACACTGTTTTTCCAATCTATTTCCCGGGATTTTGCCAATATTCCACGACGAAATCAGTGAAAGAATGACAAACTGACGCGCGCTTCTCTCCTCCACAGCAATACCCAACCGTCGCCGTAATCTCTGAATTCTGTAGTCGGCGTTAGCGAGCAAACGTATCACACACACATCCAATCGACTTCGTGCGATTTCGCCACGCACTATTCAACGTAACATCGCCGTACTAACTTTTGAGACAAAACACCGTCGGACCCGCGCTCCTGCAATTGATATATTTGGGTTCGTAGTTCCGCAATTGCTTACAACTCCGACGACAATTCGAATCACACCCTTCGCGCTCGCACTGAACTGACTTCAATTTGCGGAATAATATGACTCAAATACGATTGCAACCGATGACGACGGCGGCGGTGACAAGAATTTTCACTACTACCAAAAATACTAGTTCACAAGTGCATTTCGCTATTGGAAAACTTTCCAATTGAGCACGAAATCTAGTTTTCGTCGGTGCCCCGATTAGCAAAATTTCTTTTTTCTCAGCTTTTTGACCGGTCTTGGCTTGGCTTTGAGGTTGATTTATGTTGGTCGGAAAAAAATTCTTCACACCGAGCGCAATGGAATGGGATAACCGCGAAGCGATCGGGTTGTCACAATTCGATCTCGTCTCCGCTAACGCGACGCCTATCCCGCTAGACCTTTTTCTTACGACCTATGTGATCGCCGTCGCGATTCGAAGCAAACTTCCCTTCTGGTGCTCGTTGAAACCTTGCGGGACCGCAGTTGACGAGCCTTCCACTCATTCCGCTGCACACTTGCCTTCGCCTATACAAAACGTGCATGTGCAGCGGGAAAAAATGTTGCCCTATCCGCATTTTAATCGCAGATTTGAATTTTTTTCAAATATGAAAAGTAATATAGAAAAATTTAAGTAATAATAGGAAAAGGTAAAACTCATAAAGAATACAGGAATAACTATAACGCAATGTATACATTTAATATAGAAAAACAAAATGATTTAAAATTTATCGAAAATTTCCGTAGGACATCAAGCTTCCGCATAACTAGCTAGTAGCCAAGGCCCCACGGATCGATGTTCACATTGTTCACTAGGTCTTGCCCGCAGTGACCCTTGCTGTTGTTAATCAATTTGCGAAGGCATTTCCTGACCGACTTATATGCTGCCGACCGGTTGCATTCCTCGTCACGGTTTTATGCCCGTTGAGCCTCACGCCGAAGCTTGTGACACTCCCTTCATTTTTCAGCGATTTCAGTTGACTACCAGTACACTGGGGGGCTGGCCGTGCCGGGGTTTTCGACAGGGCATAGAAGCGTTGTAAGCAGTTGTAATGATGCTCATAGTTGAGTTAACCATGCCTTGAGCTGCCAGTTCCTCCACCCCCTGCAAATTTCCCTGCAGCGGGCCACCTGCTGTGAACACCTCGACGAACCTCACGACGTCCATCTTTCCGATTTTCCATCCAATTATAGAAAGTCAAGAGCTCGGACGCCGGGAGACAACATCGCTTATCTTAAGCAAAATGCACTGATGATCACTGGCTGAGTAGTCCTCTAATACTTTCCAATTGTGTATCCTCCGAACTAAGGACTCCGAGGCGAATGTCACGTCCGGTATGGTTCCTTCACCGCCGATACGGCAGAAAGTTGGCGTATTTCCGATGTTTGGTACGACGAGCGTCGTGCTGGCCGTCATTTCTTGGATTCGTTTTCCCCGCAGATCTGTTTAAGGCATTCCCCATTCGATTGTTTTAACGTTGAAGTCTCTCCCAACGACCACGCTCCCGTCTGCGTTCGAGACAGTGCCCTCCAAAGCATTAAGCTTGGCTTGGAAAGATGATATCGATTCGTTCGGCGTTAGGTACCCACTAAAGAAGGTGTTCCCTGAGCACCGAACCCACACAAAAACTTCCCCCCGTCCATAGCTCTCCACTTGAAAATCATTATTTCGAACCCAGATGGCGGCAGTACCAGTTTCATCAGGATACTGCGATGCCGAACTTTTATCATGGTGTTCCTCACTAAGCAGCATTAAATCGGCTTACATGTCCCTCCCAAACTGCTCAAGCAGATTTTGGGCGGTTGAACTGCGGTGTGGGTTTAGCTGCAGGATGCGGGTCATCGAAGTTCTGATTTTGCCTTGGCTAGGGCTTCCTAGAAAACCCGGCAGTTTTCTGATTCCAAGACCTGTCCAAAATCGGGTCTTGGATCAGCATCCTTGCAGAGAATACAGTGTGCTCCCTTCGTACACTCTTTTATGTCCCATTTCACCGCGTTTGTAACAAAGGGAACTTCTATCGGGTCCTTTGCATACTTGTGTGGTGTAACCATAGCCAAGGCATTTGAAACATTGAAGAGGCGTTGCTTTTCGCCGTATTCTACATCCTGCCCACGCTAGGGAACTCCCTTATGATGGCCTCTTCTATCTCGGCCAGATCCGTAGCGCAGTCAATGTATCTTATTTCTATCGTTGCCATCGCCAGGCCTTGCTTTGTTGTGTGAGCAGACGCATTTCGACTCCTTAGAGTCATCTTCAGTGTCTAAAGGATGATGCTCACACAACAAAGCAAGGCCCGATGGCTTTTCAAGAAGAAAGAGAATTGGCCTGTTGACATCAAATCAACAAAATTATTGACTGAAATTCACATGTATTTAGAAAAAAATAATAAGAATAATCAATATTAAGATGTGATATTAATTTTCTGGTACTAGGCGATATGGATCATATGAATTTGCGTTACGTAGAAATATAATCATGAAACAAAAAACAAGGAATAAAAACGTGAATGGTTAAAAGAAGAATTCTCCTTTCTGTGTTTGGACCGTAATGGGTATGAGACTGGCAACGATAACCAAGTACTTCCACTCACCTAGCCATCAGGCTGTGGTCCTATTCTTGTTGTAAGGGCCCTCGCTAGGATGGTGTGTCCTTGCATGCCGACTCGTGCCATCAGGACCTTAGGGTTCGGCAGGAGGGGCTGCGAGGTGCACCAATTCCAACAGGATGCCCCACCTCTTGTCGTGGGCCACAATTTCCAACGCCCAGGATGAGGTCGCCCGCCTATTGACGTGCGGAAAAATAAATAAGCAGGAAGAAAGACCAATTAGACTTTCCTTCTTGCGTTGGCCTTAATTTTGGTTCCTAGTTTGTGCGTGCAAAATAATTTGCGATGGGACTTATTGCTAGCAGAAAGAACCCGTCCCAAGACATGGCATAGGTTATGCACGCGTCCCTAGACCTGGTCGTTTCCAGTGATAATACCGCTGCAATCCTTTACGAACATTCCAACTTCCAACTCATTAAAAATCACTGTACGTCCTATATTGTACGAGGCACGTTCAGAAAGTAAGTGTACTGGTACACTCACAGTTGTAGGGAATACTTTTTCGACATGTTGGCAACACTGCCGCGTAGCCTGACCCCTCCCCTTCAAAACGAGACCAATCCGAGGTTAGTGTGTTGAAAACTTTTGACGCAGTAGCATCTCTCGCGAAAAATGTCGATCGTATCTCCCGCCAAGTGCGAAATTCGCGCCGTCATTCGCTACCTCGTTGCGAAGGGAAAAGCTCCGGTTGAAAATTATAATGAGGTGAAAACTGTTTCCGGTAATAAAGCTATGAATCGTACGAGTGTGTACAAGTGGTGTTGCGAGTTTAAAAATGGCCGTACTTCCGTGCATGACGATCGGAGGAGCGGAAGACCTTCAATTGTGACTGACGAACTTTTGGAAAAAATCGAGATTGCGGTCCGTGACGATCGCAGATTGACGTTAGAGAAACATTCTGCAATGTTTCCGCAAACCTCCAGATCCCTGATACACGAAACAATCACAGAAACTCTCGGATATCGGAAATTGTCTGCGAAGTGGGTCCCAAAACAGCTGACAGAACAGCACAAGTTGAATCGAGTGCAGAGCTCCAAAGAGTTTTTGGAACGCTGGCGCTGAACCCTGACTTGGCCCCTTCAGATTTTCATCTCTTCATTTCCCTTAAGGTGCACATGGGTGGGAACAAGTTTTCAACGGACGAGGAGGTGAAGGGGGAGGTGGAGAAGTGGGCGAAAGAGCTTGCGGGCGACTTCTTCGAGGCAGGCATCAAAAAATTGATCCCGCGACTCACCACTTGCATCGAGAGGGATGGTGACTACGTCGAAAAATAACTTACATATGTACAAGTGTTACCAAGTATGATTTTGTTAAAATTTTTTTGAACCCTACATAAATTGAGTACACTTAATTTCTGGACGTGCCTCGTATGATTTCCGGAGAAGAAGTCTCATATTTTGATTTGAATCTCAGCTCTGTTCACATCCAATGAATGAAGATTGTTTCACAGGCAAATTTTTATTGAGTTCTTGGCTGCTTTCACCGATGAATTCCTCAGTATTTACAGTATTTAACTTGTAAGTCCAATGATAATCTTCAAGTAACCTGTTAAAATTTACTTCATTTCTTTTTTCCAAGTCATTGAAATGGCTGAATAGGCCCCTCTAAGCGCTTTATGTCGGTTTCCTCTTGCAAATGGGTTAGCTTTGTGAGAAATTTTGTTCCTAATATCTCCTTTAATTTCTCATCATTCCATCACAATTCGAAAAATTGAATAAAAAGTAAATTCATCCCAACCTTGGATGCCTTACGAAGAAGAATAATGAGAAACTCAAAACACTTTCATTACTTTTTCTTTTAACTTCACGCATACATAAAATTATCAATATTGACATACAAACGGAACTCGTACTATAATTTCTCTCTACACACCACTATGTGCAGAATATACATTCGCATCTCTAAATTATCTCAATCGAAACCATATGAATTTTTATTTTTCCATTATTACTCTAAAATACACTTTTTCTTGCACGCACGATTCCTTGAGTGCAAACAATTATTATCATAAATGCAAAATAGAGCGTGTAATATGTAATTGAAAATAGATTTTTCTGTTTATGCTTCTTGGAGTTGAAAATTGCACGTACGCAACGATTCCATGGCTGCGGCGGCATTCTTAGATTTTACTTGCAACACTGCTAGAAAACTAACATAGCACAACCAAATACAAAAAAAAAAAATCAATTAGCATTAATGGTCGGTGTGTAAACTGTTCATTATTTGCATAATCTTATGATCCGCACAAATGGCGTGAAATTATGCAAGGAAGCGATTGATGGTTTTATCGGGTTTGATTGATATTGGATTAGATTGGATGGATTTAAAGAAAAATAATCGCCGGTGGTTACTGGTTGCGATAACACTTGTTAATGGGGTTTGCAAAAAAACTAGATTAGTCGAAAATGATTGTTTTTCCTAGGAAATACAGCGGGAATTTGTCGGTAAAATTGTTTGCAGCAAAATCGAAATTGGCTCTATACGAGTTCCTGTGTTGATTATGCAAATTTTTCAGCAACATATTACCAGACATTCAGAGTATGACGGTATCACCTGCAGTAATTATTCGAGTCGCAGAACGCAATTAATCGTCCTTATTCGATTTTCCAATTACCTGACAACACCTTGTCGAGATCACAAGACTAATTATCTCACATCAAACGTTGTCTTTTCCGCGCATTTCCCCCTTTTCCGCGATTCAAAGTCTCTCCCACACACGTCGGCTGCGACGACAGTACATCCAATTAAATGAAAATATCGTGTAAATCTAATGATGACGATTGCTATATCCTTACCATCTCGCGAGGACACCAAGCAAACCACAAAGATCAATTTAAAATTTTGCTATAATTAAATTTGTGTTGTACAACATACGAAAAATTTGTTCAATGTCTTGATTAACATTTTTCATATTCATATTGTCGATTCTACACTTGGCTGCAAACCCATTAGATAATTTCTTTTGTTTTTTCGCATTTTGTCGACGTGGTTTGACTCATATATTTTTCAGGCTTGTTTTCATACATGCGATTTGATACAATTTCTTACAATTTAAAATACATTATGTATGTGTGCAATTTATTCCAAGATTTTCGAGATTGGGACACGTCACTTTAGGCAAATATTAGCAATCCTAGTCATTCTAATTGGCAACGAAGTATTTATGTGATGAACAGGTGAATTGACGGTGAAGCGAGAACACACATGTGAGTTGATATGACGAATGAAAGGGATTTGACGAAGAATTCGGTTTTGGGAAATGTTTTGACGATGTTAACAGCGGAATTTATACAAGGCGTAAGGGTTGATCGACTTTACAATTTAGTTATGAAATTCGATCAAAAACGAATCTTAAGTGCAAATTATTGATGTTAGAAAATCTTTTATTCTATAGCTCATGTTTTCTAAAATTGAATTACCAACTAATGAAACCCGTTGATAAGCAAGTGTTTTCTAATAACAAAAAAACCTTTTAAGGAAAAAAAGAAAAAATCGACTTCTAAACGCCATAAAAAGGTTGAAATAAAATTTTCGGAATCGGTGCCAAATTAGTTTTTGCCCGTTTTAATTAAGATTGATTGATAAGTGGTTACCAAGTACGTTTTAAAAACGGGGAAACTGATTTGGCACCCATTCCAAAAATTTTATTTCGACCTTTTTAGAGCCTTTTGAAGTCGATTTGCTTAGTGTTTAATTCACTCCAAGAGAATGTCGACCAGGACTCATGCTGAATAAATAATAATTTTTTCTATAAATCATGGACGTTATTTTCCAAGTGCTTGTATTGATTTCTGTAACTCCTGAAAATGTTCGCGTTGTAACGATGAAAACTAAGTCGACCTCGCAATCCACTTGGACATAGAGTCTGGAGATGCGAGACAACGAACCAGGGCCGGTTCTAGACATTTTTCTAGTGTAAGCGAACAGCATTCCGGCTTTTTGCAAGGTCTTACTCAACATGTTGATTTTAAAAAGGATATTGTGCCGCGTTACCATACAACACAAAAATTTGAAAGTTTGAAGGTTTATTATTACTCCTACTGCTGTGTTCCTCTTAAAAGCATCCAGCTTGTGGTCTTGAGAGGCTTCATACAAAGAATCGTAAATTTCCTCGATGTGATATCTAAGAGGTACTAAGGCTTCAATCCTAATCTCCCACCGAGTATTACTAAGGGGTTTCACTGTTAGAGTGGATATGTGTTTCTTCAAAATACTCCACCTGTGAGTTGAACTGGAGAAAAAGTTGAATATTTCTTGGATCGTACTAAAACAATCAACTGCAATAGGGCAAGAGAGAGCAGCATCGTTAACCACTAGATTCATGGAATGGTTACCAGATGGCACGAAAAATGCCCTGGAATTCAAATCAAGTACTCCTCACTGGACTCCAGCATGCTTTCCTCTCATGTTGGAGTCATTATCATATCCCTGGCCCCCCGTGTTTTTCAACGGGATGTTCCGTGTATCTAACTCACTGAGTAAGACTTCTGTGAGACCTTCACCTGTCGTTTCTTTGATAGGCAGAAAGCCTTAAAAAATGTTCTTTTGTTGACACTTCCTCATTTTTAAAACATGTGACGAATTTCATGACCAATGTCATTTGTTCTGTATGGCTAATATCGGGTGTGCAGTCCAGTATTATAGCATAATATGTTGGTTGTTTTAGGTGACTTATGATTCGGTCATGGATCTTTGTGGACATTTTGTATTTGTTTGCTCAAATAGTGAAGTAACTCTTCTTACATGTTCAGCCATGACAACATCAAATTTGGAAATATACTCGTACTCTACAACTTTCAAAAAGTTATCATTGTTACGCTCGAAAAGAGACTCTTTTGTTCCTCGAAAAGCCAGCCTCTGAGATCCTATAAATTTGGACAACACAAAGTAAACGTTTCAACACTTGGTTCCAATGTTCTGTTTCAGCTCAAATGGTTCTGTCATGCTCTTTGTCGATAATTCTATCCAAACGTAATCGCATGGACAGTTCACGCCAAGATTTACAGTTGTGTATGACTGGTCAAAATCTTGGTTAAGTTTTGCCAGTCAGAATATCCTTGGTCTCCGGCGGCAAGAGATGAATCTACATTGACTTTGCAGGCAAAGCAAAATACTGCGTTTTTTTTTTAATTGAATACATCAACCAGGTATATAATGTATTTTGAATAAATGTTTTACTGCTAATTAAAGCTTAACTATGCAGCTATTTTATGTAAATTAAATTTTAAAATTAGGCCTAAATCAAGTATTAACTTCCAGTTTTATTTCTTTAATGGCTTGTCGATGTAGTAGTTACAGCCTCCAATATTGGCAATTCGTTTTCTTTTACATTGGCTGTTATAACAGTATCGTCCTTATCCAACTTCATAGAAGTTGAAGCCGTAATAAACTTCTGTAGTGCTTTTGATTGTATTTTATCTTCTTTTGCGTGCTGCAGTTTTCTTTTGCGGTTGAATGACCCAGAGGGCGTTTTACTACTACTGCCGGCACTAGTACTAGACCTAACTTGCGTTTAATAAACAAAGAAGCACTAGATTGCGAATGGGTTAAGCGTGGCGGTTAAGTGGTTAGGATTGAACGATAGAATGTCTCAGTACCGCATTGCATGATTCAACTGAACTGAGGCAGTAGACGACAGAGCGAGGCAAGATGTGACGAAGAGGAGGGGCGTCTGCCAGACGACTCCAAGTCGATGGTGAAGGGGTACACGACGGACGAGTCCATTTGTTATTATTTGGGGTTATTGTAATTTGGGAATAACAATAAATCAAATAGTGGGAGTATGCGGAAGGGGCACCCCTTACGATATACGATTTTCCCTAACTCCTTACTCCTACAATTTGGTGATGTGAATCAACTTTCAACCTAGTCTTAGTCTCCATGTCTCCTAGTCTCCTTCATTAATACAGTTACATCCACAAATAATTCTGCGAGCTACTGTCGCAATTGTTTTCACAACCATTAAGAACCTCATGATCAACAAAATGAATGTACTCAAAATCACAAGAACCCACCAAGCATGATCAACATCTGAAAGTGACGTCATTGCTCCATTCATTAAGCTGCTCGAATATTCCAGGTAGTACGCCAATGTACGAGAAATGGATTGAATGACTAGAGACCCTGTATAAAGGCGAGCTGAATGATTGGGGGGATTCATTACAACCGCGATATAATAAAACTGCGATAGTGTGGAGAGCGAATTAAGAGCGAAATTGATTGTGAAGTGATAGACAGTTGAAGTAAAAATTGAAAGACAAGTTGTGAAATAGTTTAATTAATAATTGTGCATTTTTTAAGTAAATAAACTCTTAACTTAATTTAAAAGACAGTGCGTTTTCACTTTCCCGGAACATTAAAATTATTGGCCGCGAACCATAACACGCGACAATACTGAACAGTGGAGAGCGATTAGGCGCCTGTTTTGCTTAGCGCCCAACGCGACCACGTACTTTGCTTACCCCTTAAACCGGCCCGGCAACGAACCATATCTAGGAGGTCAACAGTTCAGACATTCGCATGCCTACTAAATTGGTAGCTGTTTATCGGCCAGCAAGCTCTGCGAGGAAGTGTTCGAAAGTCGGCGAGGCAGTGTTCGTAGGTAGGCACTCCATTACAATTATTACAGCCGCTGATATATTGCCCGATTTTTAAACACGGTTTCGTTCTACGCGACTCTTTCACTTCTTCAAATTCTCACCCAAAAAAAAAAAAAATTCCAAAACAAAAAAACCGAATCAATTCGAATTCAATCGCGTCACCGACTACCATACCGTCACTGTGTCAAAAAATACGCTACATCAAGGCAAACTCGAATCACTCTAATGAAAATACAAAATAAAACTTTGACATCGCTAACCTAACCCGAGGGACTGAAAACTCCATTTAAAAATCTCCGAATAGGAGCATTGCCATATCGGAGTGATACTCACCCATCGCTGAGATTTCTCCTGAAATGAACTAATCTACTGAAAGGAGAGAGTCGGATTGTCTAGCATTTCATTTCTTTATTTGTAAGTGATAAACGCAAAACGATAAATAATAATTTTTCTTTTAATTATTACAGGAATTCAATAAGTGATCGTTTTTAATAATCGTAACATATACTCGTATTTATAGTCAGTATTTGCTTCTCTGAACTTATTTCAATGCATTCGAATTAAAGGGGTCTGTTTAGTGGCTCATGAGAATTAACAAGCAAAACGAAAAAAAGATCCTTGGGATTCATCCTCATTAATTTAATATAAAAGTATTTAGGTAGTGAATTTCTTATATCATGAGGAATGGAAAGAAACGCATATTTTATTTTATTTATTTAAGAAACAAAGTTTACAATTAATTTTAGAAGCTACATATATATATACATATATATATATATATATATATATATATATATATATATATATATATATATATATATATGTATATACACATATAAATATATATATATATATATATATATATATATACATATATAAATATATATATATACATATATATATATATATATATATATATATATATATATACTCGTATATATACGAAAATAAGCTAATGAAAAAATGAAAAGGGCACCAGTAAATAAAAACAGTTATGTCTTATTTGTATGCTTTATTTCTGTTTATTGTAACCACGTTCGCCGACGGCCAGATTGAGACTGCCGATTTCCCTGTAGCGGTTGACCGCGTTATCTCTTTATCTCTTTCTTTCCTACACTCGGCTGCGTCGTCCCCGACTCCTACTTCCTCCTCGAACGACGAATTCTCGAATGAAGTCTCAACGGTTATGGCTACATCTTGACATTCTGGATATGGCTTCATATGATCAGCTGACGTTGTAGTCTCCTTGGGTCCTATATGGTCACCGATTTTTTCAACTCCGTACCGTTCATTAAGCTTAACTGTCACAACCCGATAAGGGCCCAAAAACTTCCTCTGGACTTTTAGACCTCCTCCAAACTAAGTCCTTTTAATAGCTACGATATCGCCGACATCATACGGGCTTGCGGCTTTACGCCGTCGATTGAACGTTTTGCGATTTTCTTCTTAACTTTCTTCATGTTGTCCATAGCTCTGCTTCTCAGTTCCGATCGTTCCTTCTGAAAGATTTCTACGATTTCAGCTTCAATTATTTCACGCAGCTTCAAGTCGTCTTTCGTACGTATAGCTGTTTCAATCAGTATCTCGAATGGTGAAATTCCAATACTACAATTAAACGAAGAATTAATGCTCGTTGGACCTTGACAACGAAATTAAACCTTTCTGCTGGATTTTTTATAGACAGCTTCGTCAACACTGGGATAATCACTCGGCTTAGCCTCTCTACTTAACCATCACCACGTGGCACACCCGTCGTGATGAGAATGTGTTCTATTCCCTCGTCTCTGCAATATTCGGCGAAAGCATTTGAAGTGAATGCGGTCCCTCAGTCTGAAACAATTCTCCGTGGGTTTCCGAAAACAGTGGCTTGTTTCTGCAACAGCGATATAACTTCCTCCGTCATCGTTGACTTCGTTGGATACAGCCACACAAATTTGGTGAATGCATCTTTAACAGCGAATATGTGTTTGAAACACTTCTTGGTCGACGGCATTTGATGAATTTCCTTATGCGGGCTTGCATGTGTGGGAACCACAATTCCTGTCGAAGAACATATTCGGCTTTCCTCACGCCGAAATGACCACGTTCGTGAGCACTTCTTATAACGTCGTACTGCATTGCCTTGGGTACAACCACTAAAAAATCCCCTCGTTCTTCCCCGTAAAGAATTCCTTGTCGTAGTTTGAAGTCCTTTTGTTTCTCGTCGTTTATATCTTGAATGATTTTTTATAGTTCGCTATCGTTCTGCTGGGCTCGGTGCAATCGTGCCATTAATGCGTCTACTCTCTTCTCGATAAGATATACTGATGCCAGATATTGGCTTAACGCATCCACGTGCTTCATAGTCCTGCCAGGTCGATGTTCAAAGTTATAATTAAATTCGTCGATTAACAACCCCCAACGTGCCACTCTTAAGGACCATGTTAGGGCAAGAGCTTGACAGTCTGTAACAATCTTCACCGGGTTACCCAACAAATAAATGCGAAACTTATTCAATGCTTTCACAACGGCTAAAATCTCCAATTCATAGCTCGTATACTTCTCCTCTGCAGGCGTCGTCTTCCAACTCGCGTAGTAAACTGGATGTATCTTTCCATCTTCATAGTCTCTCTGCAAAAGTATGGCACCGAGTCCTTGTTTAGACGCGTCCGTATGTTATTCTGTTTCGGATCCCACTCGATACAACTTGAGAACGGGACCATGTGCGAGTATGTCCTATAGCTGTTGAAACGCTTTAGCCTGGTCCTCTCCGAATTCAAGCTTAATTTCGTCTTTTAACGGATTCGAGAGAGGACGAGCTATAGTCGAAAATCCTGATAAACTTACGGAAAAAGCTGGTCAGCCCTACAAAACTTTGTACGTCCTTCGCTGTTTTTGGTCGTTTGAACTCTGTTACAGCCATCATTTTTTCCTTTCCTGGCATAATAATTTCGACAATGTGCCCTAAGTACTCCACTCTCTTTTCCAGGAATATACACTTTCCCCAGTTAAACGTTGCATTGTGTTCACTTGCGATCTTGAACACTCTTTGAAGTTTCTCTAAACCAACTCGTTCATCTTTGGCCGGATTGTCAAATCATTAAATAAGACAATACGGTTCCATCCGCCAACAGGTCTCTAAATACTGCTCTGATGTGTTGTTGAAAAACTGCCGGTGAGTTGCAGATACCAAGAAAACGCGAAAGAATTCGAACTGCCCATCCGGTGTAACGAACGCCGTATACTTTACGCTGCTCTTTTCAACTGGCACATGATAAAATCCATTTTCTAATTCGAGAGTAGTGACTACGGTGGTGTCCTGCAATCTAGCCAGCTAGTCCTCGATCAAAGGCAACGGAAAACGGTCCCTTATCATCTTCTTGTTTTGTAGACGATAGGCTACACACATTCTAATCTTTCCATTTTTTTTTTCGTTGCTAGTACTATTGGGCTAGAATATTCCGACGAACTAGGTCTCACCACGCCCTTTTCGATCAAATCATTGACTAGATCGCTCACGATATCGCGCTGCTCCGTCGACAAGCGTCTTGGATTTTGTTGTATTGGAATATCGTCCTTTAGGATAATTTTCATTTCCACACCGGTATTCTTTGTCGGTCGCGGTTTGTAGCTTTCAATCAAATCTCTTAATCCTACATACATAACGTGAGTCAAAACGACTCACACGGGAAACGTTTTTATCTGTCTCTTTCCTAACATTTTATGCATCGCGCCGTCTTGCCTAGCCAATTCAGTACTCAGCAAGAGGTCTCGAATAGTGCACGTTAATTGTAGGTTTAGCGTTGTATATACTTAGATATGATACCATAGTGAGTCAAAATGGCCCCACGTTATGAGATTTGTAACATTTGTCAATTTTGAACATGTTTTGAAAATATGCATTTTTTCTAGGTTTGAAAGTTGATTATTCTCCCAAAACACAGTAACTTCATCTCGGGCGTTGCAAGACTTTCAGACGAAAGAATTTTTGGAGGAAGAACCCGAAACTGTCGATGTCTGTAGTGAGAAAGAGGATAATTTGAGTGTAGATGATGTGCAAAGTGACCACGCGGACGCAGAGTGAGCGAAAATTCTCCGAATATAGCAACACATCGTCTTTCAACTTCGATGTCAGATAGAATAATCATTTTACCCCAAAGATCCATAAAAAGAAAAAATAATCACTGCTGGTCTACAGTAAAGGGCATGCGATCAATAACTTCCGTTATAAACATTGTACGAACATCAAGAGGGCCTACAAGAATTTGTAGAAATCTATCGGAACCACTGTCCTGTTTTGATGCGTTTTTCACATCGGAAATAATAGAAGAAATTGTAACGTGGAGCAATGTTGAGATTCGTCAAAAACGAAACAAAGATTTATCTGCTACCTTCAGAGACACTAATTTTGATGAAATTAGAGCTTTTATTGGAATTTCAGCGTTGACAGCTGCAATGAAGGACAATCATCTCACGACTGCTGAATTGTTTGACATTTCATTTTCTGGCACACGCTGCGTATCAATTATGAGTAGAGATAGGCTCGTGTTTCTCTTAGCATCGCTGCGATTTGATGACAAATCCCTATGTCCTAGTAATCGCCGTCAAGATGTGTTTGCTCCCATAAAAAAAAAATGGAATTTGTTTATTACCCAGTGTAGAACAAACTATACTCCAGGATCTCATGTGACCGTCGATGAACAAGTATTGGGATTTAAGGGTCGATGTCCCTTCCGTATGTATATACCAAATAAACCCAACAAATATGGCCTGAAAATTCCAATGATGTGCGATAGCTCGACAAAATACATGTTAGATGCCATTCCCTACTTAGGTATGGGAACAGAAGCAAATGGACTTCCACTTGGAGAATATTAGATGAAGGAGCTATCCAGAACCATCCATGAATAGGAATAGAGCCTATGATAATTGGTTTACATCCGTACCTCTGGCAAAATCTTTGCTTCAGGAGCCATACAAATTAACTTTTGTCGGTACAATGCTCTCAGATAAAAGGGAAATACCGGAAGATCTAAAAAATACATGGTCCAGAGTTGTCGGAACTTCCATGTTTTGCTACGGTGGCCCACTAACTGTAATGTCATACAAACCAAAACCTGCAAAGATGGTGTATGTACTCTCATTCTGTGACGAGGACGGTATCGTAACATCAAGCTCCGGAAAACCCGATATGATAGAATTCTACAATCAGACAAAGGGGGAGTCGATTCGTTCGACCAAATGTGCTCGCTGATGTCATGAAGTAGAAAGACAAATAGATGGCCTATGGCATTATTCTATGGCATGTTGAATATGGTTTTTGTCAACAGCCACGTCATTTATTGCCACAATATTATTTCAAATAACAAAAAACCCCTAAATAGGCGTGCGTTTATGAAAGAATTGAGTACTGACTTAGCAAAGCCATGGATGGAGAAAAGGCTTCAAGTTTCTAATCTGAGTCGCAGATTACGCGAAAATATACAAAATGTTCTACCAAGTACTTTTGCCGCTACCTCATTACAAGACAAAGATGAACCCGCTGAAAAGAAAAGGAAATATTTCGCCTTCTGTCCATGGAAGCTAAGAAGAAAGACTCAAGCAGAGTGCAATAAATGTAGAAAGCCTGTTTGTGGAGAGCATAAAGTATTTACTTGTTTGGACTGTATGTAGTTCATTTTGAGACTGTTATTATATCTTTTATTTTTTGTTTAACAAATTTAAATGCGTTACTAGATAAGTAGATTTGATTCAGAGAAATATGTATAGTTTTGTTATATGTGATTTTACCAAAGGATTCTAGTTTTTGTTTATTTTCAAGAGAAATAAAAATAATATAAACCCATAAATTTATTTATTTCATTTCTTAGACAAGTCTTAAAATATGAATTCATAAACTAAATTAAAGTACGAAATAACAATAGCGCTATTGGGTAGAAATCATGTGTGAGTCATATCGACCTCACGTTATGTTGTCAGGAGTATCAAAGAACGTTATGTATCTAGGGTTAATGTACGGCCTATGGTTCGGCAACTGCATACTGGGCCCTTCAATGAAGTTGTTCTTTGCTTCGAGCTTGTCCGTATGAGATTCTACCAATATAGCATTGCCATTTCTTAGACGTACTTAAACGGAGTTTGTCAGCTCTGCTCCGAGCAAAATATCGCATCCCACAAAATCGTCCGGAACAACGTGAATCTGCAAAACAAAATTAAATCATCCATACATACCGGTGCAGTGAAGCTACCAAGCGCTCTCAAACCAACTGAACCTATGCCGTCGAAGAGTACTGTCGACGCCTTCCAGACTTTCGTAGGTGCTGCTCGTCATTAAGTGTAGATCACTGCCATAGTCGAACATAGCTTTAATATCCTTTCCGCACACCTTCACTATTATGTACGCTTTCCTGTCCATTGTATTTAATGCATTACAGTGTTTTCTATTCCTTGTTGTGCTCCTTGGCATTGTGCTTTGGTGTGTCCAAACTTGTTGCCCGGAAAACACTTCAACCTCTTCAACTTACCCGGACACTTCAACCCCTTCAATTTATCCGGACACTCACGGCTCAAGTGTGTTTTATCCCCGCAGTTGTAACATCGCTTCAACACTATACCGCTTGGACGTTTTTCACCACCAGCATTTTCGTTCGATTTCGTCGAGCCTTTCCGATCTTGCAAGGAGCAGGCATTGACCCAAAACCCTGTAAACGAGACACGTCACGCAATTGTAAACCCGGAATATCTTCAATGGTATACCTTACAATTTCCTCTTCGTCCAGGCCAAGGTGATTTGCGAGAATCGTCCTTTCATGTACGTAGTCATAGAACGTCTCATTTCTCCTCCAAATTCGATCTTCGAATTGTCGTCGCATTATAATTTTATTTGTTCGGCGATAAAACATCTTCTTCAATTCCCGTAAAAGTTCGTCAGGGGACAATGCAATATACTCCGGCTTGGGTGAAACCCCTCCATTGCTTTCCCCTTTAGCTGTGTTCCTATGAATATTTTCGTCGTATCATCGTCGAGTTTATACGCCCGTCGTAAAAACAAAACTTGTTTCCCCCATGTTTCGTAGATATCTGTCTTTACATCGAAAACATTGAGGAGTCTGCTAGCGCCGCAACATTTATCTTGGGTGTAGTGTGCACCACCGAACTCGAGCGCCCTACCCGCGAATGTTCTAAGTCGGTATGCACGTCTGCATTGTTCTCGGTACGACTACCATCGTCGTCACTAACACTATCATCAACTGATTGGCTTCGCCGTAACATCTCTATTTTGCGACGCGCTATGGCGGAACTCGGCTTACTCTTTCTGGCGTTTATATAAAACGCCACTAACACACTTGCATTAATGCCTCCCTTCTCGCCGACGCACCGTTCACTGAATTGTTTACCGCCATTTCTCGAAATTCCACCATCCACTGTCCCGACGAATTTGCTGTGGCAATGCGTTTTACTGATTTGGCTTTGTTTCCCGATAGACGAAGGTCTTTTGCTTTTAATATTTCTTTTAACTGCGGCACCTTGGGCCTACACGCATCTTCTTCCTTTTCGCTCATATTCCGTGATTTTTCAACACATTCAGCGCCACTGTGTTTTTCTTGCCGTATCGAACACCTGTTAATTTTCACATAAAACTTCTCAATATCCCGGCTGAGCCCCCAAGTAAGCCCCATGTAAGAAAATAAGCTAATGGAAAAATGAAATGGGCACCAGTAAATAAAAGCACTTAGTTATATCTTAGTTGTATACTTTATTTCTGTTCATTGTAACCATGCGCGCCGATGGCCAGATCTAGACTGCCGATTCCCCTGTTGCGGTCGACCTTGTCATCTCTACTCGTATATCTTTTTCTTTCCTACATATATATCACATTTTTCACACATATTTGGTGAGGTAAATATTTATTCACTATTACAGTACTAGGATTAAGGACTGAGGGGCTCGGGTAAATTGGATTCAAATTGGGACCTAAAGATAGTTAGGGAGTAGAGATGGCTCAGACTGTTAAAAATGTTTACACACTAGTATTTACTGGCTCATCACCATACGCAGTAAGATGATTACTTTCTACCAGGAAACATAAATGTCTCGGTAGGTTTTATGGGGTCATTCAATATTATTCTGTTGTTTAAATATTGGATTGAGAGACTCGGATAAATTGGATTTAAATTGGGACCTAGAGATACTTGGGGAGTAGAGATGGCTCAGACTGTTAAAAATTTTGACACACCTATTTACTGGCTCATTATCACCATAGACAGTAAGATAATTACTTTCTACCAGGAAACGTGAATATCTCGTGAGTCTTATGGGCTCATTCAATATTATTTTGTTGTTTAAATATTGGACTTTAACGGTTCCTCTAAGGACATCCAATGCAAATCAAAAGCACAATATGGTCCTACGGGAGGCAAGTGATGTTATATTAAGTAAAGACAGTCGATTATCATATGATGGCAAATTATGAAAATTTATTTGGATCATAGAGTAATCTCAAAGCAAACAGTAAAAATTGTTTCTGAACTGATTCGAACCTTTCTCAGTGAACGTCAAAAATCGGATTCCGAACGATACAAGCGTATTCGAGAAATGGGCGCACTAGTGATGTGTATAGCGTTTTCGTTACCCACAAGTTTTTAAATTATTTTGTCTGTCGTTTGATGAAACTTAGAAGTTTATTGGCTTTGCAGAGAACATCATCGTAATGCAAATTAAAGCGCAGTTTCTTATCCAAGTGGACCCCAAGATCGACTACACTGTCCATCCTTGAAAGCTTTGCATTGTTGAAGTGATAATCACACAATGAAACTGTTCTTTTCCGGGAAGAACTTCGACATTTTTCAAAATTTAGATATAGGTGATTTTTGCTGGACCACTCTAACATTGTCATGTAGGAACAATGAATCATTTTGGGATGTTACCACATGATACAATTTTAGATCATCCGCGTAAAATAAGTGTAGTATATCGGATAACACTTCAGAAAGGTCCGATATAAAAATGTTGAAGAGAAGAGGTCCGAGGTGACTGCCTTAAGGTACACCGGAATATGCATGAATTTTATTGGACACATATGCCTGAAATTTAACGGTTTGGGTTCGATTTTTAAGATACGAGTCTAGCCAATGAAGCAAAGAGCCAGTGATTCCAAATTTACGCAATTTATTAGATAAAATGGTATGATTTTCACCATTGAAGGCTTTTCTGAAGTCAGTATAAATCGCATCAACTTGGTATCCCTTTTCCATTGCACAAAGAATGGTAGAGACCATAACTGTTAAGTTGGTGGTTATGGATCGTTTTTTGTTGAAGCCATGCTGTTGGTCATTTAGACGTTGTTCTATTGTATGATGGGAGATTTTTAGGAACATACAATTTTTTCAAATAATGTTGGGGCAGCGGATAGTATACCTATCCTTCTATAGTTTTGAACATCCCCTTTAGTTTTGTTTTCATGGATGGGAGTTGAGTGGGAAGATTTCCAGAACACACCACTTGATAGCGAATTGTTAAAAATAATATGAAGAGGTAAAACTAATTGTTCTCTGCACTGAAATCAAAAATATGCTGGCAGTAAATCAGGGCCAGATCCGTGATTCAAATCAAGAGGTTCGATTACCTTGAAAATTTCACCTTTTGAAACTAAAAATTCTTGAAGCACGGTCCCGAGTTCTGTGTCAAGTGGTGAAAAATGAGCTGAATCGTTTGTTGAACAATAAGCTGTTTGAAAATGGTTTGCAAAATAATAGACGATTTCTTCAGGGAGAGTGGAAGTGCAGTCTTTGTCTGTAATTTGCTTAGGATAGCCGTGAGCTTTGCGCTTAATGTAGACAAATTCAAAAAATTTCTTGGGGTTTCTGATGATATTTTCGCCTATAACATTAACATAGGCTTCAAAGGCCTCGCGCGATTTCAATTGAAATTCTTTCGGCAGTTCATCATACTCTTTTTTAATTTCTTTGTTCACATCAGACCTCTTTACCATAGTTTTATACAGTTTATTTCTTCTGTTTCTTATAGATCGAATATCATTATCCAACCAAAGTTCGGGTAGTTTGTCCTTTTTCTTAATTTTGGGTACATACCTTTCAACGGCGTCAAGGATGTGCTGATAGAATAAATTTACTGCATTATTTATATCTAACGTTGGAAGCATAGTAGTCCAGTCTACTACTGTGACCAAAAAATTAAGTTGACATTTGAATTTAAACTGCGCGCGTCGAAGGAATTGGAGAATTTTTTTTTATTAGGTTGGTAGTACTGTCAGTGACATCTATGTCAAAATATTCATTAGTGTTTGAAATACGCGTCGTTTCCGGGATGGCCTTCAGTTCCGTCTTCGCTTCGGCTGCAACCTCTATAGTATCAAAACGGTGTCCCCGGAGCGGTATTTTGAGCTTGCTGAACAGCCAGAAGTCGCACGGCGCCAGATCAGGTGAATACGGTGGTTGGGGAACGATATGGGTTGAGTTTTTGTCGAAATGATCACGAATGGCGAGTGCAGTATGGGATGGTGCATTATCGTGGTGTAAAAACCAAGAATTGTCTTTCCACAATTTTGGCCTTTTTAGGCGGATAGCGTTACGCGAACGACGCATAACGTTCGAATAATATTCCTTGTTGACTGTTTGGCCCGGCGGAAGGAATTCATAATGCACAATACCACGATAATCGAAGAAGAGAAGAGGTTGATGGTCGCACAGGACGCTCTTCGCCTTCGACACGTTCACGGCCGGCTTGGAACTCACTATAGCCCTTGTAAATATTTTTTTAGACATAGCCTCATCACCAAAGGCTTTCTGCACCATCCTCAACGTATGCGCAACAAAAAATTGATTCCGCAAACAAAATTTAATGCAACTCAACAAATTTCGACATCGCAAAAAACGAAAAACTCACTTTTAGTAGCTCACAAAACGACTAATGAATATTTTGACATGTAAATTTGAAAAAGATTTCACTGACAGTACTACCAATCTAAATAAAAATAATTCTCCAAATTCTTCGACGCGCGCAGTTTAAATTCAAATGTCACCTTTTTTTTGGATAAGTAAGTATATTAAAAATATGATGTTTAATACTCTCGTAATCAGCATTGCGGAAATCGAATGCAATCGAGTTATTGTACGAAAGAGTGTGGAAAATTCAATAGACAGTGCGGAATGGTGGAGGGTATCTGAGAACAAATTTTCAACGTCACTTGTTTGATTAACCACTACATCATCATATGCATTGGTAAAAACAAGATCTTGCCAATTGCCATTGCAATTAGGTGTCGGAGCTATCTGCTGTGTAAATCATTGCCATAAAATATAGAAACAAAGTTGAAATCACTGTGGTCTGAAAGATTAACTGGGAGGAAGCGATTATCAAGTTCGTCGACCACAAAAGTTAAATTGGGCCTGTTAAAGTCTCCAAGAATTATAATTTTATGTTCTTCATTAGCGAGTGCTGCAAGTGAAGAAATAATTCCGCATGCATAATTGTAAACTACCTAACTGGAATTTGGAGGAATATAGAACCTATGTACAAGAAAAATTTGCTATGTTTGATTCGGGCTATTCTATGCTGGAAATTATCATGTGCGGTAGTATTGACGGGTTCACTTAATAGCGAGCTGTGTACAGCGATTAGGACACCACCTTCTCACTTTAGCCCGGTACTAATATAGTTTCGATCATTACTATAAATAGTCTAGCTACTATCATGTCATTCAATCAGGTTTCTGTTAGAGCCAAAACAGTGAAAGGGCATATTTTAGTGTCAAGAAAAAGTTTACAGAGTAGACGATTTTTAGGTTTTTTGACGAAGTAATTTTATTGCGAACGAAAAAAATTTATGATGTTGCTCTCGTGACCTTTGTAGCGAGGATATACAATTTGGGCTTACATTAGAAGCGTGGGCCTCAAGATCTTTTTTGCTTGTTCTGAATTTGTACAGAGCGCTATTATCTAATTGTTCTGAATTTGTACAGAGCGCTATTTATCTAATTGTACAGAGCGATGCAAAATTAATCACCCTATCAGAAGATGTTATAACTTTTGCAAATGGCGTCGTAAGTGAATCATATTTGATATTTGTGACTAGACAGCTGCAGTATACAAACAGACATATAGACTCCGGAATAGTGTGGAATAATTGTGCCGATTTTTTTATCAATAATCGGTAGGTGGTGTTGGTGCAGCGTGAATTTCGCCGTCGATTTCCGAATCGTGAAACGCCAACTGGGCAAACAATCTGGCGCTTAGTTGCTCGACTCGAACAGACTGGAACCATATGAGACAATGCGGGGCGCAGCCACCACCGGACTGGATGTTCGACAGAGAATATCGCAGCTGTGGCTGGGGATGTCGCCGAGAAAGATGAAACATCTACTAGAAGACAGACCACGCAATTGGTCATCACTAGACACACCCTACAGTGAATTTTAATGAAAACTTAGGCATGTTCTAGTACAAAGTGCAAACATTGCATCAGCTAATACCTGCTGACCGTCAGTTGGGTGTGAAATACAGTCTGTTAAGTAAGAGCGTGTCCAGCATAGCTTGTGATCGGTAAGTGATATCGGTAGAGAGAACCTCTGTCTTTGGTGCTTTGAAAAAAAAATTCAGTCGAAGTCAATCTTCCGCCAGGAAAACACAAAAATCGCGGTGAGTGTCATTTACGCAAAGCGCTTCGAGGCTGTGTTCCTTTGCACACACCATAAAGGACCAAAAATCAACTATGTCATGGCGGCTAAATACATTCAAAAGTCTGTACCGTTTGTCAAGAAGTGGATTCAACGATTTCAACAGTCAAAAACCGTCGCTGACCTTCCAAATCGTGGTTCGATAGGAAAAGTGACCAAAAAGGACGAAAAGCGAATCGTGGCTTTGTTTTCGCGCAATCCTGGCTTGTCCTTACCTCAAGGACAAGCGACATTGAAGCAAAAAGGTCTCAAGTTATCACACGTCGCCATTCGGGAGCATCTGTGCGCAAACAATGTAAAATGGCGGAGTACCGTTAAACACCACTCTTGTCTGAATGTGCATTGTGACACTTGATTGGCTTTCACAACCACTTGATGGAAATCCTATCGAAAAGTCTGGGCTTGCATCAAGCAGAGGCTCCGTGGAAAACGTGTTTACACTTTGAAGCAGCTCTCCCGACAAATTCGAGTCATTTGGAAGGTGCTTCCCTTTGAATGCGCCGAAAATTTAGTGGAAAGTATGCCTCGGAGATGCCAAGCAATAATTGATGCTGGTGGTGATTGGACTCGCAATTGAACTAAAAGCGCGTTACCTCAGAATATATTTAATGTATGTATAAACTGTTGTTAAATAAACTATTTCAAAGTTATGCTGGATACGCTCTTACTTAGCAGACTGTAACATAACTTAAATTTATGTTTCAACAATAATATTAGTGATCGATGCATAAATTAGTTTTACAAAGAAACCAATAAATCCCATTATACAAAATCCATGGCGGCAGTAATAGCAGTTCCCTGAAATTCTCTACGAACGGGTTTCATGCAGCGCTTGATTAGGCGAATTGAAACCTTAGCGAAATGCACGTCCGGGCTTACAATATTTGATAACTTTATCCATGTAATCTTATTTTTTTTCTTTTGTAGTTATAAAGGAGTCGATAAATGAGCTCACAGATTGTTGCTCATATATGAAATTAATTCACTTATTCGCACACCACCGACATAGGTTCCATGCACAATACAAAATGCGTCTTACGAACTGCATACATAATTGATAAACTTTTTGTTCAACAAATATCAATGTTAAGGGGTACACAACTCAAGACTCAAATGATCCGCGCCATAGTTCACCTCAATTTATTTGAAGAATTAAATTTAAATTCTTAATTGAAATTATTGTCCTTTAACCATCTACCAAGAGAGAGAGAGAGAGAGAGAGAGAGAAGGGTCTCGATTTCACTTATAAACATTTAATCTTGTCTTCCATGCACGTGCGGGCAGGGATGCTCGGATCTGGTGCAGTCAGAAATCCTTATGTTTTGTCATCTGCTACTTGGCTTGTATCGGTAGTGGTATGCATCATACTCGTGGTTGCCGGCAATTCGAGACCCGGAGGAAGTCTTGAATTCCTGGGTGGCCAACTCATGCAGGGTCAACCAAAGCATTGAATTATATGCTGCAGCACTGCCGCTGACGCCATTTTCAGTCCTTAACCACACAATCAGGATTCAACCAACTTAATTTTTCCAACTTGCCCTCTTCTGACTTTTCACCATTCGTTATTGATATGTAATTTCAAATGAAAAATAATAAATTTCACAGAATAACTTCCATCAAATTCAATGCCACTGATAACTTACAATCAAAATAAGTTTTCAGTTGCAAACTTAATGATAAATAAAAGTTTAACGACCAATTTCTCGCTTCTCTTGACGATCCTCTTTATGGTGGTTACAGAGGTTTTTCTCGTTGAGATAAACTGCAATTCCTTTGCTAAACTGCGTAGCAAAGGGGATTTTCGTCATCATTTTTTTGGAGTTTTTATTTAATATTCCAATGGTTTCTTTGGGAAAAATTTTCCTTGTTATGGTAGCGATGGTAGTGACGGGACTTAGTGCGGGAAATGGTGTTTTCTCCGCAAAGGTCTTTCGAGTAGTTTGTCTGGGTGACTGCGCGATTACTGCAAACTGCCGGGTGGGTTATTATTTCGTCTAAACACTTCCGAGTATTTCTATATTTAGCCTCAGTTTTGGCTCCATTTCTTGTAAAATATTCCCAAACAGGACTGAAAGTCATAGCGCTAACTTTCCTTGGACACTAAAAAGGAACTTGGCTACACTTACTTGTGCTGCACTCGGGAATTGAATCGAAATACAATAACACTGGAGTAATTAATGCAAAAACTCACACTACGGTTGGAAAGCGATTTACATGCCTAATAAAAAGCGTTCCGATAGAGGTTCTTTTTACTTCGGATACACTCTCTTTTCAGGTCTTACTCGCATTTCAAATTTAGTTTCTTAGAACGTGAAAATACAAATTGCTGCTTCTACGCCGAATAGATTGGGCAGGAGGCTAGACTGGCACAGTGATGACTGGTACCACTTCCACCGCCATACAGCCACTGAGCAAGCGGCAAGGGCAATCGAAATAGTAGTCGAGTAAGTCAGATGCGGACGAGCTAGGCTAGGTTTCAACTTGACGCCCGTACCCGAAACTTTTCTCTCGCCACTACTTCTCTTGCGTTAGTTTGTTGCAGCGAAAAAATCGGAAACACATCGTGTTAAAGCAAGGGAAATCTGGTCCTAATTTGTCTTTAAATACACTATGGCGCAGTCGATTAATCGCGACATTTAATTGAATTATCTGTTTTATCACGAGCCCTGTTGCGTTGTTCGATTTTTTGATTAATCGTTAATTGGATTTTCCATCCCCACAATCCATAAATTCAACGCATGTTTACAAGGCGGCTAATAAGTCCTGCCCGAGGATACAGAGGGCCAACCGCGGCTCCAGGCCGGTTATTTGTCTAATGTCAGCTAGGAATGGCGGTTTTTGGGGAAAAAAAACTATTCTCCGGTTTTTACATCTTTGGCTTAACTGGGCGGTATTTTACAGCCAAAAAACCGATTTTTGAGAGCCATCTGTTCGAGTCTCAATTCTTACCAAATTTTTTAAATAAAAAACGCGAACCAAAATTAAATGTATATTTTATGCCCATTGTCTACCTTTAGGTATAAATGGTTTTTGTATTTTTTACTCACAAAATTATTCAAATCAAAATGAACTGAAAGATTTTCATATTTCTGTTAAAAATAACTGACTTATTGAAATCAAAGCCGACATCTCACTGTTAAGCTGTAATTCATTTACAGTATAAGGATGAAAGACCCCTCAATTCAGTCCCTAAACATCTTGCGTATATTGTGTATCATGTGCCAGTTTCACTTCGCACTCCGAGTAAAGTCCTCTGGATTGAAATGAAACAAACAACTAATACCAAGGACCAATCAAACGTAAAAATTTGTTTTTGCTATGGTGACTGCGTTCATTATTCATGCCTAGGTAGGGATCGATGAAACTGTTTTCCGGTGTTTTTTATACCTCCATTCCCTACCACTCTCTCCATCACTCTTTCTTTTTCGCACAACGCTCGTGCGATCTGCATTCACATTATGGCGCTTCGTCCTTTGTGCCACCCAGACAATGTTTAATATAGCGTTATCGATTTTACGCTTGGGAAAGTAAAGTTAAAGAAAACACATAAAATATTCAGATGGAAACAATATTTTTAAAATTTATATAAAGATTGAACCTTGCCATTATACGTACGTACATATTTCAAAAGTCTTCCACGGAACCTCTTACAGGCCTCAATCCTTTTGAGGTGATTTTCAATGACTTTTCGGCACATTTCCGGCAATATCTCGGTCATAACTTCACGAATATTGGTTTTCAATTGCTCAAGATTTTGAGGATTGTTCGCGTAGGCACGATCTTTCGCATAGCCTCATAAAAAGAAATCCAAAGGTGTTAGGTCGCAGCATCTTGCGGGCCAATTGACATCACTCAATCTCGAAATTACGCGTCCTGGAAATTTCTCTTGCAAAAGTGCTCGATCAGCCTGTGTTGTGTGGCTTGTGTCTCCATCCTGTTGGACCCACATGTTCTCCAGATCATAATCTTCAATTTCTCTCCAAAAATAATCGGTTAACATCCGTCCATAGCGGTCAGAATTGACTGTAATGGCTCTTCCTTGATTGTTTTCAAAAAATACGGGCCACTTTTCCGGATGCAAAGGCTTTTCTGCGATCACCTGAGGATTTTGAGAGCTCCGTATGCGACAATTCAGTTTATTTACGTAACCACTGAGCGAAAAATGAGCCTCATCACTAAAGAAAATTTTGTTCGAAAAATCGTTATCAATGACTTGTTGTTCAATCACCCAATTCGCAAACACTCTGCGTTGTGTATGGTCTTGAGGCTTCAGTTCTTGAGTGAGTTGCATTTTGTACGGATGGAGATGCAAATCCAAATGCAAAATCGGCGACAATGAGCCGTAAGACAAGCCCAAATGATGAGCACGTCGAGGAATCGACAAATTCGGGTCTTCCTCCACACTTTGAGCAACGACAGCGATATTTTCAGCAGAACGAATGTTGCGATGATGCACAGGCCTTGCAATATCAATAACCGATCCAGTCTCTTCAAATTTTCTCACTGTGTTCGAAATTGTTTGCTGTATAGGTCGATTATGTAGACCGTAATCGGCTCGTAAAGCCCTAAATGTTTGATACAGCAGAATCACCATTTTTATAATAAAATTTAATAATTTTAACGCGTTCTTCGACTATTAAATGATCGATATTTCTAAATGGAAAACCTTCAACTAAAAAAAACACGCTTTGAATGACATTTAATTTTGACAGATGTCAAATGGCAGGGTTATACTTTCTCAACCACGAAATGGATAACCCTGTACATCGGTATAAGGCGGCACACAATACAATGTGAACTAATCCTTTTCATGAACATCTAGTCCAAAAATCATGATCAGCTCTCAGAGATAAAAAAAATTTCAATATAACAAGACCCATTCAATTAAATCTCTGAGTTACTGTCACTTCAGTATCTCGCCGATAGGGTCAAAAACGCCCTAAGATACTGAGCTCATAAAAGCAGAATTACAGATCCACGCTTCAATCAGTGCTCATTAAACGCTCCCTTAGTCTTTTCTTAAATACCAAAAGTGAGTTTGCTTTCTTAACCATTTCTGGTACAATAGATTGTTATATATACGCAGAGCATCATTCGATGCATCGTTCATTTTATATCCGGTTTTGTATCCTATTCTTGAATTTTAAAGAAAAACCCGCTTTGAACTGGGAGGAAAAAACCGAGTTTTCAAACCATAAAACCGGTTTTCAAAATCAAAAAACCGGTTTTTGGTTAAACCAGTGCGGGTTTTCCCATCCCTAATGTCAGTTTATCATTTTTCTCTAAAAATGTGCGGGAACGCGCAATCATGGGGGTGTTATATTGTAACTTTAATCATTAATCCCTCAGCCCTAACCTGCAATAAATCTGACCGGAGACGTAACAATATTTAGACTATATCTTTGGATAGAATGTGCGAAAATCTGCACCGAAATTCAAATACAATGATGGAAACATATCTTTTGTGATCATGCCTTGGCGAAACATGTTGCGATTTCGTTATGTTAAACTTTTGCAGCTGTTTTATGAATATTAAATTTACATGACATGAGTGCTAAAAATAAATACAATTTTCCGAAAATAATCCTAATAAAATTCTTTCTCATCTAAATTTATATGCACATCAATTTCACCGAGTAAAATGATCTCTTGAAAATTAAATATTTTTCTATTTGTATAATATTTTCTAGAAAATAAATAAAATTATGACAGAAATGAAAGTATAACCTGATGTCCCATATTTCAAATCAAATGACTATCATCGCCAAACAGTCTGTTGAAAAATTGGTGGCTCTTAGTGTAAATTTATTTCTTGTTTTTATGTCGTGTGATTCAGTTGTGCTTACGTAAAACCAATGCCAAAAATATATACATGTTTTTTGCACACATTTTTTTCATAGGAAAGATATCACAACGTATTCATTTATGTGAATGAATATAGTTACATTTTTTTTCGATTGCCAGAAGAAAAAAAATCCCATCGAAAATGCTATTAATACTTCAAATAATTATGATTTTGTTTTTCATTTTGAAGAAATAATGTTTTGTTAAAATGTTTGTCGTACTTTCGCTGGAAAGCCAAGTGAACACAAATGGTGACCCCGACGTTAGTCATGTGATCAAAAAAGGCATTTTAAATACACCAAAAGAAACTGACGTCAAATAAAATTTTAATAAGACGTAACCAATTAGTGTGTGGAATGGATTTGGTCAAATTTAGTGATTTGCTCATAAATTTTAAATATATTTGTACCATTAATCAATGATGTTTCTTTTTATTTATAGGTAAGATTCGCCTTCTCTTTTTGAACCGGATTCAAATTGGTATGTATAGTTTAAGGTTGCATTGTTGATTTTCGATTCTAAAAGAATCTTCTAGGTCCATCAAATTCATTAGACTCAACAAACAATTAAAAAATGCATAAATTGTCTGTCTCTCCTCCCTTTTCGCATACAAATCACACAAATAAACCTAAGAAATACTTCCAGCTGAACCAAATGCCTCTTTCCTATCAAATCAACCCATAACGATTCACTTGATCATATCTGTGAAATTGTTACCAAGATTGTGCGGTCTGTCGAAATACAATTCCATAAAAATCAAAAGAGAAAAATGACAACACAATATCACATCATCGTGGATGTCTATGCTCTCCTTCCTAGAACTCCTATCTCTCAAAGGATTCTTTTTTGGGGACATGAACGCCAACAACAACCAAGACGTTAAGAGCTGAAAGGGAAACAACAGGTTGGTCGTTTTTCTGGTCACGGTTATTCCATTTTGTCGTTTGCCATTTCTCATTCTCTCCTACTCTGTCTGTTTCTTCAAAATAGTTTCTTCCTTCAAATCTATGAAAGTGTACTATACGATGTTCAGTTTTATCTGATCCAAAGGGTGGTAACAATGGTGCGGCGGTTGTAGAACTGAGAGATAGAAAGGCAGGAAAAAACCGAAAACAGAAAAGTTAGACCATTAAGGCCATTCCCAAGTGTAATTTTTTGGCTTATTGATTTTCAATTCGATAAATGCATGTGCTGCCTTGTATCCTGGGGAGGAGTTGACGAAGTAAAGGCATAACGTATGTTATCTTGTCACAAGCGCCTTATGTTGGCGATGGCCTCTCATACTCCTTGACACGAAGAAAATAGCAAGAGCGGTACTATGATTTCTGTGTCTCTTGCTTGCGACGACACCAAAACACCGAACGTCGTCGCTTCAGTCCCGTTAAATTAGATTTCATGAAACATTTCACGCCTCGATTGAGATAATCATAACTTAAATGAATGTAAGTGATGACAGAAGTATTTCATCTGGAGTCTAATTGAGTAAGTTGGATGGGTTGTCGTCTGGAGCGTTTGGTTCGTGCGTGCGTGGTATGGAAAGGGTGTGAATTCCATTTGGGAATCAGCAAGCCTTGGCGCTGGATTTAGTAGGCGTAAGAAGGATATCCGGTATAGAGGGTAGTTAAATTAGTTTGAACGATTTGTAAGGATGTTGTTAATGGAGTTTTCGGAAAATCTATACTCGGGGGAGATTGATTTTCGAGAATGCTTTCAAGAGAACTTGACATGTACATATGTGATTGAGATTAAATGAGAATTGTTTTGAATTATTTAGTAGTGCTCGGTAGAATATGCATTAACTTTAATATTACTTTACAATGTTAAAAAAAGGCCCAATAGCTTTGAAAATAAAGTACTTAATTAATCATCTCATAGCTGGGGTTTCTAAGAATAAAATCCAAAAATGATTTTTGGAGAAGTTATTCTTTGTGGTAGGGAAAGGTTATTTATGCTTGAAATGTGGGACTCCCTTCAGTAATAGCCTTTCGAAATACCCAATAAACACTTGTCGCGGCCACGGTATTCCTCGCAATGGAGTTCTTAGTCCTAAGTAGCATAATAAGGTCAGTTAGCACTGACTCAGCTTCTGGGTCCATTTTGTTAGAACTCTCTGCTCGTGCCGGGCTACCTACGTAATACACATACACTAAAATGCGCGAAAGTTCAGAGGATGAATCACATTGTAAAACGAAGCCGACTAAACATAAGTTATGTATGGTCGTAGTTATTAATACTTCAAAAATTATTCCAAAAGATATTCAAATAATACTAACGAATGACGCCAAGGTATGACAAAATATACTCTTTTCAAAAAAGTCAAAACGAAAAACCATTGGATAAACTATAAAAGCACATTACAAATGCTTAGGAAAAATTCAAACAAACCCCTCGTTTTACGTGATAGATGAATGGAAAGAAGTATTAAAATTTTAGAGGAAAGTACCCAAAACCGAAATCCCATTTTATTTTTGATGTCAAAAGAATAGAAAATAGTAAAAAGTTATATTTTATTAGTATGTTATACTTACTTTGTAATGTTAAGCATTATTTGCTTTTTACTTTTAGAAAATCTATTTAAATATCAGTAGAAACAAAATTGTTTTAAAAAGCCTTACACCTTCTCGATTTGAAATATAATTGCCTAAACCTGACCCCCTGTAAAATGAACCAATATAAAAATAAACAGCATTTAAAAAATTTTTTTAAATCAAATAATGCACATTCCAGTTTCAAGTAAAGTATAATGTAAGGGTTACAAAAACGAAGATTTTATTCTCAAAAAAGAAGTAGAAAGTATGTAACACCGAAACATAATTTAACTATTTAGCGGCAATGATCGCAGATGCACACATCTTTTTCAGCACCAGCACAATCCACATGGGACACAGTGAGCACATAACGCATATAACCCAAAGTGCGCCTACATAATCCTCCAAATATTTACCGTCACAAAACATGCACCAAGCTTCAACATCTTTAGTTAGGGAAACTCTAGGGAGAGGCTCCAATTCTGATCTTCTGGAGGATAGTCTAACTTCATCTTCGGTGCTTGATTCGACGTGTTCAAACTTTAGGCACCTTTTCACGAGTTTTTCTCCTTTCGTTGAACTCGATTACTTTCGTGCCCTTGAATACGATTCCTTGCTTGCTTTTTAGCTTCCTTAGCATCTTTAACTTTCAATGCTTCCGGCAATTGAGTTTTATAGGGCGTAGATGTGATAATCGTAGTACTGCAGGCTTTTCTTCTCTATTCGAGGTCCTCTCTTTTTGAGTTAAGGAATAGAAGTGATGTCAAACGGGCTTATCTTAGAAGATGCGGAATCCTAAGGATCCTCAAACGTAGCTTATGATGGAGGAACATCCTGACCTACCGAAGATTTTGATGGTCGATTCGGATCAAACTCTAATTTCCTGGTGTTTTTATACAGATTCAAAGTAAAAAGAATCTCTTTTTCTGTTAGCCTCTTGGATTAAATCGGCATCGAAGAACAGCTTCTTCTTAAAGGGATAAATGCCTGTCACTTTGCCACTGCCTGGTTTCCTCGCTGTAATATAGTTTGAGAGGACTCATGAAAGTTTTGTCTAAAGGCTGTAACTTGTGTGAGCAGTGAGGTAGCAGCGACACAAAGTTACATGATTCGGTTTCGCAAAGCCGATCAAATTAATATTCTGCGTGTGGCTATCTAAGAGCAACAGCACATGTTTTTCCTTTATGGGATTGCCAAACTCGATGACGTGTTGAAATCACTGTGAAACAACCACTTGTTCTTCTACCGGGCCATCTTGGCTATCAACATGATAGCTCATTTTCTTGGCCCGATGGAGACGGGCGTTTTCAGCATAAGAGGGCTGGTGCAAGCAAAACTGCGGTTTCGACATGGATGACGGAAATTTCTCGACAAAAAAGGTGGGATCGGCTGGCATGTCCTCGTTTGTAAAAAAATTCCCCGGAACACGTAGCTGTTCGCCGTAAAGTAATTCATTGGGTGAAGCTCCCAAGTCCTCCTTGAGTGACGTTTGCAATCCTAGTAGAACAGTTAGAAGTAGTTCTATCCAGGATGTTGGTTGACTGCACATAAGAGCTGATTTGAAGGTTCGGTGCCATTGCTCGATCGCACCATTGGACGCAGGATGATAAGGTGTTGTTCTAATTCGTTTCGTTGCGGTCAGATTGGTAAGGGTTCGAAAAAGTGCGCTCTCAAATTTAGCGCCTTGGTCGGTTGTCAACGTTTTGGGAGACCCAGTTGTTGTAAAAAGCGTTGGCGACTGTGTCCGCAGTCATGTCGTGCATGGGCAGGGCTTCTAGCCACCGCAAAAACCTGTCTACCATGGTAAGACAGTATCGATACCCGCTCACCAATCGCAGAATGACGATGTCTATGTGGACATGATCGAATCTTTCGTTCGGTACGTTTATTGAGATGGGCTGGTTCCTGTTGTGTCGTTGGATTTTCGAGCGTTGATAAGAGATGCAGTTGTGGGTCCATCGTATCGTGTCCTTCTGAATGCTGGGCCATACGTATTTTTTGCGCAGCTAGTGAAGGGTGGCCTTGCCGGGAGCGAGTCTGTGAACTGAAGCAAAGGCCCGTTGACGAAATTCCGGTGGGACGTAAGGACAAATGTGTCCCGTTGAAGTATCGCAGTAAACTGTTGCAGTAGCGATTGACAGCTTTTGTAGTTGTAATCCTGTAATGTTGCTGTCGTCCAGGAGCACACGAAGCTCGTCGTCTTCTTGTTGAGCCTCGGCTAGTTGAGTTGGGTCTAAGGTGAACGGCATGTTGATCGGCTACCAGATTCTCCGAGCCGGAGTCCAACTGTCGCAATTGTCTCGGATTGGCTTTGTCAAGACTTTGAGCGAATACGTAGATTAAAGGCTTGTGGTCGGTTTTGATAATAAAATGACGACCCTCCAGAATATATCTAAAACAAGTTGGGTAAACAGACCTACGCTCATGTCAGAAGGGTTTTGTATTCAATTTACAAAATGCAGTCACCAGATCGAATCAAATCAAGAAACATGTCAAAGACGATTTTATTGGAGAAAATATCAAATACGAAGATCATACTTTTATTAACAAAGTTGAACGAATTTCGACTTCTGAGGTTTTTGGTATTGTTATACTCATAAATATCTTCCTTGATAATTATTTCAGATGTCCATCCGCGACGGAGAAAACACATTTTTCATGTATTTCCCCCTTTTGCCCCCACTGAAGCAAAACCTGACAGTTTAAGAACTGTTTTCAAAAGCTCCCATGAAAACTTTCATTTCATACTCATATCGGCTACGTTTGATGAATTTTTTTTTCAGGGGCCACTCTCCTGTACTGTTACCATCGGTTAATGCCCAATTCTTTCGAATCCTAGAATAGTTACAAAACCCTTTTGCTAGGAGCTCTCTCCCACCTCCTTGACTTGTTTCACTTATGAGCATTAATTGTAGGTACTCATCTTCAGTCATTTATTAAATTGAATCAAGTATTCAAAGCATGCACCTTAAACGTTGAAGTTGGGAAAAAATAACTCAAAATTATTCAATCTTCGCATTTAAAACAGCCACTATTTTGTTTCACGATTACTGATACCACTAGCAAAGATATACATGACACCTATCATTCCTGAAATTTTCATGCAAATCCTAGCAAAACTGTAGTGTCTGAGCCGGTAAAAAGCGCATGTTGTTTCATAGCCATATGTTGCCATAGTAATAAATGCAGCGCATATTGTTCCATAGTAATACAGGAAAATTCAAACCGCTATAACTTCGCAAAATAGACACCTACATACTGAATTTCATTGAATTTAAGGGTACCGTTCAGATTTTATTCAAGAAAACATAAAATCGATAAATCATACTATTACTAACAAAGTTGAGTGAATTGCGACTTCTCACGTATTTGTTGTTATTGTACTCACCAAGGCCTTCATTTCTGATTTTTTTCGGATCACAGGTGTCCAATCGCGAGGGGGGGGGGGGGGGTACACAAATTTTTCGTGTATTTCCCCTCCCTGTGCGCCCCTCGAAGCAAATTCTGCCGAATTAAGACCTATTTTGAAAAGTTCTCATCAAGACCTTTCATTTGATACCCATATCGGCTGCCTTCAATGAAATTTTTTTTCGGGGGGTCTCTCTCCTATATGGAGAGACCCCCCTTAAATACCTTATACAATTTTTTTGTAGTTGAACTTTGAAGAGATCACCACTTTACGCCTACACACAAAATTTGATGTTTCTAGCGTAAGTAGTTTCCGAGAAAAACTGCTGTGACACACGGACGGACGGACGGACGGACGGACAGACGGACAGACTGGTCGCGAAACTAGTAGGGTTTTGTAAAATTATTTTACAAAACCCTAAAAACATGATTGCGGCATAAATAGCTAGTAGTTCGCGTTCATACGCGCTGTTTCTAGCTTCCGTTGGGCTCAGCTTACGAGAGAAGAAGCCGAGTGGATGCCAGTGTTCGCCATCGTGCTGTCCCAAGGCTGCTCCGATAGCAATGTCAGATGCATCAGTGACAAGTTGAAGTTGTGCCTTGTGATCCGGACGGACGAGTAAGGCTGCAGTTGCAAGGTCGCGTTAGCACATTTGGGAATCTGATTCCGTTTGTGGTGTCCAAGGAACTTTGCGATTATCGTTTCTCTTCCTATTGCTGAGTGTTTAAGACAACGTCTGTAGAAGTTGCAGGTCCCAAGAAATTGACGCACCTCGACGATGGTCTCAGGTTGAAATTAAGCAGCGCAGTGATTCGGTCTTGTGCTGGTTGTGAACCGTTTTTGTTGATCGTGTAGCCCAAATACTCTATCTCCGTTTGACCGAAAGCACACATCAATGCAAATGTGCAAGTTATGTTGCTCAAGTCGTTGACGGACAATGTTGAGGTGTTCTCGATGTTGGTCAGCATTGTCTGACATTATGATGATATCGTCTATATAGTAGAAGACGAATTTCAGTCCGTAGAGGATGTTGTCCATGTGCCGTTGAAAATTTTGTGACCGAAAGGCATGACCAAACATTGAAACAACCCGAATGGTGTTGTAACAGCTGTCTTTTTTATGTCGGCTTCGGACATCGGGATCTGATAGCAAGTCCGCTCTAGGTCCAACTTCAAAAATATAGTTTTACCGTGAAGCCGCTCAGCCACGTCGTGGATATGTGCAATTGGATATTGATCCGGTACTGTCTGAGCGTTTAGTTTACGATAGTCGCCACAAACTCTCCAGCCCCCGGATTTTATGGCCACCATATGGACGGGACTAGCCCAAGGACTACTCGATGCACGGCAAATACCCATTTTAAGCATCCAATCGAATTCTGCTCGTGCTGCTTTCAGTTTTTCGCCTGTCAGACGTCGAGGCCGTTGAAAAACCGGTGGTCCAGTTGTTTCGATGAAATGTGTCACTTGGTTAGCTCGTGCTGATGTGTGTATTGTTGTTGTTGTTGTGGACGTGTCGTGAGTCGTAGGCTGAATGATAGTTGATAGAATGAGCGATTTGTCCCGGGCCGGAGCAGATAGAACTATCATCTAATAGCCTTCTGTTTCGTAAATCAATCAAAAGCCCGTAATGTGTCAAGAAGTCCGCCTAGAGAACTTTGCTACAATAAAATTCCACGCAAATAGACGCTTGAAACTTAAGTGTATCTTCAAGGGTCGTTTACCATACGTGGTAATTGTGGTGTTGTTGGCGGCATATAATGTCAGCATTTGCGGCTGTTGAAGTTGAGCGAAGCATTTAGGCAGAATCGAGACGGACGATCTGGAGTCGATTAGGAAATTCAAGTGTGACTGCTGATCGGCTATGTGTAGTCTGAGCTCCGGAATTTTATCTATGTTGTCTACCACTCCGGTGATGGAAGGCAACTGTCTGTTTTCCTGATGCTGATTTGCTTGAAACCAAGGTTCCGAGCACCGCTTCGCTGTTACGCTAAATCTTTTATGGTAATAGCTAGCCTCGTTGTTAGTTGAAGTGCGGTGGCCTCTTGCGCCACCTGTCGAACCGTGCAAATCAGAAGGGTTGAAATTGTTAGTTGATTTTGTCATCTGGTCGACAACGTTATTAAGCTGACGCTCGATTTTTTCAAGCCGTTTGTTGAGTTCCGACGTATCAGGGCGCCTGGCTGTGGTGGACTGGCCTCTGTAGCCAACACGTAAGCCGGAATACTGTTTTCCACTATGCGGTCTGCTATTTTTGCGAGTTTGTAGAATTCGGAATCTTCGCTAGCAGCCAGAACGCACCTGACGCTCACTGGTAGCCGTTTCATCCACAATGTTTTGAGGATGTCCTCAGACAAATCCAAAGGTGCGAAATTTGCATTTCTCGAAGTAGTTGTGACGGTTGTTTTCCGTCGAGATCTGCTCCTGTGAGCAACCGGTTTAGCTGTCGCTCCTTAGACTCGGAGCATTTGGTGACAAGATGCCGTTTGAGCGTGCCGTATTTGTTCGTGACTGGTGGTTAACGGATAATGTCAGATACTTGCTGTAGGATATCTATGTCCAGAGCAGCGATAATCGACCTTATTTTATTGTTGAAAAAATTGCGCCTCCGCCTGCACAAACCATAGCGTCGGGTCGTTTCGCCAAAATGGTGGCAATTGAACGTCTTTGACAGTAGCAACTTCCGCAGACGCTGGAAAGTTTGTTGCTGGATCAACCGGTGGCAACAATTTGGGCGGAGATATCATGTTCTTGCTTGGTTCATATAGCGTGTCAAGCAACGTGTTGTTGTCGCACCTTGTATGTTGAACGAACATACCGGTTGTCAAATCCCTCAGACGAAATTTTAATGGGTGCTCCCCTAGCCGGGGCTCACGTCAATGATAGGGTCACCAGTTGTAGCCGCCTTGAATCCCGTGAATTAAGATGTGCACAATGCAATCGTTAAATTCATTTAATGTGGTAAATAACAATTTATTGCGAAAATTTAAAATATAACAGCTCGTTAAATGAAACTAAACTTGTCTGCTTCGCGACCAAAAGCCAAAGAGAACAGCTGATGAAAAGTTCTCTTGTTGCTAGCTGATTGGTTGCCAGATGTGTAAAGTCAAACTTCCTCGAGATGATGTCAGCGCCACTCAGTGTTGGAAATAGTTTTTATGATCACCACGTTTTTTGTTACTGCCATCTATCTGTGACTGATGCAACCATATAGCTCAAGCTTTCGCTCGATTTGCCTCATTGCAAATGCGTGTAATCAATTTGTTCCGCTGAGGCGGTACGTTCGATTGCGAAGTCTTGTGAGCATACAGGTAGGTTTAATACTTAATACGAGTATGGATACACACACACTTCTGCTAATGCATGATACGACGCCGCGCCCACAGATGCTTTGATTACAATTCGCAGCTTTTCGGACATGTATGTTGTCATTTACAGTACACAGAGAGGAACGGCGGAACACGGACCGAGTAGTATTTGGACTGCGGCTACCGTAACAGGGGCTACTGAGACTAGAACTGTCAAACGGGTTGCACCTGCTCAGCTATGCGGAAGAGGTTGCGGCACTATTTGCTGGAGCGTCAAACAGGCGCAACCTAGACTTTGTATGACAATCCGCTGGGTGAGAGACTGGATTACTGACTGCTCGAGAGTTCAGTCTAGCACTGGAGAAAACTGGGTTTTCATTCGAACGAAAAAATTCCCAAATTAAGGACGTTCAGTATTGGGGAAGTACTGGTTGAATTGAAAATATCAGTAAAATACCTGGGGTTACTGATCGACTCGGCTGATAAAGCTGCTCCGGACGTATCGGCTCTTAGTCGACTTATGGCCAACGTGGGGGGACCCAATCCGTGACTTTCGATGAAGTCCGTGCTACTGTACAGAGCAGAAATGTAAGATAACGCTTTCAGCAAGAAGCTGTACCCATAACGTTTGGCACAGGTACAAAGAAGAGGAGCCCTGAGGATTGCATCTTCGTATCCGACAGTCTCTGATTTGGCGGCCCTCCTTGCTAGAAAGCGCCATACTATCTCCCTATGTCGAAACTCGAGGTAAAAAGTTGCCTCCGAGAAGAGACAACGCGCTTGATTGGTAGCAGCCCTGGGTTAACAGCACGAAGGGAAGATGGACTGTGCGTCTCATCTCTGATTTGAGACCGTGGCTCAATCGAACGCACAGTGAAACTGGCTTGAGCTCTTGAGCGGGCATCGGTACCTACTCCGAATTTTTGTAAGTTAAAGATGTGCCAGGCTGCGCGGGGATCTCTAAAAGGAAGTAGTAGGGGAGATGCTTGCATCGGTTGACAAATAGAACCATGTTATACTCGGGCAGTCCTAAAAGATAAAAAGTGCTCACAGCAGCCGGGGAGGTTCGGATTGGGAAATAACTTTTCCAGCAATCCCTCTTCCTTCCCCCCTCCCGCTGAAGGGATCTCTCTACTTGAAGGCGCCCCGCGGTGTAGAAAAATGAGAAATGTGTCAAACGGTTCCAGCCTAGGTTCACAGGTTAGGTATTGAGTTGGTAGTCCAGACGTCTTGCGTGTCTGGAAGCCCTACGCTCAGGGGGTAAATAGCCTTCGCGTATCCACTACAAAAAATGACGCATAAGATAATGTTGGAAATGTTTGGAGTACTAGCAAAACCGAAAAGAATTTCTCATTCTTGCGTCGGCTTGGCAAATTTTACATTTTTCTTTATGGTCAAAACTTTGATAATATTCAGTTTATCAAGCCATATGGTGGTGCATTTAAAAAGCGTTTGTCCATTTTTCATTCTATAAAACGTTATACGACATCTTATTAGCTTTAGCAATAAACTATGGCCGTCGGTCTTTAGTAAGAAAATCACTAGTTTGCGATTTCCAAAACTATAATGTATAATATTATTTAAAAAGTAACGAATGGCGATTAGCTCTACAATTTGCAGTCGCTCTATCCTTGTTATTTCTTGGGAGAAATTTTTTAGTTTTCACGGTAAAGAACCTTTATTGTTGCCCTTGGAATGGGACCTAATAAAAAGTAATTTATATCATTTGTCGGAAGCAGGGCTCTTCTATCTATCCCTGTTCAAAAGTTATGCGTGAACATTCAAAAACAGCAACAAAGTAAAATAAATATACGGGGCGAACTGGTAACCTTCTTTCCGTTGTTAGTCAGTTAAAAATCTTAAACACTTAAGTCTCATAATTTTGAAAAAAATTTTTTCATAAATTGAAAAGAATCTGCTTACCACCCCCGCTCCTAAATTCCAGTTCCGCTTAACACTTTTATGACATTCCATAAACCAATTGATATCCTTTTTGTTGGCATCGACGTCATTGGCAAATTACAGAGGAGGAACTTCAAAAACGGATCCAACGAATTTTTCAACTTATTTGTTGGCAAAATTTGTCCAATAATATTTTCATGCAACATCTACTCTTGATAATTGTCTGGCTATGAGTTTGGCTGGCTGTTGGCTGTCTCTCTCGTGTTATTATGTGGGATGTTTCTGATTCTATTTGTCAACTTTGCGTGTCCTTTCTCCTCCGCTCACGGAGCACTTCATACACTCAATTTTTCGGATGGACACAAAACAGTGAAAGCAAGCACATACAGAATTCAAAGGGAGAGATTTTGCTTTTTAAGATCCACTGGAATGTATGTCATCAACATATGTGTACGGAATGTATGTAAAAGGACATGTGTATAAAATGGTATTTGCCAAGATGACATGGAATTGTAAGTAAGTTCTTGGAGATTATATGGGATCAAGGAAAGAAATGTATGGACTATAAATTCTGTCGGTTGGTGCTTCCTCCATTATAATGACGACATTTCTCTAACCACTGCCATATGAGTAGTTGGAAGACGACGCGACGGTCTGAACAAGAATGGCTCAACCGATGTTGTCTGGCTCAAAGCGAAGGAGGGAACGGACGAAAAGGAGTAGGAGGAGACATCAAGGGGAGAATAAATGCCAAGAAATTATAATTTGTTCACATTTTATATGCTCTCAAAAGCAATGTAATAATTCATGAATAAAGAAGGCCTCGGGTGGACGTGTCCTGGAAATATGCTCATAGAATTAATTTTTGTTGTTGCTGTTGTGATGCCGATTGTAATTGTTTCCTATGCTGGGAAATGTATCCTTGCGTAGGATCCATTTGTAGTTGTTTGTCCTTTTGTGTCTTCCGTTTCTGCTTGAGTAGAAATCTGCAATAAGGTTTAGATCCTTTACTTGGAAGAATTTCAGTAATGTAAGTACTGCCTCTCTAGGATGGAAAATTTCTTTTAAAATTTATATAATAATGCTTGGAATTTTCTATTTTTTATTTCTGTGTCCTTTCAAGGATCAATTTTCTCTTGTGCATTACGTGAATGAGAAAATCTCTCACATGGCCTACAAAGCTGACCTTGCCTTAAAAATACTCATTGTCCGTCCTGAAATTAAACTAAACGCTACAACAGAAAGATCGACAATAGCACTGTTATGTCCTGGTAGAAAATGGAAATGCATAATGATGTGCTGAGCGAAATGATGGTTCTGTTGCAAGGTTCACGGTATCGCGACGTTAGCTTTCGTTGCGTGTTGTACACGTGAATTTAATATGACATTGTTCATGAATGACACCTTCGGGGTTGTAGTTTAACGTGTGAAAACCACATCTCACAACATACACGAAGCACAACATGTGTGTCATGTGCACTATGCACCATCCTCTACTTTGCAGAATAACAACATTTATACTATTCACTTGGTAACAAAGGCGGCACCATATGTGCTGTATGTGCAGCGTGTTCTTATGTTGATTAAAATTGATAGCATCCTATTTTCGTTTTAGAAATGCTTCCCATTATACTGGATTGCTAGGTGCCCGTCCGCTACTAGTGCATTTACAATGTATTCCAACTGACGCAAGTATGTACATCATCATACACGATTTTAATATGATGAATTTTGGGAAATATTTCAATTTTTCGGTAGAATCGTGGGAACGATGGAAGAGATTGCAGAGTTCATAAACTAACTTCCATTCTCCTCTAACTTAATTTAAGATACTCTTAAATATTTGAGAATTCAAAAGAAAAACTCACTTCAAAGGATTCTTTTCCGAAACTTGTATGTTAAAGTCAGGGCAAATATCTAAGATACCTCCTGAAACATCTTCATCCTTTCTGATTTTATTTTTTTACTTCCACTGCACTGACCTGAAAAGATGAAACGAAGAATTTCTTGAGTTTGCTCTAAATTTTCCAAATTTTCATTGATTTTTTAATCCTCTGGCGCTAAATAAATGCAAAAATAATTCGAAATGACGCAAATTCACTTGACCTCACCTACATTTCATAGAGAAATTACTTGAATTCTTATGAAGTAAAGTAGACAGGAGAATTTTGATGGGAATTTGATGAATGTATGAAAATTTCCAGGTTATTCTAAAAATATGGAATTGAGTGAAATTGAGGTCGTGGTAATATTTTGTAGTATAAAATCAAAATAATTTTTAAGTTTTTCGTTAGGAGCCTTAAATAATAACTCAGTAGGTAGATGATTCCATCAAGCTTTAGAAGAATAATATTCAAAAATTTGATTTACTGAGAGTATTTTATTTTGAATTATGATAGGTTTTCATCGTTTCAGAACTTAATTATAAACAAGTTGGGTAGACAGATCTACGCTCATGTCAGAAGGGTTTTGTACTCAACTTACAAAATGCAGTCAACAGATCTAATAAAATCAAGAAACATGTCAAACAATTTTATTGGAGAAAATATGAAATTTGTAGATCATACTATTATTAACACAGTTGAACGAATTTTGACTTCTGAGGTATTTGTTATTGTTATACTCATAAATATCTCCCTTGACAATTTTTAAAGATTTTTTAAATCACAGGTGTCCATTCGCGAGTGAGGAAACACATTTTACATGAATTTTTTTTTTGAGTCCTAGAATGGTTACACAGATCTTCTGCTAAGAGCTCTCTCCTTCCTCCTCGACTTGTTTCACCTATAATTATTAATTGTAAGTACTCATCTTCAGTCATTTATTAAATTGGATCAAGTGTTCAAAGCATGCACCTTAAACGTTCAAGTTGGGGAAAAATAACTCAAAATTATTCAATCTTCGCAGCCATCATTTTATTTTACGATTACTGATACACTAGGTATTCATCATACCTATCGTTCCTAAAACTTTCATGCAAATCCTAGCAAAGCTGTAGTGTCTGAGTCGGTAAAAAGCGCATATTGTTTCATAGCCATATGTTTCCATAGTAATACAGGAAAATTCAAACCGCTATAACTTCGCTAAATACCATTCAATCTTTATGAAACTTCGACTTCTCATATTTTTGTTGTTGTTGTACTCATCAAGGCCTCCATTCATGATTTTTCGGATGAAAGGTGTCCAATCGCGAGGGGGGCTACGCGAAAAGTTCGTACATTTCCCCTCCCCCAAACTTTCAAGAAGTCGCCACTTCTGACCTTTCCACAAAGTTTCATGGCTGTAACTTCTATAGTTTCGGAGAAAAAGTGCTGTGTGATACAGACGGGCGGATGGACACAGGTCGTGATTGCAATAGAGTTTTGTATTTTCGTACAAAATCCTAAAAAATATAAAATATAAAAGAAAGTAAATTCCCTTTAATTCTATTGTACTATTTTTATTTTTAATTCCGTATACAATTGTTTCGTTCTCTACTTGAGAACTTCCTCAGCACTACTATTCCCTTAACTACAAGTGGCCTAATATTTATACTAAACTCTTTAAACTATTAAATTGAATTTCTAATTACACCTAACATGTCTCTTATCCCTCAACGTTCTTTTACTAAATCTCTAATTACCTGATCCTTCTACCATTCAAAAATTTTGTTTTTCCTTATTACAACTTAATTACATTCATTATTTTGTAAGCTTGAATAGCCAAGTGTATCCGTTACCTGGGTCGTCGTCTTTCGATTGAATATCTCCAAACTTTCTGCTACATCAAGCTTCCACCCGTTTGCAATCGTTTTCAGCATGCTCACGATGTCCGCAGTGATGTCATAGCCCAGTCATATTAGGTAAAAAAAGGGGTCAACCTCGGAATGAAAGATAATAAGCTGCAAATTGGTATGAACCTTTGTTTTGTCATTCTAAATGTTGTCTCAAAAGTCTAAATCGTTATCGTGTTCGCGTCTCAAGATATTCAAGGTCAAAGGTCACAAAAATCGGTTTTTCGCGAATATCTGGCTTCCTATCGGTTAAATGAGATTTGCATTTATTATAAAAGTTGTAGGCTATAAAATTCCCTACAACTTTTGTTTAAACTTTTTTTTCATACGACCAACCGTTTTGAAGGTAGAGCGCGAAGAGTGCACATCGTACAGTCATATACGGCCTAATGCAAGGTCAAGCGTGAGTTATGGTTATCAGTACGTTATAAAGTCAATTATTTACTTGGAAATTATAATTATTAAACAATGCCTATTATTTATGTACTAACTATTAATTATTTATATTTAATTAAAGTAAGTAACTTGATTATTTATATATAATTATTCATATTTAACTATTTGACAAAACAAAGGTTCATACCAATTTGCAGCTTATTATCTTTCATTCCGAGGTTGACCCCTTTTTTTACCTAATATGACTGGGCTATACAACTTTTCAAAAACTTTGGTGAAAGTTGGAGCCGAATTGCGACCTCTAACGTGGTCAACAATCTCGTTATATACATACACACATATACAGATATATCCATATATATGCATATATATATACATATGTGTATATATATAGATATATATATATATATATATATATATATATATATATATATATATATATATATATATACAAATTACAAATATACAAATTTTTCCATAAATATATATATATATATATATCTATATATATACACATATGTATATATATATGCATATATATGGATATATCTGTATATGTGTGTATGTATATAACGAGATTGTTGACCACGTTAGAGGTCGCAATTCGGCTCCAACTTTCACCAAAGTTTTTGAAAAGTTGTATAGCCCAGTCATATTAGGTAAAAAAAGGGGTCAACCTCGGAATGAAAGATAATAAGCTGCAAATTGGTATGAACCTTTGTTTTGTCAAATAGTTAAATATGAATAATTATATATAAATAATCAAGTTACTTACTTTAATTAAATATAAATAATTAATAGTTAGTACATAAATAATAGGCATTGTTTAATAATTATAATTTCCAAGTAAATAATTGACTTTATAACGTACTGATAACCATAACTCACGCTTGACCTTGCATTAGGCCGTATATGACTGTACGATGTGCACTCTTCGCGCTCTACCTTCAAAACGGTTGGTCGTATGAAAAAAAAGTTTAAACAAAAGTTGTAGGGAATTTTATAGCCTACAACTTTTATAATAAATGCAAATCTCATTTAACCGATAGGAAGCCAGATATTCGCGAAAAACCGATTTTTGTGACCTTTGACCTTGAATATCTTGAGACGCGAACACGATAACGATTTAGACTTTTGAGACAACATTTAGAATGACAAAACAAAGGTTCATACCAATTTGCAGCTTATTATCTTTCATTCCGAGGTGAAAGCCCTAATATGACTGGGCTATCATGTTTTTCAAGGACTATATGCTCCGCCACTTCTGATTTGAAGTTTTTTGCATCCTGCTTTTTGTTTTTGTTGACTGCATCCCTTAAGTGTTCATTCCATCTGACACCTAGTGATCTCCTCGTTTATCCAATATAACATACATTACATTTCGTACACGGTACCTTGTAGACTCCGCTCCGCTCCATTTGGGGTATGGGGTCCTTGGTTGATCCTAGCAAGTTCTGCAGTTTTGTGGCTCGGCTCGTATAAACTAGGTTGATGTCTAGGTTTTTCATAGCCCTCTTCATTGTTTCCGTCCTTGAGTCAAAAGTTACAACCAACGTTTTCCGTTGCTCGACTTCCGCAGTTAGCGTTGTGAATTTTTTGTTGAAGATCTCCTTCGTTCGTGTGGCTATCAGTTTGGTGACTTCATCCGTAGGGTATCCATTCCACTCGGCTAACTTATAAATGTGGGACATTTCTTTTTTCAGGCCTTCATTATTCAATGGAAACGTGAGCATTCGAGTCACAAGCCAGCTAAGTGTCGCCCATTTTTGCTGTTGGCAATGGTTCGAAGTGAAAGGGATTATCCGCATAGTGTCTATTGGTTTGCGGTATATTTCGAATTCCACTCCATTAGCTCCTCTACATACCATCACGTCCAGGAATGGTAGCCGCCCCTCCGACTCTAGCTCGTGGGTGAAACTGATGTTGTTGTGTATCGACTTGATCGCCGTGAGAGTTTGCTGGACTCGATCCTCTTTGATGATCGTGAAGATATCGTCTACATAACGCACCCATCGATGTGGCAGTTTACCTTCTTGTGCTAGCTTCTCCTCCAAAAATGCCATAAAAACTTCGCTTAGAAACGGGGAAAGAGGGTTTCCCATTGGAGCACCACGTGTTTATTTAAAAAATTCTCTCCTGAAAGTGAAATAGCTTTCACCCATGCAGAGTCTAGCCAGTTTCAAATACATTTTGGCTTGTGCTTTCCATCGTTCTCCTGATCCTTTTATCAGAATCCACCCCTCAAGTAACGCAAGTGCTTCTTTGACCGGAATACTGGGAAAAAGTGCCTTGACGTCAAATGACACCATCGCATCGCCATCTTCCAAGGTCCCCAGGACAAAACTTTTGAAGTAAATTCTGCCGAATTCCTTGGCCAACCACTTCGCAATTTTCTGAGTGGGGGTGTTTTCTGCTGACAAAATTTCACGCATTTCATGGTCTGGCTTGTGATTCTTCGGAACTCCTATGATCCTTGGTAGCGATGGTTTGGTTACTTTTAAGAATTCATGGTTCACATTCTTTCAGCACTTTCTCAACAATTTTTATTGACTCAGACAGCGGATTATATCGAAGACTAAAGTATGGTCCCGTATTTATTTTTTCCCGCATTCTATTGTCGTAATCGGCCTTGTCCATGATCACTAAGGCATTCCCTTTATCCGCTTTAATGTAGTAAACCAGTAGATCTACTGAACATGGGGTTGACATACTCCATTAACGCGAACGCCAAACCTGAAGATATCTTCATGGAAATTGAAACCGGGATCAACAGACTTTCTAGCATGCATGGTCTGACAGCAGGGAAAAAACAAAGGATAAGAACCAGCACTGCAGATACACTGAGAAAAGAAACTAGATGGGTCGGAAAGTAGGACGAGAATAGGATCATCAATGACCTCAAAAATTTATTAAAGGGAATTTACTTTCTTTCATTTTTTATATTTGAAAGTTCTACTAAAGTGGAATATCTTTAACTATTAACCTAAAAAATAGTGTCGAACTGGGTTAAAATTATTGTCAGCTTTTGCCAAGCTAAACAGGACAAATTTCTTTCAAGATATATCAGGAATCGTTCACCTATAGACCGGCTAAAAATCATTAAAAGTTAACCATTCAAAAGGTAGACTTACCAGAACATTTCTTACTACCGAAAATTCAAGAAAACCGGTTTGTCTCAGATGACTTCATACTCTAAATCTATGTACATGTAGAACAGCGGTTTTCGATTGCTTGCCTAAGCTGTCCACACAAAGGTACGTATACATATATTAATTGAACGAATAAAGGCAAATTAGCCTTATGACCAGTTCATGCAGCTTCAATGGCCTCTCTGCGCATCGGATGGCTTTAATTCATTTTAAAAGCACAACAGTTTCTTATGTATGTATATAGAGGAAGAAAATTTAGTATAGTCGACCCTCCGACAATGATATCATGGTTGGCTATCCTACTGATGAAAAAAGTAATCCTTCCGGTTTCAATGGAGAGTTAAGCAGTTGGGTGGATTTGCACCCCCACGTACCCTCCGAACCGGATCAAAATCCCGATGACTAGGTCCATCTCCATGAACCAATTATCTCATGGACTGAAAGACCCCAACACCAACGAAGAATGTGAGCAATCCTATGGGGTTTACATCAGAAGATGTATCCCCTCACGTGACGATTCCCTACCTATTTCAGGGATAGAGAAGACCCAGTTTTGGATGGTTCAACAATTCATTTTCATTTTGCGGTTGTTCACAAATTTTCCTATCTGTGAAGGTTTCACTTGGACAATTCGAGTCAACCTGAAAATTTATCTCTCCAATGTAGTGTTCTGATAGCTTTATAACGAAATTAAGCTTATAACAAGGGGATGGACTAAGACATGAAACTTCGGGTGCACTCATTATCAAGTCAACACAATTGGTAGCATATGCTGATGACGTCAATATTATGGCACGCTTAATCTTAGATGCCTAAGGAGTATTTCTGAGCCTAGCATCTGAAGCAAACCGAATCGGCCTACTGTAGTGTGTTGAAGGAATATAAATGTCCGTAAAGGACTGCAGCGATGGTCTGCTGCCTCAGCAAGCGAAGATGTTGGTGCTCGCTGGAATCGGCCTTGTCTGAGGACGCGTGAATGCGCTTCCAGGCTAGCATAGCGGTGCCATGGGGCGGGTTCTTTTCCCTAGTAGAAGGGCTGGGTCGACGGTTTCGAGGCCCAGGTAACCTTTTGATGGGATGGATTGCTAAAGCAAAACGACAGGCTGGGCCTGGCAAACGCGTGCGAGACTCGGGATGATCTCGTCTTTACCATCTATACTTACGACCCCCAAATAAGAGTGGGACATCCAGGTGGAAGCGGTGCCCCCTCGCACCCCTTGAATTTATGGAAAACTCAGTACGAAACACATTGCAAATCTTCCTGAATTGCATGGATCAGTAGAAATGTCGCGCAATTCCAAATGTTAAAATCCGGGCTTTTAGTTTCTCCACTAAAATTTTTTCCTGTTGTTGTTCTGAAAGAAAGACTTTCAGATCAATAAAACAAAATCTCAGGTTTCGGAATTTCGTACTGAGTACTATTTTTTAGGGTGGAAATAAATAAAAACGGATAAGGATAAATAATTTTCCGAGTTTCGCCTGCGATTACGTGTTTCCTGAAGACAGTCGGTGACACGTACGAAAAGATCCACGCATATTTTCTCTTATCAGCGCACACCCTTTCATGTATTTTTTACTCTTTTTTTCCCGAGCCGCCGGCGACCAAGTACCATCGCAAACAACAGACTAAAACCAACTCTACAGTCAGCTGGTTTTTGAACAACTCGCATCTTATGCAAATTCACCCTAAAACCAGTTAGGTGAGTCTTGCTTACTGTTTCGTTTGCTTATGTTGTAGATGGAAAGTTATAGAGTGATTTTCATGCTACTTTCTGGGGTAGATTCGCTGGACTTACTTCAATGCATTCACGCAGTCGCGGTAAATCGAGGCCTGTCGGGCTTACTTGAGTGATGTTGAATGCGGGCAAAGAGTCTTCATTGTGCACGTTAAATAATTTGCTAATATTGAAAATTGCGTTAATTTACCAAATGGCAAATAATCAGACTTAATTGACCCTTTATACCATCCTTGCGTAATAATGGATGCATGGCCGCCATGTGTAATGTGACGCCTACGCCCGGGAATCGAAGTGATTCCGATCCCGAACCCTTGCACTCGGCCAGATGGGTATGACCTCGAAATGCAAGCGGACTTCATCTTTCGTGCGGATATCGTTGCGCAGAAAATATTTTTTTTTATCTCCAAATATTTAGATCTGTGGATTTAAATATTTGAAACAGAATATTTATCAAAACCCCGACGCATTTCGAGACATATCCATTTGGGAATGCCCCCTCCACCGTGGCCATCGAAAAACTATGCCACTGGCGACAAATGGAGATGCACATTGCCGCCATGTGGCGTTCCATTCCACACACATCTGTTTTGTCCGATGAGAAAACCGGTAGAATTTGACAGCCACATGGGAGTGCAAGGAGGTTCGGCTGCGAGTGAAAAAAAAGGTGGCGGTAGCAGCATGTTGGCGCGGTACTAATCGGATTAAATCTAATTAAGAGGTAATTTTTCGTTCGGCTTACATCGACGAATGCATTACCATGTTTGCTTGCAGTTAATCGCACCATAAATTTGAATGCTGACACAACCTTCAAAGTGTGCCAGTGAAAGTTCCCACCATTTGGCCTCAGAACTATCAAGGAATTGGAATTCATGTGCACCGGACTCGCAGGCTCCGGATATGATTTCCAAATGCTGAATCTAATTCAGGAAAACATTTGAATGGCTAATCTGGAATGAACGTCAGTACCCGAATTGCGTGAACTCGGAAATCTTGGGAGCTGGAATCATCAAGGTATGTGAACAGGACTGAAGTAGTGATCTCATTCATGTATGTTGTTTTGCGTTCAGATAACTGTTGAAAACATTCCGTCGTAGCCGTCGTAGCGTTATAGCCTATCTCGAGCCCTGTTTTCCCGTAGGTGTCATCTTCTCCGACTGCGAATCGGGATACACTTTTGTTTTCCACGCGGTACGACTGAGCTTCCTGGGTTTTTATAACTGGCATCATCCCTCAGTTTTACCACCGAGTACGAGGTGTGTTCAAAAAGTATCGTGAATTTTGAATTTTCGCGGGTTACGTATATTCGAATTTCGATTTTTTTGTGGCGTTATGTTGATACTCATGTCTGTCACTTATGCCGACAATCTCGGCCATTTTGAATGTTCACTTAATTGGTGATAGCTGCTTTACTTGCACGTGTTTTCAATCGTCTTCGATTTTTACTTATTCAAAAAAATGGATCAAAGAACGTGTATCAAATTTTGTGTGAAAAACGAAATGAAGTGCGCGGATGCATTCCGAATGTTGACTGTGGCATACGGAGAAGCTACCTTGGACAGAAGCAACGTTTATCGGGGGTACAAAATGTTTTTAGAAGGCCGAGAAGATGTGAACGACGAAGAGCGTGCCGGACGCCCGAGCACTTCAACAACAGACGAAAAAATTAATGAAGTGGAGAAAATGGTATTGGCCAATCGTCGAATCACCGTTAGAGAAGTTGCTGAGGACCTAAACATATCGATTGGCTCGTGCCATTCGATTTTTATCAACGATTTGGGCATGAGACGGGTCGCCGCGAAATTCGTACCAAAATTGCTCAATTGCGACCAAAAACAGCAACGCATGAACATTGCTAATGAGATGTTAAACTGTCCGCGACGAACCAAATTTGCTCCAGAGGGTCATAACTGGTGACGAATCGTGGGTTTATGGTTATGACGTGGAAACCAAAGCTCAATCATCTCAATGGAAGCTGCCGCATGAAACAAGACCGAAAAAAGCGCGCCAAGTTCAGTCGAATGTGAAAGTTTTGCTGACAGTTTTCTTCGATTGCAGGGGCGTGGTGCATCATGAGTTCTTGCCACAGGGAAGAACGGTCAATAAGGAATATTTCCTGCAAGTTATGCGCAATTTACGCGAAGCAATCCGCCAGAAACGCCCGGATTTGTGGGAGAACAAAAATTGGCTTTTGCACCACGATAACGCCCCTGCTCACACATCGTTGCTTGTGCGCGACTTTTTGGCCAAAAACAACACACTAATGATGCCGCAGCCACCGTATTCCCCAGATCTGGCCCCCTGTGACTTTTTCTTGTTTCCTAAACTGAAGAGGCCCATGAAAGGACGACGTTACGCTACGCTTGACGAGATAAAGACGGCATCGAAGGAGGAGCTGAACAAGATTAAAAAAAATGATTTTTTGAAGTGCTTCGAAGATTGGAAAAACCGTTGGCGCAAGTGTATAATATCTCATGGGGATTACTTTGAAGGGGACAAAATAGATATTCATGAATAAATAAATAATTTTTGAAAAAAAACAAAATTCGCGATATTTTTTGAACACACCTCGTACTTAAGTACTCGCAATTTGTTTCACTTAGCCAGGCCATCGAAGCTTTCGTGGTTTTATCGCAGGGAGACATCTGGCTGCATTTTAAGAGGATTTAATCCATTTAAATATAACCCGTTCACATTTTTCAGTTAAGATAATCCAATGAGTTAAGTTTTTGTTCAGAGTTCAATCCATCGCTTCAAATGTAAGCGTCGTGCTACGGCATTATGTAATTAAACTCATTAAAATTATTCAAGATAAGGTTGGCTCGAAGCACTCACCAATTTTTTATAAAGGGAAAAGACATTTATCTTTATATCATTGTTTTACAGTCCAGTTTTTGTATATTCTTTTTTTTTTCATACTTAGTCAATCAACAAAAAAAAAAAAAAATCCGTTTTCAATACAAACACATACCAGTGTTTCTGAAACTACTTGTTCATTGTTACAAGTAATCATACTGTGCGCATAGTAGATTTGTACTTGAATGTAATCTGAATATTTTGAAACATCGTTAATTAGAGAGAATTTCGGATTAACCTTGCAGCAATGAATACATTTGATATGTGAGATTCAGGGTCACAAATTCTATTTAAATACCCCCGTGTACGTTAAATTTGAAGATTTCAACAAAAGTTTGATGATTGATTTGTATACGCAATAAATATTAGAAAATCGCCTATCTTTAATTTAGACGGTAAACATGAGCGAATGAATTTAGACTTGCACATTATAATTAAATGTTTGAAAACAAAAATACAAATTAAATTATAGTATAAAAAAGATTGATTGTATCTAGATGAAATATTTTACCATACACGTATTAAGCATACATTAAAGAGTGGGTATCGTGAAAACAGAAATTATAAATATGACTTAACTATAATATGAACATTATTTTTTTGTTAACTTTATTAAATCCTTCTGTCATAGACCGGAATTCAGCAATGTATTTGTATTGGTAATTTCGTAAGTCGTAAAAATTTATACTCCGAACCTTATCCTCGTATACTTGTTGAATAGGAAAAGTCAACTCTGGCATCCCTGCACGGCCGGGTTGTAACCCTATAGCATTATGAAATGGTTGAGGGATAAGGTTTATTCGAGTTAAAAGTAAGAATCGCTACAATCCAAGAGACAGCATTTGATAATATTTTCCGGGTAAAAATTATTCCCAGAACGTGTTCGCATTCCTAACGAATTGCCAGAGCACTGCTGGCCTTTACAAAAAAAAAAAAAAAATACGGGTAGAAATTGCTGGCAATAATTTGTATGATAGAAAATATAATTAAATGCTACCTTCAGAATTATCATGATTTAGTATCCAGATTCTTAGGCCTCTTTGAAATTTTTTGCTGGAATTGCTCCCGTTGCGGAAAGCTATCAGAATTGACTGTCTTGTTCATTAAGTGTATTAGAATTTTGAATTAACCAAGGTAAATACGTTCCTGACTCTTAGTCTATTTCGTATAATTTATGAGAGCTTTGAATTTTTCCTTGTGTCATATTTATATTCTATTCAAGTTATTCATTCCTTTCATTGATGGCAACAACATGTTTACAACTTCTATAATTTCTATTTAAATATTAAGTGCCAATGTCTGTTTTGTTTTTCAAAGCATTTAACTTTTAATTTCTATAGTGCAGGACACACTACAAAAAATTGCAACCTTTAACGAATTTATTAGAATGTCACAAGAGATTGTTAACTGGACTTAGGTTTTAGGATGCAAATAAATCATATTCGACTTAATATTCTATATAAACTATTCATAAGTTTAGATTTTCATAATAAACATATGTATGTGTAGATTATCTATTAAATTAAGTTCGATGTTTCTATTTAGGCTCTAGAATGGGAAAAATAAATTAAAATGAAATCACATATCAAAATGAATTGCTAAATTTAACCACGACTTTCCTCTTCAGCGGTTCTTCTTTTTCAGTGGGAAGAGAGAGTGCAGGGTAGGTATGTCGTCGCGAGGGTAGGGTTTCGCCAAATCCGCTGAGGTCGGTTTCGCGTCGCGCGCGGTACGCGGTACCTTTGTTGTTTCGTTATTTTATTTAGAGTAGTCTTCGTCGGGTTGAGTTAGAGTAGTATACTTTTCGGTACCGCGTCGAAACTTCGGGAACGTGAAATAAAAACTAGATTTTGAATTCTTGACTGGTTATAAGAATAAATACGGAGTAACGTAAAGTAGGTTTCTTCTCCGTATGGTTTGTTTTGATAACGCGTTTTGGAAAACGGGCATGTTCAGGTGGCTGAAATATTGTAATTGAGCGTAACCCATTCGGAGACCCGCGACCGAAATCCTCTCCGAACTAGCTGGCCGACAAGCAGCCACCGCGTGAATGGGTTACGGTGCACGGATTGGTTGACCTGTTGGTACCATCCGTTGGCACTACTCAGACTTAACGTCTAGAACCGATGAGAGGTCGGTTCCGCGTTCGGACTTAAAATGTTGAAAATCATTACACATGACCATAAAGATTAATGATTTGACCTCCTTCACTGTTACTAGCAGCATATGGCGAAAAGAAAACAAGCTGGTCTGCTACATCTCCAATAACAGTAGGCAAAAACTTACGTACAAAGCTCTGCATTCCTGGGGCTTCAATCTCATTTAGTTCGAGGTCTCTTCACATGAATTTATCAGTTGAAACTCTGGTCCCGAAACTTCGGCTTTCACACCCAATCTTTTATGCGAAATATTCTTTATTTGAAAATTTTTTTCACACATAACATATTTACATAATCTAACACTTTCCCAAAATAGTTCAAGAACAGATGCCTTTGGGGATGCATCAGACTACGACTATATAGTCGCGCTTCTGTCCCAGTTACAAATGGTTAAATGGAAGCCCGCACACTGCGATTTTCGACAATTTTGTCCAGGTCGGCAGTCGCAGGAATTTGCGATTTTTCCTAAAACCAGTTTAGTAGGTCGTTTTTGTGATACTCGCGCAGGAATTAAGTACTTTAATTAAATAAAACCAGTTTTTCAAAAAATTAAACTTTATTCCAAAATTCCTTTACACGACTTTATCCAACAACCTCAAATCTACTTCTCCGTCCTCTTTTTAATTCTTCGCTATTGCCTCCGGCGTATCTTGAAATATACAAGCTTGCATATCTCAATCTTATCTTGAAATATACAAGCCTGCATAATTCGTAGCTTGCATATCTTAATCTTAAAGCTAGCATCATCACTTTTGCTAATCTCATAATGGGATTATGTGATCATGTTGTTTTATAGGGTTGTAGTTTATCGGTGGTATCGTAACACAGGCGCACATCATTTGGACATTTGACGCTGACGTGCACGGAAGTTTCTTGCATAGCGCACAAATGAGTTAGCGCATGTGTTCCTGGCAAAGACATACCTTCAAATGAGCATATTAGTTCTGCGCATGCCTGAAGTTACTTTGCAAATCTTGTCGCAGTGTGTTCGTATTTGCGTCTAAAAGTCGCTGGTTACGACAGGAAAATCGCAATGTGGCCGAACCCTAAGTGGTCACTTTCTGTCGCGATAACTAAATTCATTTGAGATGAACACTGTGAATTACTTCATAATTTTAGAGGAACGCAGTAGTCGTTGAGGACGACTGTGTGAGCAAACTAAAATTCAGTAGAGAATATTTTCCTTAATCTGGCAATTTTGAGTCGAGAAACTGCCGATTTGATTCGATGATACGGTGTCCACTCGATTGTGGTTGAGTTTTCATACGAACGGGTGTAGAAGATTTGCTTCTGGATCCATATGCAGGTTTGATTCTGGATCCTGTGCTGTTGCCAGTTCCACATTTGTTGGTGGGGAGCGCGATCTTCCAACGAGAATTTCACTGTCCGGTTGCATTTCATTTTCCGAGAGTAGAGGAATGAGAGCGTCTATGATTCTTTTAAGCCTTTTTGTATATTTCATCAATTCAGCATTATTATCGACCTTCGATGGTGTTGGCGTATAATAATAATTTTAAAATAAATCAGTCTAATCAGCCACTGTATCGAATCTCGTTCAAATCGGAGTTTTAATCTGAGCAGGGGGAAAAATTCGTTATTTATTGAAAATGACAGCTAAAAACATTGTTTTAAGTTTTCGACATTTTTATTTATCATCCGTTTTCACAATTATCAGTATGAAAGAAAAACTTGGATCAATAGTTTATAATTCCAAGTCTCATCAAAATCCGTTGAAAAATTTACCCGCTGGAGGGCCACAATAATCGGAAAAAACGGCATATTTGAACCGTCGCCGTTTTGAAACTTCCCCATAGATAATCACGCAAACCATTAGATCATTAGACTTGATTGCGACTGCTAAAATCTTTTGAAATTTCGTATTTCAACAAGCCACCATTTTTAAATTTGAGACCTGACCTAAAATCATTTTGTTGTTCTCGAGATATATACTACACTGCCAAGTTTCATCAGCATCAGTTGAAGGGTTTGGAACTACAAAAACAATTTCTTACCTGCTTTCGACCTATGCGTGGTTGCCATTTTGCTTCAGACGGTTCTACTTTGGGCTTTTTATTGTGAGCTTCATGATATAGTTCAATGAACCTCTACCAAATCGGAGCTATACTTTCAGAACAAAAATCATGGATTTATGCCTAAAATGGCCGCCGTTTTGTTTTCACACGGCTGGTTAAAGATGCTAGCCGAGATACTCACCCAATACACCTATCCTGAAACTATGGTGAAAATCGAAGCAAAATTGCAACCTCTAGCGTGGTCACAGATTGCGTTATGGTGACCCCGACGTGATATGAACACACAACCTTCTTCCATTGTTTAAGAAATGTTTCCGATGTGTATGGTTTAATGTTCTCATGGGAAACTTCGCAGAAAATTTTGAAATTTGAATTGGGATTTGCTTAAATGAACATTTTGTATTGCTTAAATGAACATTTTGAATCAGCTCTTAACTTCGTAACAGATTCACCTGCGAGTTGAGCTTTCGTAGTGGTCAATGCAAGAGGTATATTATTACGATAAGCACTTAGCCTACAAAAATAAACGAAAATTCTGGAAAAGTGGAAATTTATTTCCCAACAGAATCTCCTCCTTGCTCGATACGCGACCCAGCGGTGCTAGAACTTCTTCAACCCTTCTGAAAAATACGTTTTATCATGGTCCGCAAAGTAAGCCTCCGCGGTGACGATGATCTCCTTACTCGACACAAATGTCTGCCCGGCGAGTGACTTTTTAAGTTTGAAAATAAAAGAAGTCGCACGGGGCCAAATCTGAAGAATACGGTGGATGGGGTAGCAGTTCGTAGGCCAATTCGACCAATTGGGCCGTGGCAACGTTGGAGGTATGAGCCGGCCCCTTGCCTTGGTGAAAGAGCACTTTTTTTGCAAAATGGAGCCTTTTTTATGCGATTCGGTGCCAGATCGGGCCAATAATTCGGCGTAGTAGAACCCTCTGACCGTTTTCCCCTTCTCCACATAGTCGCCTTTCCGGCCGATAGGACAATCTTCGCCTTCCTCCGAGCACGTCCGCCGGGTGAAGTCCACTATTCCGACTGCTTCTTGGTCTCTGGTGTATACCAGGAGAGCCATGTTTCGCCGATGGTCACGAAACGATGCAGAAGCTTCTTCAGATGTTCAAACAGCATAAAACACTGCTCTTTTGTTAGTTGTCCGGAGCGAATATCGTGTCGACAGCTTTCTCATCCTCAAAATATCATGCAGGATATGACCCACGCAGCCTTTCGAGATGCCCTCTGTCTCAGCTTTCTCGCGCACCTTCAATCGGCGGTCTGCCAATACGAGCTAGTGGATTTTTTTTACCTTAACTTCCGTAGTAGTCGTTTTCGCGGCAACTGGTCGTGGCTCTTTGAAAACCAACGTCCGACCACGCTGAAACTCGTTAAACCCATTTCGTATGGTCGCCACCGCAGGAGCATATTCACCGTACACAGCATCCAAGCGCTCTTTAGTTTCGCTGGGCGATCTCACTACCAGAAACAAGAATCGAACCACCGACCGATATTGCTCTTTCTCCATTTTTCTAAAATCATTCTTATGCATATCAGTCCAATATCTTGATTCTTTTTTGTAGCGCCAATAATTGAAGTCCACACATACATTGATGTCATGGAAAAACATCGTCGAGTCTCAAAAAGGTCCTTTTTAACCATAAGACTCGTTTACCTTCATTCGATTCCCATTACTTTCGAAAAGACTTGCATGGAAATTATGAGCGGTTGTTTGGTAAACTCCAATCTATGTCGTTATTTTTAGTATGGAAATCAACAATTTTAACTTTCTCGGTGAAAATTGTACATACATTGTTGTGTATAGAAAAAATGAACGAACTTCTAAACAAAAAAATATCAGATGACGATAAACCCTAACTTGCAGTCAGAGTCATTACGAGTATTTCTTGCAGAAACATCTTAGGATGTATGAAGGAACTTACGAGGGTCATTTGAAAAGCTTCCAGCCTTACCGGCAAAAAGTCATACTACATTCAAGTTCTATTGCCAGCCAATAGATAGCCCTTACATATGTATGCCATAAAAATTTCAACGTTTGGTAAGAACAATGGATAAAATCGAGTATCGCGCGGTGATAAAGTATCTCTTTTTGAAGCGAAAAAAACTCGGGAAGTGAAAGAAGAGTTAGACTCCATGTAAAGTGAATCGTCGCGCTCATTTACAACCGTGAAACATTGGGTGGCCAAGTTCAAACGCGGTCGAAGCGCGAGACTCTTCAGCTGTTCCAATAGAAACCTACAGATTTTTTGCGCCAATTAATTACCGTCGAGGAAACCTGGATCCATCACAATACTCCGGAGGCTAAACAGCAGTCAATACAGTGGATTGCTCCGTAGAAGACGAAGGTCGTTCTTTCTGCCCGAAAAGTGATGGCGACAGTTTTTAGGGACATCCGTGGAGTAATTATGGATGATTACCTTCAAAAAGATAAAACCATTAACGAACCCTATTACGCTGCGTTGTTGGATCAATTGAAGACGAAACTCAAGAGGAAGCGACCACACATGGCGAGGAAGCAGGTGCTGTTTCATCAAGACAACGCGCGAGTCCACACGTGCATGGTCGCAATGGCGAAATTGGACCCACCACTTGAAAAAATTTTTGGGTGGGGAAAAATTTGGGTCAAACACCGAGATTGAAAAGTAGTAAACTTTTATTTTTCAAGTTTATTTAAAGAATTTTATTTGATGGCCTGAACGATTGGAAAAAGCATTTGATCAAATGTATTGACTTGCGTGGAGACTATGCCGAGCAATACATTTTTGTTTGGCTTGAACTAGGTGTTTTTCTTTAAAAGGCCGGAAACTTTTCAAATGACCTTCGTACATAATACAGTCATTATTTTTAATACTCTGCCGGTGAGTGAATACTGAGGGGAAAAATATTCATGAGCTTTTTGACAAAGACATCGTATTTAAACTATATTTCGGAAACACGCCCTTTATTAAAAAAATTGATGTTACAATACTTATCTTTTTCATCATCTACGACAAAAGGACTCAGAACCTTCAATCAAATCCTTGAAAATTCCAAAAATAATGGGTACATTTCATACGAAAGTGTATTCAAGTTCAATTTTTCAACTTAAATGTATCGTATTTAACTGTTAATACACGCAGAGTCTTTCGAAGAATTGAATTTCTATGCCAATACATTTTAGTCTAATAGGTTGTCTCTCGTTCGAAATTTCAATCAAAATCCTCAAATGCGTCGATCAGCTATGCTGAAAACCCACGATGAAAATCGGATTTTTTTTTTATTTTATCGATATATGTCCTTTGTCGTTATTCGATTTTCAAGTGTAAAACAGGGCTCTTTACATACTCCGTTTCAGTTGTGCCCCTCCATACATAAAAAAGCAACAACAAAAATTACTGTTTCCAAAAAAAAATTTATTGATAGAGCTCACAAATTTTGACTCTCCCTACTCCCCTAAACACCGTTATCGTTCTTTAGATACTCGACCCTGAAGGTTCTCGACAGGACATTTCATATGATCCGGCTATGTGTGGTAAAAGCAAATTGTTTGAAGGGATCACTTCAATATATAGGGAGACTCCCGATAAAAAGCTTATAAATTATTTTATACCGAAACTTTGAAGAGGTTGCTACTTTTGATCTCCGTACAAAGTTTTATAACGGTAGCTGTATAGTGGTTTCCGAGAAAAATTGTTGCGACGCATGGATGGGCAGTTGAACAGACAAGGTTTTGTAAAGATATTTTATAAAACCCTAAATATGAAGATAACTATGAAACGTACTGTAGGGACCATATCACCTTCTCGAGTGCCAATACGGCAAAGATAATGAGATATTCTATCTCTGAGCGAAAGCTAAAAAAAATTCTAAAATTTTTCGTACCTCATATCACGCAAATTCGACTGAATCATTTACACATTCAGCAATCTCAATTCCATTAGTATAACCATATGATAGCATATTTAATAAACATTTTGCCAACGAAACCGATTCCAGATGAACTTATTTTATATTCAATACCCAAGACGCGATACAACAGGATCTGCACTGCAAAAGAAATTATTATCCACCGATTCTTTTAATATTTAATGTACAGATTTTTTTATTTGTGTATGTTTTTCGTTATTGTTATTTTATACAAACGACCATAGGGACAATAACCGCCAACAGAGGTCACAAAGGCAAAAGGCAATGATGTTTCGCGAATACTATTCGAAATATGCAAGAAGCGAAATGTGGATTGTTATGAAGTGATGTTTGGTTTGCTGGTTGAATTTTCTTGAAGGGAAAAATTTATACATTTAGATATGCAAATATACAGATGTGGTTCTGATTTTTGCAAGGATTATGTTAACATGACTGCAAGTGAGTGGAAGCATGGAAAAGGCTTGATTATTTCCCTGGAAATTACGAGGCAGTGTATATACTCGTACTTTAAATTTAGGGTTGAAAATTGAAAGTTATTGTTTGTTTCTGCAGAAACTTTGGCAATCTCTTGTCTAACAGAGTACTGTTAAAAATGAGTTCATGCGATTCTCTGTGCCTTACTCAATATTCCTCTGATATCAAGTATTATTCCAAATGTAAATTTGATTGCAAGTTTGATTTACTAGTGAAACAGGAAGCTGTATTAAAAATATCCTTGTACAAAAATATAATTTCTTTCGTCCCACTCCGTTGTGATGCGTAGAAGTGGTCCAAAAATTGTTTTTATAATAACTATATCAAATCAATTGCTTTGAATATAACATAATACTGCAAAAATTTGATTATATACTGAATCTAATCTCAAACTAATCATCACAATACATCAAACGGTTTTTGAGGTATGGGTTCATATGTGTCAATTTACACCTCTCCCAGGAGATATCGGGCGTCCCCTCAAAACAAAAACTAATTTTGAGGAGATGCTTTTAAAACTCCAAATAAAATAATATATTATACTTTGATATCGCGAGTAGTTTTTGTAAGTGCTGCTTATATCCTTGACAATGCTCAAAAACTGATTGCATGATCCAAGTACACATTTTTAGGGTTTTATAAAATAATTTTACAAAACCTTACTAAAATCGCGACCTGTCTGTCCGTCTGTCCGTCCGTCCGTGTGTCACAGCAGTTTTTCTCGCAAAGTACTTAAGCTAGAAACACAAAATTGTACACTCGGATGTAAAGTGGTGCTCTCTTGAAGTTTCAGCTACAAAAAAAAAATTTATGTGGTATTTAAGGGGGGTCTCCCCATAGAGGGGAGTGGCCCCCGAAAAAAAAATTGCATCAAAGGTAGTCAATATAGGTATCATCTGAAAGGTCTAAACGAGAACTTTTCAAAACAGGTCTTAAACTGACATATTTTGCTTCAGGGGGTGCACTCGAAGGAGAAATACACGAAAAATTTGTGTACGTCACCCACCCCCCCCCCCCCCCCCCCGCGATTGGACACCTGTCATCCGAAAAATCTGGAAAAAATCATAGAGGTAGATATATGAGTACAACAAAACAGATACCTTAGAAGTCGAAATTCGCTCAACTTTGTTAATATTAGTATGATTTTCGAATTTCACATTTCCCCCAATAAAATCGTGCAGGTACCCTTAAACTCAACGAAATTCGATATTTGAGTATTTACATATAAGGACCTAATACTCTGCAAGTTTGATGAAAATCGAATCATATTCGCGGAAGTTATAGCCATTTGAAATTTCTGCAATTACAACAACAATAACACACGGTTCTGGTATTTTATGGATTTCCCATCGGTTCAGACACTGCAATTTTGATTTGATCTTCTTAAAATCTCCAGATAAGATTAAGTGATTTTTGTTACTTTGGAACAAAATGGGGACCGTTGAAAATGGAGAAACAATGAGTTTTCTTTTAAATATGCACATCTGTTTGACATGTTTCTTGACTTTATTTGTTGCTGGTCACCGTATTTCGGAGAGGTTGAGTACAAAACCCTTCTGACATGACCGTAGGTCTGTTTACCCAACTTGTTTTTATTATAATTGCAATTTTTAAAAGTGACCAAACTATTTTCGAGCGATCGATTTCTTCACGGTGCCTTAGTTCTATTTACTCGTTGATGAAACAATTTCTACATATTTTCATTTCTAGTCATAAAGATATAAAATTTCAATTGAATGTGGAAGTAAACATGCTTCACCAAATTACATCCTTTTTATATTGCAATCACAATATCACTCTAATTTATTGATTATCAATTAACATCACATTCACAACGCTTCACAGCAAGCAACTTTTCCGCCAAGTCAAAGAAAACAAACTTCAATTATCAACATTTAACTACCTTTTCACTAACTTACTGTCGTCCTGTAATTTCAACCTAAATACTATCTGACTTATATTGTACTTGCACATAACTTTCAGCATTGAATTCGGTGCATAATTCATTTTGTTTCAAGAACTCTACGGAACCTTGCTTCTGCCTCTGTCCTTGTTAATGTACTATCTGAGTCAGTAAGCAAGTACCAGGTATGATAGCAGTAGTAAAGTAACTAGCAGGTTGTCTTCTGCAACGACAACGTAACAAGATCCTTTTCACATAGTTGTGTTCTTCATCAATATCTACAGCGTAGCGTAGAGCAGAATGTTTCGTGTGAGACTATAAATGTCAGTCTCGATGTTCATTTGAAAATGATGCATGCAGTGTGAGCGTTGGTTCAGAAGCATGAGAGTCAAACAGTCCATATGTGATAAGAAATAATCGCTAACGGGAGTGGAGCAATGAAATTGCAGGTGAATAGATAGTTTGCGCTAGTGAATCTAAGTAAATCTAGCAAATCGTAGAGAGCAGAAAGAACAAGGACAGAATGTTATCCCTAAAACGAAATATAGATGTATCTTATATTTTACTACGCAAGCGTTTCATATTTGGTATGAGCATAGAATAAACATGCTGGAAAATAATCGAAATATGGAAAATATTATTCACAGTGCAAATGAACTCGTCTAAAGTAATGAGTACAACTTTAGAACTGGATGCTTAATTTTTTTATTACAACAGAACTTTTTATTGACTACTGTACTAAGTACTAGATTTTGTGATAATACGAGTGTGTTATTGAGACCCACTAATATTGAAAAAAGCCTTGATTTTAATTCAGTGTTTTTACATATATAGGGTTTCCATTAAGGACATAAGAATCAATAAATAAATTTCAATAAATCAATTGTGATGCGTGCTGTGTGGCGGTGGCACCGCCTTGTTGAAACCACATATCGTTGATCTCAAGTTCATCCAATTCTGGCCACAAATAATCTTCCAACATAACACGATTGCGCACTCCTTAAAGGTAACATGACGGTCGTTTTCATCCACGAAAAAATACGGCCCAACCACACATCCGGCATGAAACCCGCACTAAACACTAATTTTTTGTCTCAAGAAGTACATGGGGGTTGTTGCTGACCAATAACGCATATTTTGCTTATTAACAAAGCCATTGTGCCAGAAATGAGCTTCATTGCTGAAATTGGTTTTTTGATTATAGTAATCAGAGGTAATTTTTAATGATTTCCAAACGTTGCTAGTTCGTAAACTTTACCTTAATAAATGTTGACTGTAACTAACGTTCTGACATTGACAGTTGATTAAAAATGTTTAACGGTGCGTTCATTAAAGATGCGAAATTTTTATGTCTCTAATACAAAACCCTATACGTGATGCACAGGTTAGAGTGTTCACCTCTTGCGCAATGACTCCCTGGTTCAAAATTCACTGGTACCATCGATTTTTTCCACTTGAAATTCTGTTAGCTTAACATGGGGAGCTCATAATGTGTGGTGCAGTGATATATATAAAATTGAGTGAGGTGAGAATTCTGTGCTCATGCCACTTTTTTTGTGTGATCAGGCTAAATAGCAGCTCAGTTTACGATAGTCTTGTATTCAACCTTTTCTTGTTTGAGTTGCAGATATTTATGGTAAGTTGACATCTCATTGATAATTTGTTTCTATAAACCGTTCTATATTTGATTGAAACGTTGCGAATAATATCCTCCTCAACAAAATGTGGCTAGTTTGTTCGGTCTGATGACCATTGTTGTTGTACTGGCACAGGTTTATTGCGAATTCCGGGCGTGCCCACATTCTTCTGTTGATTAATTTAAAAATTCAATGGGATCGTTTATATTGCGCGCACGTACCATATAAAATATTCCCTAATTTGCCTTTCCTTTAATCCCCTAATATCACTTATTTCAAATGTTTTTCTGTTATTATAAAAATATCCTGTTTTCCTTTCCCCAATTGATAATTGTTATTTATTTTACTAATCTTACCCATATATTATGTTCATTATCTATGATCTATCTTACCTTTGCTTTTCCGCATAATGAATTTCATTTTTATTTGATCTGGTTGTTCCCATGCATTCTGTACAATACTATTAATGCAAACTTTCAAATGCTTTGCTCATTGAAGCTGACTATTGGATAAATGAGTGAATGTCGGAAGGTAGTTCAAGTACTAGTGCATCAGACTCTCAATCTGGGGGTTTACTGAGGCAGTAGGTTCGAGTTCCTCCGAGCGCAAGTTTCGTCAATTAAACTTGTTTCTGTGTGCATGACGATTTGCATATAGCTAAGCGTTATCATGGTTATAAGCAAAAACTCATATGTTCAATTGGAATTGTTACATTTGGCGATAGTCGAAAGATGAACGGAAGGAACGGGATTGAAGTGTATTGAATTTCAATCACGTTACCTCTGTACGGCAGCGAGTGATTGGGAAAAAGAGTTACGGGATTGGACAGTGAGATGATAGCCGGATTTGTGAGTGTTAGAAAACCGAAGCAAAAGCTCGTTACGGAAAGTTATTCATAAGAAAACTTTTGATTGCTAAAATAGTGATAGTAATCATTGATTCGATTTTGAGAAAACCCGCAAGTTTAATAAGATATACGTGAAATATTTGCAATGGTTATTCTTATGTTTGGGAGTTGTTGAGGATTAGTAATTTGGGTTAGATAAAGTGTTTTTGAGCGTTTGAAATTGAAAGTGATCAAGATTTAAAGCTTAAAAAAGGCCGAAAGTATTTTAATATTCTTAAACAGCTATAGAAAGCTGATATTCACAATGGCGACTTTATATTTATTTTTGCATAATTTGATGAAAAGTTGAGTAATTTAGTAATGATATATCTCACTTACAACTGAAGTGAAGTTAAGTGTTTAGAACCCAAAATTCAAAGTTGGATATAAACGGTAATGAAACTGCAAGACTCAATATTCATAGATTTGTACCCCGAAGCCAAATTATCTTCAAGTAAAGTGTAGGGTTTATAGCCCAGTCATATTAGGTAAAAAAAGGGGTCAACCTCGGAATGAAAGATAATAAGCTGCAAATTGGTATGAACCTTTGTTTTGTCATTCTAAATGTTGTCTCAAAAGTCACAATCGTTATCGTGTCCGCGTCTCAAGATATTCAAGGTCAAAGGTCACAAAAATCGGTTTTTTGCGAATATCTGGCTTCCTATCGGTTAAATGAGATTTGCATTTATTATAAAAGTTGTAGGCTATAAAATTCCCTACAACTTTTGTTTAAACTTTTTTTTCATACGCCCAACCGTTTTGAAGGTAGAGCGCGAAGAGTGCACATCGTACAGTCATATACGGCCTAATGCAAGGTCAAGCGTGAGTTATGGTTATCAGTACGTTATAAAGTCAATTATTTACTTGGAAATTATAATTATTAAACAATGCCTATTATTTATGTACTAACTATTAATTATTTATATTTAATTAAAGTAAGTAACTTGATTATTTATATATAATTATTCATATTTAACTATTTAAGTATAAAATGAAAATGAAATCCTGGAGCCCATACGAACGTTATTACCTCCAGCACCAGCCGAACTACTAAACGTAATATTTTGCAATTGCAAAAATGGTTGTGGTTCCCGCTGTGGATGCAGAAAATCAGGGCTACAATGTTCTTTAGCTTGCGGCCAGTGCAACGGAGAAGCTTGCCTCAACGCTTCACTGTATCCAAGTAATCCCGATGAAGAAAATACATATGATCCCGATATTCTGGAAGGTTTGGAGATGAACATGACAGATAATGAGGATGACAATGAATCGAACATTTTTGAGCGACAAGAAGAAGAAGACGACGAACAAGAAGAAGATAATTAGCTTCCATTTCCAATTTCATTACAATTAAAATCAACAAAGATACTTTTGATATTTGAACTCACATTTTGATAGATGTATATTATGCCGTATTTAATAATAAATAAAAATATGTGTAAAATATATACTCTTACTATCATTTTAACTTAAAATAAAACTAAAATATATAATCCAGAATTAATAATATTTTATACTTAAATAGTTAAATATGAATAATTATATATAAATAATCAAGTTACTTACTTTAATTAAATATAAATAATTAATAGTTAGTACATAAATAATAGGCATTATTTAATAATTATAATTTCCAAGTAAATAATTGACTTTATAACGTACTGATAACCATAACTCACGCTTGACCTTGCATTAGGCCGTATATGACTGTACGATGTGCACTCTTCGCGCTCTACCTTCAAAACGGTTGGTCGTATGAAAAAAAAGTTTAAACAAAAGTTGTAGGGAATTTTATAGCCTACAACTTTTATAATAAATGCAAATCTCATTTAACCGATAGGAAGCCAGATATTCGCAAAAAACCGATTTTTGTGACCTTTGACCTTGAATATCTTGAGACGCGGACACGATAACGATTGTGACTTTTGAGACAACATTTAGAATGACAAAACAAAGGTTCATACCAATTTGCAGCTTATTATCTTTCATTCCGAGGTGAAAGCCCTAATATGACTGGGCTATTAATGAAACCTCAAGTGAATTAAATAATGAAAAATAGTTTAATGAATAATCGTGGTCTTAGTTTGCCTAATATACGGTTATTTCAAACGATAAACAAACAGGCGAAAGTTTAAAAATCGCTCTCAGTGCGCATGTATGACTAGCTGCGGAGTCCATTATACATACAATACTTCCGCTTTTAATTAGTAGAAGAACAACATAAGACGAAAACGGATATAAATGAAGAACAAGAGTGCACTAAATTGTTTGATTTTTAATTGAAAATTAATTGTAAAGTTACTTCATTTTCAGGTTAGAGTTAGGTTGTCCGTCTATTGTGTCGAGCAGTTTTAGTGCTTTGTCACGTACGAATATTTCAACGGTTACGATACCAAATTCCTTGTATGTACCCGTTTTTCTAACATGCCATGGGACTCCGAAAATCTGTCTGATGGCTTTGTTTTGTATCGATTGTAGTGCCTTTTTGTTGGTTTATGTCGTCTGGTAGAAGGTAGTCGAGGTAAAGATATTGTATAATATTGGGAGGTTGGGTGATCCTTGTGGGACTCCAGTTCGAATTTGAGGCAGGCTTGATAGATGTTTATCAATTTCGACACGAAATGGTCTGCTTTTTAAGAAGGAGCCAATGATTTGGGTTAGTTGCAGTGGCATTTAGAATTCATGCATTTTGTGAATAAGTCCAGAATGCCAGATTTAATCAAATGCTTTGGTTATATCAAACATAATCAAACCTGTTCAATTCCTGCGGCTTACCCCTATTCTAATATGTTGGACCACCCGAGTAAGCTGAAGTTCTGTGGAATGTGCTGGCTTAACGCCGAATTATTCTTATGGGACTTTTTTCTTTTCGGTAACAACCTCGATTAGTCGGTTCAGCAGTACCAGCTTTACTAGTTTCTACAGACAACATAAAAAGCTAAGAGGTAACCAGTTTTGTGGAAACATGAGGTTTTTATCATGTTTTTGAAGAACAATAATAATTGCGGATTTCCATGTTTCGGGGTATTTTCGCAAGTGGAAAATCGCGTTTATAGTTGTTTTTAGCGCTTCAAGGATGTTATCCGGCAGCCATTTCAACATGGTATTTGATATTAAATCAAATACTTGTGCTTTCCATCTGTTTAGTACTCGTATGATGTTTTTTACATGTTGAAGACAAGTGCTGAGTATTTGGTCGGAATCTGCAATCTCTGTCCTCATGAGCCTGTTGGTCAATCGATTGGCATGATCTTCATTTCTTTTTACAGAACTGCTGCTCCAAAGTATCCGCAAAGGCCTGTCAAATTTAATACCATGAGGGCCATTAATTAGTGGTGTTTGAAGTTTGTTTTTTATACGAACATATTTGGATATCCACCAGAAACCGTCGCACCCAGGCTCCAGGCTTTGCAAGAAGCTCTCCCACTGCTTATTGCGGGATTTCGATATCCGATCGCGAATTATATTTGTAATTTGATTTGCTTCCTGGCGTAGTCTAGGATCATCTGTGTTCCTAGTACTTCTTCGTACTCGACCGCTCCTCCTTATGAATTCTTCGATGTTGCTTGTGAGTTCATATGGATTTGGTACCTTTGTCAGAGTTGTGACTGTATTGTCCTCTTTTGCCTGTATATCATCATTTTTTTAGTATCGCTTACTGTTTCAGGTGTTGTAAGTAAGGGTTTCTTTAGCCAATCAGTTTTTTTTCTTTACTTGTTGGCGCTCGTCTATATATATTCGTCTAATTAAGAAAAGCACCGGTTTGTGAACGGATGAAAGTTCGTCGAGGGCTTCGATGTGTACATCTTGTCCAAAGGTACGTGAAATATCGATATCGAGAGGGTAACCGTTTTGTTAGCCGTAATGTGTTGGCTCGTTGGGGATATAGTTTAGCGGATTATCTGTGATGATCAGAGTTGGCTCAATCTCAGTACGGTTCTTTCTCACAGCTCCCCAATTTCGGTGATAAACGTTGAAGGCTCCTGCAAGGAGTATGGGACCCAAAAATTTTTTGATATCTTCAATGAGCATAGGCCCATGTGCAGCGCTATATGCCGAGACTACCATGAATTTAAAAGAATCCGTCTGCACTTGAATTGCAATGGATTCTAGAGTTTGTAGAATAAGTGTCAATATGAGATTATGGTTCACATTCTTTCTCACAAGAATGGCAGTTCCAACTCTTCTATCGGTTGCTGTGTCATGTCTTGCATCATGGTTTGAAATTTTGTCTGCATAATGGCAAAGAGTCTACCCAGGTTATTGTTTGTGCTTTGTGGATATTTGTTTGTTTTTGTGTATTTTCGGTTTGCTGATGTGTAGGTGTTGTGGTTGTTTTGTTTTATTGACTGTTTGCTGCTGTAACATTCACTGGGTTTTGAAGACATCCACCATAATTGGCCGGATATTCTCCCCGATAGTTGAAACATTTCGGCTTTTCCTCTGCTTTTTTGGCGCATTTTGAGAGATGTTGGAGTCTGTCACATTTAACACAACGGGCCTATGCATGACACAGTTTGAACGAATGTCCTGTGCGAGAGCGTTGCGCTTGAACACTGCATATGAGGTGACATACTGCCCTTATATGCCAGTCTCTACTTTGGGAAGAAGCCTATCCCTTAGTTTAATGTAGTGAATTTCGATGAGGTGAAATCCCTGGGCCTCTAGATCTTCTTTGATATCCTCAATGAAAAGTCTATACATAGTTCTGATGACCACATTGTGGTTCCTTTTTCAGGAAGAAAGCACGTGTGGTATTATATTTTTGCGTCTGTGAAGTTTTTTTTAAATTTTTTGATGTCTTGTGGTGTCTGGAGGATTATTTGGGTCACCAAAGTATGTCCTTTTTGCAGGCTCATGTTTAATCCTAAGTTTTTTCATTTCTATTAGGACTTTGGTCCAATTGTCGGGCTCGAAAAGAATGACGGGTACTATTTCCCGTTTTTTGACATCATCTCGAAATTTGGATGAGATGGGTGCTGTAGAGTGGTTTTCTTCGAGAAAGCCAGCTATAGTAGAGCCATTGAGAGACCCGGCGGTGGCTGGGCGAGAAATTCTTCATCCTCAGCAAAGTCCTCCTGCATGGACTCCTTATCTTCATCGTCTTCTTCTGTTTCCTCTTCCATTGCTTCTTCTTCCGAAGGAGGAGAGGGCTAACAGTTCTCTGATGAGTAAGATGAAGAGTCGTTTTCCCTATTTTTGCTTTTATTTTTCATTTTCGAACTCCCTCAATTACTCCGTTAACTCTGGATTAAACCGGCGTTGCCCTGCCAGCTCTGTAGCCGTTACATCAAGTTGTTGTTGAGCCCGCCTCAACTGCTGCAGCACTGCACTTCACTAAGCTGTGCCTGCACAGCTTGCGAAGCTTTAAGTTTTGGAATCAGCAAAGCAATCTGCTGATCTTTGTCCATTGCGGATATGCCAGTCCTATCCACAATCCACCCAAATAAAACTCAATCACGTTGAAAAAAACCTATCCATATGGGCTTGCAAACAGAGAAACCAAAAATCACTTATCCAGAAGACTCCTCGATTCGTTTTTAATATTTCCTTCTCTTTCCCATTCTGCTTCTGTCGTATCTCATTTTGGTTCCTTTTCCACTGTCAATCACATTAGCCTAAACACAATCACGACTTCAGAATGCCGCTAATAGGAAGGTCAGTCATTTGAAAAGTTTACGGGCTTTTAAGGAAAACCTCATTATTCAAGCCAAACAAAAATTTATTTCTCGGCATAGTCTCCATGCAAATTAAAACATTTGGTCAAACACTTTTCCCAACCCGTCAGGCCATCAGAAAAAATTTCTTTAGGTAAACCTGAAAGATACAGGTTAACTGCCTCTTCAACCTCGGTATTTGAGCCATATTTTTCCCATCCAGAAATTTTTCCGAGTTCGGCAACAAAAACAAGTCACTCGAAGCTAGGTCCGGTGAGTAGGGTGGATGTTGAAGCAATTTGAACTTCAATTTGTCCAATTTCACCATTGTGACCGTGCATGTGTGGACTAGGCATTTTTGGTCGATCGTCAACAAACGCGGCACCCATTGCGCGGATAATTTTCTCATGCATAAATCTTCATGTAAAATCTTATGCACCCGTGCAGTTGGTATCGCAGAAGCCTCAGCAATTTCCTTAATGGTCAATCGGCGATCTTCCATCACGGTTGTTTGCACTAAACTGACGATATCTGCCGCTGAAACAGTTTTTGAACGTCCAGAAGGTTCATCGTCAAAACAGCTTGTCCGACCGCGTTTGAGCTCGCCCACCCAATGTTTGACGGTTGTAAATGAGGGCGACGATTCACCATGTCCGGAGTCTAACTCTTCTTTCACTTGCCGAGTGTGTTTCCCTTTCCGATGGAGGTATTTTATCACCGCGCGATGCTCAATTTCATCCATTTTTCTTAACAAACGTCACCTGTCAACTTTGGAAGGGTACCATTTGTTTTGTACTGATTAGAATAACTTGACATTTTTAATGATATATATATGTAAAAGCCATCTATTGGTTGGCAAGAGAACTTGATTGTACCATGAATTCTTGCCGGTAAGGCCGGAAACTTTTTAAATTACCCTCGTATGAGCGTACAGTTTCACTGTCCAATACAGTCTACCATCTTTGGTACATACGTTTGTGACTTAGCAAGTGCAATTAGAGGTCGCTCAATTAGTAAATGACTTGAGGTTAATAGCTCTGGGTCTTAGACATCACTCAATATTGGAATATATGTCTTTAATTTAGACATACTTGTTAGCTGATGTACCATTGTAGTGAATCCTTCGTTACGTGTGCAATGTCTCACCCAAAATTCTTTCGAGATGCCCTATGAGTGATGTGATTTGACACCAGCTATCCACAAACCTCTAAAGTGAGGGCTGGCCATAGATACATATTTCCACTTCGATCTTTCTCTTTTTGTTCGAAGCGCTCACCATGTGCATGCTGTTTACTTTAAGCGTAACGAATTTTTCGTATGTGATCAAAAATGGGTTGTGTTTGTGTACACGAAAAGCGCAATATAACCCTTAATAGTTTTGGTGACGGCTTTTTGAAAATTACGGTCGACTAATACCATATGTTACTTTTGGCCAGACTTTATGGAGGGTGAGTTCAGCTTAGATTACACTAGGGTTTGTACAGATAAGTATTAACTCCTTCAGTTTCGGAGCTGGAGTTTGAAAGTATCTTAGCTGGATGTTTTGGCTAATTCAGCTACTCCAACGCCCATAAAAATTGCCCCTTTTTGCTACTTTTGAAGGTTTAATATATGTACGTCCTTTTCAGTGATACGCAAAAATGAAGAACAAGTGTCAATGAACGCTCTGAATTTATCCCTTGTCTCACCATTACGGATGGTTTTGTATCACCCAAACGAAGAGAACCATAACATCATTGTTACAGTTAAGGCCTGTGTTAGTTGAGAAGTGTGCGGATGCGCTGGTAGGTACTTTTCGTTAGACTTTTCTTGCTTGTCGTTCTTACGATGAAGTTAAGCCACCACTTTTTGAGAATTTGCGCTTTTCGTCCTTTTTGTCAGCAAGACAGTTTAGGCATCGCTTTTTATTATCGAAGGCGTATTCAGATATCTGTTGGTTTGAATATTTACGCAATCCAGTGCCTGATATATTATCTCCACACAAAAAAAATTTTAAAAATTTATATAGGAAACATCTCTGTGGGATCTTATGAGCTAACTACATATATTCTGTGTCCAGCAATTATAGACCCCTCACCCTTCCGTGTTACACTTGAGATTGTGAACCTAAACAACACGAAAGTTGTATTTGGGACATTGATTTGATTATGCATATACGAGTAGCTATAAAATGACACATTTGCCGGCCTTAACGATAATGAAGTCAATTTCTGTTCAGACTTCCACAACTTTAAGTAAGAATATGCTTATGAAAATGTAGGCAATTACACATTTAGCAAAAAATTTCATGATAAATGTCCTGTATTGTATAAACGGGTAAGTTTAGGTTCGCTTTGAAACGTCACATCACAGAAGAGTATATTCAGATTATTGTGAGGTAAAAAGGCTATTTATGATTTCCGACTTATATCGGATCGCTTGCAACTTGAGTTCTTGTATGATTGTGGCGCTTGATTTAAACACAGGAATTCACTGGTTCAAATCTGTTTGCTGGCAAATGAATATGTTATTAATAATTCTTTACATAATCAATGAACTCAGCTAGAAGGGTCATGATAAATCCAACTGTTAAAGATTGTTCTGATCACATGGCTTTCCAGTTTGCTGCTAGGGCCGCTGAATGAACTACTCTGGCATACCCTGAGAGAAAAAGCTAGGGTAGCCACCTAAATACATTTGGGAAAATTTTTTTTCATATGAAGATGAAAATTATAAAGTTAGTCGTACACAACCTTAGATAAATTGCAACAGATTGCACCAGGCAAATCGCTCTTTAAATTTAAGCAATTTATGCTAAGCTAGTAAGGTAATTAGAATATACATAATAACTGCCCCGAATGCGAACACCATATGTAGATGACTTTATTCAGGGTGTGATAACTTGTCTCGTTGCTCAATGAGAGCGCTTCCGACTGATCGTGAGATGCTAGTTCGAGTCCAGTCTATGCTAATAAATAGTTGAATTTAAATGAATAAATGATGGGATGTAAATTATAGTTTCAGAATGAGTGGGAAGAGAGAGAGAGAGAAGAAAATCAATTTTAAGGAATCGCCGGCATATTAAATTTAAGATGTTTTTTTTTCATTGTATATCGCCTATTATGCTGGTGAGAAACCTATTCAAAGAACCACAATCAAACTCTCCCTGCCTTTGCTACTATTTGTACCCGGAAAACGCTTTCAAGTGGAAAACAGAATTCATTTCAATCAATCATATATTCCGCTACATCTAATAAAATTTATTATGCCCTAAACAATTTATTCTGGCATCCATTGAGTTTTAGATATCTCGTCTACAAAATATCCTCAGATATCATTTTATATCCTACATATTTTTCATAACATTATGACATAATCAGATTGACATGTTTTCCATTCATCTCGCTGTATCCGCCCTCCCTCCGTTTCGCAGAACCGCAATATGCATCCCCCAGTGGGAAATAAGATCGACAGGAGGAGCGGAACGGAGAAGCAAGCAAAATATTAGTAGCTCCGGGAAACTAGAAAAGCTAGACTTGTTTGACTTTCCCGAAAGGAAGGAATTCTTGATATACTCCATTTGCTCCTGTCGTCTTTGTCATAAAACGTTCTCAGAGAAAGGAAAACAGATGAGTTGCATACATTGAGTGTCGTTTTGCCCTCAAGGGAAGTTGAGCTCGAGCTTGTTGAGCAAGAATTCGGTTAGAGCAAGGACGGAGGAGCGACTAGAAACGCTTCTGTGAAATAAGGATATTGCAGTCATATTATACAGTACATTAGGCGAGTACATTATACATGCTATATGTCTTCAGTTTTATCGTATCGAAACTTGTTCCTCAAAAGTCGTCAGTCGTATGTGAAGTGTGCAATGAGGTGGAGTCGTGTCCTTGACGTGCTCCACTCCTCTGATACAGCATTACACAAGGATAACCGCACATGCAAGAGACGACTGAATGTAAAAGGGCGATAAAATTTCAAAAAATGAAGCAAATAAGTTATGAATGAAGAATGCAGTGAGTGTGAAATATTTTTTATATTTTACAACTGCAGTGGAGCCGGATTGGAAATTATTCAGTTTATTTGTCGTGCTGTTGAAAACGCTTTAACTTTTATGCATTTTTGAGTATCTTGTGCATACTTTATTTGTATCCTCCACCTGCAATATCCCAATAAAGCTTACGATGTCATATTCCCATCGAAAATCACATTTCGATTCTTTTTTTGACGCTATCACATGAACTGTGCATCAACACATGTAGAGCAAATATATTCCTGAAATTCATCAACCGTTAACTGTGAAAAGTCGACTGTGTTGCAACCGTTTTTTTTTCAACATTCTTCATATGATAGATGCGTGTACCTATGAGCATATTGTTCATCGTGATACCAAGATTTTGCAACAGTTTCAACACTTTTTTAATTTTTGGACGACACCATCATCATCTCTTCGTCTACCATCTACGATACAGCGCCGCGGCGCGTGTGTGTGTGTATACTCCTCTGGATATTTGCGATCAATAAAAATTGAATTAAAAATGTAATTTTCTATTCCCCCGACGGGTAATACAGTCTGACAGTAATATACCAATATTTCCTGTTACATTGACGGCAAAATTGAATTTAATGAAGGACTCTTGGCAAAGTGAAAATTTATGTATTTGTATCGAGGGATCACGGCAGGGATGTGAATATTGCGGGTAGTATATGATGTGAACGAATATTGCCTCAGTGTAGCGGAATAAAGCGATGTAGTCAGGATTCAGGCTCCGGTAGAACGAGCTTTTGATCGGTTGCGAAGGTAGAATGGTCGCTGTAGTGGCGCTAACTGTAAAGGATGAGGGAATATGTTGTATGTGAAGCCTGTTAGCACTTTCGAGGCATGCTGGAAGTGATTCACTTAATACGTTACGAGGTACGATGATTAAAAGTTGATTTTATAGGTGAATGAAATTTAGTTTGAATCGAAGCGTTTTTGGAGGAGAAACTTACCCAACTACGAGTAGGCGGGCAGCAGATTGTAAGCAGAATTTTTTTATCCTTTCAATGGGTTTATATTGATCCTGAAACAAGTTGCGACAAGTCCGTATTATCCCTACATTAACAAAAGGAATACAATCCACAAATTTGAATCACTTGAAAGGATGAAAACAAAAAAAGAACAACTTCCTTGAAAAAATTTGAATTTTTGTATACCTCATAGTCTTGTGCCTTGCCTATCCACCATTACTGTCAAGGATAATGGACCTTTGCTATATTCTTAATGTACTTCCTTCCTACATATTGCAATTTCCCCTACACATAACAATGCTGACGAAAAAATAGCAGCAACAACAGAGGAATCATCATTTCAACTCATATAATGTTTTGGCAAAAATTCTTATGGTCATGTTTGCTCCTTTGGTGAATATTTTCTATTGGCAAGGGTAGCATGCATTTAAGACCGTCATTACAATGGTAAGTGGGACGTTCAAAAATATGAATATGAGCCTCTTGGTTTGATGGCTCATGCAATCATAAAAGCCAGCCGACAGTGAATAGATGGCAAATTTGTCAAACTGTACATTTGTTTTTGTTGTTGCTTGAATTTTTGAATGCGGAAACGACCCTATGTTCTTTTTTGCATGTTAGCGTCAAGGATGAAATGTTTGCTCCATTTTTGAGTGTCTTTTACATGACTTAAGGGATGTTACGATTATTTCACTTGCTTTAAGTCCTTCAGCACAATCATTTAAATTTAATTTTAGATTAAGAGATGGTTGAAAAGAATCAATAAAAAAGCCAAGAAACTTAATCCTTTCAAACATAAAAGTATACATTTTCCAAATAACTAAGTCTACCTACATAAAGTCTATCAAAAATAATCAATATTTGTTAACAACTGATTAGAATCGTCCTTTTGCATAACATAACAACTTCCTATTCTTTAAATTTACTTAAACACATCTGAAAAAATGTACGCAAATGGTAATAAAAAGAAATGAGATCCGGGGGAAAGCTTCCATACTCGAATAGACGAAGAAGAAACGTTTTTAAGGATATTCTCATTTGTATAACATCATGTCTGCACAGTACATATGAATATAAATTCTACTATATTTTAACATTGGTATGCGAAAGTTGCTGGCATTCAAGCTTTTAACCATGAGAAAAATTTCATTTTAACACATTCTTTACTAAGAACGACGACAACAAAATATTTGGCACGCGCTTCTTTTCGTTCTTCTTCGTTTCACTCGTCTATTTTTTCGCATCTTGTGAGGAACATCATAGGCAAGAGGCAAATTTGAGAAAGTTTATATGAAAAAAAGAAGTGTAGAATACGTAGATAGATACAAGGATATGTGAGAAACATACGCTTCTGAGAAAGATTCTAAGCATTCTAAGAATTTTTATTGAAGCAAGGATAAGAGAAATTAAGAAATGAAAAACGATACTATTGAAGCTTTTTACTTACGACTTCGTGTTATATAGTGATAATTGAAAATATAGTAGATTGCCAGTTTTTTTAAAAGCTAGTAATATACTTGTAGAATTCAAGTACTTGGGTTTGCCTAATGAAATTATGCTTGGTTTTAGTGACGGATGTTATTCATTTTATGTCCTTTTTAACAGTCATTTCAATAGCGTTCTCAGATCTGATGCTTTAAATTTGCTTCAAATGTTTCGTATGCATCCTACAGTCGATGATTAAAATATCGTCTATGTAGACCCCTGGTATCGAACACTACCAATCGTGATATCCAAAACATCTAAACGTTTTAATGTGCAAATGCAAACGTTTTATTCTAGGTCACACATTTTACAAAAAAATGTATGTAGTGTTTTATTTTAAGACATCTAAAAGGTTCATTCGAACACTCCTAAATATTTCGTTTCGAACACTTTCAAAGATATTATGTATCTGCATAGATGTCAGAGAGAATGGATGCGAAATACAACGAGAGAGTTGAAGCATTTCATGAAGATGCGTGAAGTGGCATTTTCAGTTAAGTTTGACGTGATGTCACCCGCAAAAGTTTAGCGTTTTCAATTTAATTTATTTTCCGTGCGGCAAATGTTATTTAAATAAAATAAAAGATTCAATTTTAATTAACCTACAAAGGGTACGTTCCCGGCACGCTTCTTCAGCATGCATTATTTTACTTCATATACGCAAGTAGACATTTGAATTAAGATGAGAAACGGAAGTTTTTCATATTTTACAAATCGACCTCGAAAATCTGCTGATATTGTTCACTTTTAGGTTTTTGTACTACTTATAAAGCCCTATTGAAATCGGTTTTGTCTGCCCGTCCGTCCGTACGTAATGTCACAGAAATTTTTCTCCGAAACTTTCGCAGCCGCAGACATCAAATTTGACCCCATAAAACTTAGGGTATGGATAAATTTTCAACGTCCCTTAAAACTTTGGGCATCAATAAAATTTTCAACGTCTGATTTTTACCGAAGGTGATCGTGTGCGATGTCAAATGAAAGATCTTGATGATAACTTTCCAAAACATGTCTTAAAACAGTGTTACCAGCCCCGCGGAGTGGAGTATAGAGAGGAATGTACGGAAAACTGGTTTCCCTCTCCTCGAGACTGGACATCTGTGATCCGAAAAATCGTGGAGATAGGTCTTTATGAGCACAACAAAAACAAATACCTCAGAAGTTGAAATTCGCTAAACATTGTTAATTATAGTTTAATCTTCAAATTTCTTATTTACCCTAATATATACTCTTAATCTCAACGAAGTTCGCTATTTAAGTAATCTTACAAAATTTCCTAATACTCTGTACGTTTGAAGAAAATCGAATTCATATTCACAGAAGCCATTTGAAATTTCTCTAATTATAACAACAATCGGTTTTGATATTCTATGGACTTTCCATCAAATCAGACATTGTAGTTTAGATCTGATCTTCTTAAAATTTTCAGATAAGATGAATGACATAAATATTTTCGTGAATACATCATGCGAGTGATTTTTGTCATGTAGTAGCAAAATGGCATCTCATCTAATTGTTTCGTGACCTGTCTATCTTAGATTGAGTCCAAAACCCTTCTGACAGGAGCGTAGTTCTGTCTACTCATCTTATTTGTATTTTGCGAATCAGATTAGATCTCAATTAGTAAATTGCTGAATGAAATACTCTGGAAGCAGATAGATTAATTTTACCAGATACGGCCGCCATTAAGGCAGTTTTTTCATATGCATAGCTTTGTTCTCTCCTCTGAGGTCGGTCGGAAACTCATTGAGTTCGACAGATTAAAGTGCTTATTCGTTTTAGTTAGATTTTAACTTTGAGATATCAATACTTAGAGAAGAAGAGAATAATGGGAGTTATTCAAAATCAAATCTGTATTGCAACCTCCTTTTTTGTCCATCATTCGAGGTCAGTTTTGAATTCTTTGACTATTTACTTTGGAAACAAGAAGATAACTTTCAGCAGAATCCCACCCAGTGCAGCTCACGTGGATCTACACCCCACACTCGCAAGTCTCAATTTTCCTACTGAAACTTCCTTAACAGTCATCCAAACTCTCTTTTCAAAACGAAAACAGCTGAAGATTGTCATAATGATTCCAACCACTGTTGATGCGTGTGGCTTGGCAATCGCACCATACCTTAGAAACACGTGTAAAGATTCTTCCCAACGGAGAAAAGGAAAAAAGCTGGGTTTGATTTTTTTCTTAAAACGTTAGGCTAGGAGATGTTTGAGAATTACTGGAATCCGGCCTTGCGTAAGCCGAGGAGCCGATGCGACGATGAGTTTGCAGCAATACACAGCATATAAGCCAGGCGCTTGCCAAGGGCCCCAATTCGGTTGATGTTGATTTGGCCAGACTAAAGCCGAGGTGCCTGTGGAGTATCCATCTGTCCCGCTCTATCCCATAGTATATACATACACATTATTCGTAATGTAACACATAGCTTTAAGAAAGAAGTCAGTCAATAAACTGAGCTCATTAAGATCGGTCGTCTTTTAATTAACGCGCGAGCACTACATGGTGGCAGCGGTGTCGGGAAGTTGAGAAAAGAAAAAATTAGGTCCTTCGCTGAATATTTAAATCAATAAAATGGTAAACGATTCGGAACAACAGCCTGCGGCGGCGGGTTTATCGGGTAATAACTTTACTGTTCAAGCGCCGGAACTTTTTACACTTAACCCTTCGGATTGACTACGTTGGAAACGGCGGTTTGATCGTTTTAGAATTGCTTCCGGGCTAAACAAAAGAAATGAAGAGGAGCAGGTTAACACCTTGGTCTACCTAATGGGTGATCAGGCAGATGATATATTTCTGTCATTAGATCTTTCTCCTCCCGACCAAAAGAAATACAATTCCGTCATAAGTAAATTCGAGGATTTTTTCGTGTTGAAACACAACGTGATTTACGAGCGGGCAAAGTTCAATTCTCGATGCCAATTAGAAGGAGAAAGCATTGAGGACTTTATAACATCATTATATTTGCTTTCTGAGAACTGTTCATACTCAAGCTTGCGTGAAGAGATGATACGGGATCGGTTGGTGGTAGGTGTACGAGACAGAAGGTTGTCAGAAAGGTTGCAACTAGAAGCAGACCTAACACTTGAAAAAGCGGTACAAACGGTAAGGCAACACGAGGCAGTGAGACGGCAGCATGTAGATTTGGCAACAACACCTTTTAGTGCAAATGCAACAACCGTTAATACTTTGCGTTCTCATAAACCAAAGACGTCATCACCATCACCTTCACACAACTTCAGACGAAGCGTACGAGAGTCTGCAAAGACTAGAGAATGTCAATGCCCATGGTGCGTGTGGAAGAGCAGCTCAACAAACATAACTGTCCCGCTAGAGGCAAACAATGCCGTTTCTGTAAGAAGTGGAACCACTTTAGTAAGGCTTGTCAAAAGAAAATAAAAATCAACAACAACAAGATATTTCATGTCGAAGACGAAGACGAGACACTCTTCATAGGCACGATGACAGACGAAAACAATAACGATGAACGGTGGACCGCTAAAGTAACGGTCAACGAAAAGCAAATTAATTTTATGCTAGATACGGGAGCTCCGGTAGATGCCTTACCACTTAAAGAATTTAAAATAAATTTCCCTGACGCGAAAATTAATAAATCGAATAAAAAATTATGTGGCCCTTCTGGTGAACGTCTCGACGTGACGGGTATAATGAACTGCGTGCTTAAATATAGAAACATATTCTGTAAATCTGAATTTTACATTGTGAACAATTTAAAATCACCACTTTGGAGTTTAAATTTTGTCAAAATTTGAAAATTATACAACAAATTAACACCTTTGATAATCCGAGTGTCGAAACAATTCAAAAATCGTTGGTAAATATCGAGACGGAATATCCAAAATTATTTAACAAACTCGGTTGTCTTAAGGAGGATTACGAAATCAAATTGCAACCAAATGCGAAACCTTATGCAATCGCAACAGCTCGACGAGTCCCGATTCCATTAAAGGAAGAGCTTCAAGTTCAAAACCTTCGAAGGGGGAGATGAAGGTGAATATTCGAAGTGAATCAAAAATGATCCCAACAACATGTCAACCTACAACATCTACAGGCCACTACACGACAAGGTCAGGAAGAATATCAAGACAACCCGACCGTTTGACTTACTAATCAAAAATTATTTATGAATTAATATGTAGCTATGTAATTGTTTCAAAACAAAATATAATATTATTTTCATCTTTTTATATACGAGTACATACCACGAATACATTATAACTCTATATTGATCTTCATATTATGAGGAAAGAAAATAAATGAATTAAAGTTATGTTAACATTAATAATTTACGGGGGAGATGTGGAGTATCGTTCTGTCCCGCTCTATCCCATAGTATATACATACACATTATTCGTAATGTAACACATAGCGTTAAGAAAGAAGTCAGTCAATAAACTGAACTCATTAAGATCGGTCGTCTTTTAATTAACGCACAAACACTACAGTGCCAACTTTCGTCTTCAATTGCTAGGAAATCAAAGAGAGCGATTGCTCCGCTCCCTGCAATTCTAAACACGGAAAGGCTGACGCTGTTGATCTATTCCCCGCTATTGATCTTTTCCCCGATCGATCAGAATTCCACATTTCATTCCTGCTGACCGTGTATTTTCTCCAATCAATTTTCTTTTAACGAACAGAGTTCAACACTCCATGCCGGCCAAAATGCTGAACTTGCATTTGCTTCAGTCCAATTTATTTTTTTATCGAACAAAGCTCAACAATTCAAGTCAGATGAAATGCTGAATTTTCATTTTCTTCAATCCAATTTTCTTTCTCCGTAGAATTACTAACTATAGTCCACTACTAAACGCTTGCGGGGGCAAGTTTCAACTGCCTGGCTGTCCGGCTGCATCTCCAAATGCATGGCTTTGTTTTTATTCCGGAACGGAAACAATCATGCGCGATCGCGTTGTGATAATCAAATTCCAAACTACTTATCATCGTGGTTGTGTGCCTAAATGCATGGTCTGTTAATTCCGTATTCCCAATCTTTGGCTCTGTTGGTCTTTCCTGACCTTGAATTCCATCGCTATGGCGTACATTTGGTGTCGTTTTACTTTCGACACGGTGGTCTTGGGGGTATACTTCAGCATATTTGTTTGTTGTTATGTTTGAATGCTTGTTGTTTAGTTGATTTTGCTCATAATCTGATTTTTTCCTCTATACAGTATTCGATATTAATATAATTAGTTTATAAATTGTATTTGTTTGTTATTATTTATATCTATTTTTCTATGAGGTTTTTGATAGTTTCGGTGTCTCTGAATAGTATAGATTTTTAAAATATGTACGTACAATTTTTATGACGGTAATAATGTTATTGATAATATTAATTATGCAATGTTTGTTATTTATGGTTTTATTTGGACTTTAGTCTAACTGGCTGAAAGGTATTTCTTGTTTATTTACGTCTTTGAAATAACGATTCTTCTGCTACGTAACAGTAAGTTACAATTGACAGAAAAATTAGGTCGTTTTCCGAAACAGATATGTTTAAAATTCAGGAGACCAGATAGAACTAATTCGTTGGCCGCGAAAAATGGTCCAGCTGCTAAATAGATTTTATATAAGGACAGCTTTGGCATTTTCGGTGTCTTTATGTTGATGGGTTTTATACATTAAGTGCGGTTTTTTTGTGGTTGGGAGGTGAATGCCATTGACGCACCGGGTGTGGGGTTCCCACCTCCCCTGTTAACCCGAAACCCAGAACGGGCCAAGTCCCGTCTTGTTACGCTATGAGGTGCCTTCAAGCTTGGGGATCTCTCTTCTAACGGAAGTCGGGAAGAGGAATGGCCAGACAAGCGACCCCCAGCCGCGAGGTCCCCAGCTGATGCGAGTCCCCTTTATCTTTTAAGACTGGTTGAACATAATGTGCCACCTGGTTCCATTTGTCAACCGATCCAAGCATCACCGCAACTATACTATCCGAGGAGAGCTCTCCCGTCTCCCTGTAGAGGTCCCGTCGCACCTTGTCTCATTTTTGCACACAAAAAATGTGTGGCAGTCATTGTCTTCCTCTCCTAGGCAAAAACGATTGTGCATTATACTTGAATAGGCAGGCAGTCATGCAAGTCAGATGTTAATAATAATTGAGACTGAAGCTAGTTTCAGCGTCATATCATATGTCTACGTAAAGAAAGTCCTCGAGAATCGTAGGCAAATGATAAAGCTTTACAGAATCCATCTTGGTACTTCGGACGCAACAAAGCACTCCCTAATAAAAAAGCGGCATAGCACACACATATCACAGCTTACCCAAAATTTATGACTCGGAGTGAAGTTAATCCGACAGTTCAACATAATAACCTAAACTATATTACGTAGAAACGGCTACGTGCGGCTATAGCGGCTTCTTTATCGTAAATAAAGAACGGGCCAAGGCCCTTAGATGAATATGGGAGATGTTTAGTGGGTACTCCAGAAGCCTTGCACATCTGGAAGTCACACACTCAGGACGTAAATAGCCTGCACTTCACGATCACAAAAAGAAGACTTCGGCAGAACCACATTGATTTTCCATGTAATAAATAGTATTGATACCAAGCGCATAGAGTATTTTACAATTTGGTCTGCAATGGAAAAGTTGCTAGATGCGAATCAGACCTGATGTTGAAATCTGGAGCCATCAATGAGCCCAATCTGGAGCCATCAATGAGCCCTAAAGAATGTAGTCATCACCAGGAGCATTCGTAGCCAAACCAAAGAAGGTTCAATTGTGCCTAGATTGCGTCACATCAAGTTCATCCCCTCTAAATTACAAAGTTTTCGTATGCCTACTCGCGCACGTCTGATCTGCTGATCGCCGAAACTTACGACGAGCACTTGTTGCTGCTGAAAGATACAACCCTACAGATTTGCAAGATGGAGTTTACGCTAAACATCCACAAAAGCTCATGCGTTATGACCCATATCCAGTATTAAGGTCATATTATCAATCATGGTACTAGTAAGACTTGTTGAGATCAAACCTGAGTTATTGATGAGTTACCCTTGCCGAAGAGGGTAAAGTAGCTGCATCACTTCTTAGGCACATACATTTGGTACTGGAGGTTCGAGCGAAATCTCGCCACTGAATATAAGTTTATTTAGGTTGAGTCCAGTTTCCAGGAATTCGTGGATCTAAAGAAGTGCCTGACAACCGCTCCACAGTGTCGACTTTACCAAATCTTCTCGAAAAATTGTGACGCAAGCAAAGATAGGATCTGGCGAAGAGGCATAAGGTTGGCGAAGAAGCATAAGGTGAGGTCGCATAAGCTAAGCCCAGTCTGGCGGAATTATATTGTTTCTAAACAGAAATGTTTAGCAACGATGGTGGAGCCACAGAATTTGCAGGCGTGCGTAGAAAGCCATTTGTTTGAAAGTGTCACCGATTACGCCATGACCAGTTTCATCTGCACGATCGTTTTGCAAGCTGGTCAACAAAAAGTAATTTAATTGCAGTAGCCAAAAACGCGCTCAAACGATTGGGAAATTAGATGTTCAGACCAATACCGACTTAAATATAAATCAAAAAGGTTTCATTAAGGCCTAAGCATAGTCTTACAAATTGTTAAAAGAATAATAATTTATACTGCCGAGAAGATCGATTCAAATTTATCTCAAAAATTTATGTTTTAAGGGAGGTGGTTGTTCTATTCAATCAATTTCTCCACTCTTTATGATAAGCATTAAATATTTTGAAAATTGTAAGTATAAGAATCTGAATCTAATTAACGTTTGCTTAAGACAATCTCCTGAACTTCCAAGCTAGCATCATTTTACTGCTGAATGACTTTATTTAACTTCTTTTTTAATAAAAGGGAACTCGTTTCAAAAAACGAATCCTTTGAAAAGCACAAAAAAATTGTTATATACTCCACGTCTTTCTTTATCCAGTCGCTATTCCGTCTCTTTTCCTACCCTATAAAGCAAATTTCTGCAAAAAAGTATTCAATACCCAATAATAAAAAAATTAATAATTAGCTAGGTATTAGTTTTTAACGTCGGGCCAAACCTAAATTTTAGGATAACGAAGAACGCTGTACTTAGTTGCATTAAAAAGACATAGTTCACTCATTAATTGAGATCTTCCACTACTGTCCCGCTCCAAAGTAGAGAGTGTCATACGCAATAATCGTGCCATGGCCCGCTCTATGCAGGTGATTACTTCCCTTCGTGTACGAGCGCTACGAACAGCTACAACCCATAAGCCCTTCCCCTTGGCGTTATATAAAGCGGTGCGCAACCGAAGGGGCACACGTTGCTGCGAGTGGATGCAATTTCTGTAAATTTTCGTGCACGCTACTATTATTTTTTCGAGGCATTATTGGTTTCGCACATTCGTCGTATTATTTTCTCTGTTTGGCAGCATTCATTTTTGTTTCTATTGGTTTGGCACCGACTTCAAAAACTAAGCCAATACCCAGATAATTATTAACTTTCGCATTAGGTATCAATTAGTTTTTGACTGAAATTTGCTTTATGGGGTAGGAATAGAGACGGGACAAGGGCCAGATTAGAGCAGAGGTGAGGCATGTACAAATTATTTTGTGGTTTTCAGTGGGTGGGTTTTTGAGGCCGGTTCCATTTTTTTAAGAAATTAAATTAAGTTATTTTGGTTTTGAATTGTTTTGTTTCAATTTTTTATTTCATATTTTTAATGACATGTGCATGATTTATTTATGGTTTTTTGGCTAATATTTATTTGTTCATAGCTAGATTCTCCATTTATTTTAATGGTAGATTTTTTCGCCGATAAGTTTTGGGCTAGTAATAGTATCAGTCCGTAATCGTGACTTTGACATACCTACTATTATACGGTATGCCTGTGAGCCTACGTAGAAAAATGAAGGATGCTTTAAGGAAGTGTCGCGTAAGGGAGAATGAAATCCCCAGCGAAAAAAGCGACGACTTTATGTTGCAAATGATCGTCAGCATGCTGCTCCTGCTGCAGAAACTGATGAGCAAAGAGAGGTTCGCTTATCAAAAGTTCGTGAGAACACCCATTCTATTAAAGCCTCCGAATCCGAAGACCAGACTAGTCAGCACTTGTTGTCCATGCGAGATAATACTCGTCAAGCAAGGGCAAACGAAACTGAGGAGCGAACTATCATCGCTTGCTCGTCATACGTGAATATGCTCTTCAGAGTAGAGCTAATGAAACTATAGAGCAAACTGGTCAGCACTTGTTGTCCATGCGTGAAAATGCTCGTCAGAGTAGAGGTTATGAAACTGAAGAGCAAACTACTCAGCGCTTTTCATCCGTGCGTGAGCATGTTGGTCAGACGAGAGCTAGTGAAACTGAAGAACAGCAGGAAAACAGACTAGCTCAGATGCGACACGCGGCAGCAAATAAACGAAAATATGATGTCGGCCTTTTCAAAGCAACTATTAATCAGTTTGCTGATGTACCCTGTACGTTTTACTGCAAAATGCTGTACCCGCAGCAGCGTATTCATTTGAAGCTCCTAGATCAGATAAAGAACCTGTTAGCATCTGAATTATAAAGCATGGACAAAGTGATAACTTGTTTTAGATGCTCCTCAAATTTCAGTAAAGATAAGGTACCTCCGCATTTTTATTGGAACCGCTTGGCTGTACCGGAAATCCCACCTGTTATCAAGTGTCTTTCTGGTTCCGAAAATAAATTGCTTTCACGTATTGTGCCTTTTATAAAAATATTTCGTTTTATTATTTGCTTCTACTCCTAGCAAGGGGGCCATTCCCGAAAGAACAGCAGTTAATTCCAAACCTTCTCCTTTATCCACTAGAGATAAAAATAGTTCAGACTTTCACTCGTCGGTATCAACGGAGACTTTGCTAGCTGCTTCTGCTCCTATGTCGAACTTACCATCTCAGCTTCCGTCACTGTATGTGATTGCTCCATCTGCGCAAATTTTTATATCGCGCCTGGCCTACAATACCAGTCCCGATCTTATCAAAAGCTATGTTATTGCGAAGTTGGGATTTCAACCTTCTTTACTGCACTGCAAAATAACCTCGCCATGCAGACAATTTCATCGTTGCGTATTACTAGATGCACGGAACTTGAAGCACTCCGAAGACCTGATTTTTCGCCGGACAAACTTCCGCTCAAGTGTTCGTCGGCGAAACAGAACATAAAAACTAATCTAGATAACTCGTTCTCATTTTATTATTAAAATTTTCGAGGCTTACGAACCAATACGAGTGAAGTTCCACTTTCCTCTCTTGTCTCCTTTGACAACTTTGTTTGCTTCACGGAAACTTGACTGACTTCATGATAATGAAATTTTGCATTCTTATAATGTTTTTCGTAGTGATCGGAATCGCTTGACCGTTGGTAAGTTTGGTGGTGGTGGTGTTCTAATTGGCGTTTAAAGATCGATTCTAGGTGTCTACTCTTGCGTCCTTCTAACTCGCTCTCCTATTGAATACATTAGTCTTTCAGTCCCCCTATCGTCTAATATTCCTTTATTGATCCTCACAGTCTATATGCCCCCTGGTTGCTCTTTACATGTCTATGAAAGATTCTTTTCGAAGCTCTCCTTTATTTTCAACCGCTTTCCTTCTTCGCTTGTTATTTGCGGTGACTTTAACCTCCGAAATGTTGCATGGGATGCATCATTTTCTGAAATTAGCTCAATTGCAGTCAATCCATTTCCTTCTCTTCATTTCTCTCCTTGTGTTCACTTACCCAATTCAACAATGTCCCCAATGTTAATAACAAAGCTTTAGATCTAGTTTTGTCTAACATTCCTAAATCATCCGTTTTTCTTTCTGCTTCGCTAAGTCAATACGTTAAACCTGATCCTCACCATCCTCCACTTCACTTTTCTATTTTCTTGCCTTGTAAAACTATTCTAGACAAAGTCTTTTCTGCCCATTTTAATTTCGTGAGACCTGAATATAGTTAAATGGAGGCTGAAATAAATTCCATCAATTGGTTTTCCTTTTTCTGTAATTTAAATATTTATGATGCAGTGCTAAAATTTTATAGCCTCCTTGAATCTATGATCTCAGAATTTACGCCTGTCTGCTTTCGAAAGAAATCCAAAGACCCTCCTTGGCTAAATAAAAATATCATCTCTATCTTAAAAGCAAAAATTCTGCCCGTTCTAAGTTTAGACTTACTGGCTCTGCAAATCATCTTCCTAGCTATAAAAGTTTACGCAGAGAAGATAAAAAATTAGTAAATATTGCCCAAAAAAAAATATGTTGATTGTGTTGAAGATTCAATTAAAATGAATCTGAGAAAATCTTTCTGGTCATACATCAATGGGCTTAAAAAAATCAGGTGGTTTGCCAAATTCGATGCACTATAATGGATTCTCCTCAGCCAATAATTATGAGATTTGTGAACTCTTTGCTCACTATGTTTCTTAATTTTATAGAATTTCAACTGCTAAAAATTCTGATCACACTAGCGCTTTATCCTTAATTTTGCTCTTTGCCTATGTAAGTCCTCTTGACGTAGAGCCATTACAAAAGGTCTAAACAATCACATTGGCTGTGGTTTGGATGGAATCCCTAATATTTTTGCCAAATCTTTGTCATCTTCTATGTGTATTCCCTTGTGCATTATTTTCAATCGTAGTCTTTCTGACAATCAACTTCCTGTTCTTTGGAAAAAGGCGAAGGCATTTCCCGTTTACAAATCGGGTGATAAGTCTAGTATATCTAATTATCGTCCTATCTCCCTACTTCCATTTTTTAATAAGCTTTTTGAAAGAATTGTGTAAGATCAGGTGTATCCCTTCTTATTTCCATGCTTTGCTAGTGTACAGCATGGCTTCATAAAGGTATGTCCACTCTTACGAACTTGCCTTCATTTTCAAATACTATTGCGTCAACGTTCGATAAATCAAAGCAAGTAGACGTTATTTATACAGATTCTTCTGAGGCTTTCGATTCACTAGATCATCTAATACTTATTAAAAAACTAGGTGATCTTGGTGTGGGCTCATCTATTTTTCATGGTTCCACTCGCACATTGTCACCCGTAATTGCGTAGTCACTGTGAATTCCCAGATTTCCATTCTCGGCGCATTATTATTCCTTGTTTTTACCAATGAACGTTATTAAAAACCTCTACGCTTATGTATGCTGACGATTTGAAAATTTTTGGAGTGATTGAGCCTTGGAAAATTGTGTCTGTTTACAACTCGATTTACAATTTTTATAAGACTGGTGTACGACTAATCGTCTGAAACTAAATGTGAGCAAATGTCATCGTATGACTTACTCACTGAGAAAGTTTACCATTCCTTTCGATTATTCCATATCTAGTCTTTCCTTGGAATCAGTCGATCTCCATAAAGATCTTGAAGTACTCTTTGACACTAAGCTGCGTTATGGGCGACATATAGCCCAGGTGGTTTGCAAAGCCACTCGAATGTCAGTTTTTGTATTAAGATCCACCAGAGGCCTCAAAAATATTTCTTCCTATATTTGTTTATTCCTCTAATTGGTTAGAAGCTAATTGGAATATTGCTAGCAAGTTTGGAGAAGTACATTGTTTTCCAATAAGAGGTGTTATTTTGAAATTAAAAGAAAAATACCATTTTTTAATATAAATGATTGGATGTGTATTTCATTATAAAGGGGAAGGTATGCCGTTAATAGTGGAAGCTAACATCAGGCAAATAACCACCCCATCTACGCTTACAGGACCATATCCTTTTCATGAAATTTTCCATAACCAAATCGCAAAGCGGCTGCCCTATGTCCTCGATAGCCTCACGAATTCCATCTTTGAGGTCTTGAATCGACGCTGGGCTCTTGGCGTAGACCTTCTCTTTCACGTGGCCCCAAAGGAAGAAGCCGCAAAGTGTTAAATCACAAGATCTCGGTGGCCAATTGTGATCACCTCTTCGAGAGATAACACGGTCCGGAAACTTTTCCCGTAAAAGATCAATGGTGTCGTTGCTTGTGTTGCAGGTAGCGCCGTCTTGTTGAAAGTAAACGTTGTCCAGTTCAATACCATCCAATTCCGGCTATAAAAAATCATTCATCATCTCTCGATAGTGCAATCCATTCACCGTAGCTGTTGCTCCAGCCATAAACCGCACCAAACAGTCACACATTGAAGATAGAGAGGTTTTTAACTCTTGGGTTTTCCGAGCCCCAGATGCGACAATTTTACTTGTTGACGAAGCCACCGAAGTGGAAATGGACCTCATCACTCAAGATGATTTTTCGATGGAATGCCGGATCATTTTCATGCATTTCAAGGATCCAATCATCAAAGACATGACGTTGTTGATTATCGACCGGCTTGAGTTCTTGTGTTAACTGAACTTTATAAGCCTTAAGACCCAAATCTGTATGGAAAATACGGTGTAATGACGTTTGTGGAATGCCTAATTCCAAAGAACGACGAGGAATGGACAAACCTGGGTTTTTTCAACACTTTCGGCTACAGCAGGAATATTCTCGGCTGTTCTTGAGTGACGTGCACGGGTTTTATTCTTCACATCACTAAGTTGTCCCAACAGCTTGAATTTTTCCATCAATTTGTGTATTGCGGTCCGACAAGGTGCTTCATGGCGACCCAAAAATGTTCGAGTTTTACGAACCGTCTCTGCCAAAATTTCACCATTTTTATAGTGAATTTTAATAATTTCAATGCATTGTTGAAGTGTGTATCGTTCCATCTTTATTAATGGCGTAGTTTTCATTTGTCAAATGTCAAAAAATGATCGCTTCAAAAGTGACATCTTACCGAAGTAGTGGGCTATTCAAAATAACACCTCTTATTGGAAAACCCTTCACTGTGGAGACTGTTCAACGTAGGCTTACCCGCTTCTCTTTAAATTTAACATCCCGTCTTCCCCTTATAATTATGGTCTATCCTTCTTGCGCATGCCTTCTTTAGTCTCGCGTCGTGTATTTCTTGATGAATGTTTGCTCTTTAAACTGAACCAAAAACTCTTGCCTATGAATCTTTGTAATGAGATATCCACCTATATTGCACAGCGCTCAAGTAGATCGCCCATGATTTTTAACGTTCCCTTTGCCCGAACCAATGTGTTTTATTTTCCGCCGTTGTTACGTTTGCCGCGTAAACACAACTCTCTTGGTCTTGGTCCGATACTTTAATCTTTTGCGCAATATAAAAATAAACTTGACAGTTCCTTCTTCTTTATAGTTTTGTAGTTTAACTTGAGCGTACTTTCTAGTTTTAACTTTCTTGCAATGTAACCTAATTTTTCTTGCTTTGTTTAGATAGGTGTTGGTATTTCATTCATAACTTCTTCGTGTTCTGTATTATAATTGGATTTTTCTAATCTATATTTTGAATTCGCTCAAGACATGCAAGAGCGGGCAGAGCAACTGCCTTTACCGTTTCATAGAGTAGACCTGGTTATTGTTGCCGAATCTCTGGAAAATGTTTGAGCACGAAGAGAGTTGTCGGTAAATATGGAAAATCTGAAACTTGCTTTATCCTGATTCTTAGAAAGTAACCCTTTATATAGGAACGTTCGGGCAACTTCGCTGATATTGTTCAAATCTCAAATGAAGAAACTAACCAAAATTTACCAGGAATTATTATTAAAGCTGATTGAGTTCAGCGTGTTTTTGTTTTGGAGTGTACAGACGCACGACTTTCGTGCGTAACTGTACTCGACGTAGCTACCGAGCGCGACTCGGTTTTCTTTATAAATACTCGAATGACGTTGGATTAAGTCAATTCGTCTCGATCGCTCCAGTAGCACGCTCGCAAATAAACGTCTTAATATTATTAAATCAAATAACAAAATTATTAAACTGAAATCAACGTTTATTTATTCACCTAAACTTAATCTCCCATTCCTAGTCTAACAGGTTATGGGCCCAGTTTACGTAGTAACTGTGAAAATTGGAGAACAAAAAAGTGGAAAAATTAGCTCGACGAGTCCCACGTGGTGCGGAACGGAGGTCGGCCATTGTTCGGTTGTGTCGATGTTAACGAGAGTGAAAACGTGCGGAGTGTAAATCGAATCCGTGATGTCAGTCGGCATCTCAGTAAAGGGCGTGAAGCCATTTGACGGAACGAATTTTCAAGGCTGGAAAGCGCAAGAAAATGCTTTATTTGTGATGAATGATGTTCTCGATGTCGTCGACGGCACGAGGCCAGAGCCTCCTGCTGGAAACGGACAAGCGGCCGCGTTGAAGAAAAATATAAAGGACGATGCAACGGCAAAGTTTATAATACTGTCGAATCTCGACGAGACGCAACAGATGTGTGTATTGTCTTGCGTTTCTGCGAAAGAAATGTGGGATAAATTGTGCCTAATTCATGAACAAAAAACCGCAACAAATAAACTAGGTTTGCTACAAAAGTTTCACACGTATCGAATGAGTGAATCGGATACGGCAGTTCAACATGTGGCGAAGGTGACAAACATGGCGAGTCAACTCAAGGACATCGGCGAAGATGTGTCGGACGCTACGATAATGGCAAAGATACTCGCGAGTCTCACCACGGGGTTCAGCACGCTGCAAGTAGCATGGGACAGTGAGGATCCGGTACGGCAGACTCTCGATAACCTCCAGGAACGGCTGATAAGAGAGGACGCAAGACTCAACGACGAAGAAGAAACGTCAGAAGCGCTGGCTGCGACAGCCCAAAATCGTCGTTCGCGAGGAACGAAAAGTAAGATTGAAAATAAAAAGACTGAAAATAAACAGGACATGAAGGAAGTGCAGTGTTACAAGTGCCAGGGCATGGGACATTTCGTGAGTCGCTGCCGAAACAAGCCAAAGCCACGCGATGGCGCCGAAAAAACACGTGACTGTGCATTCGTAGGTGAAATGAGCGGTTCGGTTGCGTCGGGCTTCAAAAGTGCGGGAACCGCGAAGGTGCTGTGGACAAAGACTCAAGTGATGAAGGCCGATCAGAGCGATGTCTGGCTGATTGACAGCGGCGCATCGCGACATCTAACTCACCGACGTGACTGGCTATCAGACTACAAGTCGGACAATACGGGTGCTACAGTATCGCTTGGCGATAATAAAAACTGCAATGTCTGGTGAAAGCACAGTGAAAATTAAAAACTTGATCGATGGAGTGTGGCAAGATACAAAAATCGAAAATGTGCTACACGTGCCAAAGTTACGAAAAAATCTGTTCTCTGTCGGAGTATGTACTAATAAGGGATTCCAAGTGCGTTTCGAAAATAATCAAGTTATCGTGGCGCGTGACAGTGAAATACTTGCCATGGGAATGAAGCAAAACAATGGCGTGTACAGAATGTTTTTCAAGGTCGCGCAGTAAGGGAGCAACTCAGAAGCCAATGTAGTTGCGACGAATTTAACCGAGTGGCACGAGCGTTTGGGACACGTCGGGAAGCGTGCAATTCGCGAATTAGTGGAAAAAGGACTCGAGAGTGGAGTAACATTTACAGACAAAAGTGATGTTTTATGTGAGCCGTGCAGTCTTGGAAAAGCGCACAGGTTACCCTTTAATAAGAAAATGGAGCGCGACAAGAAAATAAAGCCAGATGAAAAAATGCACTCAGATGTCTGTGGGCCCATGTCGACGAACTCGGTCGGAGGATCAAGGTTCTTTTTGACATTCAAAGACGAAGCAACAGGCTACAGGCACGTCTATTTCATGAGAAGGAAATCCGAAATATTCGAAAAATTCAAAACTTTCGAGAAAACGATCGAGAACAAATTCGGAAGAAAAATGAAGACTCTTCGCTCCGACAATGGTCGGGAATTCTGTAACGAAGAAATGGACAAATATCTTGAGGAATGTGGCATCAGACGAGAAACAACAGCGCCGTACAACCCGGAGCAAAATGGAAAAGCCGAGCGCGACAATCGGACGATTGTCGAAAGTGCCCGTACAATGATAATCGCGAAGAATCCTCCATTGACTCTATGGGCAGAAGCAGTAAATTGTGCAGTGTTCGTGTTAACTCGAACGGTATGGACGAGTGGCACCGTAACTCCATACGAAGCGTTAATTGGGAAGGTTCCGAACCTAAAGCAACTACGAATCTTTTTTTTAGGGAGGTGAAGGCATTAACGCCCGCCGAGTCTGGCAGTGTGGGACTCCCATGGAGGATACCCTTGGACTACCCACTAAACACCTCCCCTGTCAATCTGAGAACCTAGCCTGGAACCGTTTGACACATTACTTCGGGCCAGGTCTCGTTTTGTTACGCCGTGGGGCGCCTTCAAGCTGGGGAGTCCCTTTCCTAGCGGGAGGGGAAAGGGGAAGAGGAAATGCCAGAAGAGCGATCCCCCAGCCCCAGCGCCTCCAGCTGCTGTGAGTCCCTTTTATCTTTTAGGACTGCCCGAGCATAATGTGCCACCTGGTTCCATTTGTCAACCGATTCGAGCATCACGGCAACTATATTATCCGGGGTGAGCTCTCCAGTCTCCCTGTAGAGTTTCCTTCGCAGCCTGGCTCATTTGGTACACGCAAAAAATGTGTGACAGGCATTGTCCTCCTCACCTGGGCAAAACCGACAATCGGGAGACCGTGACTTGCCGATCTTGTGCAGGTAAGACTGAAAACACCCGTGCCCGCTCAAAAGCTGGGTCAGAAAGAAGTCAGTATCACCATGCCTTCGATTTAGCCACGGTCTCACATCCGGGATGAGGCGCGCAGTCCACCTTCCATTCGTGCAATTCCCCCGAGACTGCTGCCAATCGTTGAGCGAGCGTTGTCTCTCCTCGCGGACAACCATCTCCCTCGCATCCTCGTTTCGGCGCAGGTAAATAGCGTGTCCAGAATATCCACCCATCTAGCGGAGTTGAAGGCATTCCTGACGTCGAGTGTCACCAACAGGACGATCCGTCGCTTGGTGCGACTATATGCCTCTGCCTTTTGGACCGCGTTCACCACCTCTGCAATCGCATCAATGGTAGAACGTCCTGCTCTAAAGCCGTACTGCCGAGGAGATAGGTTCCCAGCAGCACGAATCGCGTCAGTGAGTCTTCCCTTGATGAGTTTCTCTAGCACTTTCCCAGCCGTGTCTAGCATGCATAAACTACGAATCTTTAGATCAGATGCATACGTACACACTCCGAAACAATTCACGCGAAAATTTGACGCTCGAGCAATCAAGAAAGTTTTTGTTGGGTACACGGAAGAGTCAATGAATTACCGGGTATACGATCCTGAAAAGAAAATGTTCAGCGTTGTTCGAAACGTCGTATTCAACGAGAAAATCGGGCCGCCGTCGGTAGAAGCGAACGAGAAGGAAGATGAATATGAAATATTTCTTCCAATGAACGAGGCACGAGAAGATAACGAAGGACATGAAATCGACGAGGAAGAAGAACACGAGAACAACGGTGAGGACAACGTCGACATCAGAGAACGAGAAGAAGAATATCACAACGAGGACAACGCACAAGAGAACGAGCAAGAAGAAGAAGATCGCGAAAATCGAAGAGTCCTGCGAGATCGAAACGCAATTCAAACTCCGAGAAGGTATCGGCACGATGCAAATGCAGCCGAATACGTGATTCCATTGACATACGAAGAAGCAACAAAGAGCACTGAAGCCACACAGTGGGCAAGTGCGATTCATGACGAATTTAAAGCGCATGTAGAAAATCGTACGTCGGAACTTGTAACAAAAACGCCGGACATGAGGCTAATCGATTCGAAATGGGTATTCCGCGTGAAGACGGACGTCGACGGGAAGTCACACCGCTTCAAAGCCCGATTGTGCGCGAGAGGTTTTCTTCAACGTGAAGGGATTGACTTCAAAAAATCATTCTGCCCAGTCGTGAGATATGACTCACTAAGGATTCTGCTGGCAACGATAGTAGCGAAAAATCTCAACGTAGTGCAGTTCGATGTTCAAACTGCATTTTTGTACGGGAAACTTGAAGAAACAATCTTCATGAAAGTTCCGGAAGGACTGAAGCTGAAAAAAGATGCAAGAAACGTCGTATGCAAGCTCGAGAAGTCTCTCTACGGGCTTAAGCAGGCTCCACGCTGTTGGAACCAAAGATTTACAAAGTTTCTGAGTGAATTTAACTTCAAAGAATGTGAAGCAGATAAGTGCGTGCTTACCGGGAAGTTTAAAAACGACGAAGTATATCTGGCGCTGTTCGTCGATGATGGGCTGGTAGCCTCAGACAATGTAGAAACACTTAAGAAAATCATTCAACGATTAAGCGAAACGTTCAGAATTACGATCGGAGATACTAACATTTTTGTCGGGTTACAGATTGAAAGAGATAGAGAAAAAGGAAAAAGAAATTGTTGTTGAATACGTTACATCTGCAAATCAAAGAGCAGATATGTTTACAAAGGCACTGCTGCGAGATCGCTTCAAGGATCTATGTTACAAGCTAAACATGATAACAGCAAACGAGAAACACTCGAATGGCGGTAGTATTAAAGCTGATTGAGTTCAGCGTGTTTTTGTATTGGAGTGTACAGACGCACGACTTTCGTGCGTAACTGTACTCGACGTAGCAACCCAGCGCGACTCAGTTTTCATTATAAATACTCGAATGATGTTGGATTAAGTCAGTTCGTCTCGATCGCTCCAGTAGCACGCTCGCAAATAAACGTCTTAATATTATTAAATAAAATAAAAAAATTATTAAACTAAAATCAACGTTTATTTATTCACCTAAACTTGTTCTCCCATTCCTGGTCTAACAATTATGCAGCCGGTGCCTTGCCAACACGTATATAAAAGACAATTTTTTGTTATTTAGGAGCACCATTCAATCTTACGGGACTCATTCCATCCAACAGACGGTACAAAATTTACTGAAAAAACTCGAAGGCAAGAGTGCACTTCTATGGCAACCATCACAAACTTTGCTACAACCGTTACAAACGTAGAACATTGGACAAGCAGCGATATACTCGTACATTGTGACAAAAAGGTACCCAGAAATTGCAAGTAAAACACAAAATATTTAATTATTCATCAAAACCACACGGAGCCAAATCTGGTGAATACGGTGGTTGATCGATGGTATTTATTGCGTTTTTGGCTTTAAATTCGGTAATAATAAAAAAAATCACAATAATCGCAGCGCGCTACTGAGGTGTACCGACTTAAGCAGCTGCTGTAAACAAACTGGTTGACAGATCGCACTCAAAATTGGTATAGTAATTAAGGAGAGTCTTACCAACATAACCAAATACTTTTTTGATATATTTACCCGGGGAATTCAAATTACAATTTCCGGGTACTTCGTTGTCACAATGTTGACTTGGTTTTTTTTTTGCTGGACATCGTTACTACATTACTGCTAAGATCGAGCCCTTTCAACAAGACGCAAAAATTGATTTCGTGGCTATTATTTTTGAAGTCGGTTAATAAAATAATAACGACATCATGGTGTATCCATTTGTTCTATGCCACCCAGAATGAAAAAAATTATTTTTTGGAGAACCGCATAAAAATTGGTTCAGCCAAACGCGAGATAATTGCGGACAAACATACGAGTATATATTTATATACAATCATATGGGTCATAGTGCACTCGTTAAAATAAACTACAATTCATGATTCTAGAATGCAATTCTCAGCTTCAAAATCCGTTGAAGAAAGATAACTGAAACTTAAAGATTCATTCCAACACGCAATGCTGGTAAATTCAGTAGTTGTGTAAATGATTGTCATAAGCTCAAGATGCTTTGTAGCCGATAAACAAAAAAGGAAATTATTAAAAATTGAATAAACCACATCCTGAAAGGTATCTCGGGGGGCACTTAGTTGAAAAAAAGCATTGCTTTTAGTAGTCTCCTCCCGCATTTCACGTTAAGTTAATTTTCTAATTAAATTTCCTTCGCTCCTTCAATAAACCGACCAAGACAGTGGTGCCTAACTTTGCCAATTTGAGTTGGAATATATACCATTCTTGGAAATGAGCTCAGTACAGTCAATTTTATGTAATACTTAAATCAATCAATGAAGATCGGTTTCACCGGAAAAAGGAAGTCGTCGAAATTTAATAACTATCGCATGATTTTACAATTGATACAATGAGTTTGTGATCAAATTTTTTCATTTTATTAACTTAGAGACATAAACTCCAAACATTATTTCCGAACCACTGGAAAACGGACTATCTTTCAATCATCACTTTCCCAGGAGCTCGCAGCTATGTAAACGGGAAGCAAATTCTGCATATGAGCGTGAGTGATGCCAGTGACTTAATCAAGGTCCTCTTCCTTTCACAACGAGCTAAATTGATAGTGGTGAAGGCAGCTCGCAATAAAACTGTCGGGAGCTATTGAACTGCACAGAAATAGACGAGGAGTCATTCACGCCGAGTGACATGAAATGAAACTCTGAGCTAACTATAGCTTGTCCATAGTCGAGTAAAGGTACATATACTCGGATATAATATATGGAGTTTGCTCAAGAGGAAGGGATTCATTTCACACAGGTGCAAGAGGATATTCACGATTTTGCACCTTCTTGTGTGGCAAGACGTAAAGAAAACTAGTCCTTCTCTTCTTCTGACAGAAAGAGAGTTCGTTCAATAAGTTTCTATTTGATGTACGAGTATATTAGAAGCCATTGAAAGTAGAAACAAATGTAGTAATGTGAATATATGGTATTAATTTAAATTTGCTTGACCTAAATTCTGTTGGTTTTGATATCCCTTTAAATCTATTTTAAGGATTCTTGTATAATATTCCAATGACTTCAAATTTCCCGTTAAAATTCCTTGAAACTTCAATTAATTCTCCCCATCACGCCACACCCGCAGCAATTACACAATGCAGCAATTAAAACTAAAATCAATTGCAATTTTTCTTTCCGGCTCACCCTTTCGCCGACCGCCATTCATGCTTTCCTCCTAATTTCTCTTGAGTTTGTCGAATGACATGAAGAAATTAAATTGAGGTGCATTCGTGCAATCTAACCTACGAAGGTGTGTTATCAGCAATGAAAGCAGAACAAGATACTGCAAATAGAAAAAAACCGATGAAAAGACAATGTACTCGTAAAACGGGAAAGAGAAAAGTTATACGAAATGGTACGCTCTCTTGATTAGAGTGTTATCTACCTGGTCACCCAGTGCCAGCGGGAAAAGAAAATCACATGGAAAATTCAATTCACTGGCTAACTAATAAACTAAAGAAAGCACTTACGCTAATGAAAATTTGTTAATGACTCTTGCTAACATACAGCGCGAGATTGTACGCGTCGGAATTCTTTATTGGCATTTGATAGAGAAAAAGTATCAAACGGAGGAAATAAATGATAGGAAGAAGTAATAGGAGATGCGGTTTTAGGGTCAGATAAAGGAAACATGTGAGCGGAAATGTTATTTCAAATATCAAAGCTGATAATATTGATTGATGATTGAAGACTGTTCGATAAACATGAAAGTTCAATATCGTAATTTATTAAAGAAATAAATGAGCCATACTGATAATTTTTTTTCAGATACTTAACATGAACTTCAACTTTTGTCTAAGTTTTTGCTTTGAATATATCAAATGGGGTTTTTCTGAGTAGTAAATATGCATTTTGCAATGCAAGTTTTTGCCAGAATGTTTGGGGTCGAGCAAAAGGTCTTGTTGTCCAACGAAAACTTTTTTGCCCAACATTTTAAAAAGCTCGGAAAATTAATCATTTTAGGTTAAATTTAACAGTATTTGTGTCATTGAGGAGAAAGAAATTTTCACATTCTTTCGAATAAGTAGAAATGTCAACGCAAAAATCGTTTTCATAGCAATTTTTCAATGGCTAAAAATCGAGCATAGAATGCAAAATAGGACTCTTTTGACACTTTTATTCCTTGTCAGACACACCTGTGTTCATGTGAAAACTAATTATCATCTGCTGATCCAGATTAGTTATCAAATATGCTGCTGTGTCCCTTTGCAACAGTCTGAATGTGTTACTTACCATAAAACTCAAATATTCAATAGCTTGAGGTCGCTGATAGTAATGATTATCATTGATCGTCCAAAACATTTTAAAATGGTATTATATATGTTGGTGTTCCTCTTGTTTGCAAGACCGATTTTTGTCAAGTTTAGTCAATACATCGGTATAAGGCGGCACACAAAATAATGTGTATTCATCCTTTTATGAATATCTAGTCCAATTCATGATCAGCTCTCAGAGATACAATAATTCATGTGATACGACGCATTAAAAAAACTTGAGTAACTCTCTCTTCAAATAACTTGCCGATAGGGTAAACAAGTTGGGCAAACAGACCTACGCTCATGTCAGAAGGGTTTTGTATTCAATTTACAAAATTCAGTCACCAGATCGAATCAAATCAAGAAACATGTCAAAGACGATTTTATTGGAGAAAATATGAAATACGAAGATCATACTATTATTAACAAAGTTGAATGAATTTCGACTTCTGAGGTTTTTGGTATTGTTATACTCCCTTGATAATTATCCCAGATGTCCATCCGCGACGGAGGAAACATATTTTTTCATGTATTTCGCCCCTGTGCCCCCACTGAGGCAAAAACTGACAGTTTAACAACTGTTTTGAAAAGCTCCCATGAAAACTTTCATTTCATACTCATATTGGCTACGTTTGATGAATTTTTTTTTCAGGAGGCACTCTCCTGTACTGTTATAATCGATTAATGGCCAATTTTTTCGAATCCTGGAATGGTTACAAACCCCTTTTGCTAGGAGCTCTCTCCCGCCTCCTTGACTTGTTTCACTTATGAGCATTAATTGTAGTTACTCATCTTCAGTCATTAATTAAATTGAATCAAGTGCTCAAAGCATGCACCTTAAACGTTGAAGTTGGGAAAAAATAACTCAAAATTATTCAATCTTCGCATTTAAAACAGCCACTATTTTGCTTTACGATTACTGATCCCACTAACTGAACCGATTCTCAAAGATATTCATGATACCTATCATTCCTGAAACTTTCATACAAATGCTAGCAAAGCCATAGCCATATGTTGCCATAGTAATAAATGCAGCGCATATTGTTCCATAGTAATAAAGGAAAATTCAAACCGCTATAACTTCGCTAAATATGATTCAATCTTTATGAAACTTTCAGAATAGATCAATCTTATAAATAGACATCTACTTACTGATTTTCATTGAAGTTAAGGATACCGTTAAGAATTTATTCAAGAAAATATAAAATCGATAAATCATACTATTACTGACAAAGTTGAGTGAATTGCGACTTCTCACGTATTTGTTGTTGTTGTACTCACCAAGGCCTACATTCCAGATTTTTTGGATCACAGGTGTCCAATCGCGAGGGGGGGGACACAAATTTTTCGTGTATTTCCCCTCCCTGTGCGCCCCTCGAAGCGAAATTTGCCAAACTAAGACCTGTTTTGAAAAATTCTCATTTCATTTGATACCCATATCGGCTACCTTCAATGAAATTTATTTTCGGAGGGTCACTCTCCTATATGGGGAGACCCCCCTTAAATACCTTATAAAATTTTTTTTGTAGTTGAACTTTGAAGAGATCACCACTTTACACCTACACACAAATGTTTCTAGCTTAAGCAGTTTCCGAGAAAAACTGCTGTGACGGACGGACGGACAGACTGGTCGCGAAACTAGTAGGGTTTTGTAAAATTATTTTACAAAACCCTAAAAATGCTCTAAGATATTGATCTGGAAAAAATCTTTAGGTCCACGCTTAAATCAGTGCTCATTAAATGATCCTTAAGTCTTTTCTTAACTACCAAAAGTGAGTTTGCTTTCTTAACCATTTCTAGAAGATAGCTTTATGTGCGTAGAGCGTCATACATGGCATCGTTCTTTAGACGAACCGGTCTATCAAAAGGTATGCGAATTGATTTGTATTACTTGAAACATATGGGTTGATTTGCGATATTTTACTTAATTGTGTTCGGTTCAATCCATTAGCTTTTAAGTATTTGAACATGAATTTCCTAAAGATTAATTATTCTGGTGATTGGTAAACTAATCTAGTTCGAGTGAACATTGGAGCAGCCTGGACATAATATTCAGAAGTTGCTTTGCTGATTGACTCCAAATAACTACTCTATAATGATGTATAAAATTTACTTTCCCAATAACGCAAATTAAAAAAAAAACAACAAAACAAACAAAAAGCGTTTTGTAGTTATAAAGCATATATATATATATATATATATATATATATATATATATATATATATATATATATATATATATATATATATATATTTTGAGGGTAAGTGTTCCCTTTTCATCAGTGTCCTACTCTAAGGCCTAGTAAAAATATTACCTCACTTAAATACCTAAACATATAAGCTCTTGTAATTAGTATACCTAGCTTTATATACACACCAATCCTTCTACTTATTTAGACTTAATCCTATTATCTAAAAACATTTGATTATCTTTTTTTAACTCACTTAAACTAATTACATAACTTGTCCCGTTGCTTCCTCAGAATTTTCCCTATTATAAGTTACTAAGATTACCATTACCCTTAGCAAATATTACTTATCCCTAATTACCTCTAGCATCTTGGAATATCCGTTTCCTAAATCATCGTTCAGCCGTAGACTTTCTAGTTGTCTCAATATCCATAGACTTTCGTAAGCGTCTAATTTCCTGACACTATTCACATCCTGTTACGACTTGCACATCTTCCCAATCAATCTTATGATTATTCGATACGATGTGCCTCGCCACCGATGATCTGATTACTTCGATAGGTCCTTGTTTAGAAATGAACTTCTCCGCTTCCTTGATGTGCTCATTAAATGAGCGCATTGTTTGTCCTATATAGTTTTTTTGGCATACTTGGCGGGTGATTTTATAAATTCCTAATTTTTTTCTCCTTGAGCCTCTTGTCCTTCGTTGTGCCTAATCTTGGTACACGTTTTGAGCTTTTAATGGTTGGTATTGCCGCGATGTTCACTGTCTTCAGCATCTTTTTGATCCGCCCAAAAACGTTAGAGTATGTTATTGTTGCTCTCTGAGTGTTCTCCGATTTTTTGTTTTGTGCGAATAACGTAGAGAAAGATTCCGCTTTTAATCTCCTTTACATTTTGTTCATGATAGAAGGCACCAATCCCGTATTGTATCCATTGATTTTCGCCGTATCAAGTATGAACTTACGCTCCTGATCATACCGTTCCTTAGTGTTCAAATAATTTTTATTTATTTAATTATTTTAGTTTTTTTCTCCCCCGATGGAAATTAAAGTTGCTTTAGCCCCTGTAGGTATTGGGGAACGGTATATAATGGAAAATGGGTTTTTATTCACTCCCATACAGGTTAAGGTCTAGCTCGATGAGCAAAAGTGGCTGGTCCTGTGTTGGCGTGCCATCGTTTTTCGGCCAGAATTGGGTGACCTTTTTTAGGAGCTCCCCTGGTAACACTTCTAAAACTTGGGACTGTTTCGCAGTGGAGTCTTTGAAGGGGGTTCTCTTGTGGTACTGCGTTCCGGGGCATAGCTAAATTTCTTCTACTCGTGACTTCCGAGTATAGAGATACTGATTGTGCTGATGTTTTTTTTTGTGGTAGGGAGGTGAAGGCATTTACGCCCGCCGAGTCTTGCAGTGTGGGACTCCCATAGAGGTTACCCTTGGACTACCCACTAAACACCTCCCCTGTCAATCTGAGAAGCCGTTTGACACATTACTTCAGGCCAGGTCTCGTTTTGTTACGCCGTGGGGCGCCTTCAAGCTGGGGAGTCCCTTTCCTAGCGGGAGGAGAGAGGGGAAGAGGCAATGCCAGAAGAGCGATCCCCCAGCCCCAGCGCCTCCGGCTGCTGTGAGTCCCTTTTATATTTTAGGACTGCCCGAGCATAATGTGCCACCTGGTTCCATTTGTCAACCGATTCGAGCATCCCCGCCACTATATTATCCGGGGTGAGCTCTCCCGTCTCCCTGTAGAGTTCCCTTCGCAGCCTGACCCATTTTGTACACGCAAAAAATGTGTGACAGGCATTGTCCTCTTCTCTTGGGCAAAACCGACAATCGGGAGACCGTGACTTACCGATCATGTGCTGGCAAGACTGAAAACACCCGTGCCCACTCAAAAGCTGGGTCAGATAGAAGTCAGTCTCACCATGCCTTCGATTTAGCCACGGTCTCACATCCGGGATGAGGCGCGCAGTCCACCTTCCCTTCGTGCAACTCCCCCAAGACTGCTGCCAATCGTTGAGCGAGCGTTGTCTCTCCTCGCGGACAATCATCTCCCTCGCATCCTCGTTTCGGCGCAGGTAAATAGCGCGGCGCTCTCTTGCAAGGAGGGCGACAGGTATCACGCCTGCAATCACTCTCACCGCTGAGTCGGAGACTGTTGGATACGAAGATGCAATTCTCAGTGCTCCTCTTCTCTGTACCTGTGCCAATCGTTTTCGGTATACCTCCTTGCTGAGAGCGTCGCCCCATACCTCTGCTCCGTACAGTAGCACTGACCCTACAGCACTCATCAAGAGGCGTCTTCTTGATGGGCTGGGTCCCCCTACGTTGGCCATAAGTCGACTCAGAGCCGATATTCCCGAAGCACCCTTCTCAGCCGTTGCCCTGATTTGCTCAGAGAAACTCATCTTCGAGTCGATCAGTAGCCCCAGGTACTTCACCGCTGGCTTCGATTCGATTTGTATATCTCCAATACTGATCATCCTTACTCTAGGGATTCTCTTTTTTGTCAAGATAACCACTTCGGTTTTCTCCAGTGCTAAACTCAGCGCACGAGCAGTCATCCAGTCCCTCACTCGGCGCATTAGCATACCTAGCCTAAGTTGCGCTTGTTCAACGGTGCGTCCGGCGACCAGAGCCGCAACAGCATCTGCATAGCCGACCAAGCGCGACTCATCTGGCATCTCAAGTCTCAGTAGCCCGTCGTAAGACACGTTCCACAGGTCCGGACCAAGGATAGATCCCTGGGCAACACCCGATGTAATTTCCATCCTTCGTTGGCCCTGTGTCGTGTCGTAGAGCAGGCTTCGGTCCTTAAGGTAGTTCCTCAAAAGCCGCATTAGATATTCTGGAACTTGAAAAAAGTTTTCCAGCGTGTCCAGAATATCCACCCATCTAGAGGAGTTTAAGGCATTCCTGACGTCGAGTGTCACCAACAGGACGATCCGTCGCTTGGTGCGACTATATGCCTCTGCCTTTTGGACCGCGTTCACCACCTCTGCAATCGCATCAATGGTAGAATGTCCTGCTCTAAAGCCGTACTGCCGAGGAGATAGGTCCCCAGCAGCACGAATCGCGTCAGTGAGTCTTCCCTTGATGAGTTTCTCTAGCACTTTCCCAGCCGTGTCTAGCATGCATAACGGGCGGTATGCAGACGGCGATTCGGGATTTCCCTTCCCCTTGCTGATCAGCACGAGCCTCGCCAGCTTCCATCGTACCGGGAAGACCGCGTCCCGTAGGCAAGCGTTGAATGTGCTGAGCAGCAAGTCAGGACAATGGTGATAGACGAGCCGCAACACCTCAGCTGGAACACCATCTGGACCTGGAGCCTTCCTCGCTTTCAAGGAGAGGACTGCCTCCTCCAGTTCCAGCTGTGTGAAGAGTGGGCACTCTACTGCTGTTTCAGAATGGACAGCGTCAACACGGACGGGATGGGCACTATGGCGTCCATCTTTTCCGCGTCATGTAGACAAGGCTTCCGTAGGACACCAAGTTTCCCCATGACCAGCTTGTAGCCAAGGCCCCACGGATCTTTGTTCACATTGTCCACTAGGTCTTGCCAGCAGCGAGCCTTGCTACTGTTGATCAGTTTGCGAAGGCATTTCCTGGCCGACTTTTATGCTGCCACCTGGTTGCATGCCTCTTCACGGTTCCGCGCCCGTTGAGCCTCACGTCGAAGCTTGTGACACTCCCTCCGCTTTTCAGCGATTTCAGTAGACCACCAGTACACTGGGGGCTTGCCGTGCCGGGGTCTTCGACGGGGCATAGAAGCGCAGCAAGCAGTCGTAACGATGCACATAGGAAAGTTCCCCACGTCTTGAGTTGCCAGTTCTTCCGTCCCCTCCGGAGCTCCCTACAGCGGCTCACCTGCTGTGAGAACCTTGACGAACCTCTCGACGTCCATTCTTCCAATGTTCCATCCAGTTGTAGAAGGCCGAGAGCACGGACGTCGGGAGATAGCATCGCTTATCTCAAGTAGAATGCACTGGTGATCACTGGCTGAGTAGTTCTCTAATACTTTCCAGTTGTGTATCCTCCGTACTAAGGTCTCCGAGGCGAATGTCACGTCCGGTATGCCAATACGGCGGAAAGTCGGTGTATTTCCGGAGTTTAGTACGACGAGGGCCGTCCTGGCCGCCATTTCCAGGATTCGATTTCCCCGCGGCACCGTCTGAGGCATGCCCCATTCGATTGCTTTAGCATTGAAGTCGCCCCCAACGAGCACTTTACTCTCTGCGTTCGAGACAGCGCCCTCCAGAGCATTAAGCTTGGCTTGGAAAGATGATATCGGCTCGTTAGGCGTTTCCACGCTGATTTTTGTGGATGAAATAGGTTAAAACTTTCACGAGCTTATTTCACGAAGATTAATTCAGGTTTAACACATGGATAATAAAACGTTCTACCAGTCGGGTAAATATAATAATATCAAATAAACCTTCCTACACTATAACTCGCGACACACGCTGCCCGGTTTTTTACCCTTTTGGAACTATCGGCACACTCCGGGACTTCCTCATGCGTGGCGGCCACTACCTCCACACTTCAATTCCATGTGGCTGTCAAATTCTGTTGGCATCCCACGACAAAATAGATGTGGGATGTGCACTGGTCGCAACCAACGTAAAATGACAAGCCACCTAGCAGCAAAGTGTTTTGGTAGTGGTCACCAGCGGCGTCGCGTGATTCATTACAGTACACACTAAAGAAGGTGATCTCTGAGCACCGAACCCACACGAAACCATCTCCCCGTCCACAACTCTCCGCTTGAAAGTCACTGTTCCGAACCCAGATAGCGGCAGTACCAGTTTCATCAGAGTACCATAAAGTAGGACTTTTATTATGGTGTTGCTCACTCAGCAGCAAGAAGTCGGCTTTCCTGTCCCTCGCAAACTGCTCAAGCAGATTTTGGGCGGTTGAACTGCGGTGTAGGTTTAGCTACAGGATGCGGGTCATCGAAGCTCTGATTTGGCCTTGGCTAGGGCTTCCTGGAACACCCGACATTTTCCTGATCCCAAGACGTGCCCAAAATCAGATTTTGGATCAGCATCCTTGCAAAGAATACAGTGTGCCTCCTTCGAACACTCTTTTCTTTTATATCCCATTTCACCGCATTTGTAACATAGGGAACTTCTATTGGGTCCTTTGCATACTTGTGTGGTGTGACCATAACCAAGGCATTTGAAACATTGAAGAGGCGTTGCTCTTCGCCGTATCCTACAGACAACCCACGCTATTCGTACTTTGCCCTTGTTCAGGAATTGTTCGGCGTCCTTTTCGGTCAAGTCAACTATGGCCATGCGTTGTCCCCTGTTGTTTTCCGGTGTCAGTCTCGTTTTGATCCTTCCCACGCTAGGGAACTTCCTTTTGATGGCCTCTTCTACCTCGGCCAGATCCGTCACGCAGTCAATGTCCCGTATTTCGATCGTTGCCGTCGGCTCGAGCGGGGCTATAGTTGCGCTTTTGCCGAGGACTTTCTTTGCTGCGTCGCAGAATGCTTCTTTATTGCCGGCCTCTGCTCCGAATTCGACCAGTATGTGGCCCGACCGCGTTGGTCGTACTACTTTAATGGTAGTATTGGTGTCTTCGGGCCTTACGTTTCCCCTGATGTCCCGCAGCACCTCCGCGTAGGAGCACCTCCGCGTAGGATTGTGCTGATGTAGCCGTTACTATTGGGGTTTGGATATATGCGAATGATGGGGTTGAAATGGGGGTTGCTCTTTTATTTTTTAAAAGCGCTATCTTGCCTGCCAATCTTCTCCTCTCCGGGCGTCCGGGGAAGTTTGAAGGGTGGCCTCTCTCTTTGCAGAGGACACAGAAAGGTGAGTTACTTGTTTTGTCGATGTCCTTTCTTGGGCATTCTTGGGGGTTGTGGTCCTCTCCACTAGCTACACATCTTGCCTGGAAGGCACAATTCGCCGAGACATGGCCGAAGCGCTGATATCTATAGCACTGAAGCAGGTTACTCCTTCTGGGCTTTTCCCATGTCGCTTTCTGATAAAGGATGAAACGGAGCTTAAGGAGGCGGTCTTGTTCTTCTTTTTGGTTAAGGTTTATTTTTTTTAAGTCTAAGTTCACGCCATTCGCTTTAGACCAGCCGGTGGTTAAGGGTGAGACATTGTCGATTTTAATGTCCGGACATTGTATTTCGATGTCTTCTCGAACCTCTTTAGCTCCGAATGTCGAGTCTACACCTCCAAGTATGACTGTACATTTTTTGCGTTTCGTTGGTGTGAAGGAGTAACCTTCCACTTTAGATCTGCGGATCAAATCCAGTAATTCAGCATGGATGGCGACTTTGTCAACTGTCATTTTTAATTTGCTCGCGCTCAGGCGAGTAATTCTATAGTTCGTTGTGGGGCTCTTTTCCATGACGTTTTGAACTGTCATTGCAGTGATTCCTTCTATGAATATAGCGGGACACCATGACTTTTTCTTTTCAGGGGCACACGTTTTTTGCTTAGAGGTTAGCTTTTCCTCACCCGAAAGAGGCGCGTATGGGGGTTTGGATTATGAGGGGATGGTGTTTGGATAAGAATGGGTAACTTTCTTTTAATTGCCAATTTACCTTGAACCGTTCTAAATCCTTCCGACTCCCTGTTGATCAGGTAGATTACCCTGTTTGGAACGTTTGTTCCAGCTTGCTCTACTTCCGTTGTTGCTGACGGTTGTATTTCTTTCTTGACCGCTTTCGTTCTTGGTGGGTGCGCCTTCTCGTTATTGTCCGCATCGGACCATCTTTGAATAGTTAAGGACTCGCTTTGTACCTCTACTGTTGCCAGTTTTCCGGGCTTGATTTCCTTTGTTCCGATGCACTTGTATTTTATTTTCTTTAGTACTTTGATTTTTGATGCCATAGTGTTTTCGCTTGCGATGTGTTCGGTTTAACGACTCACCATTGACTCTCTACTAACACCTAAAATAATATGTAAAAATTGACAATGATAAATGCACCTTAAGAATAAATACTTGAATTGACACATACCTTTCACTAGAATTATTTAAAATTTGAAGAAAAAACACGTATTTGGAATAAAATTTCCCATTTTTTGTTCAAAATACTTGCTAAATAATTTCACGGTATCCTTATCTGTTTATATTGTATGGTTTTTGTTATCTTCTAAGAAACATTAAATACTCGAAAATAATATCAAAAATATATGTATTGAGAGTGTAGAATGTCAATGATCAAATGACATTCGCATTAAGACCTGATATTTTTTGTCACGATCCGTACAATTTGAGTTGAAAGTACCCGGAACCCACTTAATGCGAGTCCCCACACTGAAACGCAGTGTGCAGTACTTATTCAGCACTGTCAATCAAAACGCCAGCATTCAACCTCCAGCTTTTGTGAAATTCAACTCATTTGGTTATGGTTTATATTAAATGATAGCATTTTAAAAGCCTTGGGGTTAAAATAACCCGCCGTTGTATGCCGAAGATTAAATCATCAGCAAAATACCTCAAGTATTTCAAACCTTTCTCATGTGGTGCGGTTGTTTGTAAGGCCCTTCTCGGCCCTCTGTTTCCCGTAAATAGCGCGTTAAACTGTCTCGGTCCATTGACCGCGCCCTCCAATTTCGCAATCCGAGCAGCGATGAATTGTCTTCGTCGAACGAGTCGAACAACGTTTCCTCGGACTCCCCACTCGTCTCCACCCTTCAGTTCTCCTAACGAATATATTTTTGGGTATCCGTTGTGCGTCCATACGATTCATTAGTCCAGGCCATTGCAGTTTCTGTAGTCTTACAATCGTTGAGACCTCCGGCTCGTCAAAAATTTCATACAGCTCATGGCTATATCCGATTTGCCATTGGTCCCCGTCTAGCTGGTCCCCGTCTAGCTTCGCTCCGATTATTCGCCCCAGGACCCGTCGCTCAAAGGCGGCAATATAAGTGCGGATGCTTGGGCAAGGGTCCATGTTTCACACACATACAATAACTCATGTCTTATCACAGATTTGTATACTTGGAGCTTTGTTTTCCTGTGTATGCAGATCGTCAAAACAGAAAAAAAAATATATTATTTGCGAGCTGTATTCTTCGTTTTCGTTATTTTGGCGCCTTACTACACGAATTCGCTCACATTTTCGATATTGTATTCGCCAAGTGTGATATTTTGAGTATTTGAGGTAGTTTACCTCGACTGCGTCATGAGCATTGTTTTATTTTCGTTGATTTGTAGCCCTACCAGTTTTGCTTCGCTGTCGAGTTTCAGGAAGAGTTCTTTGGCAGTTGTTAATGACCGTGACAAAATTTTGATGTCATCCACATAGGCTACCACTTGGCTCGACTTGTATAGTAATGTACATCACGTATAGACAGGTATCTTCCTTACGACGTACTCCAGAGCAAAATTGAATAGCAATGCAGCCAGTCTATCTCCCTGCTTTACTCTGATATTTGTGTCAAAGGAATCGGTGAGTTGGTTATTGAAGCAGACTTGAGGGGATCGTCGACTCATCGTCATTTTGGTAAGACGGACTAATTTGGCTGGAAAGCGAAAGCAAAACATTATTTGGTACATTACATTACGATCAGCACTGTCGTATGCTTGCTTAAAGTCAACGAAAATTTGGTGTACGTCTATGTTGAACTCCTAGCATTTTTCAAGTACCTGCTTGACAGTGAACAAACGGTCTATTGTCGTTCTTCCTGCTCTAAAACCACCTTGATACTCCCCAATATACTGTTGGCGTATGATCCGATTTTATTTTCTAAGATCTTTGAAAATATTTTGTACGCCGTAGAAAGAAGTGATATGCCTCTATAATTTTCGCATTGTAACTTGTCTCCTTTTTATGGATAGAGAATATTATTGATTGGTTCCATTCGTTCGGCATATGTTTTTGTTGCCAAATGTACTGGATGACTTTGTGAATGGCTTGATGAACACTACTGCCACCATTTTTGGGGAGCTCCACTGGAATGTCATCGACACCCGGCGCTTTATTATCTTTTTTGGCTTTGATGATGGAAACTTCATCCAGAGTTAGTGGGGCTAATGGACGCTCTCCGCAAACATCTATAGACTCCGATGGTCTGGAGCTGTGTAGAGGATTAAGGAGGTTCTTGAAATATGATGCCCATCGTTCCTTAATCTTGGTGTCATCAGCGATGATATTGCCGATGTTATATCGACAGAGCGTGGTTTTAGACTGATAAACCCGTTTTAGGCTGATAAACCCATTTCAGGCTTTTCACTACTTTGTATGCTTGTCTTGTGTTGTTGCTCTCTAGACTTACATCAATTGGCTGTCATAGTCTTTTCTTTTCTTAAATTGACTTATCTCATTCGCTACTCTTCCGAAATTTTCATTGTATTCTCACTTCGTCCTGGTTTTCCTACCTACGTATTCTTTGTAAGCCTGATTCTTTTTATCCAACGCATTCTGGCACTCGTCCTCGAACCAATCATTTCTTTTGCGCTGGATTTGATGTTCTGCCGCTTTAACTTCCTTCGAGAGCTCGTTGCTTGTCTTCAACGATGCGTTTGATAAGATGCGAGCCAGCCGGTTGTCGAGATTCTCCTTGAAATTTTTGGCCACAGACTCCGTTTGGAGCCTTTCGATATCAAATTTTTGTATCGGGCTGGTCTTCGCCAAATATGCCTTTGACATACGAAATCGATAAGTTAATTTGATCAAGTAATGATCTGAGTTACATTTGGCTCCTCGGTATGACATCAAGTATTCTTGAGACCCAACGTTGTTGGATCAAAAGATGGTCGATCTGGTTTTGTGTGTTGCCATCCGGTGATACCCAGGTCATTTTATGAATGCGTCGATTAGGGAAGCAAGTCGAAAGTCTCACTAGATTTATGCTACAAGCAAAGCCAACTAGGCGCTGGTCGGTCCCATTTGTTTCATCGTGGAAGCTAAATCCTCCAGTCGTTCCCCGATGAGATATCTCATTGCCGACCTTAGCGTTGAAATCATCCAGAATTATTTTTGTGTCGTTTGAAGCAATGATTCCACTAGTCTTTCCAGGTGGTTGTAGATCGTTTCCTTCATTTCTTCGTTCTTTTCTGCGGTCGGGGCGTGAACATCGATCAGGCAGATTTCGCTTATATTCCGATCGCATGCAACCGTTCGTTTATAGCTTTGAAATCAAAAACATGCGATTAGAACTTCCTATCCATAATGAACGCCACTCCGTATTCTTGTTTCCAGTAGGCCTCCCACTTTTGAATATTGTGTGCGATCTCATGTCTTGAATATAATCTCCAGTCCAGTTCGTTTCCTGGATTGCCAGTATTTTTAATTGATATTGACTGGCCTGTTGTAAAAGGTCCTTAACAGCGCCAAGGTAATTGAGTGATCTGTCATCGCAGGATCCAATGCCATAGTCCTTTTTCCTATTGCGAGGTCGTTGCCCTGAACCCAATCCATTCCGAGGCCTATCTGCAGGTTTCGAAACAATTTAAGGTTTTCCAGGAACGGGGAGTTAGCCCGTCGCCCAACCTCCATTCCGGTGGCATGGTTATTATTTCGATTCCGTTATCAGGCGGAGAAGACTCACCTTCTTCCTTTTACGTCCCCACAAATGAGGTGTAAGTAGGATGTAGAAGCAGAGCTGTAAATGTATTTACAGTTATTAGCATTTCTCGGCATTTAAAATCCCATAATTGGGGAACCAGTAAACTCAATGTGCCACCCCGAGAACTTTTGCGATCATTTAATCGGGGAGTTTTGAATGAGAAATCATGAAAGGTGTGGGTTGGGGAAACAAGGAGGTTCCTCCTCCTTTCTCAAACGGACGTGAGATCGTCTACGATAGAGTTAGCAACAACTAAAAACACCTAAAGAAGTGGCGGGAGCACCATCTTCGATGTATTCGCATACTTTTCGAAGCTACCACTGCAAATAATCCCGACTCCCTTTAAAATCTTTGAACAATACCATCCCAATCCCAATACTAACGTAACTACAAATAATTCGGCGTTTGACGTTTCATGCAATCCAATCATATACCGTGGTTAAGCAAAACATATGTAAATTTGGTTAGTTCATGTGTCATAAAATAAAAATCTACTCAAAGTAAATATATGATCTAGTGCTGTACTAAACAGCTTATAGTTTTAGGTCAGATATAGGAATAGATTTGATTTTTGTTTTCAAGTCGTAAGTCATAAGAGCAAATGGCATAGTCTATAATCGAAATCACTAATTTATACATATATTCTAAACTTATTTGACATCCATATACAGTCAAATGTCACGTAGGCATTAAGCATGCTCTCAAAATTTACTTGCTTATGAATTGAAACGCACTAAGGAGGGAGTACTGTGGCGTCATTAGCTACTCAAACTATCTAATTTGAATCTCTGTAAGAATCGGCTGGCCATAAAATTATATGTTCAATGTTGTTGCTCTGGCGATCTTACCGCCATATTGTGATCGTGATGTTCTGTTGGTTGTCCAATATATTTAAAAGGATTTTGTCATTATTTTGTGGACTTCAGTGGAGTAGGTAAATCTCCAACATTTTTCGTTTTATGTCCACAATTTTCTATGCAGGAACTGTTCATTCGAATGCTATGTAGGTAAGTCCTGTTTTCACTAAACGATCATTGATAATTTTTGACCAGCTTCCAAAGGAGAGAAGCTTATCAGTTTCAGCCTTAGGTATGCATATTGTTGATTTTTTATGGCCTTGTGAAAGTAATATTGTATTACAGAGGTCTAGTTCCGCATCGACTATGACTATCCAAGATATGTTCGTGTGTGATAGCAAGTTTGCTCAGAAACGATGGAATCTAAACTGGTCAAATTTTTGTTGAAGCATCAGGAGCAGTATTTCTCAAAAATTAGGTCTCATCGATAGTTTAAAAAAATTTTAAGGATGGTTTCCCCTCATTGTGGTGATTTGGAGGAATTTAAATGTCCGTGAAGAACTGCAGCGATAGTATGCTGCCTCGGTGAGTGAAGATGTTGGTGCTTTCCGGAATTGGCCTTGTCTGAGGACGCGTGAATGCGCTGGCAGGCGATTATTGCGGTGTCGCGGGGCGGGTTCTTTTCCTCAGCACAAGGGCCCACTAGAGAAAAATTTCGCTTTCACAAATGAAATAGTCATAGGACTCGGTTCAACGGTGTCGAGGTAACCTACTGAAGGGATGTTTTGCCAAAGCAAAACGACAGACTCGGCCTGGCGAACGCGGGCGAGACGTGAGGATGTCGTCTTACCATGTATATTTACGGCCCCCAAATAAGAGTGGGGCATCCAAGTGGAAGCGGTGCACCCTATTAGGTAAATACACCAGTTATTCCGTTCAATAATCACTTTGTTCATGTATACTTTCTTGTGGCCTGCATCGCAGTGAATTACTTTCCTTCTGTATACTTTATAATAGCCTTCGTTCCTTCACTTAAAGCATGTTGCGTTAGTTCGCCAGCAGGCAAAACTAATCTTAAAGCTGTTTGTATATCCCGCTAGAAATTATTTGCTTTTTGTTAGATTGAACAAAACAAGCAGCTTTGGCAGCAATGCGCTCATAATAATTGTTCACGACATTCATTGCTTTAGCTGATATTCTAATTTTCGGATGAACTTCGTTCCACATTTATCACCATTGAGAATATTCTTACGAGCCTTTCCCAACTTCTCATCTAAATTCTCTGTCACTTTCAGTGGCATATTAAATGGAATTTGGAATTACTAATATATGTTTGTGTGCTTATTTCATTTCACCGGGTGATGAATGGTGGTCGGGGAAAGATTCCTCACACCGAGCGCAATGGGGCACGACCGAAAAACACTAGAACACACTTTTACATCGTGTTGTTTTAGAGTTGTCGCATAATCGATTAGATGTCTCGTTTCAGATTTGTATTCTTTAGAACTGATGACTTTTTGAAGCTGAGCTCGTCGTCGGTGATGGCCGTAAAATAGGTCTTGGCTATTGCCTCCATTATATTTGATGCACTGACCTACTAAATCTTACAAATCTAAACAGCTAAAACACTTTTCTACCCAATTTTTCAAAACTCCCTCAAATCCGAGTTTTTGTCGCGCTACTTTTCTTTTCAAACTTTTCGCAACCGCACATTTATGCACCGCGTTTGAATGAGATACTTACATTTTCTCAAGGACAACCATTTTACTTTACCAGAATCATCTATCCGAAAGAAAATCCCAGACCGAGCCACACGAAAAGTAGAGAAGCGTCACGTCACTCTTCGAAGCAAACTCTTTGCTTATCTCGACGAGACTCCCACATGCCCGCAGCGGAGTTTTTCTCGGCGAGCCCATTGCATCGTGGCAACGGTTTTTTTCCGATGAGATAAAACTGCAATTCTTCGCTAAATTGCATTGCAAAGGGGGGTTGCCGTCATGAAATTTTGAATTGTTATTTTTATTTAATTAAATTGTTTTTAATTGTTTCGCTGGGAAGCAATTCTTCTGGTAATGATAGTGCTCGTAGTGGTGGGTTGTAGTACGGGAAATGATGTTTTCTCCGCAAATGTTTTTCGAGCCGTTTGTCTAGGTGACCGCTCGATTTATACAATCGACTAAAGTAACTCTTTAAGGTACCAAATGAAAGGTTTTGATTTAAACTTTTCAAATCTGTAAATAAAATGTCAGTTTGCGAGCCAGGAGGACCAGGGGGCATATTTATTATTATCACCTTCAAAAGTATTGAGCCTGCAAAAATTGTTAAATGATTTATTTTTATTTTATGTTTCGAAATTCCTCTGCATTGTGAACCATTCGCTGGAATGTACGCAAGAAAAATCATTAATATCTTATCACTATTCAAATTCTTTTGGAACTTCCCGACCCGTATTATGTAGCTAAATGTTCTTCCCAATCACCTTCTCACCTCATCATTGAAAACTTTACCAAATCGTAGGCTGCATATTCCTTTCTTAGCGGGAACTTCATTCGATATTCAATGAATTTTTGAGTCACACAGTCACCTATTCAATATTTATTTCCAATATATTCTCTTATTGCATTCGACCCGGCCACCAAAGTCCTTTCGAGAAGAAGGAACTTTTTCGTCGTTACACAAATTTACTATACAAATTTCCATTGCAACAAGAATCATGAAAACTACACAAGTCAATTTTGAAACTTTATACTTGAAAAGTGCCGAAACAGGGAGTCGCCGGCAAATGAAAGAAAGAATTGAAAAAGTGAGAATAAAGGTCTTGGGTCTGTATGAAACTCAGGCGCTTGTAACAACACTTAAAAAGGATAAAGTTTTATGGGAATTCGTGATTCATAACTTTGTTGTCGTCCTTCACCCCTTAAAGCCAAGAAAACTTATTCAATATAGCCCCTTCGCGTTGGATGACGACGTGCTCCCTCTGGCTCGTGTTGACTTTCCCACTCAACCTACTCAATTTGTCATGCTGCAAGGATCTCCTTGCCAAACCGTTCATTCGATGATATACATCAAAATCACTCCAAATGCTTCCACGGCTGCCAAGTATCGAATGACATGAATTTTTTATTACAAAATATCACGAAGGTGTCTACCATCAATATGCCTCCTCCGTCTGTCGTCCTTTGAGGGACTCTGCTGCGGAAGGGAAACTGCTTTGAATGGCTGGAAAAAAGTGTAAAAGTAATAAGGTCGCATTCGAAACTGTTTTATGTAGAAAGAAAAACAAAGAAGAAAAAAAACGGGAAAATTCCAAGAAATCTTTGATTCAAGTGTTTTTGAAGAATAAAAAGGGTCTGTCTTATTAGAAGCAATAAAATTTTGCGGACATAAATAGAAGGAAGTTGTAGCAAATGGGTATTGCTGGAAAAATTAAGGGTTATAGTTACGACTTTGAAAACGAAATAAAAGAGGTTGGGCCAGCTGACGTCTTTTTGGAGGATTGACTGAACAACAATTTTGAACATTTTTAATTATTTTGAGATCATATATCAGATGCAAATTTTAAATTCATGTTTCATCTGTAACTCTGGATCAAAATTTGCATAGACTAAAAGAATCAAAGCAATCTCGCCCTTCCCAATTTCTGCAATAATAAACTTTAATGTTTCTAATTTTCTCAATGACGTTGTTATCTTGCCATTTCGTACCCTTTCATTTCATGTTTGTATGGGAAATTCTCTCGCGACAGCTCTAGCCTGCAAGGGAAATTGCACATAACATTTCGGTTGTTTGTAGAAGTTCTACAAGTCCTTGAACTGACATCATCAGTCTCAGTATCATCCAGCCAGTCAGCCAGCAATAAGTACAACAAGCAGTAGTAGCAATTATGACAGTAGCAACAACAAAAACTTGCAACGAGCCAAAACAACAACAAAAATGGAAAAACAAAACAACTACATCAAAATCATACTCGAATTTTGTTGGGAAGGGAAAACTTTTTTAATATCCTTTAGCGAGCGTATGAGTTTTCTCCGGAAAATAAAATGCATAGCGTTTCATGTTACACAACTTGATGGGGCAAGGGACGAAAAATGAGAAATCCTTTGTGTATTTTGAATATTTGGAAGCAGCAAGCAAGGGTCGACGAGCGGTACAATCGAGCAAGAGGCATAAGAAATTTTTATGATTTTTGTAGTTTTTTTTTATTTGTCAGAAGAGAATGGAACGAAATATGCGAAAATATTCAAACATCTTTGCCATAGTCCTTATTTTGATTTTATTTTTTGAACTTCCAGTTCGTACGCCTTCAGAACTAAGATATCGTTTTCCACTTCATGTTCAAATTTTCAAAGTTCTTCGTATAATTACTTCTTTAAAAGTGATCGGTCCAGCCGCTACAGCAAGTTCTTATGCTTGATTCTGCTACATTTTACTCATTTACACTATTCCTCTAAACAAAATCGCACCATAACATACATCGCATGCAGTGTTCAGACAGTATCACATTTCCACACTCTTTTAAAACACATTTCGAATAGAGAGACAAACTCTATTGTACTGAAGTCAACATATATCCTTTCATATATCAGCCAAACACACTTAAAACGAATACAAATAATTTTGAAAACAATAGATACTAAATGTTTTCAGTTTCATTCCAAGGAGCAAGAGGAGACAGGGTGTTAAGTTAGACTAGAAATATGACACTATTCAACACGATATCATTTGCAGTGAAAATGGTTGCAAGTATTCTTATTGTTTGAATATCAAGCTTTTAGATTGAGTGGATCCTTTCTTCATATATATGTTTGATTTTTAACTTTTCCCTTGTTTTGGATTGTCTGTGCGTCAAATTTATTTTCTCCGAGACTGAGGAAGCTATAATCATTAAACTTTGTGAATTGAGCAAAATAGTTTGTCTCTTAATAGTTAAAGTATCAAAACACGGTTGTTCTCTCTAGATTATGTTTAACAATGTGAGATACCCGGTGTCACAGCTTTGAATTGCGTTAGCGACATTGAGCAAGGAGGGAAAATTATCTTATACCCCGCTCGACCCAAAAACCCTACAAAAATTGCTGCCACAAGCATCGAAAACCCCAAAAATCTAAAATCTGCCTAATGTAAAATAACATTATGGTGAAGAATTTGTTCTTCTTCTTCTTGTTAGCACTACAGCCCCTTTCGGGCCTTCGCTTCCTGCAAACAGCGCCTCCAACTGTCTCGAACCGTTGACCGCGTCATTCAATTCCGAAATCCGAGCAGCGACGAACTGTTTTCGTCGACCGAGTCAGACCAACATTTTCTCGGTTTCCCCACTGGCCGCCGGCCTTCAGTTCTCCCAACGAATACCTTCCTGGGTATCCGCTGTTCGTCCATACGATTCATGTGTCCAGCCCATTGCGGCTTCCGCAGTCTTACAATCCTTGAGACCTCCGGTTCATCAAAAATTTCATACAGCTCATGGTTGTGTCGAATTCGCCATTGGTCCCCGTCTAGCTTCGCTCCGATTATCCGCCTCAGGACCCACCGCTCAAAGGCGTTCAATATATTTGCAGATGCTTGGGTAAGGTCCATGTTTCACATCCATAGTATAACACAGGTCTTATCACAGATTTGTATACTTGGAGCTTTGTTTTCCTGTATATGCAGCTGTTCTTCAAGATCGTCAATACTGAATAAAATATTTTATTTGCGAGCTGTATTCTTCGGCGTATTTCGTCTCTTTCATTGCCCGTTTTCGTTAATTTGGCGCCTAAATACACAAATTCGCTAACATTTTCGAAACTGTATTCGCCAAGTGTGATATTTTGTGTATTGGAGGTATTTTTCCTCGACTGCGTCATGAGCTTTGTTTTATTTTCATTGATTTGTAGCCCTACTAGTTTTGCTTTGCTGTCGAGATTCAGGAAGAGTTCTTTGGCAGTTGTTAATGACCGTGAAAGAATGTTGATGTCATCCGCATAGGCCACTACCTGGCTCGACTTGTATAGTAATGTCCCTCGCGTATCGACATTTAGCTTTCGTATGACGTACTCCAGAGCTAAATTGAATAGCAATGGGGCCAGCCCAACTCCCTGCTTTAGTCCGATATTTGTGTCAAAGGCATCGGTGAGTTAGTTATTGATGCGGACTTGGGAGGTTGTCGACGTCATTGTCATTTTGGTAAGACGGACTAATTTGGCTGGGATGCCAAAACCAAGCAGTATTTGGTACAGTACGTTACGTTACGTCAATACTTTCGTATGCTTGCTTGAAGTCAACGAAAATTTGGTGTACGTCTATGTTGAACTCCCAGCATTTTTTAAGTACCTGCTTGACTGTGAACAATTGGTCTGTTGTTGATCTACCTGCCCTAAAACCACCTTGATACTCCCCAATAATACTGTTGGCGTATGATCCGATTTTATTTGAGACTTTAGAAAATATTTTGTACGCCGTACAAAGTAGTGATATGCCTCTAACATTTTCGCACTGCAGCTTGTCACCTTTTCTGTGGATAGGGAATATAATTGATTGACTCCACTCTTTCGGCATATGTTCCTATTGCCAAATGAACTGGATGACTTTGTGAATAGCTTGGTGAACACTAGTGCCACCATATTTGATTGATTCCACTGGAATCTCATCAATGCCCGGCGCTTTATTATTCTTTTGGGCTTTGATGATGGAACAAACTTCATCCAGAGTTGGTGGGGCCAATGGAAGTTCTCCGCAGACATGTATAGGCTCCGGTGTTCTGGAGCTGTGCGGAGGATTAAGGAGGTTCTTGATATATGATGCCCATCGTTCCTTAATATTGGTTTCATCTGATAACCACGTTTCAGGCTTTTCACTACTTTATAGGCTTGTCTTGTGTTGTTGCTCGCGAAACTTACATCTATACTTCTCAATTGGTCGTCATAGTATTTTCTTTTCTTAATCCTAATTATCTTTTTCGCTACTCTTCTGAGATTTTCATAGTGGTCTCTCTTCGTCCTGGTTTTCCTATCTACGTATTCTTTGTACGCCTGATTCTTTTTAACTAACGCACTCAGCATCGAACCAATCATTCCTCTTGCGTCGGGCTTGATGTCCAATCGTCTGTTCTGCCATAGTTCTGATAGCCGCTTTCACTTCCATCCAGAGCTCGTTGCTCGTCTTTAACGATGCGTCTGATAAGATGGGAGCCAGCTAGTTGTCGAGGGTATCCGCGAAATTTTCGGCCACAGACGCCCTTTTGGAGCCTTGCGATGTCAAAGTTTTGTAGCGAGCTGGTCTTCGCTGAATATGCCTTTGACATAGTTTAATTTGATCAAGTAACGATCTGAGTTACAATTGGCTCCTCGGTATGTACGGACGTCAAGTATGCTCGAGGCCCAACGTTGTTGGATCAGAACATGATCGATCTGGTTTTGTGTGTTGCCATCCGGCGATACCCAGGTTATTTTTTGAATGCGTCGATGTGGGAAGCAAGTCGAACGTATGACTAGATTTCTGCTACAATCAGGCGCTGGCGGCTGTCATTTGTTTCATCGTGGAGGCTATATCCTCCAGTCGTTCCCCGATGAGATAGCTCATTGCCAACCTTAGCGTTGGAATCACTCAGAATCATTTTTGTGTCGTTTGTGGGCAATGAGTCAACCAGTCTCTCCAGGTGATTTTAAAACGATTCCTTCATTTCTTCATCCTATTCTTCGGTCGGGGCGTAAACATTAATCAGGCAGATTTTGAAGAATTTCGCTTTTATACGGATCGGACACAACCGTTCATTTACTGCCTTAAAATCAATAACTTGCGATTCGAACTCCCTATCCACAATGAAGGCCACTCAAAATTCTCGTTTTCCAGTAAGCTTCCCACTTTTAAATATTGTGTGCGATCTCATGTCTTGAATGTCGCTTCCAGTCCAATTCGTTTCCTGTACTGCCAGTATTTTTAATTGATATTGACTGGCCTGTTGTAAAAGGTCCGTAACAGCGTTTAATTGAGTTATCTGACATTCCAGGATCCAATGCCATTCTCCTTTTTTCGTTTGTGAGGTCGTTGCCGTGAGTCTAATCCATTCCGAGGCCTATCTGCAGGTTTCGAAACAATTAAAGGTTTTCCAGGGACCATTCTGGCGGCATAGTGATTACGTCGATTCCGTTATCAGGCGCGGAAGATTCGCCTTCACCCTCTTACGTCCTTACAAAGGAGGTGTCGGTAGGATTTAGTAGCAGAGCTGTAGATGAATTTACAGTTATGAGCGTTCCTCTACATTTAATGCTACATTATTGGGGAACCAGTAAACCCAATGTGCACCCCGAGAGCATTTACTACAATTTAATTGGGGTGGGGGTTTGGGATGAGGAATCATGGAAGCTATGGGTTGGAGAAACAAGGGGTTCCCTCCTCCTTTCTCAAACGGGCTTGGTATCGTCTATTGCGGAGTTGAAGAACTTGTTACGGTATCATATATTCACCCCGGAAATTTCTCATCATGTGTACTTGAATTTCGACGCATAAGCGAACGCGCCTAAATGAATATTGCATTGAACCTCTCAAAAAGTCGAGCCACGACACATTGAAGTAAAAGTAATTTGCGTTCAAAATCTAGTTATTGATAAATTTGTAATGCGTCGAAAGTATTTTTAAGTGAATTTTCGCTTCACGTTTAGGTAAGCTGGCGACCGTCAGCAGTAGCAAAACAAGCGCCCTGCAATTATGGTTCAAGAATGTTGAAGACAATTGCAGGAATGGTTCCAAATAATTAACTGTCCCGAAAAGAATGTTACAGCCGTTACATGCAAATCAGATGAGTTTAGATGCACCGCAAACAAATTCTATATTCCGGAGTAGTGGCAATGTGACAGTGATTGTTCTGATGGGACGGACGGAACAGATTGTAATGCCAAAGTCGAAATGTCCCCCGTAAAAATAGACCACACAGTCGTCAATTGACTCCACTGGCTCGCAGTCCCTTAGTCTTGAGTTTCGGCATGAGTTCGCGGTTAGAGGACACAAAATCGGAACTGACCACACAGCCAGGCGAGAATCGTGTAAAATTTTCCAAAAACGATCAGAAAATCCAGGAAAACTTCACTGGGCGACCCGAGGCGAACGCGGAAATATGCATGATTTTCCAGGATCCTGAAGTTCACTCTGTCTAGCGCTCAAGTACAGCTCTGTCCTCAGCTCAGTTGCCTTCAGGTTTAGATGAGGAAGAATTTTTCTTCAAATACCTGAAGCTTTTGATAGTTCTCAACGAACCGGCGACAGAGTCTCAAAGCTCCAGGTAATTGTTTAATATCCAGCGTACCATCTGCACTAGCAACGATTAACGAAATCCGGTTCTCAAAAATGGAAAAAACTGTAAACAGAGGTACAATGCATACGAAATGAACAGAGTATGGATCTCGAACAAGTTTACTTGCTGAAGCCTGTAGACGAGCATGATTACTATGTCAATGTGAAAATCATCTCGGAATGTGAAACATTTCCGAAAAGTATTCACCGGACTATTGAAGTCAACTAGAATTTATTCAAAATGTTGAAAATTAAAGAAGCACAAAAAGTCACTCTGAAGCCCAAACATACTGTATTGAATTTTATCGAAAAGATTGACTTGTGACCGGCTATGAAATTGTTGAAAAAGCCTTCAAGAATTACGTGATAGAAAATTCTAAATTGTGCTCTTTGCTACTTCACCTTGACGAGCAGTCAGATCCGCATCAATCACGGCGATTCCCTTCTAATTTCGGGTACCGTCGAAGCAAATGCTTCCAAATCTACCCCCCATGCACTCGCCAATCCGGTGTAACGCTCCGGGTTCTGCTCGATATTAGTTACCATTTTCACGTACCAAACGTACTTAGATTGCATGCAAGCCACCGCAGGGTAGGGCAACATTTTAGCCAGCGTGTCTGGGACTAAATGTTTTTACCCTTTCCATGTATGATCTCAAATTCGTACTGTTACAACCTGACCGCCCATCTCACCAATCGTCCCGCTAAATCTTTTAAGCTACTCAGCCACACTAGTGAATAATGATCTGTGACAACCGTAAACTTAGTGCCTTCCACATATGGTCTCGCTTTTTCTACAGCCCACAGAACAGCCAGGAACACGAAATCGGAATGTTCCATCCTTCTTCCTCATCAACTGAATGGGCGAGGCCCAAGGACTAGCTGACACCTCGATGATACCCTGTTGTAGCATTCAGCTCCTCATCGATATGTTTTTGTACCGCCGGAGATACCGGGTAGTAACGCTGTTTAATTGGGGGCGATTCAGTATTGATCACGTGCTCGACCAGACTTATGCAACCAATGCCCTTTCCCATCAAGTCAAACTGTTCCTTTAGAAGCGTCTCTAACGCTCGGCTCTTTGTCTCGGTCAACCGGTTCCGGGAGCGCAGTTGTCCCCCCCCCCCCCCTTCTTTCTGTAGAGCATCCAGGAAGCTCCTTGTGTTTAGCCCTAACGCCACAATCAATCCAAATTGCCGAATGAAATCGACGCCTAGGATAACCTTATGGATCAGAGAAGGGACTATCAGCACCATAATCCAATTTGTCCGCCCTTGTCAGGTGAAAGGGATGCACGCCCTCCCTGCGACCTTCACACTGGCATTATTGGCCATATTGATATTAGTCGATGTGGACCCCAACCTCTCAACTCCCAGTCTCCTCAAGTCTTGCCAGCGCCTGGGCCCCACGACGGTATTGGATGCTCCCGAGTCTAACATGCCCAATAGCTTTGAACCTAGAACTTCAACTTCCAAATGGGGTCTATTATTCTCGCTCTTCCCCTCAATCACATAAGCTACCTCTGGCTCTGCGGCCTTTCTATTCCCCCTACTGAGCACGAGACAAGCTTCCCGGCTTCGACGTTGAAACGACGACGTTGCCCAGACCTATCATCTATTCTTCTTCCACTGCCTGAACTCCCTTGATTCCGCCTGCGCGATGCTTCTGAGCCTCTTTCCCGGCAGCAGTTCTGGCAGGTTGCTCTCCTCGCCCCAGGTTGCCCACAACCAAACCACCTTGCTGGTTCCGCGCAATCCCTGGATGTTTGCCCTGTGGACACTGGATCCCTCCCCTAGAGATAACCGCCACTTGCACATTCTTATTCCTCCCGACACATGCGAGGTCAGGTTTCAACAAACGTTGTCCCTCCATTGGTGGTGGTGGCCGATAGGCGTCCACAGAAACACGATTAGCTTCCAGGGTGCGTCTCAGTTTGACGAACTCCGCAATCGACCCGATTGCCTTTAAGGCTATCTGTGTCTGATAAAAGGTGGTCGAATTATAACTTTCGCCTAAATAGCCCCTCCATAGTGGCCACATACACCCCATGGACTCCTCCGGTCCCTGGGTACGCTGCTTGATTTCTTCCAGGAGTCTCTTATCATATTCGGGTGGTAGGAACTCCGCACGTAATTCCTTTACGAGTTCCGTCCATGAACCGATACTGGTGCGAGTTGTCCGAAACCAGACCAGGGCTCTGCCCTCAAACAACTCTACCGAAGCCTGATATAGTCGGTCTGTTGACACTCCTCTCGCAAGACAAACTTCTTCGACTCGTTCTAGGAATGCGTTTAGGGATCCGGAATCTTCCCTATATTTCAGGCCACATTCCGAAGTCCCCACCTCCTCGAGAATTTAACACTTGCTCCGTTTTGTTCGCCTCCGGTAGAGTATGTGGTTCTCTTGTTTGCGATGCACTGTCGTTTAACTTGAGATTCTGTTTCGGCTCTAGACCAGGAGGCTCTTCTTCTGTTCGACCATTGGTGCGCTCCCGTTGTACATGAGTACATTCTACCAGTCGCGGCCTTCTCCTACAAAGCGCTCATAGCCATTACTAATTGACTCTTGAACTTATTTTCCATTTCCTCCTGTTCTTAACTTTCGTAGTTATGCTCGCGAGTCGCCGCAGGCCGAAAGCGATTTAAGTCTTAATCTTCAGGAAGTCCGATGTTTGTGGATTTCCCGAGAATCCCACAATGAGCGCCTTCACTTCTTGAAGTTTTTCCATCACTGCCTCTAGATCCTCCTCCGGTGAAAAAGTATACGTATTCGTCAAAATCAGCGAAACGTCAATCGAACTCTCACCCCTCACTGCGTCTCGAAGAGTTTTCCTCATCTCTTCCACCGTTCCTGTTGGCTATCCTCGGATCTCCAGCTCATAGGTGAGCTCCTCCTTGCTTAGCTTGTTAATTAATATTTTACTGGCCATTTTATTTTCTTGATACATTCAAATAAAACAAATCTTCACTTGAACCAACTTAGTGATAAATTATAACCTAATTGAAACAACTATTGTACTATACTTGGAGCTTTGTTTGCCTGCGTATGCAAATCGCCAAAACTGAATAAAACATTTTATTTGTCAGCTCTCTCTTTCATCAGCATTTCTAGTTATTTTGGCGCCTAAATACACAAATTTCAGAGTAGGTTCTCTCGCACGCTTTTCTGGAAATACAGGTACAAGTACATATTGCACTTACGACTATCGTTTAAATCGTCTAGGACTATCTTCACCCCACGTAAGAAGACAATTTCTTTACCATTTCTTCCTCTTCAAACTGGCAACAGGTATGTTATCAGCTACCCTGGTGAGCGCTATAAGTAATTGCCCTCCTTCACGTACCAGATTCGCGCAATATTACGCAATACCGTTCGCCAGAACCGTCATTTAATGTGACTCACCGTTAATTCGCATTTTAAGAGAACACCATCGTCTTCAGCTTCAACCCCCTTTTGGTTCTTTTGCCTCTTTACACCTTCAGTTGTGGAGAGCACTCCTTGAGAATTAATTAAATTTGCAATTATTGTAATAAATTTGACTGATTAATTCGTAACTGTACCACATTATGTCTATGAATTTTATTTTTCTTCACTATTTTATGATTGGAAACTGGTTTTGGTGAAACAGGTTAATTTAATAACAATTATAATTAGAATAAACATCTCTCCTCTCAACCTGAGAACCTAGCCTGGCACCATTTGACACATTACTTCGGACTGAGTCTCGTTTCGTTACACCGTGAGGCACGTTCAAGTTGAGGATCCCTCCACTAGCAGGAGATAGGAGGAGAGATTGCTCGAAAAGTAATCCCCCAACTCTGACATCCTCAGCTACTGGTAGTCCATTTTATCTTTTAGGACTGTCTCCATTTGTCAACCGATCTAAATAGCTTATACCCACCGGAGAGAGCCCTCTTGTTTCTTTGTAGAGGTCCGGCGCAGATTGTCCCATCTTTTACTTAAAAAAATTGTGGGCTCCTGCGCAAAACTTATAGTCGGGGGACCGCGACTTACAAATCTTGTACAATTAAGACTGAGAACGCTCATGCCGCTTAAGAGCTGGGGCAGATAGGAGTCGGTTTCACCATGCATTCGATTGAGCCACGGCCTCAGATCAGGAATGAGACGCGCAGTCCATCTTCTCTTCGTGTAGTTCATTCATCAATTTTGTGCAAGAAAGACTGAAAATACCCATGCCCGCTTAAGAGTTGGGGAAGGTAGAAGTCAGTTTCACTCTACAATCGATTGAGCCATGGTCTCAGATCAGGGATGAGACGCGCGCTCCATCTTCCCTTCGTGCTGCTCTTTCCCCCAGGATTGTTGCCAACCATTGAGGGAGCGTAGTGTTTCCTCGCGGGAAACTTCTCCACTCGTCTCTTCTTTCCGACGGAAGTAGATAGTGCGGCGGTTTTCAGCAAAGAGAGTGATAGGCTTCTCGCCTGCTATGACTAGCATCTTCGACTAAGAGATTGTCACATATGAAGAAGCAATCCTCATTGCTCCTCTTCTCTGTACATGTTTCAAGCGTTTTCTGTTCACCTCCTTGCTGTAAGCTTTGCCCTTTATTTCTGCTCCGCATAGTAGCACCGACTCTACGCACGTCAACAAAAAACCGTCTTCCTGTTGGACTAGGAACCCTTACTTTGGTCGTAAATCAGAGCCGATACGCCAGAAGCAGCATTATTAGCTGTTGCCCTCCTTTGCTCAGAGAAACTCATCTTCAAGTGAAGCAGCAACCCCACGTATGTTACTGCCGATATCGATTCAACCAGTACTTCCCCAATACTCACCGTCCTTACTCTGACGATTCTCTTCTTTGCCTAAATGACCACTTTGGTTTTCTCCAGCGCTAGACTAAACTTGCGAGCAGTCATCCAGTGTTTCACGCGGCGCATTAGCATACCTAGTTTAAGTAGCACCTGTTCGACATTTTGTTCCGCAACTAGCGCCACAACACCATCCACACGACGGACGATATGTTCCACAGGTCTGGACTAAGAAAAGACCCTTCAGCAACACCCGATATAACTTCCCTTCTTCGTTAGTCCTGCGACGTGTTATAAAGCAGTTTTCGGTCCTTCAGGTAGTCGCATTAGATATTGTGAAACTAGAAATGGATTTTTCATCGTATCTTGAATATCGACCTATCTAGCGGATTTGAAGGCGTTCTTAACATCGCTTTACTCAGCTTTGTGTCTCTATCATTTGGGCTGCGCATCACCTTTGCAATTGCATCAATTTTGGAGTGTCCTGCTCTAAAGCCGTACGGCGGAGGAGATAGGTCCCTAGCAGCATGAATTGCGTCAGTGAGTCTTCCCTTGATGAGTTTCCTTAGCACGTTCCAGCCGTATCTAACAAGCATAACGGGTCGTATGCAGACGGCGACCCGCAATACCCTTTCCCTTGTTGGTCTGTACGAGCCTCCCAACGTGCCGGGAAAATCCCTTATCGCAGGCAAGCGGTGAATATACTAAGAGCAAGTCAGGACAATGGTAAAAGACGAGCTGTAACACCCCAATTGTTACACCGTCTAGATCTAGAGCCTTCCTTGTTTACAATTATAGGATTGCGTCTTGCAGTTTTAGCTGCGTAAAGAGTGTCCATTAGACTACTGTGCCTGCACAGCTGCTCTCAATCATCTTTTATGCTTCATATGTAAAAGGCTTTGATAGGGCCCTAAACTTCCGCATAACTAGCTTATAGCCAACGTCCTTTGGATCCCTGTTCGCATTGTCCACTAGATTGTGCCAGCAGCGACCCTTGCTGCTATTAACCATTTCCCGAAGGCATTTCCTGGCCAACATATATGCTGCTTACTGGATCTACGCCTCGTTCCGGTTCCGTGTCCGTTTAGCTTCACGTCGAAGCTTGTGACACTCCCTTCGCTCTTCAGCGATTTCAATCGACCACCAGTATACTGAAGGCTTGCCATGTGGGGTTTTCCGTTGAGGCATAGAAGCGCTGCAAGCAGACGTAATAATGCTCATAGTTGAGTTCACCACGGCTTGAGTTGCTAGGTTTTCAGTCCCCTGTGAAACTTCCAGGAACAGCGCACATGTCATGAGCACTTGAACGAACCTCTCCACGTCCACCCTTCCAATGTTCCACCCAAACGTGGAAAGTCTAGAGCATGGTCGTTGGGAGACAACATCGTGGATCTCAAACAAAACGTACTCACTGGTTGAGTAGTCCCTCTAATACTCTTGAATTGTGTACCCACCGTTCTAGGGACTCCAAGGCGAATATCATGTCAGGTTTGGTTCCTTCAAAACCCACTCGCCGTATTGCCTTTCCTGGTCGCCATGTCCAGGGCTCGTTTTCCCCAAAGATCAGCGTGAGACAAGGAATTGAAGTCTCTCCCAACGAGTACATGGCCATCTGTGTTCGAGACAGCGTTCTCCGAAGCATTAGGTTTGGCTTGGAATGATGATATCGGTTCGTTCGGGGTTAGGTCCCCTCTAAAGAATGTAGTCCCTGAATATGGAACCCACATGAAACCATTTCTTCGTCCATTGCCTATCGTTAAGAAATCAGCACTGTACCGAGCCCAAATCGTGGCACTACCAGTTTCGTCAGGATACCATGATGCAGAATATTTATCATGTTGATGGTTACTCAGCAGTAGAAAGTCGGCTTTCATATCCCTCGCAAGCTGCTCAAGCTCAATGGCATTCAGATCCCAACTACAAAAAAAAACAAAACAAAAACAATAAAATAGCTGCTCAAGTAGGTTTTGAGCAGTTGTGCTGCGGTGTAGGTTTACCTACAAGATACGGGTCATCGAAGTTCAGCTTTTACCTTGGCTAGAGCTTCGTTGAAAACTCGAACCTTTCCTGGACCTAAGACGTGCTTAAAATTCGGTTCGGATTCAGCATCCTTGCAAAAGATGCACTGTGCCTCCATGGTACATTCTGTTCTCTTATGTCCCATGTCCCCACATTTGCCGCATAGGAAATTTCTATCGGGTTCCTTGCATCCCTGTGCGGCGTGACCATAACCAAGGTACTTAAAACAGTGACGTGGTACTTATACTGCTCTTTGCAGCACCATGCAGATGACCCTACCTTTTCTTACTTTCCCTTAATTAGAAGTAGTTCGGGGTCCTTCTCGATCAGGTCGATGACGGCTATACGTTCTGCCCTATGATTTTCTGGTGTCAGTCTCGCTTTCACCCTGCTTACGCGAAGAAATTTCATCTTGATGGCCCCCCACTACCTCGGCCCGGTCTGTGATGCAATCAATGTCCCTGATTTATATCGGTGCCATTGGCTACAGTTGCTGTTTTGCCGAGAACCTGCTTGACTGCATCGAAGAATATTTCTTTATTATTGACCTCTGCTCTAGAGTCGACCAGTATGTAACTAGACCGGCTTTCTCGCGCTGCTTTAATGGCAATTTTGTGCCTTCGTGCTTCTCACCTCCCCTGATCTCCTAAACACATCTGTGTAAGATCGGGCATCCTTGAGTCTCCGAGCAGTGCCTGCCACTGGGGTGTTTTCTGCTTGCATCAGGCGCTTCTTCTGGTTGGGCATCTATGAGAATTTTCGTTTCGTGGGCATAGGCGTTTTTGGTGGCTTTCATAGGTGCACTGTCAAGAACTCCTGATCGAACGCGCTTTAAGTGCCTCCGCTTTTTCCTTTTATCCGGTCTCCTTCAAATAGACTAGAGGCCATCCTTTTGATAGTGTTTGTAGCTGGAGCTATCTGCGCTTCCACGGGCTTAACCTCCTGCTCTTCTCCACCCTTCAACCAGCTCCGCCGGTAATGCCCAATTTGTTCAAGGAGCTCCTCTAGCTCTCGAAGTCTGTTCCTTACACTTTTTTGACGAGTCACATGCAAATTTAATTCCCTTCGGAATGCTTCCCGCTTTGCGGATTAGCCTTCCTTCTTCAAGAGTTATAGTATTTTCCAACCTTCTCTTTGAAGAGAGGTTCTCTGCTTCGGTTTCTGGGTCCAACGCCCTTCATAGGTCTCTTCTTTTCTTTTACTATAGCCAGTTTTTTTTTGGTTCATTATGCGCTCTTATTTTAAAAGGTATTTTAGAAATTTTTTATTAATACCATAAATCCATTTGTTAAATGAAATCAATTTTAAGGATAGAAAATAATTTGTTCAGATTTTCACATCATCCGTTTACACGTTAAGCCACCTCCCATCAATGCAAGAAACCACTATAATGACTTGCCTTAATTTTCCGTGGGTCGTTGTCATCATACCCGCATTATTCATTTTCTCTCTTTCTGTCATACTCACACATTCTATTGTCCTTAACTTCAGTAATTATTTTCATTTCGTCCTGTAGATGACAAAGTCTTTGTAATAATATGTTGATGTCCTTCGTTGTAAATATTTCGTTCAGTATGGGTAGGTGCTTTGAAATTCCACATCATGTTGAAATAGTTCTATGTGGAAGAACACGAATATGAATATTATTTGTAATACTGATGAAAGAATTTTCATGGTGCCAAAAAATATCACACTTTTTTGCTCGAGGAATTTTTAATAAGAATTTTGCCTGTCTGTCCGTCCATCCGTAAATAGAAGCAAGGTTTCTCAAACTCTAACTAAAAATTAAAGATTGTGAATATTTGTAGAAAGATCGCAAGTGATGTTCTAATGAAATTTTGAAAGCATGAAACAATAAATAAATCCAGGGGGAGGGCAGAAATGTCGCTCTCCGACAACATGGCATATTTCTTTGTCTCTCATTGCACAAGACGTTTCAGGCTTGCTTATCCGACAAACTACATACTTCTTCCTGACTTTAATTGAAGCCAGTGAACTCTTTCAAGAACTTATCCAAGCATAACGAGACATGTGAATCGCATTCACGCCTTGGCGTTAATTACACATTTAACGTCATTTTGGATTGAATGAAAATTGTTAATTTTAATTGGTTTCATTGACTGTTCCGAATAAAATTCAATTTGCATTGCGATTGCATGAAATCAATAAAGCATACTACTAAACATTGATTTCAGATCTTCCGTAATTGTAACAATATTTCATTTCATTACAAAATAAACTTGTTGGTATATTTCATGCGTGTAAACCAAACTAAATACAACATATTTATAAAATAATGAGTAATTATTAATTGGAAAATTGTGTTGATTATTACTAATGCGATTGCATGTTTGTGGTTTTGACTAATTAATTCAATGAATGCTTCTATTGTTTTAAACTGATTCATAAAGATTTTTTTGGGTACATACAATGCTCAATCTTTTGTCTGAAGAATGTTCAATTAATTTTAGTGCTGAGTTGATGAAAATAGTCCAAAAAACTGACTTTAAAGTAAATTTTCAAAAGATACATACAAGGGGTCTCCCCTCTAGAAACTTTCCAATGAAATTTTCTGGCATCCCCTAAATCTATTTTCATAAATGAGAGTACTCTTGTGCTAACGCGCCCAAGGAGTGGATTTTTTTTTATGCTTTGGATTTTTCGGCCCTACTATTACCGTCACTATTTATCCCACACATATTTCCCGGACTATCCACTAAACACCTCCCCTGTCAACCTGAGAACCTTGCCTGGAACCGTTTGACACATTGCTTTGGGCCAGGTCTTGTTTTGCCACGCCTTGATTTTGATCCTTGACATTGGCTTGAGTGTGGCTACAGTTGCGCTTTTGCCGAGAACTTTCTTTATTGCCTCGCACTGTGCTTTAGTGTCTGTTACTGCTCCGAATTCGATCAGTATGCGGCCCAGGCGGGTTGGTCGTACTGCTTTAATAGCAGTGTTGGTGTCTTCAGGCCTTTCATTTCTCCTGATATTCCGTAAAATTTCTGCATAAGATTGGCCATCTTGGAGTTTTACGGGCAATGCCTGCTGTCGGGGTCTTCATCGTGACATTTTTCTCACCTGTCTCGCGTCTGGTCTGTTTTCTTCCTGGGCATCCATGCGAACTTTATTTTCTGGCAACTTTTGAAATAGTTTCTTTGCTGCTTTCTTCGCTCCTTTTGTCAGCACTATCTGGAACCCCTGATCTAGCGTTTTGTGGCCATTAAGTGTATGTTCCTTCCTTCCAGTATCCCGATCTCCTTCGATTGGGCTAGGCGCCATTCTTTTATTGATGTTTGATGGTGGAGCTATCTGCATGTGCCCTCAGCGCTTCTTTCGCCTTCTGCTCTTCTTCGGCCTTCTGGTCCTCTTCGGCCTTTAACCAGCTCCTCCGGCAATGCCCTTTTCGGTCTACAAGCACCTCTAGTTCAAGGAGCCCATTCTTAACACCTTTGCTGATTTCTGAAGAGTCGCATGCAAACTTTATTCTTTTTAGAACGTCTCCCGCTTTTCGGGTTAAGCTTTCTTCTTGGTATCGCTGCACGGCAATTGTACTTTGTGACCTGCGTTTTTGGGAGAGGTTATCGGCTCCCATTTCCGAGTACAATATTTCAGCCGTAATTTCGGCTGAAATACTGTACTTCGGTGAAATCGCACGGTGGCGCTGCGTTTATCTGGTCACTCCATTTTTCTGTTGTGATTACTTTGTGGACCTCCGGTTGGTTCCTTATTATTTCGGCATTAAAGACCCTTGCTTCGGTAGTGGTCGCAGCTGTGATAGAATTCTGGATGTTCTATAAATATTCTTCTACCGCGCGAGCATCTAGCGCGTCCTCTGGAATTTCCCATACTTCATTTTCAAGACCTTTTGGCTTTCGCTTCGTATTTGTGCTGCGATCAAATGCCGCAGGAATTTTAGTTGGGAAAATGCTTTCCTGTGTTCTCTGTTTTTCGTCCGTCTCTACTGTTGTTGTATTTGTCGTGGTTGCTATCGTTCTCATTGTGCTATTACCACCGTGGCTGTGACATTTGGTTTTGCTTTCTTGTTGCTCTATTTTTAAGTACTTTAACATGGTTGAGCTGCTCATTTTGATTCGGTCCCCCCTCGGCGTCGCTATCTCCGTTCGTGTGTGTAGTCAACTCTTTCCCATGGTTACCGTTGCAGAACAGGAAGGTGATGCGAGAGTTGGTAGAACGGTTTATGGGAACAAGTGCCCAGAGCTCAGAGCCTGAGCAGCGCAAATCGTGAGTCCGTCTCAACCGAAACTATACCACCAACCCAATGCTGCGAAGTTCGATCATATGCCGAGGCCTGCCAAGGTTTTAGCGTGGCGGAGACGGTATGATAGGTTGATTACGGCCATTCACGCACGAGTGTCACTTCGGCGCTGCCGTGCAAAGCAACTAGGTCCAAGCCATGTCATGTCTGCCAGCCCAAAGGATCAATTCGGTATTATTGTCCAAAGCTAGTTCAGTTTCAGTCAGGGTCGTTACTTGTCATCCCAGGAGAAACCTCATGGCGTCCTTCATATCCTCGAGGCCTTGGGACGGCACTACCCCAAAGAATGCTTTGCTCCAAGACTATTCCTGTCGACCGGCATACTTCCTGTCAGATCTAACATCCGAGGTTTCAAATCCTAACTTTTCGAACATACCCTACAAAAAAACCAGAAATCGTAATCATGCTCTAAGAACTCGAAGATGTAAATTATTTACTGAATATTTTTCTTCTGGCAGTGTGCTCCGTTATAAACAAGGGGCTTAAATTCTTATTACTATATATAGTCGATTTTTGCAGGATGGAATGAGTGAAGAGCATAATCATTAGCGGACTTGCAGAGGGGAGAAATATGCCAGTTTCATGCTTATGTATTTTTTTTTTTGGTATTCTCTTTATATATATTGTCACATAACTGTTGACTCCAATAGGTGAAAGAGCTCTATTTGGTCATGGTTTTATATTTACAATACTTTCCATTATTTCTCGTTTGAAAGACATGAAAAATGAATAACAATACTATTCATTCACACGTAATAGAAAAAAAACGCATAACGCGTCCGTTCGTGTGTGGTCTTCGCACTCCCGTCGGACGCGTCCTCGGGTGACGGATAGAGGTTGCCCTAACCGGCTAACCGGCGGATATTTCGGTAATAAAATACCACTCGTTGACTCAAAATCGACTAAATCGAAGCGCTGATAACGCTCCTCTTAGTTTTACTTGTTATGGAACCAGGACACATCAGGTGCACTGCGACAATTTCTGAATGAACTAAAGGAATTTGCAATCAAGGCCCTCCCAGTGTAAGAAACCAGCTGTCATTGTGAAAATACATTTAACATGCGAACGCACACCATGTTTAATAGCGGAAAATATCAAATAAGTCATGAGTTCTGAGTGGCTTTCATTATTGACAGCACACTTAAACAAATTATCACTGGCTTCAAGCCCGTTAGCGAATGGATCAGTGCGGTTCGTATAAAGACCGAATTCAGAATGTCTGGCAGGTCACCCGTCACGCGTCCGCAAAAGACAAGGACGCATTGATGAACCGAAGAACGCAGCCTCCATGCAGAGACAACGGACCTACGCCTGATCAACTTCGCTACTAGCAGAGGCTTCAGAATAGGGTCCGCACTATCTCGCATCAAGACATCAACAAGAGAACGAAATTCCCAGACGGTCGTACATTCAACCCAATCGACCATGTACTCACATAAATGAGGAGCCACCAGCATTATCGACACGCGCTCATTCCGAGGCGCTGTCTGCGATTTAGATCACTATCTGATAAGGATCAAGTTCCAATATCGCAGCATCACGAAATATAACCAACGAACACCAGATGCATATCCTAGATGATAGCTCAGTAACGTTGTCATATGTACATGTCAGCGCAGTAGAGCGCATCAACAAATCCCCGTAGGCGGGAGAAAGTATTGACAACATCAGAACCATGTAGAAGACAGTAGAAGTGCCCGAAGAGGTCTTGGGATATCAGCCAAAGAAAAGTAGGAACGACAGGTAAGATGAATAATGCAAGGAAGCCATTAAAAAAATGAATCAGGCGTACAAAGAATACACTTCTTCTTTGTAGTACTACAGCCCCTCTCGGGCTCTAACTGTCTTGGTCCATTGACCTCGCCCTTCAATTTCGAAATCCGAGCAGCGAAGAACTCTCTTCGTCAACCGAGTCAGACCAGCGTTTCCTCGGTCTCCGGCCTTCAGTTCTCCCAAAGAATACTTTTTTGGGTATCCGTTGTTCGTCCATACGATTCACGTGGTCAGCCCATTGCAACTTCCGATACCTCCGGCTCAACAAAAATTTCATACAGCTTATGGTTGTATCCGATTCGTCATTGGTCCCCGTCTAGCCTCGTTCCGATAATTCGCCTCAGGACCCGGCTCGCAAAGGCGTTCAATACACCCAGCGACCAATTCGAGCCAAAGAAGAACAATTCAACACCCTCCAAGGACAAGCTAAAGGAATGTGGTGAAGAAAACAACGACTGACCAGCAACTCCAAAATCCAAAAAATAAACGAAAACATGACTTTACATGAAGTCAGATCGGGGTATGCCCATATCAGATAACTAAGAGACGGCTTCAATCTATAAACAAGATTTTTCAAAGTGCGCAAGGAGCAATCATATGTAACCCAGTCGAAATCAAAAACAGATGGCTGCATTATTTCCAGAAGCCATTCACAGCGCCCTTAAGTCTTAAGCTGTGAATATTCCAGAACCAGAGCAAGAGGTTCCAGTTTCACCACCAACCAGAGACGATGTACAGGCAGCAGTATGGGATCAAAGAAAAAGTAAGGATCCTACTCTAGAGCGGGGATCGCCATATAAGTAATGTTTTGCATCGACAATAAATTCAATATGTCCTATGCACGAAAAGAGGCACAAGTTAAGGTGCGAAAATTATGAAGGTATCTTTTTACTGTATGTTACAGCAAGAAAATTCAAGCCGTACTATGAAACTATTCTAGGAGCATATTAGGAAGGCTTTCGAAGTGTACGGCTTACAATATACCAAATATTCTCAACTATGCAGGCAGTCAAAAAGTGCTGGCAATATATCATCGATGTGCACCAAGTCCTTGTAGACTTCAACCAAGCATATAACAGTATTTACAAAAATACCTTTTATAAATTAATCCTTGTTTGGCTGCATCCTCCAACGAAGAGCTAAAAGAATGTGCTGAAGAAAAAAATGACTGATCACGATGCTAAACACAGAGTCCCAAGTCAAGGTACGAACTAACGGGCAGCTTCACAATGGAGTCAGCATTAAAACACGGAGTTGAGCTTGCCCCAATGCTCTTTAATATTGCGCTGGAACATGTCATCAGGAAGACATCAGCTGAAACCTTTGGTACACGAATATTCAAGTCTACACATTTGGTAGCATAAGCTGATGAATGACATAGTCAATCTCAGACGCCAAAAGAGCATTTCTGAGCCTAGAATCTGAAGCAACCCGAATTTGCCTACAAGTTAATGAAAATAAAACTAAATTCATGACCCAAACGAGGAAGTAAACTCCAGTTCGACAAAACCTGACCGTAGGCAAGTATAACCTGGAAAGTATGAATAATTTTGTTTATCTTGGAGCCAACCTAAATAAAAGAGGCACCGGAAAGAACGAGAGTGGACGCCGCATAAACACCGCAAATAAGTCCTATTAGTCCATACCTTCCATTCTAAGGTCCAGAGTTGGGCATAGGCAAAATCAGCTCCGTATTTACAAATCAATAGTCAAACCTGTGCTGTTGTATGAAAGTGAAAAATTGACCCTGGGGAGCGCATCCGAAAAGGCAAGGGACATATTCGAGTGCTAATGCTCCGAAAAATCTACGGCTCAAGAGACAAGAAACAGAGTGGATGCTACTATTTTGACAAACCACCTATATCTGATTGCGTAATGTTACACAAATGGCAATGGGTGGGCCATGTAGGAAGAATGGAAGAAAAACTGCTACCCAAAAAAGCATTAGAGGGTAAAGCATAAGGTGGACGTCCTACTGAAAGACCGATGACTCGATGGGGGAGACAAAATAGAAGCTGACACCATGTCATTGCTGGGCGTGGTCAATTGGCGAACTAGTTTTCAAACCCGTGATGATTGGAAGAAATTAATCCCGGAGGCCAAGGCCCGGATTGGGCCGTCGCGCCGTAGATGATGATGTATATGTTAGTCACTCCTTGTAATTCGAAGTAACATATCAATTGTTTCTAAATGTAGGGTAAATCCGATACTTCAGAATTAGTGCATTTAGAGTAATATCTTTGGGGAAAATTTCATGGAAAATTTTCGCTTCAGTATTTGTCCTGCTGCTGAGTACAAAAAGTTTAAGTAGTTAATAGTAGATTCCTACATGTTCAAATCAAAGTGTTACGGGAAGATCTGTAGTGAATAATAGATTTTCATATGTCCGTGAAGGACCGCAGCGATGTTCTGCTGCCTCGGCAGAGGAAGATGTTGGTTCCTGCCGAGAATGCCCTCGTCCGGAGACGCGTGAATGCGCTGGCAGGCTAGCATTGCGGTGTCGTGGGGCGGGTTCGTTTCCCCGGCACGAGGACTCACTACAAAACATTTCGCATTCACGAATTGCTTGCAGAGTTCGAGAGGACGACCGAAGTCGCAAATCAGTAAATAACCTCCACGAAGGAATTACGACTTGTTGCGAGAACAAGTGCAACCTGACAAGAAAGACTAATTTGGGGTTGAGCTCGTCTTTACCCAAATACATTCAGGGCCCACAAATGAAAGAGGGGCAACCGGGTGGTGGTGGAGCCCCTTCATGCCCACCCAACCGGAATAAATCCAATGTTAAATCGTTGAAGTGGCCAGGTATTCCTCTTCTGAGTGGAAAACTCATACAACTTGAATTATATGAGCTTTCCCATCAGAAGGGGAGTACCCCGGTGACCAATTTATGTCATAGAATTATACAATTGAATTGCATAACTCTATGCCATAAAAAGGCACTTGGCTTGGGCCACTCAACCCATTAAGTCTCCTGAAACAGAAAAATTTTTAAGTACCCGGTGACTGGCTCATATTTTGGGGTGGAAGCCTGCCACCGTACCGGGTCCTATACCCGATTGGAAAAGACCGGAAGGGAAAGACCGATTTTTACCGTTTAATTCATCATTTTATTTAATTTCATTGATTTCTCGTAAATACCAAGCAAAGAAATCAAAATAGTTCAACAAAATTATTCAGTGTATATATTAAAACATTTTTTTATATTGATATAATTAGTATTTGCAGTATATATTAAAGATTACCCAACTTAATTGAATAAATTGAATAAAAAGAAACAATTGGTATATATAAAAAAAATGAAACAATTGGTATATATGTAAAAATGAAACAATTGGTATATATGTAAAAATGAAACAATAGGGGAACTTACCCAACCTTTTCCGACGACGAGCGCTCGTTGACGAGGTGAGTAAGTCCTGTAAAGTTATAATACTGCATAGCAAATTAGTTAAAAACACTCGCGATATTTCTGGAATATTTTCGTTGTCAACTTTTCTTCTTCTTTTTTTTTTCTTTTGGTAAATGCTAAAACGCACACGTGATAACGAGATTCATACAACTTAAAACGTTTTTCTTTAGAATTTCCTTTTCGGCTTCTTGGTTGAATTCGTGAAAAATTCAGCACGAAACACATTAAAACTTTCTGGCGCGCATGGATCAGTACAAGTGACGCGCGATAAAAAAAATGTTTAAATCCGGGCTTTGAGTTTCTTCGCTAGAATATTTTCCCCCCCCTCTCTTGCAGCACAGTCCCGACAAATTTACTTCCACGAGCAGGCAAAACTGAAACCGTTTTCGTTTTGGCTTTCCCGTTATCTTGACGAATAACTTCCCTTTGTTGTCTGCTGACGACCGAAAATTTGTAACAGTTGAGATCAAACAAACTAAAATTTCACGTCCCGCAATCTTGCACTGAGCACTATTTGTCGGGTGGAAATAAATAACTAAAACGGATAGAAATAACTAATCCTCGTTAGTTTTTCCGGTAATAAAATTATTCCCAGAGTTTCGTCCGCGATGACGTGTTTCCACAAGACAGTCCGTGATATTCACGAGAAATGCTCCACGCGAATTTCCTGCTTTTCCGGCGCACACAACACTATCTTGCACTTGAGCAGTTTTCCGCGCGAGCAGGAAAACCCAAGGCCGACTAGCAATCTCCAATTTTACTTTCGTACGTCACTTGCGCACAACGAGCGCCAAGTTTTTTCTTTTTTTCCGCTGCTGAACAACAACGTTCGTTTTTGTTGTACGGAAGATGCAAACACGCTTTTCTTTGTCGCGCACACGCTTCAGCAGCAACGCACCACCAACTTTTCCGCGATCGCCAACACCTCGCAGAAGCAGCACGAAGAACCGCAAAGAAAACTCTCCATTTTCAAAGCATAAATCAATTGCGGATTTTTCTTTTTCACTTGACACTCATTTATTCACATTCAAATCAATTTTCCCGTTCCAAAAACATTTACGGTCTTTCCGTCATTCAACCAACGCAAACCCCACAACAATTTTTCTTCTTCCACTTATTGCATCCAAATGCCAAATTCCCGAGCACTTTTTCTTGGAAACCGTAATGAACACCACCGCTCTTGTCCTATTTTCACCCACGATAACTTTCCGATTTCCTAACATATGCATTCGAATAGGCAATCATTAACGCGTATTTGGTAATTTCGATATTAACACCCTACGACATGATAAGTTTCTTTCCGCATCCGACGTGACCGCCGTGAAAATCCAAAACCGAATCCCCACAATCCCCGTAATTCCACTTGACTTTTCGAAATGCAATTTCTATAGCGGGATCGCTACTCAAACCGCTTTAAAGGGATTATTACAAAACAACACCAAGATGTAACTCCGGAGCATGCGATGGAGCGATGACACGCCGGAGTAAGCGTAACTGAGATGACGTTATGTCTATCTGCATATTTCGTTTTTCGTCACACAATACTGCTAATACAAATGCAAGATCCCGAACGATATTGGCGATGGCTTGGATGAAAAACTCAAGCATGCAACGCAAAATAAAATCAATCAGAACAAATCACTTCACCGTCCAACGTAATTCGGAACTCGTATTCAATCGAAAACGAGCGAAACACTCCCCATCTCCATCCAATTCCTCGTTTGTGAGACGAAGCATAAGACTCGACTTGCCGGCGCCACTCTCCCCGATAATTCCAATGTTGTTATGTAGTTATCACCCATTTTCATGATTTACGACGCAATAGCATGCAAATTTCGCAAGCACAATTTAATATTCTCCACACTCAAGCAACTACGACACTTTATGGGCAAGTAGAACAATACGAACCCATTCAGAAAGGGGGAAATCACACAATTGAAGGTTTTTTTGTTGCTATCAAATGTACTTTTTCCTTATCAGTTGTAGTTTATGACGGCGGTATTTGCAATTTCCCTTTTCACTGTCTTTTGTAGGTTCAATTAAGTTATCAATTGAAGGCAATTTGTCGTTTATGATAATTAGGCGTAATTAGGTGGGAAAATCGGAAGAATTAGACAAATTTTAAGGGGTTTAAATGATACAATGATTTTAGCGTTCATATAATTAACAGGTTAAATGATACAATGATTTTAGCATTCATAATTAACAGGTTAAATGATACAATGATTTTAGCATTCATAATTAACAGGTTAAATGATACAATGATTTTAGCATTCATAATTAACAGGTTAAATGATACAATGATTTTAGCATTCATAATTAAAAGGGGTTAACCGTTTCGTTCTAAGCATTTGCATACCGCGTTACACCGCAATTCGTTAAATTATCTTCAAAAGATATTGTAATAAGATACTACACATTAGAAATTTTTTTAAACATTTTTAGAATTTTGTTTCCCGGGTGTTAAGTACAAAGGAAATTTTTCCACTTATTATTCCTGCGAAAAAAAAAACGAGTGTTGCGATGGGGAAGGTGACTGAATCGACTGAATCCTTATTAAATTGCGTTCGTGCTGTGTGCCTGTGTCAGCGCTGCTTTTAGAGCCATAGTTCTTAGATTACTACAGGGCAGCTAATTTTCTCGTGATCCCAAGGCAATGCGGATTACGAAAAAGGAGCTGAAGGATCTTTCTGTGTCTCACGGGTTGCCTTCGGCGTCGGGACTAGAGATGACGAACAATAAAAGAACACAATTAACAGACGGACGGACTGACTTATGTCTATGTTTGCCTGGAAGTATACAATCTTTGCGCGTTTTTGAAAATATATGCGGACGGACAAACAGACGTGCCCAATTATCTATCGGCGCAGGTCTTTCGCGTGGTATATCCCCACTTCTTTTCCCGATGGATCCGTTATCAAGTAACGGTTAGGTCCCATTACCTTCTTTATGCGGCTTTTCAGGAATCGCCTATCCAGCTTGGCGTTGTAATGCCCCGCGGCGTCACTTTGGCGGAAATTTCGCCGGAAAACTTCATCTCCTTCTTTGAAATTAGCAGATCGTGACCGGAGATTGTACTGCGCTTCATTTGCACTACCTGCGGCCTTAATCTTCCGTCCGATCTGTTGGCGGAGGTCTCCTAAACGTTCGTGGGGCTCCAGCGCAACGACCGGGTCTCCCAAACACTTTAATTGCCGTAACAGTCGGTATGATTTACCGTGGCAAATCATGTGCTGTCCAAAGGCGGCAAAGTAAGGGGCGACACCGGTGACGGAATGATACGAGGATCGCAGGGCGCATGTGATGGCAGACAATCGCCGATCCCAATCCTTTTGAGATGGGTGGACGTAGGAACGGATCGCGGCCAATAGGGTGCGGTTCAACCGTTCTGACGCGTTGGACTGAGGAGAGTATATGGGCGTCAGTTGGTGTTCAATGCCATACTGCTCAAGTAGGCTCTTAAACTGCCGAGACCGGAACTGTACTCCATTATCTGAGTACACACTCTCTGGAACTCCGAACACATGGAATACCCGGTTCTCTAAGAATTTCACGATCGATGGAGTTGTGAATTTACGGATAGGTTCCACCATTGGGAATTTTGAGAGCTGATCTAGAACGACTATAGCTCCGATGTGTCCCATGGAAGACCGAGGATATGGACCGAGTAGATCGATGTATAGACGCTGGAACACGCGTTCTGGGACGTTGAGTTGACCCATAGGAGGTCGAAGAGGCTGGTTGGGCGCTTTGGTGCCTTTACAGGTATCACAGGCGCTCACGTAGTCTTTGACCTGGGATGCCATTTTAGGCCAAAAGAAGTATTTTTTTAGTCGCCGTAGTGTTCGACCGTAACCTCCGTGGGCACTTAACGGATGATCATGTGCGCGGAGGATCAGCTGTTGTGTCATTTCCTCCGGTACCCAGAGTTTCCAAGACTCTTCTTCCTGCCATGGATCACCAGTGGCGTATTCGTTTCGTCTATACACATAGCCGTCTATTACCTTCAAGTCAGGCAGCTGTGTCTGTTGGGTCGCTATGGTTTGCCTCAACTCTTTGTAGCTATCTGATTCGAAATGTGGGCTGTCCAAATCTATTTCGATGGGGTCCTCGTCATTTATTGTTATTTCGGCTCCCTCTGGGGAAAACATCCGTGAGAGAGTGTCGGGTACGATGTTCTGGGTTCCTTTCCGATGTTTGATGGAGAACTTGAACCCTTGCAGTTTAAGAGCCCATCTGGCTAGGCGTCCACTTAAATCTGCCTGGTTCATCAACCATTGTAGTGACGCGTGGTCCGTGATGATCTCGAATTGGTGGCCCTCGATATAAGCTCGGAATTTCTTCACAGCCATTACCGCTGCCAAACATTCTTGCTCGGAAACAGTATAGTTCCTTTGGGCCGAATTCAGCTTATTGGACATGAAGGCGATGGGAGCTTCCTCTCCTTCATCGGTCAATTGCACCAGCACGGCTCCTACTCCATGTTGACTTGCGTCACAATGAATGGAGAAGGGCTTCGTGAAGTCGGGGCTGTGCAAGACAGGAGCTGATGTGAGGGCTTGTTTAAGCTCTTCAAATGCCTTTCGGCTGAGTTCGGTCCAAACGAACTTCCCTTTCCGCAACATGTCTGACAGGGGCGCTGAAACTGTTGCATAATTCCGAACAAACCTTCGGTACCAACCGCACACACCAAGGAAACGTCGTAGCTGCTTCACAGTTTTTGGTAAGGGGAACTCATCAATCGCACGAGTTTTGTCTGGATCCGTTTTGATAGTGCCATGTCCTATGACATGGCCTAAGTATCGGACTTCTTTCATGACAAACTTACTTTTCTGTACGTTGATGGTGAGTCCCGCCTTACTGATGTGCAGGGCTACTTCTTGTAGAAGTAGGAGGTGTTGATCGAACGTTTCCGTGATGAGTAAAAGATCATCGAGGTACACGAACACTTGGTGTTTTAGGTGAGGTGGGATGACCTTGTCCATCAACCGAGTCATCGTTTGCGGCGCGTTACACAGGCCAAAGGGCATTGTGACGAACTGATATAATGGTCGTCCAGGCACTGTGAAGGCGGTCTTGTCCCTCGAGCCCTCATCGAGTGGAATTTGCCAGAAGGCGTCTTTTAGGTCGAGACTGGTGATATAATTGGCTTTCGGCAGTCTCCCTAGTATTCCATCGATGAGTGGAAGAGGGTACGCGTCCTTGATGGTAACCGCATTTACCTTACGGGCATCAAGACAGAGGCGGACTTTACCTGGCTTTACAACCAAGGTTACCGGTGAGGACCAGGCACTTTGGGACTCTTCTATGACCCCCAACTCGAGCATCCTATCTAATTCCGCATACACCAATTTCTCCATGGCTGGCGAGATGGCGTAGTGTCTCTGTTTAATCGGTTTACTATCGCCAACGTCGATGGCGTGTGAGACTAGGGTGGTGCGGCCAAGGCCTTGGGTAGCGTAAGATGGGAAAGCAGCAATGGATGCTTCCAGGCGTTGCCGTTGGTTAGACGTCAGGTCATGCCTATCGGGAGTAGAAGTGATTTCGTTGACATTTCTGGTTTTTAAAGACAAATCGGTGAATAAATCGGAGGCCAGTCCAAAGCGAAGGACGAAATCGACACCAAGGTATACGTTCTGAGTCAAAGACGGGATAATGTAGAAGGTAATATCCTTCGTCTGACCCCTGAACGTCACGGGTGTTGTTAGTTTACCTCGTATAGGGTGTTTGGTGCCATCAGCTGTACTGATTTCAGTGCGCCAGGATTTAATCAAGTTCGGGTATTCTTGGAGCACTTTCGAGCCAAAGCTCGAGGCAAGACAACTGATACTGGCACCCGTGTCGATCAATGCAAACACGGTCTCGCCCAACACTTTAATTGGATGATAAGGTCTGATCTCATTCTCAGCAACCTCCGAGATGTTACAAGAGTTTACGGTTTGACGGCAGGTGCGCACTCTCTTGCGGAAATTCCGCCAACGACGGGTTGACCATTTTGTCGTGCACGAACGGGAAGTGACGACTTCGGAAGCAAATATTCGCTCTCGAGCCACCCGATATTCCTGCAGTCTAACATGATAAGGTTTTAGCGTGCGTACTTGAGGCTGCCGCGGTTCTTCTGGCAGTGACTGCGATGGTCGTTTTAATATTGTCGTTGGTGAGGTCTCCGGAAGAGAGTGAACATCCGCAGTCGTAATGGTTATGGCTGGTGGGTTAACGTCAGGTTGGTTGGGGTGAGCCGCTGACTGAGGAGCTACTGCTGGGGTTTCGAGTACCGCTGAGGTGGTCGGGTACTCTTTTGGCCGTTTTTTCGTGCGGCACATTCAGAACAGTCCGGGAAGTAAGTGTCCGGCTTGCCGCAACCGTAGCAGAAAACCTTACGTTCTGCGCGGCATGAAATGAACCGGTGTCCGGTTTGGTGACAATTCCAGCAGGTCGTAAGACTTCCCACCGCCGCTACAGCAAGCTGGTCTGGGTCCAAATCATCCTCCAGATCTAGGGTGGTATAATCTGGGGCCAATTCCGCGATTCCTCGTCGAGGACCCGTCCTGGTTAGTAAGTATGGCCGGTCCCGTAGGTCTTCCTCAAACCCTTCTATACGACGCACATTTCTCAGCAGGGCCTCCATACTCTGTGGATCGGAGTTCACGATATGCCGACGAATCTCCGGTCTTAGATTGCGCTTTAGCAGGCGAAGAATTTGGGTAGAAGACAATGGCTCTGACAGCTGGTCATTCAACCGAAGGATATCGGCTCGATATTTATGGAAGGACTCGTCCGGACGCTGCCATCTAGCATTCATCTTATCCAGGACTAATTCGTCCATGTCGACCGTAGGGTATTCCATGCGGAGTACCTCCTTCAGCCGTGACCAGCGTATGGATGGTGGAGCTGAATGTATCCTCCAATATGTCTCCAGGGCTGCTCCCCTAAGCAGCATTGGCAGGTATCCTGCGAGCGCTGTGCGGTCTCCTGCTAGCATCTGCTCAATCAGTGACTCCACCCGACTTATGAAAACCTCCACCGTTATCGTATTGGGTTCCCCACTGAAATGTAGATTCCATCCCTGGATGATGCTGGGGATCTGTGTCGGCTTCAGCCGGTACATGTCGTGTGGATGGAAGCGTTGGTCCGGCGGAATCACGGGAGCCTGATTTGGTGGCGGTGCTTGGCTCAATCGGGGCCGGTAAACTGGAGCCAACGGATTCATGGCTGTACCTGGCCGGATCCGTTCGGGATCACGCCGCGAGTCTACTGGGAAGTCCCACGGATTTGGGTCCGAATCCCACATAGGAGGAGTTCTTGGCCGGGATGGTGCGGGGTTCTCTCTCTGGCTCTCTAGAGAGGCGAGCCGGGTGGACATGTCCTGTACGAGCGCCATTAGATCTCGTAGAACTGTGGCTTCCACAGCCACCGGTGGACTCGCTTCTTCTGCAGGCGGAACTGCTTCAGCCCTGTAGTCATCGTCTCGTGCACTCCTTGTAGTGGATGGAAGGGGTCCGCTTTTGGGGACAGCTCCACTTGTACTGGAGGACTGAGGTCGTTCTGTTGCTGGCTGTGCGATTTCCAAAGGCTGTCGACAGAGCGGGCACGTGGATGAAGTTTGCCGCAGTTGTGCCAAACACAGCTGATGTAGCCGGTGTCCGCACTGCAACCTCTGGCTTGTAGTTTCGTCCATGTCCTCGTGACAGATGGAACACAATAGAGCTGGTCCGGCATCCGACCGCAACTTTCTCCTTTCGGGAGTTCTTTTGGTGGGCATGCTAAAAGAAATTTAAATTGCTAACTAAAAACCTAAATAAATATATATATATAAATAATGAAAATGTGAAAAAAAATGATGCAAAATTTATAATTTGTAAGTGGCCGTCAGTGGCGAACTATAGTCGAACCTCACAAAAAAAAAATGTATGATAAAGTTTCAAAAAAGTTTTAAGTTATCAAAAAAAAATAATCGGTCTTTCCTTTCCGTCCTTCCTCCCAAGTATGGACACCATGGCACAATCCTTCTAAAACGTTTCAGGGACACTCTCTTGTGGCACCATGAAAATCAGGGTTCCGAAGTGATCCCTCATTAGCAAACTTCTCAAGTTACAACTTGTCAGCCCAGGGTGGGATTCTAATCCACAAGCAGCGCGTGTCTTGTCATGGATAGTCATGGATTAGCTAATCAGCCAATCACATGAAATCAAAATCCGTGTAATTTAAGACACTTAGGCACCGCTGGTTTGGGGAGCGGATCAGAATCCTCCGCAAAATAGATGTTGGGATAATAACCTCCGAACACAAAAAGGGACTCTAATATAATTTGGCCTTACTAGTTATACAATGGTGGTAAACCACCAAGGTATAAATCAAAAGAAGGACCAAACGATATTGATGTCCGAAGACAACACACGTTCGGAAGTTACTCGGCTGCTGGGGCACGATTAGTGCAAAAACCCTCGGGAGTTATCTACCCGCCAAAATTTCTAACACCTTGTGGGGACACCTAGAGACGATGGACTGTCTCGTGCTCACGACTGATGATACAGCCGGGCTTTTCGAGCCCCACGTTGGGCGCCATTTGTAGTGAATAATAGATTTTCATATGTCCGTGAAGGACCGCAGCGATGTTCTGCTGCCTCGGCAGAGGAAGATGTTGGTTCCTGCCGAGAATGCCCTCGTCCGGAGACGCGTGAATGCGCTGGCAGGCTAGCATTGCGGTGTCGTGGGGCGGGTTCGTTTCCCCGGCACGAGGACTCACTACAAAACATTTCGCATTCACGAATTGCTTGCAGAGTTCGAGAGGACGACCGAAGTCGCAAATCAGTAAATAACCTCCACGAAGGAATTACGACTTGTTGCGAGAACAAGTGCAACCTGACAAGAAAGACTAATTTGGGGTTGAGCTCGTCTTTACCCAAATACATTCAGGGCCCACAAATGAAAGAGGGGCAACCGGGTGGTGGTGGAGCCCCTTCATGCCCACCCAACCGGAATAAATCCAATGTTAAATCGTTGAAGTGGCCAGGTATTCCTCTTCTGAGTGGAAAACTCATACAACTTGAATTATATGAGCTTTCCCATCAGAAGGGGAGTACCCCGGTGACCAATTTATGTCATAGAATTATACAATTGAATTGCATAACTCTATGCCATAAAAAGGCACTTGGCTTGGGCCACTCAACCCATTAAGTCTCCTGAAACAGAAAAATTTTTAAGTACCCGGTGGCTGGCTCATATTTTGGGGTGGAAGCCTGCCACCGTACCGGGTCCTATACCCGATTGGAAAAGACCGGAAGGGAAAGACCGATTTTTACCGTTTAATTCATCATTTTATTTAATTTCATTGATTTCTCGTAAATACCAAGCAAAGAAATCAAAATAGTTCAACAAAATTATTCAGTGTATATATTAAAACATTTTTTTATATTGATATAATTAGTATTTGCAGTATATATTAAAGATTACCCAACTTAATTGAATAAATTGAATAAAAAGAAACAATTGGTATATATAAAAAAAATGAAACAATTGGTATATATGTAAAAATGAAACAATTGGTATATATGTAAAAATGAAACAATAGGGGAACTTACCCAACCTTTTCCGACGACGAGCGCTCGTTGACGAGGTGAGTAAGTCCTGTAAAGTTATAATACTGCATAGCAAATTAGTTAAAAACACTCGCGATATTTCTGGAATATTTTCGTTGTCAACTTTTCTTCTTCTTTTTTTTTTCTTTTGGTAAATGCTAAAACGCACACGTGATAACGAGATTCATACAACTTAAAACGTTTTTCTTTAGAATTTCCTTTTCGGCTTCTTGGTTGAATTCGTGAAAAATTCAGCACGAAACACATTAAAACTTTCTGGCGCGCATGGATCAGTACAAGTGACGCGCGATAAAAAAAATGTTTAAATCCGGGCTTTGAGTTTCTTCGCTAGAATATTTTCCCCCCCCTCTCTTGCAGCACAGTCCCGACAAATTTACTTCCACGAGCAGGCAAAACTGAAACCGTTTTCGTTTTGGCTTTCCCGTTATCTTGACGAATAACTTCCCTTTGTTGTCTGCTGACGACCGAAAATTTGTAACAGTTGAGATCAAACAAACTAAAATTTCACGTCCCGCAATCTTGCACTGAGCACTATTTGTCGGGTGGAAATAAATAACTAAAACGGATAGAAATAACTAATCCTCGTTAGTTTTTCCGGTAATAAAATTATTCCCAGAGTTTCGTCCGCGATGACGTGTTTCCACAAGACAGTCCGTGATATTCACGAGAAATGCTCCACGCGAATTTCCTGCTTTTCCGGCGCACACAACACTATCTTGCACTTGAGCAGTTTTCCGCGCGAGCAGGAAAACCCAAGGCCGACTAGCAATCTCCAATTTTACTTTCGTACGTCACTTGCGCACAACGAGCGCCAAGTTTTTTCTTTTTTTCCGCTGCTGAACAACAACGTTCGTTTTTGTTGTACGGAAGATGCAAACACGCTTTTCTTTGTCGCGCACACGCTTCAGCAGCAACGCACCACCAACTTTTCCGCGATCGCCAACACCTCGCAGAAGCAGCACGAAGAACCGCAAAGAAAACTCTCCATTTTCAAAGCATAAATCAATTGCGGATTTTTCTTTTTCACTTGACACTCATTTATTCACATTCAAATCAATTTTCCCGTTCCAAAAACATTTACGGTCTTTCCGTCATTCAACCAACGCAAACCCCACAACAATTTTTCTTCTTCCACTTATTGCATCCAAATGCCAAATTCCCGAGCACTTTTTCTTGGAAACCGTAATGAACACCACCGCTCTTGTCCTATTTTCACCCACGATAACTTTCCGATTTCCTAACATATGCATTCGAATAGGCAATCATTAACGCGTATTTGGTAATTTCGATATTAACACCCTACGACATGATAAGTTTCTTTCCGCATCCGACGTGACCGCCGTGAAAATCCAAAACCGAATCCCCACAATCCCCGTAATTCCACTTGACTTTTCGAAATGCAATTTCTATAGCGGGATCGCTACTCAAACCGCTTTAAAGGGATTATTACAAAACAACACCAAGATGTAACTCCGGAGCATGCGATGGAGCGATGACACGCCGGAGTAAGCGTAACTGAGATGACGTTATGTCTATCTGCATATTTCGTTTTTCGTCACACAATACTGCTAATACAAATGCAAGATCCCGAACGATATTGGCGATGGCTTGGATGAAAAACTCAAGCATGCAACGCAAAATAAAATCAATCAGAACAAATCACTTCACCGTCCAACGTAATTCGGAACTCGTATTCAATCGAAAACGAGCGAAACACTCCCCATCTCCATCCAATTCCTCGTTTGTGAGACGAAGCATAAGACTCGACTTGCCGGCGCCACTCTCCCCGATAATTCCAATGTTGTTATGTAGTTATCACCCATTTTCATGATTTACGACGCAATAGCATGCAAATTTCGCAAGCACAATTTAATATTCTCCACACTCAAGCAACTACGACACTTTATGGGCAAGTAGAACAATACGAACCCATTCAGAAAGGGGGAAATCACACAATTGAAGGTTTTTTTGTTGCTATCAAATGTACTTTTTCCTTATCAGTTGTAGTTTATGACGGCGGTATTTGCAATTTCCCTTTTCACTGTCTTTTGTAGGTTCAATTAAGTTATCAATTGAAGGCAATTTGTCGTTTATGATAATTAGGCGTAATTAGGTGGGAAAATCGGAAGAATTAGACAAATTTTAAGGGGTTTAAATGATACAATGATTTTAGCGTTCATATAATTAACAGGTTAAATGATACAATGATTTTAGCATTCATAATTAACAGGTTAAATGATACAATGATTTTAGCATTCATAATTAACAGGTTAAATGATACAATGATTTTAGCATTCATAATTAAAAGGGGTTAACCGTTTCGTTCTAAGCATTTGCATACCGCGTTACACCGCAATTCGTTAAATTATCTTCAAAAGATATTGTAATAAGATACTACACATTAGAAATTTTTTTAAACATTTTTAGAATTTTGTTTCCCGGGTGTTAAGTACAAAGGAAATTTTTCCACTTATTATTCCTGCGAAAAAAAAAACGAGTGTTGCGATGGGGAAGGTGACTGAATCGACTGAATCCTTATTAAATTGCGTTCGTGCTGTGTGCCTGTGTCAGCGCTGCTTTTAGAGCCATAGTTCTTAGATTACTACAGATCTACAATACAAAATTTACCTAGACATAAAAAAAATAATTTTGCAGTAACCAATAGAAACAGTGGAACGGGCAAGACAAAACGGCGGGCAAGAAAGGGTAGCGGCTTGAAAAGACAACAATGAACCAGTCCAGATCGTGCTAGTGCAAGCCATAATCGCGCTAGTGCAAGCCATGATCGTTGCGCTGTACGATCCTAATTAGCAAGCACATTGACCGATTTGTAAAGAGGTGTGTTTGGTAATTTAAGTAAAAAAAAAATTGATATTTTTTTACATTCTTTGACATTTTTCATGGCACTTGGTTCATGTCTTTTGCCGAAATACTATCAGTGCAAAAATGGTGAAAGCTTATTCCCATCTGACTAAAATTACGTCAACAGAGAAGTTCTTCTGAGTTTCGATATTCTTAGAATAAGTTGGCATGGGAAATAGAATGCCTCGTCTTGTCCCCCTAAAGTTTCAAAATATTTAAGGCTATATAAAACCAAATCATTCTACTCGTATTTATTTTGTTGTAGTATCGTGAAAACTTAAAAGGAAGCAAATAGATTTGAATGGTCAAAAGAGGCCATAAAAAATCCAGTGGATGCTGTAAAAGAAGGAAGAATGGGGTCAGCAGCACAAACATTTTCTTTCCGCCATAAGAACTTGCAAAGAAAAGTGAAAACAGTTCGTGAGAACTTAGGAAGTAACACTTCCACTACCCAAGCATTGAAGGTTCTTTTGAACCTTTAAGGTAAACTTTTTTCCGATAAAGAGGGGCGAGTCCTTCACACGATTATATATTGAAACATGGAGAGGGAACTATATAGTCTTACATTAAAAGACCTGAGGAGCGTAGTTTACTGGTGAGCTGTCAAAGATAATAAGCCCCATCCATTCAACAATAAAATATAGGATGCCGTTAAAGATTGACGAAACAGTTTTCTCAAAAGACATCCTGAATTGTATATAAGGTTTTCAATTATTCTGGAAATTTACCCGTCGAGTATAAGTTAACGCCTGATAGAATTAACAGTTGCTGTACGACAGGTATTTCCTTTGTGCCAGAAAACCAATCCATGATTATAACCAAAGGAGGTAGAAAGCAGATCGTATCGGCAACTTCTGCAGACAGAAGTCCGACAAAAACTGCCGATACATACTTCAGCGGAAGCGGCCAGTACATGCCACCCATGATGGTATTCCCATGAATGCGAATGGATTCGGAACTGATGTCAAATGCTGCACCTGGGTTTTGGAGCGTTTGCGGCGAGTCTGGATGCATGACTATAAAACTATTTACTGCTTAATTTAATACTCTTAAGTTTGAAGAATTAAGTGAAAAACAGTTGGACTCGTTTTGCTGTTGTTGCATGGGCATAGTACCCATAGTCAGCACATTGAAATAATAAATAAAGCTCAATCTCAGTAAGTTATCATTCTATCCTCCCCTCCACACACCGCTCAACGAATTTACGTTGCTGACGTTATGTACACGAGGCGACTTGGTATATTATGACTTTCAAGTCACAGTATGGCTGGAATGGTTGTCAAAGTCCAATAAGTCGCAGAAATCGTTGAAAAGGAATTGATACAAGCATCATCGATATCCACAGCTGTAAATGTCGTCGTAAAATGGGGCACTTGGCTATATGATTCAATACTGAAATTTAGTTTGCTCCTTCTTAACGGACATTGCCCGTCACTGAAGCAAAAATTATGGTTGCTATATGAACAGTCGCCGAAAAGATAACTGGGACATCCACTTTGATGTCAACTCAATATTCCTATGCCCGTCACCAATGTAACTCCGTCCACATCTGAAACATTGTGTGTATATCCGTCACCCGTGGAATTCATCCAGACCCGACTAAGGATTGAGTTAAACTTCAAGCTCAAATTATTTGATTTCAGCATCCCCTGCAGTTCTACCATCACCACCTTCCGAAGTTGAAATGGAGCCACTAGTGAAACCACTGATTGACTATGTTCTGTGACAACTGTCAGCATATCGCCACCAGAACCTAAATGTTCTTATACATCCAAAAATTTGGAGATTGATTAAAGGCCATGTAAGCCACTGTAACCAATTTTTACTATTGCTAGTCCCCAGCAAATCATGCGTTTGCCAAAACTCGAATAACTATCAGAGTAACAAAAAATAGAGGGAAAGCTGCTAGTATTATTTCATGAACGTACAAACACAAATTAGAAGAGACTTAGAGAAGAAGTTGACAGAAGATGTTAGAAATTAGACAACTAAAGAAAATACAGAAAAATGCTCTTGATAAAAAAACCATCGCGTCCAAAAAGAAGAAATTTACTAAACTTAAATCGTCGTCGAAAAGCAGCAACAGTGATTGCGAAAATACGCCTGGTTTCTATTGATATTGTCTCTGTTTTGATTCTACAGAAGACTTGATAGATGTCTTGTATGCCAAAACTGGACAAATATCAGTTTTGCTGATATCGCGGATAAATACGAGGAAGCGACATCCACATGTGAATTTTGTCGGCAACCACAAGTCAACGGTTTTCTATCTACTGTTTTTGATAGAATCCGCATGGGGTATGTACTCCATCTTGCCCCTTAGACATAAGTTTACTTTCCATTTTGAAGGCTTCGCAAAACGAATTTTAAAGAAACCTATTAGTTTCACGTTTCCCAGATCACTTTTGACACAGTTTATCCATCAGCATGGCGGGTGGCTGTTATAGGGGGCGTTTTCCAAAGCCCTTAAATAGCAAAATATGTGCGATTGTAAGCTTGACCACTTCCTAAGGTAGCTCGAATTGAACGACTAGAGATGGTTTATACGATTTACAAAATCATAAGTATTTCATGATTTGCCATTTTCTCTTTGGCTCATTATAAGATCCGCAATTTCGTCTACCTTCTCGACGTTAGTATCACTGAGTTTCGTTAAAACTATCGTAATGTTTTTCGAAGTTGTTGGAATAACACCGACCTTAGTACTCGTAATGTGCTTATGATATTCTTCGCCCCAGAGTTTCAACAGTCTTGCAGATAATACGATGGCTTCTTCGTTTCAAAATTTTCAAATTTGAAATAGATGTCTTAGTTTCAATTTAGAGAACTTAGCAAACACTGAAAATATGCATTGATTTACGGCTTCGTATGTGCTACTGATGACGGCTTCCGTCTGCGTACTAGATGACGTACCTGAACCTCGTTTTGGCTTGTGCTACCTGCTACATGTTGAAGATAGCTTCCACCGGAACAAATCGAAATTGTAGCTTGTAAAATGAGAAGTGATTCAAAATCCGCCAATACAGGCATTCTCAGACGACAAAGACCTCGAAGCGAATGGCGGTAGTGCATTTGCACTTTCCTAAGTTTCCGGTGTGTCCGTATTTGACATGATTGCCACTTAAATGCAATTTTTGATGACATTGCTCCAAGAAACTCAACAATCCAAGATTTACAATACTTATTTTCATGAGGAGATCGCGTCGGGGTCACCGCTGTGGGAAATCACATACTCAAATACTTTCGATACATATACTCGTAATAACGAGTAATAGATTACTTATAACATAAAAGTCGATCGGGCTAGCAATAAAAAATCAATTTATAAAGCGGCCGATCCTGGTAGCGTTTTAGTTTCGACGATTGGAGTGACGCTAAAGACTCCTCGGTTCCTCAAAATAATTCGCGCAAAAAACAGCCTTTTTTCAAATGTTGTTCAATATGTTCGGTGATACCAAAGTCAGGATCCACTTCTCACTTTTCAAATAGAAGAAAAGCTGTGAACAGTTTTATTTAACTGGCTTTAAATACGCAAGGCAGCGTGGTCTCACGGAAAACTTGTATCCAACGAAAGCGTAATATAATATATAGAAATAGATAGTAGTGGAAGCAGCATAGCATACTTTAAAAGCGATATCCAGTTTTACGTAATTTTAGCTAGTCTTTTATATCACTTTACTTCTTGAAGCTAAAACTTGCTGTTTACCGCATACATTTATGAATTTCCTTTTTCCAACCAAACCCAGAACGGAAAAGTAACAACATAAATATCGAAAAGCACAACTTAAAATCAAATTTCACTCACTTTCTTAAGCACACATTTCAAATGTCGGCTTGGGAAAACATTTACCAAACATTTATCGAAAGCTAGAAAAAAACGTGAATGTCATCTTTCGCCTTATACGTGTATATCTTTGCCTTTTCCAATCGCTACGTTTCTCGGAAGCTGAAGGAAGTTGCTGAGAGAAAATTGAAAAAGTAACTACTGACATGAAAAACCAATTTTATTGGGTAAATATTTGTATAGAAAATAAATCTTAAGGATAACAGCTATCTCCTGGAGAAAAACCTCTTCAATTTCCTCTCGTTTGTTATTTAATTGGCTAAGTGTTTCTTAAATAGAACTTTTATTGCTGGTTCTATGATATGTTTTGGCGCAAGTATTGATAGTGGAAAGGACCTAAATGGTTTCGTATTTATTTTAATTGATAGTTTGGTGACTAGGGAAACATTAACGCGTTCATAATTTACTAATTATGAACGCTTTAATGTTTTCAAATACCTGTTAGTGCTTCGTTTCATCTCAAATATTTGAGTATCAATTCCATTGAGTGCGTTTCAAATGACTCATCTAATTTTCAAGTTTGTCTAGTTGAGAACTGCTACCATGATTTTGAAATCAAACGTGTCCAATCACGATGGTCACACAAATTCTTCGTACGTTTCTCCTAGTACCCAACCACGCAAAAAGAGTAAGTTTGAAAAGTTCTCGTCGAATCCTTTCAGTTGATACCCATATTAGTTACCTTTGGTAAAAAAAAATTTTTTTAAGGGTCACCCTTCAACGTCCCTTAAACACTTGATAATATTTTCTCTAGTGAAACTTTGAAGATGGCACAATGTTTTATCACTCACGCAATTTTATGTTTTTAACATAGCTTATTTGGTTTGCGACAAAACTTGCTGTGACGCACAACCGGAACGACAGACACACAAGTCCTGAGTTTAACGTTAAATAAAACTATTTTAAGAAACCCTTAAGATACGAAAAGGAAACAACGACAGCTCGAATTTTACCAGCAAAACATTAAAAATGTTGGAAATAATATTTCAAAGATAACATGATTGTGATGTGTGAACGCGGTATCAGCGGTAGGAAGTCATATCGGGATTCATTTGTGAACTCAGAAGCTTGGCCTGGTTTGGGCGGGCACGGTTATAAGTTCCTCATATGTCATCATACGCAGCGAGTAGGGTGTCTGTGGTCAAAGTACTGATCGCATCCAGGTGAATGGTTTTGGTCGGGAAACATAAAAAGAAAGCAAGACAACCCTTGAAGACCTTGGGATCCCTACATCTCGCTGTTTTTGTTGGCAAGGGTCCTACGAAGTCCAGTCCTGTGTTAATGATAGATAAACTGCAGTGACCTGAACTTTCGGCAGGTCTCCCATCATCTATTTCGCCGCTGTTTTTTGCTCACGAAAGCAGATAACAATAGATCGAGCGTAAAGCGGAGGAAGGCATGCGTCTGGTGGCTACCTCGACCGAATTGGTACCAGAGGATATGTGTTTTTACATCGTGGTAGGCATATGGATAGTTGTCGCCCGGTTCACTACGACGGTATTCTATTGAGAGAGATGCTTGGTCACCCAGGGTAAGACGATGGTAGAGTCAGTCCAACAACAGCTTTGGATGAACGAGTATTCAAGATTCTGGAACCTAGACAGAAAAACAATTAAGGAACAAGTGAAAGAGAGAAAACTTTGGAACAGGTGAAGAAGAACACTGTGCAGGAAGTCGGATCCTCAGTATCAGCGCCAGATGATAGTGATCAAGCCGGCTTCCGGCCGTCGTCGACCTGTGATTGCAATGATATAGAAGATGTGAACTTGGTTTCAATAGCAGATACATCTACAAACAAATTTGAACCTGACATGGAGAACCTATTTCAGCGGAGACATGCGGTAGAACTCAATTCGTAGAAGATTTGACAACCCTGGCGAGAACGCTAGCGTCGAAAAGAAGATGAATCTCTCTTCTTGATCGAATTGTCAAACGAGCCGGATGTGTTATTGAAAGACAGAATTGAATACGTAATATGATAAAGTGTTCGTCACTAAGTTAGCTTTGTGTTTAATTATAACCGAACCCAGTAGGAACATTGCTGATTCCGAGAAACCAAACTCTGACTTCCGCGAAAGCCAAGTTAACCCAACCTCAATATTAGTCGCATCACACCACGCTATTGCAGATTTCGTCGTCCGCAAAAATCACGGTAGTACAACATCAAAGTTGCTGTCGAACCTGACAATGAGCACAAATTCAAGTTGCCTCTGCCGACTCTCAAATATGCACCAGCAGGCAGGCACAATCAACGATATTACGCAAATTTGTATCCTTCCGTTTTGGAAATTTCGACCATCGTTGCCGGTTGCGCGCATCGAAGCACAATTTTGAGTGCATAAAATTTGATCAGATGCAATAATTTCGATATAGTCCTCAGTGCACTAGACTGCGCCATTTTGAACTCCATGATAACATTTGTCAGCCGGAATACCATTGCAATTCGTCACAAATGCCCGGAACGTTTCAGTTTGCTCGGTACTGGAGCAGAAGATTTATGGTGAATGGAAGCCTTTAGCTTACTATTAGCGAAAACTCAGTGAAACAGAGCGTAAATATAGCGCATGCGATCGAGAGTTGCTAGCGATCTAATGCAACGTAAAATACTTCCCCCATTTCCTCAAACCAGGTCAGTTTGTGATTAAAACATATCGCGAGCCCCTAGTATACGCATTATCGCAGAAACCGGTGAGATACCTAAGCTAAATTTGACAGTTCAGTACCATCATTGTGCATTTAGCTGAGGAGACAAATATAGCAGATACTTCATTGCGAATTGAGTCTTTCGATCTACCTACAGCGGCGTAATCCCAAGAACTAGTTCCCGACTATTAATCTGACATGGAACTTCAAAAGCTATTTGCTGAATACAGTACTTTGCTCAGACTTCAAGCACTAACAGTCAAAGACCACGGAGACTTATACTGCGACACATCAGCTGACCGAATCCGACTATCTTCTTGATTGTATTGCCAAATGAGTTGGATGTATTCCTGAAAGACATAATTAAATATTTAATGTAATAAAGTGTTCTTTATTAAGTTAGCTCTGTGTTTAACTACAATTTTTTTCGCGGTACTTTGAAGAGGGCACAACGATTAATCTACTCACCACATCAGATGCCTCGAATACGGACACACCGCGTATGGCTGTAGGGGACCCGACAGGAGATCTCTGTGCTACAAATGTGGTGAAACGGGGCACACAAGGAAAGAGGGCACGAACGAGGCGAAATGCATTCTTTGCAAGGATGCTAAGCTAGCACCCGGCGACCTCAAACATGAGCCGGCGACAGGGAGATGCTGGGTTTTCAAGGAGGCCCTGACTAAAGCCAAATCGATACTCAAATGATCCGTACCCTGCAGGTCAATTTGCACCGAAGCACAAACGCCCAGGACCTACTTGAGCAGTTTGCGAGGGATAAGAAAGCTGACCTCCTGTTGCTGAGCGAGCAACATCATAACAAGGACTCGCAAGCGTGGTACCCTGACAAATCTAGTACCTCGGCCATCTGGGTTCGAGACAGCGCCCGCCTTCAGGTGCAGGGCCATGGACGCGGGGATGGTTTTGTGTGGGTGCGGTGTTCAGGGATAACATATTTAAGTGTTTATCTAACGCCTAACGAGGCAATGCGATCTTTTCGAACCAAACTCGATGCCCTGGAGGACGCTGTCTCGAACACAGAGGGCCACATGCTGGTCGGGGGAGACTTCAACGCTAGAGCCATTGAATGGGGTATGCCACAATCCGACCCAAGGGGAAAGCAAATCTTGGACATGGCGGCCAGAACAGCGCTTTTTGTCCTAAATACTGGTAACACCCCTACTTTCCGCCGCTGGGGTTGCGTAGGAACCATACCCGATGTGACACTCGCTTCGGAATCCCTGGTATCTAGAGTACACAACTGGCGAGTACGACTGGACTACTCGGCTAGTGATCACCAGTATATAGTGGTTGAGATTCACGACAGTGCCACTCTGCGTGGATATGCCCAAACTTCAATCCTCGGATGGAGGACTGGGAGGATGGACGTTGAGAGGTTCGCTGATGCGCTTACGGCAGGTGCACGGTTGCTGGGAGCTCCGCCAGGGAGTGGAGGGCCTACAGCCAAGGACTTGGTGAACTCAACTATGAGTACCATCATAGCTGCTTGCGAGTCTTCCATGCCCCGTCGGAGACCCCGAGACGGTAAGCCCACAGTATACTGGTGGTCAAACGAGATCGCCGATTAAAGAAGCGAGTGTCACAAACTTCGGCGAGAGGCCCAGCGGGCGCGAACGCGGGAGGAGGCAGACACTAGGCTAGCAGCATACAGGTCCGGCAGGAAATATCTTCGCAGGCTTATTAACAAGAGCAAGGCCCGATGCTGGCAAGACCTCGTGGACGATGTAAATAGGGATCCGTGGGGCCTTGGCTACAAGCTGGTCATGGGGAAACTTGGTGCCCTACGGAAGCCTTGTATACATGACGCGGAAAAGATGGACGCGATAGTGCGGGGACTCTTCCCCGCCCATCCCGTCCGTGTTGACGCTGTCCATGGTGAAACAGCGGTCGAGTGCCCACTCTTCACACAGCTGGAACTGGAGGAGGCAGTTCTCTCATTGAAAACGAGGAAGGCTCCAGGTCCAGATGGTGTTCCAGCTGAGGTTTTGCAGCTCGTCTATCACCATTGTCCTGACTTGCTGCTCAGCTTATTCAACGCTTGCCTACGGGACGGGGTTTTCCCGGTACGATGGAAGGTGGCGAGGCTCGTGCTGGTCAGCAAGGGGAAGGGCAATCCCGAATCGTCGTCTGCATACCGCCCGTTATGCATGCTAGACACGGCTGGGAAAGTGCTAGAGAAACTCATCAAGGGAAGACTCACTGACGCGATTCGTGCTGCTGGGGACCTATCTCCTCGGCAGTACGGCTTTAGAGCAGGACGTTCTACCATTGATGCGATTGCAGAGGTGGTGAACGCGGTCCAAAAGGCAGAAGCATATAGTCGCACCAAGCGACGGATCGTCCTGTTGGTGACACTCGACGTCAGGAATGCCTTCAACTCCGCTAGATGGGTGGATATTCTGGACACGCTGGAAAACTCTTTTCAAGTTCCAGAATATCTAATGCGGCTTTTGAGGAACTACCTAAAGGACCGAAGCCTGCTCTACGACACGACACAGGGCCAACGAAGGATGGAAATTACATCGGGTGTTGCCCAGGGATCTATCCTTGGTCCGGACTTGTGGAACGTGTCTTACGACGGGCTACTGAGACTTGAGATGCCAGATGAGTCGCACTTGGTCGGCTATGCGGATGATGTTGCGGCTCTGGTTGCCGGACGCACCGTTGAACAAGCGCAACTTAGGCTAGGTATGCTAATGCGCCGAGTGAGGGACTGGATGACTGCTCGCGGGCTGAGTTTAGCACTGGAGAAAACCGAAGTGGTCATCTTGACAAAAAAGAGAATCCCTAGAGTAAGGATGATCAGTATTGGAGATATACAGATCGAATCGAAGCCAGCGGTGAAGTAGAGATGAGTTTCTCTGAGCAGATCAGGGCAACGGCTGAGAAGGCTGCTTCGGCAATATCGGCCCTGAGTCGACTTATAGCCAACGTAGGGGGACCCAGCCCATCAAGAAGACGCCTCTTGATGAGTGCTGTAGGGTCAGTGCTACTGTACGGAGCAGAGGTATGGGGCGACGCTCTCAGCAAGGAGGTATACCGAAAACGATTGGCACAGGTACAGAGAAGAGGAGCACTGAGAATTGCATCTTCGTATCCAACAGTCTCCGACTCGGCGGTGAGAGTGATTGCAGGCGTGATACCTGTCGCCCTCCTTGCTAGAGAGCGCCGCGCTGTTTTCCTACGCCGAAACGAGGATGCAAGGGAGATGGTTGTCCGCGCGGAGAGACAACGCTCGCTCAACGATTGGCAGCAGTCTTGGAGGAATTGCACGAAGGGAAGGTGGACTGCGCGCCTCATCCCGGATGTGAGACCGTGGCTAAATCGAAGGCATGGTGAGACTGACTTCTATCTGACCCAGCTTTTGAGCGGGCACGGGTGTTTTCAGTCTTACCTGCACAAGATCGGTAAGTCACGGTCTCCCGATTGTCGGTTTTGTCCGGGAGAGGAGGACAATGCCTGTCACACATTTTTTGCGTGTACCAAATGGGCCAGGCTGCGAAGGGAACTCTACAGGGAGACGGGAGAGCTCACCCCGGATAATATAGTTGGGGTGATGCTCGAATCGGTTGACAAATGGAACCAGGTGGCACATTATGCTCAGGCAGTCCTAAAAGATAAAAGGGACTCGCAGCAGCCGGAGGTGCTGGGGCTGGGGGATCGCTCTTCTGGCATTTCCTCTTCCCCTCTCCCCTCCCGCTAGGAAAGGGACTCCCCAGCTTGAAGGCGCCCCACGGCGTAACAAAACGAGACCTGGCCCGAAGTAATGTGTCAAACGGTTCCAGGCTAGGTTCTCAGATTGACAGGGGAGGTGTTTAGTGGGTAGTCCAAGGGTATCCTCCATGGGAGTCCCACACTGCCAGACTCGGCGGGCGTAAATGCCTTAACCTCCCTACCACAAAAAAAATATCTACTCACCAAATTTTGTGTTTCTAGATTATTTAGTTTGCGAGAAAACTTGCTGTGACCCACAGACGAGCGGAGATGTCGCGATTTTAGTAAGGTTTTGTAAAAATGTTTCACAAAACACATAAAAATACGGAAAAGAACCAAAAACAAGTTGGTAAACAGACCTACGCTCATGTCAGAAGGGTTTTGTATTCAATTTACAAAATGCAGTCACCAGATCGAATCAAATTAAGAAACATGTCAAAGACGATTTTATTGGAGAAAATATGAAATACGAAGATCATACTATTATTAACAAAGCTGAACGAATTTCGACTTCTGAGGTTTTTGGTATTGTCATACTCATAAATATCTCCCTTGATAATTATTTCAGATGTCCATCCGCGACGGAGGAAACAGATTTTTCATGTATTTCCACCCTGTGCCCCTACTGAAGCTAAAACTGACAGTTTAAGAACTGTTTTGAAAAGCTCCCATGAAAACTTTCATTTCATACTCATATCGGCTACGTTTGATGAATTTTTTTTTCAGGGGCCACTCTCCTGTACTGTTATCATCGATTAATGGCCAATTTTTTCGAATCCTAGAATGGTTACAAAACCCTTTTGCTAGGAGCTCTCTCCCACCTCCTTGACTTATTTCACTTATGAGCATTAATTGTAGGTACTCATCTTCAGTCATTCATTAAATTGAATCAAGTTTTCAAAGCACGTTGAAGCTGACAAAAAATATCGCAAAATTATTCAATCTTCGCATTTAAAACACCCACTATTTTGTTTTGCGATTAATGATTCCACTAGCTGAACAGATTCTCAAAGATATATATATGATACCTATCATTCCTGAAATGTTCATGCAAATCCTAGCGAAACTGTAGTGTCTGAGTCGGTAAAAAGCGCATGTTGTTCCATAGCCATATGTTGCCATAGTAATAATTGCAGCGCATATTGTTCCATAGTAATACAGGAAAATTCAAACCGCTATAACTTCGCTAAATATGATTCAATCTTCATGAAACTTTCAGGATAGATCGATCTTATAAATGAACATCTACGTACTGAATTTCATTGAATTTAAGGGAACCGTTAAGATTTTCTTCAAGAAAACATAAAATCGATAAACCATACTATTACTAACAAAGTTGAGTGAATTGCGACTTCTAACGTATTTGTTGTTGTTGTACTCACCAAGGCCTACATTCCTGATTTTTTTTCAGATTTTTCGGATCACAGGTGTCCAATCGCGAGGGGGGGGGGGACACAAATTTTTCGTGTATTTCCCCTCCCTGTGCGCCCCCCGAAGCAAATTTTGCCAAACTAAAACCTGTTTTGAAAGGTTCTCATCAAGACCTTTCAGTTGATACCCATATCGGCTACATTCAATGAAATTTTTTTTCGGGGGGTCACTCTCCTATATGGGGAGTTCCCCCTTTAATACCTTATAAAATTTTTTTGTAGTTGAACTTTGAAGAGATCACCGCTTTACACCTACACACAAAATTTCATGTTTCTAGCTTAGGGAGTTTCCTAGAAAAACTGCTGTGACACACGGACGGACGGACAGACGGACAGACTGGTCGCGAAACTAGTAGGGTTTTGTAAAATTATTTTACAAAACCCTAAAAACGGCAGCTCCAATGTTACTGGCCAATCCCTAGAAGCGGCAGAAAAAACAGTTTAAAGATAACTTGATTGAATTGTGGACCGTGCATAAACGATAAGTTCAAATTCCCCTGGATGAAATCATGGCACTGCAAAATCTACAATCATTGTTGATAGCTCTGGATGCGTGTTTGGGATAACGGTTGGGGTAGGACGTTGCCTTGGCAGAGAGTTGCATAATCGGGGAGACTACAGATCTTGTATATGTGTCGGCGTAAAGTCGAGTAGGGAGTTTAGAGGTCCACGATCGGAACTGACCTACCTTTACCTGAGTGGAAAGCGGTGATTGGAGCCTTCATTCACTTCAGTGGGGGAAGGCGTTTGCCTTTAATGAACCCTGAGTTGCCCTGCTTCAGGATTAGTTTGTTTTTGAGTCCACTTCAGACGTTGTTGTAAGCTTCAAAGGTAACCGAACCGCAATCTTTCTCAAAATTCAGAAGCACCAGCTTCTTTAGTTGGTGCCATCCCTTTAATCTCGACAATTTAATACCGGATAGTTCGTCAAATGAAAGTGTGTTCAAAGTTCGGTCAATAAGACGATTCCCTGGTGTAAATGGTGTGAAGTTAGATGGGGAATCATTTCATGCGGGTGTCCTTCAGGAGGTTCTTTGCTCCTTGACAGTTAGTACTACAATCCGTGAAGATCATTATGCTGATGTCTTTTCAACCAAAAAATCCCCTTAACACAGCGAGTAGGGTGAGCAAATCACCCATTGCACCCATGTGGATGGTATTGGTCGCGAAACATAAAAAGAGAGCAATATAGCTCTTGAAAATCTATGTATTGCTACATCTCGCCGTTTTGATTGGCAAGGGCCCTGAGTATTCTTTGGCCACTTTTGGAAAGTGTTTCATTCACTCTTGAGGTCCGGATAACCTAAGTTCTGCATGAAAATCCTCGCGTTCACGAGTGTTAGAGGGAATCACTCCATCAGGTTGAACGCATTTGCGCGATTGAGGATACTTTAATCCATTTTGTCGGTTTGTCATTCAGGAATCCGAGATGGAGCTTCAGTCCTAATATATCTTCTCTGTAATGCCACCATAATCCAAGGGCGTTAGCACCAGCCATAGAATTAGAAATAGTGTGTCTCATATTCCATTTCGTCGGACTTTGGAATATGTGTGATGATGCCAGGATCATTGAACGCCCATTTTCGCAGATGGAAATCCCCACGCTAAAGCAGTTTCTTAGGTTGTTGCTGGATTGCAAAGGTCTTGTCCTAGTTGCTTCCTCAACTTAAGGCATTATTGACACGTAAATCGTTGAGAAGTATTTTGCTGGCCGAAGAGAATGAAGCTCCATCGTCTTAAATCAGTTGTCAGATGCTACACATGACTCAAAATGAAGATGGGCCTACTCCAAATGCGGCAGTGGCCAGGCGAGAATGAATGACTTTCTCTGATGGGTCGGGTCGCCATAAAATCCGTTAAAAGTCCTGATTTTTGACGGAAAGCTGGACTTGACGACACATTTTTTCCATGTTGGCGGAGGGTATGCGATGGACCCGCAACCGGATAATGATGGTTGGCAAATCCTGGTGGAAGCTAGCTCTTGTGTGCAGTGATTCATTCAACGATAGTTCACTGTCCATCTCGCACGAGGCATTGGACACTATGAGGAGTTTGCTTATGGAACTCGATTCCTTCACTACTCTGAGATAGGGTAAATAGAAATTGGGGTATTTCTGGAGGTCTGTCCATGAAACACGTTCCATGTGATTCAACACGAGCTACTCCTGCATGCAGAGATGGTTGGCAGAGTCCCTCTGGAAGCATTTTACCAAATCATATACGCTTGAATAAGAAGATCGTAGTAGTTTTGGAGATATCTCGAATGGTTAAGCGACCACTTATCGACCTTCTGATGTCCTGGAGTGCGTCCGTTTGAAATCTTCTTCGTATTTAGCCTCTTCAGTAGGGATGGACTTAATCAGTTCGACCTTCTTGATCTCCAGAGTTTCCTTTTCTAGTTTAAGTTGGTCGGAGATGGTGTGTATGAGTCAGTATTACCCAAGAGGATCTCGATGGCTTTGGGTTGGTAGAAACAGAGATCGGTCAGTTTGAGGTCAGCTAGGTGTTGGGAACCCTGATTTGAAATTTCGGCAGATGTTGCGTCAGCGAGGATCATACGATAGCTTCAACTGAGATCACGAAATCGTCCAAAAATCGTGACCATATGTCGGAAGTGGAGCATTTTTCTTGCACTTCCTGTAGAGGTGCTACCGATACCAGCAATAGGCACGACTGGAGATACAGGCGATGCATTGCAGCTGTCGTTATGAAGCTCGCGTGAGCCTGTGTCGATTAGCGCTCTGAGGGTGTTTGTGAAACCTTGACGCTCCTTCTGTGCGGTATTACTTGATGAGAATGATGGTTAACCACATAGGATTTCTTCGATGAACTGCCAATTTAGTTGATTGCCTGTCCTACACTGGCGATCTCATGTAACAGCGAGTTGTGTCTTTGGTCCCAATGTAGATATCCTTGCATACTTGGGCAGTGCGTGCTTAGATGGTCGAATGCGGGGCAATTAAAGTTAAGTCCGTGTCACTGAAAGCCCAATGAAGAATGCATCCTTGCCAATGCTGTGGCCTTGATTGCAACGATTGCGGTGTACTATATGTTTCGGTCTATATATAGTATGTCATTTTGGTAGTTGCTTAGGTGCTTGCGAAGGATCTCTTGAAGTCGAAATTTTGACTCGAGGAGCTTTAGATACTCAAGAAAGGGTAGATGATTCGGCGCTAACGCTGATTTTTTCCTCCCACAATTTACGGGTCTCGGATGGGAGACGTTGTATCTGCACATGTATGATGGCTAGTTCTCAACTATATACACTCACGGCTAAAAACATGGGCGTTGCGAAATCTAAGAGTTCCCGAACAGTAGTAGCGTTTTCTTTCACCATGAGAGGGATGTTAAAGATAAATAGTTGTGAGCACTGATGGCAGCCATTCGTTTTCTTTGCGTTGGGTTCAACTGGGCTGCGTTCATTTCGTATATGGCATCAGTGATTTTTCCATAGTTTTCATAAAACAATTCTTAGAAACGCGAGTAGGTGTCCTCGGAGAAGTTTTGCATCTTTTTGCTCACGTCGGTGGCTCCCAAGATGATTTGGCTATGGAAGTCCTGAAATTTTTACATAGAGCCGGGAGCCCCTCCAGGCGACATTTACGTAACCCACCGTGAAGTTTGCCCTCGAACATTTGTTATATTGGTCGTGCGAATCGCTGAGTATCCTTTGCCGAGCTATGAGTGTGTCGAGATTTCCAAGCATGATTTCCCACATAAGATGGAAATACACATTCGAATGATATATACCTATCCGGCTGGACGGAACAATAAAATGATTACACTTTTTATATTTATTTCCTAAGTGGTTCAGTTTAAAATATATGAGTATATATATAGAAGAGGTAAAAATTACGCGATTGATATATTCTGACTTGTTCAAATTATCTACAGAAATTTAAAAACTGATGGATCGGAAGGAGCGCCATTAATTAAGGTATCACAGATCAACCCATATAATACGAGGAATGCAGATCAATTCGTAATACCTTTTGCCAGAACGGATCGTCTAAAGAACGATGCACCGAATGATGCTCTGCGTATATATAACAATCTTCCAGAAATTGTTAAGGAAGCAAACTCACTTTTGGTATTTAAGAAAAGACTAAGGGAGCATTTAATGAGCACTGATTGAAACGTGGACCTGTAATTCTGCTTTTATGAGCCCAGTATCTTAGGGCGTTCTTTTGACCCTATCGGCGAGATACTGAAGTGACAGTTACTCAGAGTCTTTTTTGAATGCGTTGTTTTTTTATCTCTGAGAGCTGATCATGATTTTTGGACTAGATGTTCACGAAAAGGACTAGTTCACATTATATTCTGTGCCCCCTTATACCGATATGTTAAACATTGTCTGGGTGGCACAAAGGACCATGAAACGCAATGTGAATGCAGATCGCACGAGCGTTGTACGACGAAGAAAGAGTGGTGGAGAGAGTCGTAGGGAATGGAGGTATTAAAAAAAAAATAATAAAAGTACGGAAAGAAAACAAAGCACACTGACAGTTCGAATTTGACTAAGAAAAATTCAAAAAAAAACAAAAAAACGTTGTCCATAGATAACTTGATTATTTTGTTGACCGTGTGTAGAGAGCATGAATACCATTAAATTAATTTAAGATGACTTATCTTTCTATTATCATGTTTATGGAGTTCGGTGTACCATTTTGTCATTCTTAAGGAATGTTGTTCATAGAAAGTTTTACATTTTCCTAGAAATAATTATTTTCTTTATGGATTGGCGTTCTAATTGAAATGGCTAACGCCATATTTAGGCGACTAATCGATTAATAATACAAATTGCTTTAGTTGGAAAACAGAGTTATTAACATTTTATTTTTCCTTTCAAATACAATATATGTTGTGCAAATTAATAACGATTTTTTTTTATTATTCCAGGTAATGTAACAACTCTTCAATTTCATTGTGATCACGTGTGAGTAAATCTATAAATCTAATAAGAATAATATAAACAAACAAAATTGCCAGATATTTCCACTGGCATTGTAAACATACGTCGCTCATATAGTGATAAACCGAACTCATCATTTCCCCCTACCAATCCATCAAAACACCTCAACTGCCTTGAAACCATCACCAAAAATATCCCCAAAATAAGCGTTGCCGCCACTCTGGCACCAATCTATTAAGCTCGCAATTGACCTGAAACAGGCAATAGTGTGACAAACTCACAAAAGTGCCGACAGCGTCAGCCAACTCGGAGGATGAGAAAATAGGATTCATTTTCGCGACACAAACATTTGTATATCATCCTCGCTCAACTTTGGAGGCGTTGAAAACGATATGATACCGTCGGGACACTTTTATATGAAAATTGCGTAACAAAATTACATGCTTTATATATTCACCCGCGGGGGGAGTGCGAGAATTAAGGTACTCTCAATTAAGCATCTAATTATCGCTTTAATTTCGTAAAGTGTTTCTAGCATCGTTTGTTGTCGCGCCGCGATGTGGAAATGAAAAGGACATTCTGCATGCCTTGTCGCTATTGAGTTTGGTTGTAGGACGGATGAGTAGTGAACTTGTTTTATATTAGAAAGACTAAGGCATTGAATGAAATGATGGGAGGATTTAAGGAGAGGAGTCTGCTTCGTTTGTTAACGACGAGCAGTAGTTTGCTTTGTGGCTTAAATGGAGCTATTTAGAAAGTAAACAGCGAATTTGTAAAGAGAGGAGAATGATTATAGAGGGAAAATGAGAAAGTTTTGTAAACATTTACTGTTTTGAATAGATATTTGAGCTTTTTGAAATGATGGGACTAGCTTAAGTTGTGCAAGTCTATTGAAAGGACTTTTTATTCTTCTTTTGACATACATGTTTCATTTAAATGTGACTTTTTATGAACAGGAGCGACTGCTCGACTGAAGTCCTCTTCAATGCTTTTTGATTGTATCTTTACAAACGATTTGTTAAGTGGGTACCTCGTCTCTCTTTCTCTCTGAGTGATTACGATTTAGCCGTAACAATTAGGCAATAAAAGGAAATCCTTTACGGTAAAATCATATCAAAAACATGAACAAATTTCTAAATTTATGCATCATTGTAACTGGAGTCACGAAAAAGTTAAAAAGCGCGCAAATTCCTGAGATATCGCTATGTTATTTTACATAATTTAATTTGGCAATGAACATATAAAGCTGCATTATTATAATGCTTGAAAACGGAGCAATATTTTTCTGCGCAGACATTTCGCTTGGATATTTTTCAAAATATTCCTAAACGGAAAGAAGTCCAGCAAAATGTGGTATGCGGTAAAATGCACAAATACCAGAAGTGACGTTTAATGTAGGATTTGGGACCGCATTTTTCAATCATCTTTGAAGGATTTTTTCTATATGAGTGATTTAGGAAATAATTCACTTTGATAGTGCTAGTATTTTCGGGTTACTGTAAATTTTAATGGAATACATCATATTTTCTTAGCAATGAAACGATTTATCCATTGCTTAATCATTACTAAATTAGACAGCCCATTCTTTTATAACTTTTGAATTTCGTTTGATAATTTCACTTGGCCTTGTGAATAAGTCCATTTTTATTAATATTCTTCTACTTGAACATGCATAACGAAAATAAAATTTTTCTCTATGAACTTTGATTTTCAATGGTTTTAAAAAGTTATCTTGCTATTACAACGATTCAGTTGAATTCGTACATTTTTATTTTAGATGAGAGCTCTATATGTGTTCCAGGGTGAGGATTCGATCGTTGAAAAAAAGTGGTTTGTAATAGCCTCCCAAGAAATAACTGAAGAGAACTTTATCAGATAAGCATACCAATTAAGAAATCGTTCAAACAATCCAGTGAATATCTGGGTATCAAGGCTTTGATTCAATTTCGACGAAACCATAGTTTTTCACAGTAAAACAATTACTTGAATCCCTGGTTCAATCAATTTCGGAACAGGAGCACGATGCAGGTAAAAGACACTTTATTGCGATGGCTTAATGGTACTTAGAAAAATATGCATTTACGGGAAAAGTAAAATACTGCATCAATCAAAGCAGTGTTGGGACTAAAATGTATGAAAATACGAATATCGTCGACTCAGCTCCCTGCAACTCTAGTGCACCTAGCTAAGCCACCGTGGCCTTTCCGAAAAAGATCATACCCACAATCTTGCATCTCCAATAGAATACGGCTTTTACAAAACACTAGTAGTACAGTAGAATTAGTCAAAAGTTACAAAAAATGCCTTCCGTGCTGAAGGGTTTGTCGGTCAAATGTTGGTTTTGAAATGTTAACTCTTACTTTAATATTTGAACGGATTGTATATACTATTTACGTAGTTCGCGTAGTGTAGTGGTTAAAGTATTCGCTGCGTACGCCGTAGGTCCATGGTTCAAATTCTGTTAGTGCCAAAGAGATTTGGTTCGAGGGATTCTACGGACGGACTGTAAGCGCGTTCAGTCATGATACGAACTGGTTCAAAACGTGACCTATCGTAGCTAGGTAGCTGGGCATACGGTCAAACCATACCACCTTCTCGAGTGCCGATACATTCGATCAAGATAATGAGTTATTCTAACTGTCTCTAAGTGAAGGCCTGAAAGGGGCTGTATTGCTAAAGCAAGCAAGTAAGTATGTGTTATTGAATGTTTTTGTTTTGTTTAAAATCTTCGCTTAAGTGTTTTGTCACTGGTATTTAGAATTCACTTGCTCGTTAAATTATTTTACAATATCATTTAGTACAGAATTTATGACTGCTCGTCACTGTAGGATAGAGTCTTGCAAGTACATGGATTGAAGACAGCGTAGTTTTACGCTAGGTTAACCCAGGAGTGGTGTTTTTAGCGGAGAGTAAATTGTAATGATTTTCGTTTAAAATCGCTCGAACGAAATTGGAACCGACTTCTCATCGGTTCTAGACGTCAAGTCTTTGGACGTGACAACGGACAGTTTCTTACATGTCAACAAGTCCGGACACATTTAGTCGACTCCAAGGTGGCTGTTGGCTAGCTAGCTAGTTCGGAGAGGAATTCGGTCGCAGGTCTTACGCGAACAGACTAAGTCCGAAGTACAAAAACTCAGCCACCGGTTCACATGCCCGTTTTTAAACGCGTCAAAAATTCAAACATACGGGAAAGAAACCTACTTTACTTTATTTCGTATTCTCGTTCTTTTCATTCAGTCAACAACAAAAAACTAGGTTCAATTTCGCGTTCCCAAATCTCACCGACGCGGTACCGGAAAAAATACTACGTTAATTTAAATCCGGAAAACTTTACTCTAATGAAAACGCAAATCGAATTATGGTAGCGCGTACCGCAAGCGACACGAAACCGGCCATCAGCGGATTCCTAGAACCCTACCCTTTCGACGCCATACTTCCCGTTCGCTATCACTCCTGCTGAAAGAGAAGGGCAGACTGGAAAGGAAAGTCTGGTCAGCCTAACGATTCATTTTATTTTATATTTTCCTCACTAATAACACTCTAATGCAATTAAATTTTCCTATAACTGAAGAAATATAAGTAAAACCGAAGAGCAAGGTCAAGAGAAGTTTTCAAGCTTGTTCTCGTAAATGTCCACTTAAATGTAAATCGTTTTCCTTTCGACGATTCTGATAGGGTAGAAGACATATAGATGATATGATATAGTAAACAAATTACAAAGTGATAACGAAGCAACAGCTTTGTTTTTTCCTCGGTAAGATAAAATGTGAGTTAACTACTTATTTTAAAAAACTGAATTCGTCTTAATAGTCATGACTATTACATACAAGTTACGATACTAAATTCTTACTTATAAGTGATATCTTTCTGTATCTTGAATTCAGACTAGTTTTATAAAAATTATTATATTTTCGGGAGTTTCTTTAGTTTTTTCTTCTCATTTCTTAGACTAAACTTACAGACATCCAAACTAAGATTGTCATGCAGCAACAGTGGCAAATTCTTTTAAGATAGTAACCTCAGATTAATAGTCTAGCGTTACAATTCTTTTTTTTTGTTTTGGCCAGTTTTAACATACGATAATAATCGGAGAGATTATCCCGCAGTATTCCACTATGATGCTAAACAATAACAGTTTAAAAATTATTATTCACATACCAAATTGCTAACTTATATCAGGAAAAGGTGGAATAAAATCCGTAGTTGTACCAAAATTTGGAATGTTTGCATGAAATCAGGGCATATCACAAACGTTTGCATATCATGAACGCTATGTGGCTTTTTGAAGCAAAACTAATGGACAGGAAAACCGTGAATTCCATCGAATTTATTTTCTTTCAGTGCTTTGCTTATCAAATAATCGAATTTCCTTGTGCTTGCCCTCAATACGCTGTTGGTCTACCGAATTTTTTTGATATAGCAAATGAATATATACCAACAACTGTAATGACGGCCCAGCCAATTGCGATTTTCCCGTGATTTCCTAACCTACTAACTTTACCAAGACTCTGCAACCGCACATTTCATCTCATTGATACGCATATAAATACCTCTACCACCATTTGCTTCGTTGCCTTTCAAAAGATCAGTTCGAGCGACCTAGAATTCGGTCGTGCCCTGAGCTGGAATGGTAGTTTGTTTGTCTCCCTGGTTCTGCTAATGATCTTGTTGTGGCTTCTGCGCACGCTTGTATCGTTTTCACTGTTTGGTCACTGCCGCTATTCTGCTTGTAGGTCCTAGCCGTCGCACTATGGTTGCCAAACTTTTTTCACTCCTATAGTGTGAGGGCAGTTTGAAGTTGTCTATTTTCTATAAAATTAATTATAAATTTACACTTTTAATCACTGTTTGTACACTTTAACCTCGGGCGTACCAACCTCGAAATTACAGCGTGCACGTACTCTTCACGAAAAATTCCAGGGAAATCTCGCCCAATCAATTCCCCATATCACTGCGTCAGACTGCCAATTTGACATTCCCCGACAAAACTGACGTGGGATGTGAAGTCGTCAAAACTGATGTGATATAGGAAGCCATATGGTAGCAATTTTGCATCTGTATTAGTCGCTAGTGGCGTAGGGCCGATTCATTACAAAGTATTCTTGGTAATGGATCTTTACAATCGACTGATGTTGCCATCAATTAGTATGCTATACAGTCTCTGACTGAAGTCTTAGCAAAACCGATGTCCTACCGACTCTGCCATTTTGTTCAATTATTTTCATGCTAATGCGCTTTTTGGGCGCAGTACCAATATGCCCATATGTATAACTTCAGTACGTACGCGAATTCAATTACAATACTGAATACCAGTAAAAGGAGATAAGCTAAACTGCTCTACCTTAAGATTTCGCTTGTAAAACTTGCTAATTCTCTTTTAACCCTAAACGGCCACATAGTGGCCACACGAGGTGACATCACCCCACGCAACAAAGCCCAGTTGTATAAGACATGTTTGTGTTTTAAGACTTTTAACTGATTGTTTCATGTTCGTTGAACAGTTCTTCAAAATTATTAGTGATTTTTATGGGTCGATTTATGGATGGCGTTCTGAAAAGTGGTGGTATATGAAAATTCAGCAAAAAATACTTTTTTTCAGAAAAAAATCATTACTCATCCATTTTTTCAATATTAAGAGTTAAGATTTTAGGATTGTATTACAGTATCTGCCGATCATTCAAAAAGTATATTTATTTTGCGACATTACTGGCTGGAAAAATAAAAAAAAAAAATATATAAATCATAAAATTTGATTTTTTTGTATTTTATTAGCTTTTAAATAAGTGTTGATGTCGTTAAAAGTGAAGAAATAATTTTTAATGATGTTTAGGGAGAAAAATTGATTTCGAATTATACTTTATTGGCACGCACACGTCATGCATAAAGTAAAACGATGTTCCTCGTAAACCGGCCTTCCACAGGCCGAACATCCAAGACGCGATTATTTGCACGCATAGAGTGCTGTCCTTGGTAACTTTTTCTAGGCCTTCCTTGATTGCTATCTAAAGGATTTTCCAACAAGAGGTGTTATTTTGAATAGGTCTTGTGGTTTAACGCCTTGCGATTTTTTTCTTTGGGCCACGTGAAAGAGAAGGTCTACGCCAACAGCACAGCGTAGATTCAAGACCTCAAAGATGGAATAGCCTCAATTGAGGACAAAGGGCAACCACTTTGCGGTTTGGTTATGGAAAATCTCATGAAAAGGATATGGTCCTGTAAGCGTGTCGTGGTGGTCATTTGCTTGATGTTATTTTCCACTATTAACGGCACACCTTCCTTTTTAAAATTAAATAAAAAAGTTAAAAAATGGCATTTTTCTTTTAATATCAAAATAACACCTCTTATTGGAAAACCCTATATATTCAGGATGCTCCTGATGAATATCTGCAGATATTTTCGAAGAAATGGTCCTGCCAACCTCTAGTGAATTCCCGTGCTTCGTCGACTTTGACTTTCCACATAATGCGGGAATCGATCGTGCATCCCGAAGAAAATCCGCATCGGCCACCTATTCGTTCTTCGAGCGACTGGGTAGGCGAGGCACAATTGTTCAAAACTACCCGCCCCCCTCAAATACACAAAATATTACACTTGGCGAGCGAATTTGTGTATTAAGGCGCCAAAATAACGAAACCGGGCAATGAAAGAGACGAAATACGCCGAAGAATACAGCTCGCAAATGAAATATTCTATTCAGTATTGACGATCTTGAAGACCAGCTGCATACACAGGAAAACAAAGGTCCAAGTATACAAATCTGTGATAAGACCTGCGTTATGCTATGTGTGTGAAACATGGAACCTAACCCAAACATGCGCAAATATATTGAACGCCATTGAGCGACGGGTCCTGAGGCGAATAATCGGTGCGAAGCTAGACGGGGACCAATGGCGAATTCGATACAACCATGAGCTGTATGAAATTTTTGACGAACCGGAAGTCTGAAGGGTTGTAAGACTTTGGAAGCTGCAATGGGCTGGACACATGAATCGTATGGACGAACAACGGATACCCAAGAAGGTGTTCGTTGGGAGAACTGAAGGTCGGCGGTCAGTGGGGAAACGCTGGGTTGACTCGGTCGACGAAGACACTTCATCGCTGCTCGGATTTCGGAATTGGATAAGGCGGTCAACGAACCGAGACAGTTGGAGGCCCTGTTTGCAGGAAGCGAAGGCCCGAAAGGGACTGTAGTGCTAGGAAAAAGATCCGTCCCTCCTTTCGTATCATGACAGTGGAGAATGATATTCGGCCTGCGTCCGTTATCTCTTGGGTATAGAGATAAGTCGAAGCCACCAATTTTGTTCTTCTTCGGTGTATGGGAAAGTAAAGTTATGTCTTTGGTGTAACAGAACTTTGTTACTGGAGGATTCTTCGAAGCTAACTTCTTCTCCATGGGAATTTGCTGTTTACTATTTCTAATAGTTCCAGTCAGAGACATTTTGAAAGGTTAATTCAAGATTCTGGTCAGTAGAAGGATGGTGAACCATTTGTCGCACGTCACCGTGCGATTGGTGCCGCGTAGCTTAAAAAAAGAATTCTCCGCTAGATAATCTCTGGGGGTTATCAATAGTGCCATCTTTTCTCAGGTAAGGATTAGCGTGAATCAGGTAGGCGGTCGAAGCCTCGTTAAGGGTCAATAGCTTTATTCCGTACTGGTCCGGTTTTACATCTGAATTGTCGAGGAAGACATCTTCTGAGAGGTTGTTTCCGATTCTTATGTTCCAGAATCCGTTGTTATCCACTTTTGAAGACTTTCATAAGCCAGCATAGTATAAACCACCGATGTAAGCTCTGATTTCAAAAGGGTCAGTATGATGGTGGTAGATCTGGGCTTTTTCTTCAGTAGCAACCAGGCCAGTAGACCCCTCTCGACTTTCTCATTGGTGCTGATTTCTTGATTGAACAAGAAATCCCAAAATTTCTATAGCGAATTCAGATTTACAATATCATCTGCCGAGCTTGCTTTATACGGAACTTCACCTCTGCTTACACGATCTGATCTTCATTCAGCTGATTTCGTTTCCTGGGCAAATTCATTTTTACCCTATAATTTTGTCGATGGACGACCACGTTGACAAAATTTTGAAGAAAACAATTGACTTCGTGCTTCACTCGATTAACGTTTGCGAGATGCCAGAGCCCGTTGATTTCCAACTTTATCTTGCATGTCTTCCTCGGCGATATTTATTTATTTATTTTTAATTACAAAATAGATAAAATAATAGCATAGCAAAATGAATTAAATAATAGAAAGCTTATAGGGCAAGGGTTATTAGAAAATGAAAGATGGATGCGCTTTGAAACATCTAGTCTAAGTTGGTTATAAGTACTCCAAAATAGAATGGCATTCAAATTTTCTGGAAGCAAGGCACAGTCATCCACTGAAGACCCTATTTTTAAAACTTTGACGTCATCTGCATAAAGAAGGCAGGAAAAGTTGATGACAGCGGATGGTAAGTCATTTATAAACAGAGTGAACAATAGTGGGCCAAGAATGGATCCTTGAGGAACACCAGAAGACGGAAGGAAGGGAGTAGAAAGACAGCCCTGAAAAGATACCTACCTGACTGACACGATTGGATAAGTAAGAGGATAACCAGTGGAGAAAATAATCAGGAGCGTTAAAAAATTTAAGGCTGCAAAACAAAATCTTTTGATATACTGAGTCGGAGGCTTTAGAGAAATCCAAATACAAGGTTTCAACTTGTAAACGGTCCTCCATGTCCTTTGAAGTCACGGTCATGAATTCTAACAATTTCGTTAAGGTCGATCGCCCTTTGATAAAACCATGTTGTTCAGAAACGAACAACTCATGAGTAAGTGAAAAAAGGTGCAAATAGACGATTTTCTCCAGTCGTTTGGAGAAACAGGGTAATAAGAAGATAGGCCGATAATTGGCATCGTGGGAAGTGCTGTCTTTTTAAAAAAAAGGACTAACATAGGATATTTTTCAACACGAAGGAAAAGACCCTGAAGATAAGCTAGAGTTGAAGAGAAAGGAAAGGGGGACGCAAATAGAAGTAGCTAATGATTTCACCAAATGATTAGGGATACCATCGGGACCTGAACTAACAGAGTCATCGAGTTCTAAAATAAGCTTCATAACATCTTCTGGATAGCAATTAAAACGGAAAGAAGGTGGCGTGTATATGATTGGGAACGAAGGGCTATTGCTGGGAGTAGCATTAAAAATAGAAGAAAACTGAATTCTAAAAAGTTCACAAATCTCGAGAGGTGAAGCTGCTAAGCAGCCATTTCAATGAAGCGATTATGGGAAACTAGAAGAGGATTTAAGAGGGCGTAGATATTTCGAAAATGGTTTTGAATGATTTGAGTTTAGAGAGCCTTCAATACTATGAAAATAAGCTTTAGCGATCTGCATCTTTTTCTTAGCTACCGACCTCAGTTGACAAAAAGCTGTACGTGACTCAGGGGATCTGTTACGTGAAAAACGTTGACGAGCTCGATCTATAGCTTTCAAGGATCGTCTCACATCGAGAGATAACCAGGGACAGTCAGAAGAGTTTCTTATACTGACAAGTGGAGTCGAGTCAGAAAAAGTAGCGTTTAAGAAATTATAGAAATTGTTGCAACAAGTAGCCGAGTCAAGACCGCGAAAGAAGGGGGACCAATCAACAGAGCGAATAGTTTCGGGATGTTGATCATAATTAGTTTTATAAAAGTTATAGCGCTGACGCTCTTTCTGACGATAACGGACAGAAGCAATATTGCAAATTTCAAAGCGTAAGGGGGGATGATGGGGATCAGGAGAAAGATGAGGAAAAAGAGGTGGAGGTGAGCATAACAACGATTGCTCCATACTACAAAAGAATAAGTCAAGAATATGATTATTAACGTTAAGAAAATTATTAAATTGAGCCAAGGAACACATATGCATAAAAGAAGAAACTAAGGACCAAATTTGAGATGAGTCAGAATCAACCTGATTGTCATCCCATGAGAGTTTAGGAAGGTTAAAATCTCCACATAAAATAAGGTGACAATTTGAGAAGCGCGATAAGAAAATACTAGATATTTCGGTGAGGAAAGTATTGTAGAGACTTACAAGGTATATAAGTGCAAAAGACAAAAAGAGAAAGGGAAGACGAAATAACTATTTTCGACCCGACACATTCTGCAGGAGCAGTGGAAAGTAAATTTGTTAGAGGGAAGCCAGTAAAGGTATTCTTCAAGGTGACTAGGACACCTTCTCCGTCTAACTTGTTGGAGATTGACCTATCACGATCACGCCTAACAATTATGTGATTAGGAAAAACTTCAGAGTCAAATATACTATCAGTCAACTAGGATTCAAAAATACTGAATATATCATCGTTAGAGAGAGAGAGAAAAGGATGAAACCAGATCCTTCAGCTTGGATCTTAAGCCCCAAACATTCTGATAATAAATAGAATATTTACTGTTAGAAAATTGACTTTTAACAGGCTATTCTGAAAGTTTTTAGGAAGAACCGATGTTACAGCTTTAGTAGGGAGCTCGGTGGAGGACGAAATTTTTTTCCCTGAAGTTATGAAAGATTTAACAAGGACTCCAGGCAGTCAACAGTCAGGGTTCAAGATGTAGTCACGCGATGCTGGAACAGTCAGTTTGAAAGAAGCTATTACTCTGTCGATCAAGTTGTCCTTCGTCAGCTTCTGGCAGCTAATTATTTTCAGAGATGAACCAAAATTCTTATTTACATAATCTAAAACGCCTTCGACGGATATGCTATACGCAAGCCTTGATATGAAGATTCGTTTAGGTGGCGCAACATTTTGGAGGGATGGTAATTCCGCAGAAACTTGCCGCATTTCGAAATTTTTTGGAATAGCTCCCCGATGAGATGAAGATCTCTGCGCAATATTTCTTGTAGTGATAGACGAAGAAGGTTGTGAAGTAGGCAAAGCGTCTGAAACACCGCTAACCATTAGCGTTGCGTTACTTGATGACGACCAGGGTATACTCTGCGGTAAATACCCTGACGTGATGGGCAGAATCGCACAGCTAGACGAAATATTTTCGTTGTTTGATGACGATGTTGACGATAATAATGATCGGTTTGGTAATCTCTCGAGTCTGATGATATGTCTTGTTCTGACTCGGTCCAAGATTATTCTTCACAATCAGAATGACTGTCAACAACTTGTTTCAGCAATTCTTTTCGCTTATTTCTCGTCCGATATTTGTAAATCTAAACAAAATGAAAACTTTATAAAAATTAAACATACAACAATATCTATACACTTATAAAATAATATGTTCGAAATAAATTGATTTGATATGTTTGAACGAATACATTATATCTAATCGATAGCGAATCTCTCTACCGAACATAAGCATCGATGGTGACTGATTCGTTACAGGGTGTATCATTTTCCGGTAGTTCAGTAAGCTGTTGCATAAATTCTTCTGCAAATCTTTTTTACTGCATTTAAGTGCTCTGAGTTTTTTCCTTAATCGTACGAACGTAGCGTTCCGCTTACTCAGTTGTCGCAGGATGGTATGGGGCTGAAGGTTTATGAACGACTCCGTTCATTTTCAGGAATTGTCTAAACTCATAAGACGTAAATTGTGTCTCGTTGTGGCTGACGAATACTGACAAAATTCCAAATATGCAAAAAAATTCGCGACATTTCTGAATTGTAGTTTCTGTTGCAATGTCGGAAACGATAAAAACGGTGACCCATTTTGTGTAAGCGTCAACAAATATCAAAAATTGTTTACCCATAAAAGGTCCAGCAAAATCTGCGCGTTGAAATGGGCCAGATGGTCTTTCCTACACGTGAAGGGGCGCTTTGCTTGGATTACTCCTAACACTGTTGGCAGTTTTGTATAATTGCCTCTATATCTTAATCAATATTGGGCCACCAACAGTAACTACGTGCCAGTGGCTTCATACGTGAGACCCCGAAATGTGTGGAGTGAAGCTTCTGCAGTACTTGTCTGCCCAAGGTCCTAAGCTCTAATTTCTCGTGTTAAACATTGTCTTTGTAGGTTAAATTCGGACTGCTCGATACCAAAGCGGTTCTTAGCATTGACAACCCGTCCATACATCAACCCACTGATTAGAGTTTTCAACTCAGGCTAAGCGTTGATTACCTTCCCAATCTCCCTCTCTGACAGGTAAAATCTCAATAGAGTTAAGCTCGACAATATTGCTTTCTTCAATGGTTGCATGTGTCTCTTCCTATGCCAAGCGCGGGAATGCATCTGCGTTTGCATGTTGTTGTGATGGACGATATTTGATTTCATAGTCGAAGAATTCTAAGAATATAGCGTAATGTTGCATTTTTAAGGCAGATATAGTAAAATTTGCAAAAATTATTTTATTTTGATATCGTCAAAAAAAACTAAAACACCTTCGAGTACTAGTTAAATTTTTTGTTGCTAAATACCTGACGCTACCTCAATTTCGTACATCATCCTGTTGGGCTGGGAGAGACCCTTGTGAGTACTGATAATGAGAATTTCTCTATCCTCGTCCAATTACTTCAGTCTGTAGGTAAGTCTTTGCTAAATCGATTTTGGAATATTTCATTCCTCCGGCCATAGTTGCAAACAACTCCTCGATAATTGGAATTGGATGCTTCTCAACTACTATGTTTGGGTTCACCGTGACTTTGTAGTCTGCACAAATGCACAAATACGTATTTCAAAATTAAAAGTTTCAAATCACCGCTGGAACGATTGACCCATCGTTCCAATTTTGCAACTACAAACCCATAATTTAACTCCTGCTTTGATCTTTGACCAGAGTTTTTCAACTTTTAAACGATAAAGTAGTTCCCAAGACAATATTGGCTTTTTGGTAGCCCAGTATCAGCATAACACTAATTTCGCAGCAATGCAGTAGATCTTAAAACTTTCGGTGTAAACCTCTTAAAAAATCCAACTGATATCCCACACTTTTCAGCAAACTCCTTGGTGCCCAGATGTTGCTTTTCGCTTACTAAATACTGGGTGCATTGTTTTGATTAAAGAACCATTTATCTGCAGAAAGTATAGAATTGTCAATCGACATCATTACAAAAGTTATGGTTGCAAAGTCCTTCTTGTAGGAACATTCTCCTGCCAAACCTTCTTGTTTTGAATTGAAGCAAATGACCATCATGCTGTTCTACAGCAAGATGGTCAATCTGCCGCTCTTGACTACTGGATCCAGAGTCCACCAGAAACATACACGTCACATCTTTTTATGCATTTTGACAAAATAAACTTATTCACATACGACCAAAAGTTTGGCTGGAATCGAACTCGCATCTTAAGGAACACAAGACAGGTACATTTTCGTTGAGTCATAACATATCCTAAGCGCGTCTTGTACTGATGAAATCCAACGAAAAAAGTTGAGTAAACCAGAGTGTTCTTGTGAATGGAGAGTAAATAACATTCTCCGTGAAGAACTGCAGCGATGGTCTGCTGCCTCGGCGAGAGAGGATGGTGGGTTGCGCCGCGATTGGCCTTGTCTGAGGACGCGTGAATGTGCTGGCAGGCTAACATTGCGGTGTCGTGGGGTTCTTTTCCCCAGCACAAGGACTCACTACAAAAAAATTTGCATTCACGAATTAAGAGATACAAATTCGTATCGACCAAAGTCGAGGCCGAGGTAACCTACTAAGGGTTAGAAATTGCTCAAGCAAATGGCAAACTGGGCCTGGCGAAAACAGACGGGACTTGAGAGGACTTCGTCGGTACCCACGGTACTTATGGCCCCCAAATAAGAGTGGTGCATCCAAGTGGAAGCGGTAAACCAAAAAAAGTTTTCAATGGAATTTCGGTGACAAAAATAGTAAAAGAAAAAATAATTTAAAAGGGAGAAAATCGAATCTTTCCTTATTTTTTGTTTGAAAGAAATGTTCTTAAATTTTATTTAATGAATGTATGAATAAATATAAGTATATGAAAAGTAAAACGAAAACAAACGGGTGCTCACCAGCATCCTCGACGAGCCCTGGCAGACGGGGCTGAGACGGCCTGAAAACTTTAATTGGGTTTATCATAAATTTTTATCCGCTTCGCAAACATCACTTGTTTTTCATTTTGCATATTTCCCTACTTTAACAATGCATCCAATTTAATTTCTATTCGATTTCTTTGAATTTCTACTTTAGTGACGGTAGCTTCAACCGGATCACTTATCGCCAAGATGCAACCATTCATTTGGCTGACATGAATCAAAGCATTCCTTTCAAGATCTACGAGTATGTCTACAAAAGCTCCAAAATGTGTAATATTGATCACAGCACCTGACACAACCATTCCTTTCTCCAACTCTGAAATGTTTGTGATTCCCTTTTTGCAGAGCTTCAAAAACGGACAAGATTTTTTCTTTAGGCACTTAAAAAACTCCTTTAATTCATCCAGAGACGTCGAAAGACGAAAATTGTTTATGTCCATGATAAGGTTGGTTTGTCCAATATTTTCTAGTTTTCGTCCACATAGACTTATACCTAATTCTTTCAGCAATATCGTAACTTTCCGGATGAACCCACGTACAATCTGAAAGGTTTTCAATTTTTTCACCAATACTAAGGGATTCAATGCGAATAAAACCTCAACACTGAGTAAAAGTCTTTGAACCCATAGTTTTTACGCGAAGAACACCTTTTCGGGTTTTGAATGGACCGTTCATAGAACGATACTCAATTACTTTTTCTGCTCGAGAAGCTGTAAAACCGGCAATGTACCTCAGAATGCTTAAACTTACTTTGTTGATGTCAACACCAACGACACTAACACATTCTGTAACAACTTCACTTAACGTTTCTGATAAGCGTTTATCGTTAACATCGTGTTGGTACATGCCAACTCCAATATGCTTTGGTTTTAGTTTCACGTACTCACTTAAAGGATCACTCAACCGACGTGCTCTAGAAAGTTATGAGATTCACATCCATTCTTGAGAATTCTTTGTTTGTTTATTTTTTCACACGAATGTATTGAAGCACCATATTCCGATACTATAGATACCATATCGAACCTTCGACTCGTCTAATATCCCACTTACAAACAGTTCAGTGGTCCAAAGTTCTGTTTCTCGACTTGCAGTTCCGTTACCAAGTGCAACAAGATTACACCAGAATTTGAATAACAACTCCCTGAGTGTGTCGCGCGTCTAGACATTTTCTATTCAATACAATGCAAGCGTGTTGAAGGAGATTTCGAGTTCAAGAAATGAATTTTACTTTGTAGCGGTACAAATCAACAATGTGCAACTATCTGACATAAGCCACCCTATCAGGTGTCCATTTCTCTAAAGGAAAGTAGCTTTTCCATGCAGATAATAAAACGAAGAAGTTGCGCTAATGCTGTGGGTGGGTAGCAATGAAGGCCACTGACTATTATTAAATGGAAATTTCGTCCCATTACACTGCGAGAGAGAGAGAATTACGCGTATATTCGTCTTGATGCACCATTACAACTCCTTGCTGTCTATCGAAACGGTGGTTACTCGTCGTCATTGCAACGTAACACACGATTTTCGTAATGATTTCCTCTCCAGAAATAATTGATGCTAAAATTGATGAAACTCACGAAGGAACTGTTCATGCGCACTATAATCAGTGGATTCGCGCTTCTTTTTTTTCGAATCGCCCGCTGATGGCTAATGATCGCGACCGATTTCTATTCCAGACTCCCGACGTGCTCGCTGTGGCGATCAAAAGTAGACTTCCTGTTTTGTTCCCAATAGTCGTCTTACGGCACATGTCGCACCGGTAGTTGCCGAGCCAACTCATGCGTCGCTGTTGATTGCATTCGCAAATGCAATTCGTGGATGAGTTGCGTAAAAAGAGTTTCCCGTGTCCAAATTTTAATTGCAAATTCAAGTAAATATTTTTTTAAATTACAATTAAAATTCGGATCAGTATTATGGTGGTTTTCGAGCAGTTTGCTTAGGCGCAAGCTCGATTACTACAGTGTGCTCCCATCTGAAGGGTTTTGTATTCACTGTAGAATATGCAGACAATTCACGTAATCAACAACGTTACAGCCCATTCAGTCTTTCAATGCGATGAGTTCTTGGGCAAAACCTGTCACTGTTTTTTCCCGCCCTGTCTGACTGACCTTTTTGCTTGTGACTTTTCTTGTTTCGCAAACCCAAAAATTTCTTGAACGGACGAAGGTTTGAGACTATTCTCGAACTTAAGGCAAATGGGACAAAAATGTTGAAGAACATTACAAATAAGCTTATCAAGTATTTTTAATAGGTGAAAACACCGTCGAGGGAAGTACATGCGTTGAAGGGGGGAGAGTAATTCGAATGGAACCCAGCATGTAACTTTCAAAGAAAATACAATTTATTTTATGATGCCATTCTACAATTTTTTTCAACTGACATAACTAATAATAAACAACTCAAGACCTTGCATAACTTTTACATATTCAACAATTCAAATCAACTTCACCCACTCACAAAACAATTTCAACAATATCATAATGTCCCCAATATTAAACAACTTTCCTTCACCTCCCACAAGACTTTCCTATCCAAACACAACAGAACAAATAAACAAATCTTAAGTAGTCTCAGTTATATTGAAAGGAGAAGGATAACAACTTGTTGAATCACTACTTGAATTTTCATTCACCTGAAAACTTTTGCGGACCAAAAGAAAATTTCCTCCCCTCCCCCCCCTATTGCGAGTATTGTTCAGTAATGGCAGAGAAGAACGAAGGATGTGTATGTTCGGGAGCACAAATGGAAAAACCAAGAAGTAGTCGAGGTTACATGCATGATATAACATTTAAGTGATTGTCCCTACAACAAGTCAACTTGGCCAGAGGTCAAGCTTTTAATAATAAAGGTTCTTATCTAACAAATGACTCGAGTGGCACTCGAGCCTGCAATAGATTCATTTTTCCTAGAAATGAGAGATATTGTGGATTTTTCTTTTATTTACGTTTCAGTTTACATGCATGAGATGATTTTTAACAGGGAATGCTTCGATTATGGAAGGAGGTGGGGGTTTAGACGTTACTTTTGGATCAGATGCTGCAGGCAATCATAAATATGAGAAATGTGGTGCATACTTCTAGCATTCATTTTACTTCAGGCGTAAGGATTTGAGTTGCAGTTTGAATAAATCAGCGAACAATGCAGAATTGCATTCGATTTTTATTGGGATCTGTAAGATATGCTATTGAAGATTCTAATAAGACACAAAACTAATCAGGAAGAAAGGCTTAAAATTAGGGGAATGTGATTTTATGCAGTGTTCTGTTACTTGAACATTAGCCATGGAAAAAGCTGAGAGATCAGAGATGGTCAGTTGGGAAATGCGAGGCAAAATCAAGTTTCATTTTATACTGAGGAAAACCCAAGTTGAAATCAGAAAAAGACAAACACATATAATAATTTGTTCATGCACGTAGATGAAATTGTAGTTTACCGTCGATTTCCAGAAGTTTATCATTTTGATGCAATGTTAACAAACTACGATTATTTGATAATACATTGTATTCAAATTACATTTGCTATCGCTACTTTCGTCATTGCTTTCTCCATTTGTGTAAGCCGACAACGAAAATGCAATAAAAATATACAAGCTTGTGTTTCCAGTATGTATTTTGTTACAAAGTTATCAAATTGATTACCATATTGATTTCCTATCATGACTTTTCTTCCCTTCGCGTTTCCCTCCTCACTCGTTAGTCAGATGACATGGTCATTATTTGTAATTTTCCTTAATTTCACAATTTATGTGGTTTGATACCTGACACCATGATTTTCCGGGAGGTATCCAATAGATTGAGATATTTTATTCCTTTCATCTTTTCACCTTTGCGTGAAGCTGGGTGGAAAGTTGGTGGCGTTGCTTTTGTTGCGGCATGACACAAAAGAAATCAGATAAGTTGAGGGACAGGAAAAATAATATAAGACAATACTCGTATTCTTATAATAAACCTACGTATTTGTACTTCGTTTTTGATGTAATCATTCCTTAGATCATTCTTTTGTTCGTTGTGGGCAATCTTTTAAAAACGTAGTTGGTGGCGTATTTTCAAAGGTACTTTGTTAGTTACTTTAAGTTGGACATTCTTGAGGCAGATCCAATTGCATGGCACGTGTAGTAAATGAAATGATGACGAAGTCTCCTACATAAGCTTTGAATGGATATAGAGTCAGGTGTCTCCAAATGCACTTGCGTATGAAGAAACAAGTGCGGATTGTCGCTGCTAAGCAGATTTTGTAATAGATATCATGTTTCTAAGACGGAAAGTGTCTGCTCGTTTTGACCATAGATGATTATTGTCTATTGTGCAATAAGATACTTCGTTGAGTATAGAAGGATTTTCTGAGATCTAATGCTTATTTTATTTTTCAATATGAATCTAATGTTTGTGTTCCAATATTTTAGAGCTGATTTGGAAACATGTTTACGGTTAGAAAAAGGCTAGCAAATTTAGACTAGTGTACATACGATATGTGTTCAAAAAATATGGGGACTGACGTCATAAAAGAAAATTTACCTTATTCAAAAAATACTTCTCTAGGTTCCCTGCAAAGTATTCTTCTCCCCAACGCACATACATTCTAGTATCTCAACAGTATTTAAAGTTGTTGAAACGCTCCTGGTAAGCGTCTTTTATTATATCCTTAAGCTCCTCCGTCGCATTTATCTAATCTCGCGAATTGTCTCTATTCTCTCTCGTTTAAGTTACTAATGCCAGATAAATCGGAAAATGCACTTTTTTAATTATTTATTTCTTAGCCTCTTTACTAGATATTAATATCAAACTTTTTTTCAGTATAATTTGATCTTTAGGTACAAAAATTGTTTTTCCATTCGCCGTTTTTGCAGAAGTCGCTATCGTGGAGAGTTCGAAAAAATGCATGAAAGTTAATCTCAGAATTGAGAACTCTGAAACAAAACATTTGAACGGCATTTGAAATAAAAAGGCTTTATACATTGTATAATCAACAATTTCGGTACGAAAAAAAATGCAAGTGGAAGTTGAAAAATAGGCTTTTACATTTTTCACTCAAGTTACCCAAATTGGTGTCAAAGAAAGTCCTTGACGAGAACTTTTAAAAATAGGTCACAAACTGGAAGTACTTGCATCGAGAGAGAAAACGTAGAAAACGTAGAAAAATGTGCGTCGCACATCGCAACTGAACATTCCTGGGCAGAGAAATCTGAAAAAAATTATGAGGACAAGTCCAACAAATATCTCAGAAATGAAAATTTGGTGTACTGTGTTAATAAAAGTACATTATCCACGATCCGGGATTTTCCTTCCCCTTGCTGATCAGCACAAGCCTTGCCACCTTCCATCGTACTGGGGAAAACCCCATTCTGTAGGCAAGCGTTGAATGTGCTGGGCAGCAAGTCAGGACAATAGTGATAAACAAGCTGCAACACCTCGCCTACCTCGCTTTCACTGAAAGGGCTGCCTGTTCCACTACCGGCGGTGGGAAGAGTAGGCACTTGATTGTTGTTTCACCATGACAGCGTTAACACGAACGGGATGGGCGGAGAAGAGTGTCCGCACTATCTCATCCATCTTTTCGGTTTCATGTATGCAAGGTTTCCGTAGGGCACCAAGCTTCTGCATCTTTGTTCACATTGTCCACTAGATCTTGCCAGCCGTGAGCTTTGCTGTTGTTAATCAATTTGCGAAGGCATTTCCTGGCAGACTTATATGCTGCTACCCAGTGGCACGCCTCGTCACGGTTCCGTGCTCGTTGAGTCTCACGCCGAAGCTTGTGACACTCCCTACACTTTTCAGCGATTTCAGTCGACCACCAGTACACTGGGGGCTTGTCGGGCCGGGGTTTTCGTCAGAGCGTTGACGCGTTAAAAACAGCCTTAATTATGCTCATAGATGAGTTCACTACGTTTTGAGTTGCCAGATATTCAGTCCTCTGTAAATCACCCTGAAGCGCAGCACCTACCGTAAGCATCTCGACAAATCTCTCGACGTCCATCCTTCCGATGTTCCACTCAATTGTAGAAAGTCGAGAGCACGGATGTCGGAGACAACATCATGGATCTCAAGCAAAATGCACTGATAATCACTGGCCGGGTAGCCATCTAATAATCTCCAATTGTGTATCATTTGTACCAAGGGCTCCGAGGCGAATGTTAAGTCCGGCATGGTTCCTTCGAAGCCGATACGGCGGAAGGTCGGCGTATTTCGAGTGTTTAGTACGACGAGCGCCGTTCTGCTTTCTGTTTTCTCCGCGGATCTGTTTGTGGCATGCCCCATTCGATTGCTTTAGCGTTGAAGTCTTCCCCAACTAGCACGTTGCCATTCGAGTTCGAGACTGCGCCCGTCAAAGCATTAAGCTTGACTTGGAAATATGATATCGGTTTGTTCGGCGTTAGGTACACACTAAGGAAGGTGGTCCCTGAGCACCAAACCCACATGAATTCATCCCCCCGTCCACAACTCTCCACCTGGAAATTGTAGTAATCGAGCAGTCACCTAAGCCAACTATTCGAAAACCGCATAACACTGTTCAGGAATTTCAATTGCAGATTTGAAAAATTTAAATTCTGAAATTTAAATTTTTTGTAAATTATAAAATTTAGAAAGAAAAAAACTTTTTCATTGCATTGATATTCTTTATAATATTCATCTTTTATTATGATTCAAACCTGTAATCTATTATTATTTTTGTTATTAACTTTATTACAAAAATCTGCAAATTGAAATTTCTGTTATGAGAACACTGATTTAGTGCATCCCATCCATGTATTGCATTGCCGAATGCAATCTAACTCGGCCGAGCTAGCAACTCATTTCATTTTACCGGTGCGACATAGAAATTATGCGGAGATTTGGACGGAACGTGGAGTCTGGTATGAACGGTCACCACGAACAACTCGTATTTTTGAAGACAACTTTATGAATTGTACTGTGAATTCGCATTTTAAAAACACAAGCGACATGTCACTAAGATAGTAAGATTCTGTTGACCTGGTTGAACGATACGAGCGGAGCGAAGTGAAGAAAATAAAAAAATTTTCGCATATCTCGCGGAATATCGGAATAAGTGAATTTATCTCAAATCGGCAAGCGTGGAAGGCGGACGTAAATTTATCCATATCAAAGTGACACACGGCCCGAGCGAAAATTCTTCGGTGGTACCAAATTCCAAAAAGGAATTTTCTCATTTGATTTTTTTCGTTTATAATGAAACCATGCGATAATCGATTCGATCGCATATTGTGGATGTGTGTGTTTCTGATTAGAACTAATGGCGTGTTGACATACAACTACCACGATAGGTCTGCATGTTTTCGCTGTGCCGTCGTATTGTGCCGACATTTACGCGAAGAACTGCTCGAGTTTCAAACGGGAATTGGAGCGTCTAGCGGCAAAAAGAACCGTGAAAGTTGTCGACGCACGTGCAGTGACGAACGAAGCTGACGTGAAGGGGAAGTTGAGTCCGTGCGGCACGGATTTTGGCTACGGCGTGATTTGGATTCACGCTGAAAACCGTCCCCAGTCCGCCGCAGCCTCTTGTGGTGAGCACGGAATGCAGCACGCTGGCGGTGTAGTGGTTGGCTGAGCGCGTATGAAGAGTAACGTATGTATGTGTTCATGTGTAAAATACGTGTGAAGCTCATGTAGAAGAGGAATAGAGTAAAAAAGGGTGTTGGTACAGGTGGTTAGTGAAAGTGCAAGCGCGAGCGGGTTAGTGCGCTAGACACACGAGAATCTCAGGCAGAGCTTCGCGAATTGGGATACGAGATTCCGTACCTATACACGCAAGTGGGAGTAATGCACGAACCAGCCACCACCGAGTTCAGTCGTGTAGAAACATATTGGTTACGATTTTGGAATTTTTCAGACATTTTTCATTTCTTACATAACTCTTCACGGTACTTTAGTATCATTATCTTTTGCATTCGAATCAATTTCCTTGCATTGAATTTGTGGGATCGTGTCTTGGCGGGCTAATGGACCAATCGGCGTTTGATTTGCGAACTATTGTGGGAAGTTGAGTGCGGCTCCAGATATTGAATTAGCTTTTGATGCAAGACACGTTGCTTGAATATTGATTTACTTTCTTTTTCGGCGAAGTAGTCAAAAATTCACGTTAAACTAGTTTATACAATTCTAGTTAATATGAGTTATAATCGAGTAGTAGCTTCAACAGACTTAAATTTTGCAGCGATATTGTAATCATCCACATCATCAGCGGGCGCCCGGCGAGGATGTGGATAAGTACGCTTTTGGTTTGTTTGTTGCACCTAATTTTTTATGCATTTTTTTGCACATGAATTTTTTTGTTTATTTCTTCGGGTTTCATTGGGTCTGAATTTTTATATAGATTATAATCCAACGAAATAATCGATAAATATCCCTTCAAATATTGGATTTTGTGTATTTGCATTATTGAAATGAAAATATTAAATACAGTAAACTCTACATCACGTTAAATGGAGTAAACTATTTATCTTTTTAATTTTTTGTTGATCAATTGTCCCTAATTTTTTATGATCTGCACATATTTTAGGTTATCATGCGAACTGAAATAGCCGTAAGACAAGAATAAAAAAAGAAAAGAAAAATAAAAATTCTTTCTAATTAAAGTTTACCCTCGGTTTTCCTTTCGTAACACCTGACCGTGAAATGGGGCCCGCAACGATGGCTGGCCCCTCCACCATAATGAGCTAGAAATCGGGCGAACTTTCCCCTTATGATGCGTTTCAGGTGCTCTTGCTCGGGTAGAGTGGCCTTCCGCTCGCATGCCCTTTACTGGTATAGTGTTATGTGATTCCATCGCATAATACTTTAACACAAATTGGCTACGCTTATGGTTCCCATTTATTAGAAAAATTCATTCAAATTATGTTTGTATGAGTTTTTCACTTAAATGGGAAATACATGTTCACGTCTACATTTTGATCTTGATCCGGTTGGGAGGGTGCTAGGAGGCACCGCTTCCACCTCGATGTCCCACTCTTATTTGGGGGCCATACGTATCGTGGGAAAAAACGAGCCCTTAAGTCCGTCCGTTTTCTCCAGGTCCGGTTTCTCCTCTGAATCAGCAATTTTCTTTGACCCCTAGTAGGCTACCTCGTTCTCGACTCCGGTCGATACTTATTGAACCCTCTTTCGAAATTCATGAATGCGAAAAATATTTTTGTAGTGGGTCTTATGCTGGGGAAAAGAACCCGCCCCATTACGCCGCAATGCTAGCCTGCCAGCGCATTAACGCGTCCCCAGACAATGCCAATCTCGGTGGATGCTACCATTCTCTTTCGTCGAGGCAGCAGACCATCGCTGCAGTCCTACACAGACATATATCTACCCCTATTTCACTACAAAATAACTATTCTGAACCGAGATGGTGGACGCACCAGTTTCATCAGGAAACCATGATGCAGACCTTTTATCATGGTGTTGCCCACTCCGCAGCAAAAAATCGTGTTTCATGTCCTACGCAAACTGGTTATGCCGATTTTAGGCGATAGCTGAAAGGTGCGGGGCATTGAATTCTGATTTAGCCTTGCTTAGGGCTTCGTGGAAAATCTGACATTTCCCTGATCCCAAGACGATCCCGAGACCCGGTCCTTGATCAGAATACTTGAAATGAGTGTGTCTCCTTTGCACACTCATATTTTTATGTCCCATTTCACCGTATTTGCAACATAAGGAACTCCTATTGGGTCCTTTTCATATTTTTGCGGTGTAGCCATAGCCAAGGCATTTAAACTTTGAAGAGGTTCTGCCCGTTGCCGTATCCCGTAGATTACCACCATATTCTTACTTTGCCCTTATTAAGAAATTGTTCGGCGTCCTTTTCGGTCAAGTCATTGATTGTCCCCTATGGTTTTCTGCCGTCAGCCTCGCTTTGATTCTGCTCACTTCTCTCCTGTTTCGGATCGGGTCTGTTTTCTTGTTGGGCGTCTGTCCGATCTTTATTTGCTAGCACTTTTTGGAGGAGTTTCTTTGTGGCTTTCTTCGCTCCTTTTTTCAGTACTGTCGCGATCCAGCGTTCCGTGACCATTAAGCGCCTCTTCCTTTCTTCTTTTATCCGGATCTCCTTCGATTGGGCTAGACGCTATTCGTTTATAAGGGGTTTTGTGAAAGAAAATCTTTCCAATACGCTATTAATATCGGTACCTGTCTGTCCGTCCGTCAGTGCGACTTTTCTCAGGAACTACAGAAGTTACAGTAATCAATTTCCGAAAACAGATCAGAAATTTCTGGTTAATTACAGTTTCGTCGTCGAAAAAATTGTGCAAGAATGTGTAAAATTCATAAGGATGTGAAGCAGTAAAATTTGTTCACAATGAGTAGGGTATCAAATGAAAGGTCTTGATGAGATCTCTTAATAGCTTATTCAAATTGCTTGTTATATAGGCAGGAGGAGCGGGAGAAACAAAAAAATTGGGTCTTTCCCCGGCTTTGCGATGGGATAAATGTCGGATATTAAGGGTGGAAAGAAGGTAGGCGTCCAGTGGGAAGACCCAGGATTCGATGGGAAGACACGATAGAAGCTAACAGCAGATCCTTGTTCCGAGTGAACAACTGCTGAGCAGAGTCGTGGAACGGAGACGGTTGGAGGAGATTGTTTGGGGCGGGCAAGGCCCAACATGCGCTATCGCATCATTAATGAGGTACGTTTTTATATATATATTTATGTATATAAATATATATATATATATCTCGCAGTTTCGTTCGAGGTGACCGATAAACTCCTCAGGAGCTGCCACATCAGTCACCTCGGGGCAGCTCGACTGCGGGGTTCCAGGTGATCACGAACCCATATATATATATGTTGCAGCATGGCAGTGCTGCAAGCTCTATCGAGCAATAATTTCCACTAGTACGCAGTGGTGGCGAACTTATAATAAAATTTTGTTTGAGGATTGCTGCTTGTCCTAAGTGAAAGAACTACATTGTTCTTTCACCCGAGCATTTTGGCTATCAATTTAATAGCACTTTTTCCGCTCGATGGACTTCAGCTGGTTCCAGCATATGGGCTGGTTCCATTAAAAATCTCGCAGTTTCGTTCGAGGTGACCGATAAACTCCTCAGGAGCTGCCACATCAGTCACCTCGGGGCAGCTCGACTGCAGGGTTCCAGGTGATCACGAACCCATATATATATATGTTGCAGCATGGCAGTGCTGCAAGCTCTATCGAGCAATAATTTCCACTAGTACGCAGTGGTGGCGAACTTATAATAAAATTTTGTTTGAGGATTGCTGCTTGTCCTAAGTGAAAGAACTACATTGTTCTTTCACCCGAGCATTTTGGCTATCAATTTAATAGCACTTTTTCCGCTCGATGGACTTCAGCTGGTTCCAGCATATGGGCTGGTTCCATTAAAAATCTCGCAGTTTCGTTCGAGGTGACCGATAAACTCCTCAGGAGCTGCCACATCAGTCACCTCGGGGCAGCTCGACTGCGGGGTTCCAGGTGATCACGAACCCATATATATATATGTTGCAGCATGGCAGTGCTGCAAGCTCTATCGAGCAATAATTTCCACTAGTACGCAGTGGTGGCGAACTTATAATAAAATTTTGTTTGAGGATTGCTGCTTGTCCTAAGTGAAAGAACTACATTGTTCTTTCACCCGAGCATTTTGGCTATCAATTTAATAGCACTTTTTCCGCTCGATGGACTTCAGCTGGTTCCAGCATATGGGCTGGTTCCATTAAAAATCTCGCAGTTTCGTTCGAGGTGACCGATAAACTCCTCAGGAGCTGCCACATCAGTCACCTCGGGGCAGCTCGACTGCGGGGTTCCAGGTGATCACGAACCCATATATATATATGTTGCAGCATGGCAGTGCTGTTGTAGTTCTTTCACTTAGGACAAGCAGCAATCCTCAAACAAAATTTTATTATAAGTTCGCCACCACTGCGTACTAGTGGAAATTATTGCTCGATAGAGCTTGCAGCACTGCCATGCTGCAACATATATATATATATGGGTTCGTGATCACCTGGAACCCCGCAGTCGAGCTGCCCCGAGGTGACTGATGTGGCAGCTCCTGAGGAGTTTATCGGTCACCTCGAACGAAACTGCGAGATTTTTAATGGAACCAGCCCATATGCTGGAACCAGCTGAAGTCCATCGAGCGGAAAAAGTGCTATTAAATTGATAGCCAAAATGCTCGGGTGAAAGAACAATGTAGTTCTTTCACTTAGGACAAGCAGCAATCCTCAAACAAAATTTTATTATAAGTTCGCCACCACTGCGTACTAGTGGAAATTATTGCTCGATAGAGCTTGCAGCACTGCCATGCTGCAACATATATATATATGGGTTCGTGATCACCTGGAACCCCGCAGTCGAGCTGCCCCGAGGTGACTGATGTGGCAGCTCCTGAGGAGTTTATCGGTCACCTCGAACGAAACTGCGAGATTTTTAATGGAACCAGCCCATATGCTGGAACCAGCTGAAGTCCATCGAGCGGAAAAAGTGCTATTAAATTGATAGCCAAAATGCTCGGGTGAAAGAACAATGTAGTTCTTTCACTTAGGACAAGCAGCAATCCTCAAACAAAATTTTATTATAAGTTCGCCACCACTGCGTACTAGTGGAAATTATTGCTCGATAGAGCTTGCAGCACTGCCATGCTGCAACATATATATATATGGGTTCGTGATCACCTGGAACCCCGCAGTCGAGCTGCCCCGAGGTGACTGATGTGGCAGCTCCTGAGGAGTTTATCGGTCACCTCGAACGAAACTGCGAGATTTTTAATGGAACCAGCCCATATGCTGGAACCAGCTGAAGTCCATCGAGCGGAAAAAGTGCTATTAAATTGATAGCCAAAATGCTCGGGTGAAAGAACAATGTAGTTCTTTCACTTAGGACAAGCAGCAATCCTCAAACAAAATTTTATTATATATATATATATATATATATATATATATATATATATATATATATATATATATATGTATATATGTATATATATATATATATATATATATATATATATATATATATATATATATATATATATATATATATATTTATGTGTATATATATATATATATATATATATATATATATATATATATATATATATATATATATATGTTGTCTGGTTGGAATAGAAGTGCATATTGCTTCACAGCCAGGTATTGTTGTTGTTATAGCACGGAAACTTTCATCCCCCATAACTTCGTTAAATACAATCCAGTCCTTCTGAAATTTTTGTGGGTGATTAGCCTTATGAGTAGCTATTCTGATGTAAAACTTCATTGGATTTAAAGGTACCCTTCCGATTTTATACAAGAAAATTTCAAATTAATAAATCATACTATTATTAACAAAGTCTAGCGAATTTCAACTTCTCAGGTATTTGTCGTTGTTGTACTCATAGATAACTACCTCGATATTTTCTCTCTTACGATTTTTCGGTTCACAGGTATCCAATTGCGAGGGAGGTAGGATCAATTTTTTCGTGTTCTTCTGCTTCCCCTGCCTACCCCGTTCACGATATTGCAATTTCGGTAACAGACATTAAAAGAACTGATCAAGACCTTGCATTTGGTACCCTACTCAATTATCTTCGGTGAAAATAAAATGTTTCAGGTTTCATATCCTTACATAGGGGGACCCCCCTCAAAAGCCTTCGATTTTTTTTTTGTTCGCCACGCAACTTTCATTAACTAGAAACTTCTGAGCAGTTCAAAAAAATTGGTTGCTGTTACTTCTATGGTTCCTGAGAAAACTTGCTGTGACCCACTGACGGACAGACAATCATCGATATTAATAGGATATTGTAAAATTTAGTAGAAAAAAAACACTAAAAGGAGCAACGTCAAAATTATACGGATGAAACTGATAGTTTCCTCTCCATTGAAATTCGGCTGAAAATAGGTGAAATCTTGATCGCAAGCTGAAGCCAAAAATTCTTTGTCTGTTACAAAAGAGAATTTTAAAGATGGAAGTGCTCATAATTTGTTAAATCTCAAAAGGCAATCGGATTTTCGATATAAATTACACAACTGTAGTCGATTCCATATCTTGGGGTATCTTACCCATGATCAACAGATTTCGTTGTTATTCAATTGAAAAGTCACAGGTGGTCCAAAATTCCAATTGAAATTCATGGTGATTCTGATTTGCACCCAGAGCTGCAAGTATTAGACTGATCAGAAGACAGTTCATTCTGGAAAAAGTAGTTTATGAAATGATGGTATGGTACTACTAAGCAGGAAATTAAATTGGGTAAAACGTATCGCCGAAAATTGCGCTGCAGTTTATACCAATTATTAAATATTAATCCTAAACCGAACATTAAGTGAAAAATGCAAAACAAAAGGTTTGGTAAAGGACGAGTGATGTTTAAGGTTTAGATTTAGAAACGATTGTAAATCGGGTTTTAAGGGTTTTATAATGAAGGTTTATTTAATTAAAGGATAAAGATATTTCATTCCTCCTATTGTAATAGACCATAATACACAATAACAAATCATAGGTTATTTTGGATGTTTAGTATGTTATGAGGTAATTAGGTGCGGGTAAATTTATCACCGATGCAAGACTAGGAAGGGTAACTAGGAATATTTAGCAGCCCATAATCGGATTATCTTTATTACTCATACCGTAATTGACATCCTTAATTATCAACTACTCTGAAGCTAAGAGAACGTTTAACACTCCCCCATATATAAACTGAGTCCTTTGGAATTCTTGATTATTGTGAAATTGTGACAGGACAAGAAATAATCTTTTGATCAGCCAACATGCATTTACCTTCAGCCAATAACTCACCTATAGTCGTGGAAAAGATTTCTGAGAATTCTACCAACGGTATTCTTCAAGTGGTATTCATCGTGAAAGGAGAAAAGCCAAAAGGAGATGGACAGCGAATTCATTGCAGGGGTGAATTTGAAATAAATTCAGAGTACTCAGTATCGTTTCTATACTCTCCGAACGGCATCAGCCGAGAACTCAGCAACTTTGTGGGAATCTCGACGTCCGTGAGCAGCCCAAATTTCATCACTCATGTCAAACTTGCATCAGCCTTAATCACCACAGACGGCGGTAAAAGTTTTCAGTACGAGTCCCCACAATACCGTTCACTTCCAATGGATGTTTTCTATACACTCCCGAAAATTGCAGTGGTTGATCGAATGTTACAGCATCCTGACTTTTGCTTCCACGGAGATTTCTGTCATTTTGAAATAAAAGTATTTATTAAAATTGACCCAAAGGAGAATATTGTGGAAGTGCCGACCGCAGAAGTGCTTGCTAAGGTACGCGAAATTCGTTCAAAACTACATGATCCAGATTTTGGAAATACAGGATTCATTGTTGGAGGTGTGAAGATGTACGCGCACGTGCAAGTGATTCATCGGCATTGTGAAATTTTAAGCGCGTCTGTAAGTAGAGTTAAGAAAACTGGAATGTACTACGAGTATCCTGATACGTATCCACAAGTTTTCGAGAAATTGTTAATTGATGCTTATTTGAAGGAAGATTCATCCAAGTATTTGTATGTTGATGCTCCCGAGCGGTAGAAATAATTGGAGATAGATTGTAAGAAATATTGTACTAGCTATATGTTCAAATACCCTCATTGACACCACCAACCGAAAAGGCAAATTTCTTGTAGGCACCATCAATTTCAATAAGTAAATAATAATTTTAAAGTAAAAATAATGTTAGAAGAAAAAACTTCACATGTCATTTTCAAAAATATTTCCAAGAAAATATATTCAACAATTTGTTTGCCACCAATATTACGAATTTTGCTTGTTTCCTGAACTTTAGGGCCGCCATTTTGAATTTGAGTCTTTGAAGCATGTCCTTCTTAAAGCATTATCAAATCGGGATTATACTCTGGACAGAAAACAAAAATCAATTTTTATTCAAAATGGCAGCTAAAATATAGAAATATTAGCTAAAAAAATGTTATTTGTTATCCGATTCGCGTCAATTCTCGCTGGATACCGGGACATATTTTTGTGATCCACAAATCCCAAGCTTCATCACTAAAAACATGCATACAAGAGGGGGGAACGAAGATGAGAATTCGGAGCGGCCTTCATTGTGGATCAATGATCGGTTGTGTGCGTTCCGTATAATAGCGAACTATCTCACCAGCGAACGACTGGAGGATATAGCCTCCACGATGAAACATATGACTACCCCTAGCACCTGATTGACTTTGCATGTAGCAGAAATCTAGTCATACGATTGACTTGCTTGCCGCATTGATGCATACATAAAATTACCTGGGTAACCAGATGGCAATACACAAAATCAGATCGTCTATGTTCTGATCCAACAACGATGGACCTCGAGCATACTTGGCTACACACCGGGATGTCAATTGCAACTCAGATCATTACTTGGTCACATTGACCTATCGATATCGTATGTGAAAGGCATATTCGGCGAAGACCAGGCCGGCAAAAAATTGAAATTGAAAGACTCCAAACGGCGTCGGTATCGAAAAATTTCACGCAAACCCTAGACAACCAGCTGGCTCCCATCTTAGCAGATGCATCGCAAAAGACAAGCAACGAGCTCTGGAAGGAAGGGAAAGCGGCTATTAAGACCGTGGCCGAACAGACGATTAGACATCAAGCTCGGCGCAAGAGAAATGAATGGTTCGATGATGAGTGCCAGAATGCGTTGGACAAAAAGAATTAGGCTTACAAAAATCACATGGGTAGGAGTACCAGGACTATGAAAATCTCTGATCAGTAGCAAATAAGATAGTTAGAAAATTAAATTCTTTGACGATCAATTGAGAAGTATAGATGTAAGTCTAGCGAGCAACAACACCTATCCACAAAAAAAGTGCGGAAATTATAGAGGCATATCACTACTTTGTACGAAGTATAAAATATTTTCAAAGATCTTAGAAACGAAATTGGATCATACGGCAAACGTGTTACTGAGGAGTATGAAGGTGGTTTTCGAGCAGGTCGATCGCAGGGACCAATTGTTCACAGTCAAGCAGGTACTTGAAAAATGCTGGGAGTTCAAAATAGACACACCAAATTTTCGTTGATTTTAAGCAACAGGATTGATCGGATGCTTTGGCATCCGAGACAAATTAGTCCGTCTTACCAAAATGACGTCGACGACCTCCCAAGTCCACATCAATCACCAACTCACAGGTCAGACACACATATCCTGGGTTGCCATGATTAGATATATAGTATAAATATATATATGATATATAGTATAAATATATATATATATATATATATATATATATATATATATATCGAAGCTTGGGAGTTGTGGATCACAAAAATATGTCCCGGTATCCAGCGAAAATTGGTGCAAATCGGATAATAAATAAAACAATTTTTAAATGAATATTGCTGTATTTTAGCTGACATTTTGAATAAAAATTGATTTTTGTTTTCTGTTCAGAGTAGAATCCCAATTTGATAACGCTTTAAGAGGGATATGCTTCAAAGGCTTAAATATAAAATGGCGGCCTCAAAGTTCAGGAAACAAGCAAAAGTCCTTATATTAGTGGCAAGAAAGAGTTGAATATATTTTCTTAGTTTTTTTTTTAAATGACATGTGAATACAAGATTTTTTCTCTAACATTATTCTTTACTTATTGAAATTGATGGTGCCTACAAGAAATTTGCCTACAATATTTTTTTAACAATCTATCTTCAATTATATCTACCGCTCTGGAGTATCAATATACAAATACTTGGATGGATCTTCCTTCAAATAAGCATCAATTAACAATTTCTCGAAAACTTGTGGATACGTATCAGGATACTCGTAGTACATTCCAGTTTTCTTAACTCTACTTACAGACGCGCTTAAAATTTCACAATGCCGATGAATCACTTGCACGTGCGCGTACATCTTCACACCTCCAACAATGAATCCTGTATTTCCAAAATCTGGATCATGTAGTTTTGATCGAATTTCGCGTACCTTAGCAAGCACTTCTGCGGTCGGCACTTCCACAATATTCTCCTTTGGGTCAATTTTAATAAATACTTTTATTTCAAAATGGCAGAAATTTCCGTGGAAGCAAAAGTCAGGATGCTGTAACATTCGATCAACCACTGCAATTTTCGGGAGTGTATAGAAAACATCCATTGGAAGTGAACGGTATTGTGGGGACTCGTGCTGAAAACTTCTACCGCCGTCAGTGGTGATTAGGGCTGATGCAAGTTTGACATGAGTGATGAAATTTTGGCTGCTTACGGACGTCGAGATTCCCACAAAGTTGCTGAGTTCTCGGCTGATGCCGTTCGGAGAGTATAGAAATGATACTGAGTACTCTGAATTTATTTCAAATTCGCCCCTGCAATGAGTTCGCTGTCCATCTCCTTTTGGCTTTTCTCCTTTCACGATGAATACCACTTGAAGAATTCCGTCGGTAGTATTCTCAGAAATCTTTTCAACGACTATAGGTGAGTTATTGGCTGAAGGTAGATGCATGTTGGCTGATCTAAAGTTTATTTCTTGTCCTGTCACAACTCTACACTAATCAAGAATTCCAAAGGACTCAGTTTATATCTGGGGGAGTGTTAAACGTTCTCTTAGCTTCAGAGTAGTCGATAATTAAGGATGTCAATTACGGTATGAGTAATAAAGATAATCCGATTATGGGCTGCTAAATATTCCTAGTTACCCTTCGTAGTCTTGCATCGGTTATAAATTTGCCCGCACCTAATTACCTCATAAACATACTAAAAATCCAAAATAACCTATGATTTGTTATTGGGTGTTATTGTCTCTTACAATAGCAGGGATGAAATATCTTTATCGTTTAATTAAATAAGCCTTCATTATAAAACCCTTAAAACCCGATTTACAATCCTTTCTAAATCCAAAACTAAAACATCACTCGTCTTTTACCAAACTTTTTGTTTTGCATTTTTCACTTAATGTTCGGTTTAGGATTAATATTTAATAATTGGTATTAACTGCAGCGTAATTTTCGGGCGATACGTTTTTCTGCAAATTTTACCCAATTGATTTTCCTGCTTAGTAGTACCATACCATCATTTCATAAACTACTTTTTCCAGAATGAACTGTCTTCTTGTCAGTCTAATATTTGCAGCTCTGGGTGCAAATCAGAATCAGCATGAATTTCAATTGGAATTTTGGGCCACCTGTGAGCTTCAATTAAGTAACAACGATATCTGTTGATCATGCGTAAGATACCCCAATATATGGAATCGACAGTTGTGTAGTTTATATCGAAAATCCGATTGCCTTTTGAGATTTAACAAATTATGAGCGCTTCCATCTTTAAAATTCTCTTATGCAATAGACAAAGAACTTTTGACTCCAGCTTTCGATCAAGATTCCACCTATTTTCAACCAACTTAATGAAGAGAAAACTATCAGTTTCATCCATATAATTTGTTGCTGGTGCTTTTTGTTATTATTTCCTAATTTCGACAATATTCTATTAATACCGGTAGTTGTCCGTCCTTCAGTGCTACACAGAAAGTTTTCTCAGGAAGCATAGAAGTAATAGTGACCGAATTTTGTGAACAGCTCAGAACTTTCTGGCTAATGGAAGTTCCTTAGTCAAGAACAAAAAAAAAGTACAAAGGACTTTAAAGGGGTTCTTCCCATATAAGAATGTGAAATCTGAAACATTTTTTTGGTCACCGAAGATAATTGAGTAGGGTATTAAATGAAAGGTCTTGATCAGTTCTTTGAATACCCGTTATTGAAATTGCAATTTCGTCAACGGAAAATTGTGCCCACCCCCCTCGCAATTGGACACCTGTGTGGCGAAAAAACATTGAAGGTGAAATTCGCTAGACTTTGTGAGTAAAAGCATGATTTATTAATTTGCCATTTTCTTGTCTCAAATCCAAAGAAGTTTTACAAGTACATCAGTATAGCTACTTATATGGTTGAACACCCACGAAAATTTCAGACGGATCGGATTGTGTTCAACGAAGTTCTGATGATTGCAATTTTCCGTGTTATAACAACAACTATACATGGCTATGAAGCAATATGCGATTCCTTTTGAATGAGACTCTACGGGCTTGTTAGGATTTGCATGAAATTTTCAGGAAGGTTGTATATGAAATGAAAATATTGAGTAAATTTGGATTATCTTTCGTGAACTTTAACATTGAAAGCACAGGCTATCAGGGACGGACGCCGAAAAATTTGGAATAATTAAACAGCTCGGCTCTAACAAACCGTAACGTTTTATTTGTGTTTTACAAACTTAATATTTATAACTTATGATTGTTCATTAAATCGCGTGTTGATTGGCGGTCTGCGAGTTCTATTTTCCAAAAAATAAACACAAGACAAACATCAATTTTTGGGTAAAAATAGCTAAAAATTGTGATCATAATTTAAAAAAAAATTTATTTTCACTCAATTGGAATTTCATTTAACGTTATAATATTTTTTAATATAAGAAGCATTAATTGACAGCACACGAATCAAATGATGAAATTGCAATACATATGATCTACTGCCTTTAATATTAGGCAGACTATTTACAGAGTGATGTCAATTCTTCTTGTTCTTTTTGCGAGAATATCCAGAATTTGATCACTGGTAACATTCGCATCTCTGTGAATGTTAAGAAGCGCCAGTCCATTCAGCCGTTCCTCTCCAGTTCGCTTGCGCAAGTAAGTTTTTAACCTTCGCAAAGTGGAGAAGGACCGTTCACTAGAGGCAACTGTGACCGGTAGTGTCCCACAAATTTGAAGAAATCTGTATATCTGGCTGTAAAATCTTCTATTGCAAACGTCCAGAGCTTCGATGAATGTTTTTGGCCGTTCTTTTTCAGGAATTTTTGAACAGAACCTGGAATAAAAAACCAATTAATAAATCAAATAGACCCTTTTTTTTTAACTGCGAAAAACTGATGATTACCTTTTCCACAGCTTGATGTCTAATTGCAAGTCCTCCGTAGTGATGTCGTTCGGCCATTTTTCTTCAAAAACATGGGCGGTTTTTTTATTTCCTCTTCATCGAGTTCTGCGCATTTGGCTGGAATGATATTCTGTTCGAGAAATCTCGTGTCCAGTTCTTCCAGACATATATCCAAAAATGGAATAAATATTGATCGTCGATAATATTCTTCAGCATTTCCAAAATAGTTGTCACGATTGTTTTGACGTTCTACTCGCCGAGGAACAGTTAGCTCGATACCAATCTTCACAGCAATTTGAGTCGCTGACTGGAACATTTCCGCAAATTTTTCGTCGGCCCTGGCACGCATCTCCTTTATTTCTTTGTGAACATTGTTCGCATATTGGACGCCTTACTTAAATCGCAATCTTCTTTTTGCAAATTCTGGCTCAGGTTCTTCGTCAAGCTGAATACCGGTACCATTACAACCAATGCAACTATGAATTGCGCTGTTTGGATTGAAGCAAGCAAGCTGTTTGGCTGTACTCCATCTGTTTTTGATCTCAGCTCATTTAATTCTTCGAGCGTCAAGCAGATGAATTCCAATGCTTCATGAAACAATCCCAAAGAAGCAAGATGTTCGACCCAACGCGTTTCACAAAATTTTAAAAGACGTGTCTGCTTGGCACTGGGATTTTCTGCCAGGATATGTTTTTTCAACAAATTTCCAGCTTTGCTCGACAGACGAAAGAAGTTGACGACTTGCTTGACTGTTCCAATGCAGTTCCGAATCGGCGTAATGTCGCACGCATGGGTAATTGCCAGATTTAGGTTGTGATTGGCACAATGAAGATAAAAAGCATCTGGACATGTTTTCTTTACAATAGCTGCACAGCCTTTCAGCTCTCCACTCATTGCTCGAGCTCCATCATAACCTTCAAAATAAACCGTTAAAATCCTTGTTTTACAAATCAAAAGTTTTTTCTATGGTTTCAGAGCTCCTATATTTATAAATCCGATTCAGGAACTTGTGTAATTGAAATTTTCAAAGCACTATTCAACTCAACTTGGTTTGGGTTTTAAGACTCTTTCAAAATCGAATTAAAATCCGATTTTCAAGATATTTCAAAAATCATTTTTAAGCAAGACTCTAAAACTGTTATAGTGTTATAGTTAGTACTTAAGAATATATATGTATATATATTCTTAAGTACTAAGAATTCTTGTCTAGATTTCATACTAAAAATAATTCAAGAATCAAATTTAGCTAGGTTTGTCAAAAGGTTTTATAAAATCCTATTCAGATAAGATTTTAATTGAGTTGAAAAATATCATTTTTAAGCTAGTCACAAAATCCAATCGAGAGTGAATTTTTCTATGCTCGTAGAAAGTTTGATCCAAAACTTCAATGAATAGCAGCTCCAAAACTTCACTTTCTTTTTCTACTTTTAGCTAATTCATGTTTATTTAAGTTTTATTGAGTGAATGCAAGTTATACAACGTTTGGTATTGGATGAAAGTATTTTTTGTTTCATACAATATAAAACAATGTTTAAAATTATATGATGATATTTTATAGTGATTCAAGTTGATAAGTTCATTTGAGTTTTCATTCGGTTGAATTTTTTAATCGGTCAATTTAAATTTTATTGAATGAATGTAAGTTAAACTACGTTAAATATTGGATAAAAATTTTTTTTTCATACATTTATGTTTAAAATTATATTATGCTTTTTATAGGGATCCAAGTTTTAATTAGTTCATATGAGTTTCCATTTGATTTAATTTTTTAATTAGCTAATTTAAGTTTTATTGAGGGAATGTGAGTTATACTACATTAAATATAAGACAAAAATATTTTTTATTTAATACATTAATGTTTAAAATTATATAATGATATTTTATAGTAATTCAATTTTGAATTAGTTCATTTGAGTTTTATCCTTGTTAATTTGAGTCTTATCCAACTTACCTTGCCCTTTCATGAAATGAGTGTCCACTCCAAGTTTCTGCAAAGTTGTAAGCAGCGTATTTGCAAGGCCGGCGCCAGTCACATCCTCTACAGGAACGAAGCACAAGAAATCTTCTCTGATCGTGTGTCTCCCTTTGATTTCTTGAATGAACCTAGCTCCAATCGTGAATTGTTCAATTCCACTTACATCAGACGTTTCATCTGCGGTTACAGTGAAACATTTCGTCTCATTGATGCGTCTCACCAACTCTCTTGTGATGATTTCCGCTCCAGCATCAATGATCTCGTTCTGAATTCTATGGCTCAAGTATGTTGCATTACAACCAGCCACCTTTAAATGTTCTTGCAGTGCTACATCTCCACTATCCACAGAAAAACGCAGAAGTGCCCTGAAATTCCCGTCGTTCTCTTCTGGAATTTCCAGCGCCAATGGGCCATCATCTCGACGTCCTCGTAGCGCCAGTCCTTGTCTGCAGCAGAACAAAACCGCACGAATGATGGGAGCAAGCTTCCGTCTATTTTCCAATTGCAGCCGTTTTCGGCTCTGATCGATCTCGACAATGGCATCATTTTTCTTATTTTCATAAATGAGCTTAAAATTCTGTGTGTGTGTCTTCAAGGGCGTCCAAGTGATATTTTTTCGTTTGGTGTTCTTTAAATCTCTCTAAAGCTCTCTTCCAATCTTTAACACAAGTTTGCACAAATGAACTCAAACGTTCATGTTTTCCTTTTCCAACTTCTTTTTGCGTAAATAAAATGCAAACTCGACAATAAGCGCCGCGCCGTCTTCTGAGGCTGAGTAAGTGAGCCAAGGATACTTTTGTAACCACGAAAGTTGGAATTTCAGATTTTTTTTGTTCATTTCCGTTGCTGGAAACACAAAATCAGCATCCGGTGTCCATACATTTACAAGGAGATCGTACATCTCGGTATTTTCAAGTTTTCTTCTACCGAACCATTGAACATCATGGACATGATCTTGAAATTACTGAGACTTAAATTCATACAAATTTTTTCTTCGATTTACACAGTATTCGTTTGAAAAAATTTAGTTTATTGGTTTTTTCTCGCAAAAATAATTTTAAAAATAATTTTTTATAGTCAGTTTCAAAAAAAAAAAAAAAATCGTCACTAGCGAGATTTGAACCCGCGATGATTGAGTGGGGAGCTTGTGCTCTAACCGCTCTGCCACAACATATTTGAAGATAACATGTAAAGTATCTTACACTGTAAAATTTGAAATTAATTTCTTTATATAGATTAAAAATTCAAAACGACGTCAACGAATTAGAATTGTATAATTTTAAAACCTCACTGCAAACCGTCAAACAGTACATCAATAAAATATGATGCAATTGTACGAAAGTCTGTTCAGTGAATTTCGAGCGGAAAAAAGTCCCTGTACTTTCCACGTTGATGAAAATTTTATAAAAAAGAAAATGATATAACGCATTCAATTTAGTTATTAAACTCAAATTTTAATCAACATTTTACTGGGTGAAAATTCAAAATACTTACTATGGGCTCCGGTTGATGATCATTTTCCTCGTCATGCCGCGATTTTTTTGCTGTTGATACTTCTTCAGCCTGTTTAACTGATCGTTCGCATTCGCGTTTACCATTTGCATTTGTCGGTTTAAAAAAGGACGTTATTTTAACAGGTGCCATTTTTATTGACGATGAAGCAAATGCATGTCAACACTGTGGGCGGTCAAACCGACTAATAACTCACTCGATATTTACTGGACTATTACACTTTATTATTTCCGTCTTACACGTAGATTTTTCGCGCGCGTACAATTCGTTGATCGTAAACGGTTCGTATGCGTTTCGTATTTTGTTCGTGCTCCACTGACTGCCCGGCCGGGCCCGGCAGGTATTTATAGCCCGTGTCTAAGAAAATTCCAGAAAATGAAAATCCGAGAAGGCTCGAGAAAGATAAAGAAGTATCGACAATATTCCAAAAACGAAAGTCCGACTGGTATGATTAACTGCCAGTCAAGATTGATTGATTCTTTTTGTCCCCATGACTAATGATCCCACCGCTGTCATTAGAGCGGTCAATCAATCTTGAATTGTTCCCCACAACACTAAATGTCAAATTGTGTTGGGAAATGTTGGGAAAACTATCGATTATTATCAATAGTTATCGATACACTGAATAATCGGTAACTATTGGGAACGCTTTTGATAGATCTTCGCTTTCCGTCCTTTGTCTTCAAAACTGGCTTCCGTTCTATGCATCTTTCTCGCACTACAGTAGGTTGCGAGTCATCTAACGATAGTACTATTAATACATGTGGCATGATAATAACACTCAATTACTACTGTGATCTTGACCAGAAAAGTTGTGAAAATAAACTGAAAATTAAGAAATAAAGTGGAATGAATCATATTTGTAATGTACCAACTTGTGATGTGGACCATTTAGTTTATACGGTTGAAAAACCGTGTGCTGCAAGGGGTTTTGAAAAAGTCTGAGATTTCGGGGGGGGGGGGGTCCGGACCCCCCGGACCACCCCCCTGCGTCCGTCCCTGCAGGCTATTGATGAAAACACACATTTTAAAGGTGGCAAAATCATGGTGGTAGTGGTTATGAGAACAAAAATAGCAAATACCGTAGGGGTTGAAATCACTCAAAATTGTTAAAAATAGTGCAATAGAATTTCTAACATAAGATTTTATCAAGTAAATGAATATGGGTACCTTCCAAAAATAATAAAAATTTAAGTAGTCTAGGAATAGGTCCTTAGAGTCTGCAAGTTTCAATAAAGTCAAATCGCATTTACGGAAGGAATAGCCATTTGACAGATTTCCGAGCATAAGAAAAGCAATGTACGATTTTCCACCATTTGGGCCTTCCATCGAACCAGACACCATAGTTTCAATGGGATTTTCTTATTTCCAGATAAAATAAGTAATAAAAACATCTTTAAGATTTCATTCAGTCAAAGGCTGTTAGTGGCAGTGCAACGAAATGGCGGCAGGTTAAAATGGTGTAACAATGGTTCTCCTTTTAAAGTCAGTTTATAATTATTATAGATGTCGTTCAAGTTTCTCTTCAGTTTATTCATTATTCGTATATGCATATCGAAGACTGAGCACAAAACCGTTCTGAAATGAGCGTAGTTCTGTCTGCCCAACTTGTTGAGGTTTGATGGCGGAGCTATCTTCACGTGTCTTTAAGGCTCAGCTTTCAGCGCTTCTTTAGCCTTCTGCTCTTCTACGACTATCAAGTCCACTACAGCGTTTCACCAACTGCTTCATTGATGGCCTTCGCCATCATTCTTCACCATTCTTTACACTTTTGTTGATTTTTAGCAAGTCGCATGCATATTTTATCCAAAATAGAGTATCATCTGCTTCTCGGATTAGCCTATCTTCATGATGTAGCTGGACGGCAATTGTTTGTGATCTCCTTTCGTGGAAGAGATTATCGGCCTCCGTTTCCGAGTACTTCCGCCATATGTTCGACGGTAGCGGTGAAATCACACAACGGCGCTTTATTTGTCTGGTCATGCCTTTGTTTTTCTGTCAAGATCACTTTGTAGACTTCAGAATCGTGCGTTATAATTTCGGGTGTTAAGATCGTTTGGGTAGCAATCGCAGCAATAACCATGGAATTCGCGATGTTCTTTTTACTATCCCTGCAAAGGTGTCCGCTTTTCCTTTTTGGGACGTTCTGTCGTCCGCACCATGCTTTTGCTGCGCCCGTACGCCACAGGAATCGCAGTCTGGACCGGAGTGTCTGTTGATTTCCGTTTCTCACCTTCTTTACTATCATATTTAAAGAGATGTTCCGTTCCATGTTCCGAAACAGTAGTTCGTTATTTGATAGCAAATGACATTCACCTTCCAACCACAAAAAAGTTCAGAATAGCCCATTGAATAAAAACTCAGTCCCAAAACTCCCTGTCTTTCCCCCTTGTGTTTCACCACGCAAACAAATTGTTCGTGCGATTTAGGTAGTTTTCTGGACAAAATTTCACCAATTGCGGAGAGTACTTAGTATACGTTGCAGTCACAATTTCGCTTCGATTTGCAAGAAATTTTCAGAAAATGTGTTTCGTTCGCTCTGCCAAGAACGTTGAGATGATACTCGTCAAAGTTCGTCCCAAAGCGAAAAAAACCGCCATTCTGACCTGACTGCATAACTCTGATTTAGTCGAAATTGACCCAGAGACTTTCTGCACTGTATAATGAACCTCTCTAAAAAAAAACAAAATCGTACAAGCGGGCTCAAAATGGCGACCGGTGAAAGGTTAAAAACGTCCACAAATTTATTATTTTTGTTGTGACTAAAATGTTTTGTCGATGTTGATGAAATTTGATACATGGTACAAACTGAGGATATCTAGAGAGCAATCAAAAAATTCCAGGTCAACTCAAATTTTAAAATGGCGCCTGAGAAAATTGTGAAAGTTTATAGGTTTCTTCTTCTTCTTCTTAGAACTACAGCCCGTCTTGGGCCTTCGCTTCCAGCAAATAGCGCCTCCAACTATCTCGGTCCATTGACCGTGTCCGCCAATTTCGAAATCCGAGTAGCGATGAACTGTTTACATCGATTGAGTCAGACCACCGTTTCCTCGGTTTCCCCACTGGTCTTCGACCTTCAGTTCACCCAACGAATACCTTTTTGGGTATCCGTTGTTCGTCCATACGATTTAAGTGGCTAGCCCGTTGCAGCTTCTGCAGTCTTATAATCGTTGAGACCTCCGGTTCGTCAAAAATTTCTAGCTTCGCTCCTATTATTCACCTCAGGACCCGTCGCTCAAAGACCTTCAATATTTTTGTGGATGCTTGGGTTAGGGTCCATGTTTCACACCCATAGCATAACACAGATCTTATCACAGATTTGTATACTTGGAGCTTTGTTCTCCTGTGTATGCAGCTGGTCTTAAAGATCGTCAATACTGAATAAAATAGTTTATTTGCGAGCTGTATTCTTCGGCGTATTTCGCCTCTTTAATTGTCCGTTTTCATTATTTTGGCACCCTAAATATACAAATTCGCTGACATTTTCGATACTATATTCGCCAAGTGTGATATTGTGGGTGCTTGAGGTATTTTTCCTCGACTGCGTCACGAGCTTTGTTCTATTTTGTTTGATTTGTAGCCCTGCTAATTTTGCTTCGCTGTCGAGTGTCAGGAAGAGTTCTTAGGCAGTTGTTAATGACGGTGTCAAAATGTTGATTTCGTCCGCATAGGGTACTACTTGGCTTGACTTGAATAGTAACGTACTTCGCGTATCGACAGGTAACTTCCTTATGACGTACTCTAGGGCCAAATTGAATAGCAATGGGGCCAGCCCATCTCTCTGCTTTAGTCCGATATTTACTATATGTCAAAGGCATCGGTGAGTTGGTTATTGATGCGTAAGATTTAGGTAATTTTCGGGACAGAATTTCACCAATTGCGGAGAGTACTCAGTATACGTTGCAGGTCACAATTTCGCTTCGATTTGCAACAAATTCTCAGAAAATGTGTTTCGTTCGCTCTGCCAAGAACGTTGAGGTGATACTTGTCAAAGTTCGTCCCAAAGCGAAAATAACCGCCATTCTGACCTGACTGCATAACTCTGATTCGGTCGAAATTGACCCAGAGACTTTCTGCACTGTATAATGAACCTGTCTAAAAAGAACCAAAATCGTACAAGCGGGCTCGAAATGGCGACCGGTGAAAGGTTAAAAACGTAGACAAATTTATTATTTTTGTTGTGACTAAAACGTTTTGTCGATGTTGATGAAATTTGATACATGGTACAGACTGAGGATATCTAGAGAGCAATCAAAAAATTCCAGGTCAACTCAAATTTTAAAATGGCACCTAAGAAAATTGTGAAAGTTTATAGGTTTCTTCTTCTTCTTCTTAGCACTACAGCCCGTCTTAGGCCTTCGCTTCCTGCAAATAGCGCCTCCAACTATCTCGGTCCATTGACCGTGTCCGCCAATTTCGAAATCCGAGTAGCGATGAACTGTTTACGTCGATTGAGTCAGACCACCGTTTTCTCGGTTTCCCCACTGGTCTTCGACCTTCAGTTCACCCAACGAATACCTTTTTGGGTATCCGTTGTTCGTCCATACGATTAATGTGGCTAGCCCGTTGCAGCTTCTGCAGTCTTATAATCGTTGAGACCTCCGGTTCGTCAAAAATTTCTAGCTTCGCTCCTATTATTCACCTCAGGACCCGTCGCTCAAAGACCTTCAATATTTTTGTGGATGCTTGGGTTAGGGTCCATGTTTCACACCCATAGCATAACACAGATCTTATCACAGATTTGTATACTTGGAGCTTTGTTCTCCTGTGTATGCAGCTGGTCTTAAAGATCGTCAATACTGAATAAAATAGTTTATTTGCGAGCTGTATTCTTCGGCGTATTTCGCCTCTTTAATTGTCCGTTTTCATTATTTTGGCACCCTAAATATACAAATTCGCTGACATTTTCGATACTATATTCGCCAAGTGTGATATTGTGGGTGCTTGAGGTATTTTTCCTCGACTGCGTCACGAGCTTTGTTCTATTTTGTTTGATTTGTAGCCCTGCTAATTTTGCTTCGCTGTCGAGTGTCAGGAAGAGTTCTTAGGCAGTTGTTAATGACGGTGTCAAAATGTTGATTTCGTCCGCATAGGGTACTACTTGGCTTGACTTGAATAGTAACGTACTTCGCGTATCGACAGGTAACTTCCTTATGACGTACTCTAGGGCCAAATTGAATAGCAATGGGGCCAGCCCATCTCTCTGCTTTAGTCCGATATTTACTATATGTCAAAGGCATCGGTGAGTTGGTTATTGATGCGGACTTGGAGATCGTCGACGTCATTGTCATTTTAGTAAGACGGGGTAATTTGGCTGGGATGCCAAGGCAAAGCATAATTTGGTACAGTACGTTACGCACGCACTGTAGCTTGTTATCTTTTTTGTGGATAGAGAATATAATTGATTGGCTCCACTCTTTTGGCATATGTTCTTGTTGCCAAATGTACTGGATGACTTTGTGAATAACTTGATGAACAATACTGCCACCACATTTCATGAGCTCCAGTGAAATCTCATCGATGCTTTATTATTCTTTTGGGCTTTGAATGTGGAACAATCTTCATCCAACGGAAGCTGTTCGAGAATATCTATAGGATCCGATGGTCTGGAGCTATGCGGAGGGTTCTTGAAATATGATGCCCATCTTTCTTTAATCTTGATTTCATCTGCGATGATATTGCCGATGTCATCACGATAGAGCGTGCCTTTGGGCAGGTAACCGTGTTTCAGGTTTGCCAAAGTCAAAATTGACCTTTTTTTTAACCTTTTATTAAGATAGATCTCAATGAGGTTAAATGATGTCGTTCGTTTGGTCATCATGGGTGTGGAGGGTTTAAAGTGGGCCTCGTTTGGGAAAATTTTCGATAGACTTTGATTTAACTTGGTAGCGAAGAAAATTTTAGCTTAAATTGTCAGCATAAACTGGTTAATTTTGCTCTTTAAAATACTCGTATTTGGATAAAATTTGGCACAGTGATTGATCCGGCCATACGATCGATCCCTGCAAAAATAATCTATATCCAGAGGCTTAAATTTAAAATGGCGATCCTCAGCTTTCACAAAACAAGTAATTCTTTTTATTTCAGTAGCAAACAAAGTATTCACTCAACTTCCGCAGACATTCGTACTATGGCAGGCATTCCAAATATCTATACAATAGAAGAATTTTTCCGAGAGGTATTTTCTTGAATTACAAAACGGTGGCCTACCAAGTCAAAACGGTGGCTTGTAAAAGTCACAATTTCTGTTCGACTCATAATAAACTTGATACTATAATCGATATTAATAAGATCTGATGATGTTTGTGAACAGGTCTCAAAATAGTGCATGCTCCAAAAAATAAATTTTCAGTTGTTTTGGCTCGCCAACACTAGCCTAATATCTCAAACGATTTGAATTGAATTTACCATGAGTTCGACTGAAATGTTACTTTATTTCAAAATATTTTTTATACCAGGTCACAAATTAGACAGTTAAAGCCTTCTTGTTTATTAGCAATCGTTTACGGTCTGGAAAGCGTCAGTCATGTCTCTAGAAGCATGCAAGCCTATTTGTATATCGAAATCTAACAGTGCCTGCGAGGAATTGACCTTTGTGGCTGGTTGGTCCCAAATTTTTTTCTATAATATGGGTCATAGCAATTATTTTTTTAAGGCTTTGTACCAACTTAAATAAAACTCTATTGCGACCCATCTGTCGGTCTGTCAATCCATTTATCTGTGTTTTCGAGAAAGTACGGGAAGAAAATTTTCGAAGGTTTTTGAGTGGGGCTCCTTAAATAGGTATGTGATCCTTAAAATTTTTTCAGAAAAATATGTGGGATGTCAAACGAAGCTTTTAATGAGAACTTTTCAAAATAAGTCTCTGTAGAGGAATTAGGACGTGGATATACAGGGGACTCTTTAAACTATGATTAAATTCAAACTTAAGATAATTAATGTTTAAGGCTTCCTGTTTATTTATTAGAAGTACATAACTAAAGATATTTTACAAAGTTCAATGGTTTAATGGTTGCAAAGATCGGATTTAAAATATTTTCTTAGTTATTTTTGAAGTATTTCACTAGCTTCTATAAATTTACGTTTTTAATGAAGATAAATTAGTAGAGAGAAAAGAAATGAAAATAAGTGAATGCTAAAGGAATGAAAGATAAGAAAATTAATAATTGAGTGAATGTTCGAATTTACTTAGCAGGTAGCTGGTAACTTGCTGGTCTAGATAGATTAGAGAGCCCACAGGTTAGTCCCAGCAAGCCGCATGATTAGGACTTTTGAGATATAAGCAAGAGTCAATTCACTGATTTGAACTGATTGATACGATAAAATCTGCTAAGCAACTCACTCACTCACTCACTTTGTCTTGAATTGCACTCTACAAGGTGTCGAAGAAAACTGAGGATAGACTAACGAAATGCTAGGACGATGCTCAAAAGAACCAACATATATATTCATATTCAATTTCGAAATATAGCTTAAAGAATTTAATAGATTTTCTAAAGTGACGCGTTTTTACCCAGTGAAGCGCTAAAAGAAATACAAAGAAAACTCGGTTCTTTAAGTGAATACGTACATTAATTTTTATGGAGTCTTAATCTATTCATGATTTTCTGTTCGATTATGTACGAGCCTGTGCTCGACATTACTTGGCAAAATTATCTTCAGAATCAGTGTATCAAGTTGATTAGTATTTATACTCATCAACTAAATTAATTCTCAAGGTACTGTTCCAGACAGTCATAGACGCGAGCTCTTATACCATCACCAACGTCAGTTTTTAAGTCACTGCTCCAGTCATAGGAATATTTACGAGAGCTTGTCCTCATCAGCCAAATCGATTAGCAACATCATCTTTATACTAAGAGGGCCAGATTATCAGCTGTTTGCAAATGTCATAATATGGCCATAAGCAGTCAAATTTCAAGTGACAGCTTATAGATCGCGGTCGAAAAAATATAAATTTTAACATGGAAGAAAGTCGTTTTAAATCGTGAATCTCCGCTGGACGCGGTACGAGATATTGTGTTAGTAATTGCAATTGCTTTCGTGCAATTTCGTTCAGCTGAGCGTAAGTATTGGGATCGCGAAAATTCGAAACATTCTTATGACGCCCCACGCGAGTATTGAAAAATTAAATTTTGAGAAAAAGATACAATAATAGATGTAAATTCGAATCGAAGGAAGTGAAAAATTACATACGGCATCAAGTAGCGCGAATAGTTGAAAAATTGAAAAAAGACCCAAGCTTACCAAAATAAACTAATTTATCAACGCAACAGAAAACCAGTGTACACGTATTACATCGAAGTCGACAAGGGCAACAACATCCTAATTATGGACAGACAACATTATGACAATAAGGTGAACGGGACACTCAGTAATGGGAAGTTTCTGGAACTAAGGAAAGATCCCCTCCCAAATTCTTTAAAGAGAATCAAAACAACTTTGAAGAAATGCGAGCAAACCTTGGATAATCCGCAGCGTCTGAAAGTCTCCAATCCGTGCCTTACCTCAATGAGTTGCTTGCCGAAATCACAGACGTCTGGGAACGAGATGCGAGAAATAATTGCTGCAGTGAATTCAGCCACTCCAAAATTGCATAATGGCTGTTAAACTAATATAATAACAACATCTTGGACCCCAAGACTTGGATAGAACTGTAAAAATCAACCAAGGAGTTGTAGCTAAGCATCAGCAATTCGATAAATTGCGCAAACAATGAAGTACTGGTCTCATTTGATATTCGCCAGTATGCCAGTAAGGGAAGCACTGCTGATATAGGATCAAATTTTGATGTATAAAGACCCTGACAGCACGGTACGGTCCCTAACGAAATTAACTGCCCTCTGCATGAACGAAAACTACTTCACGTTTAGAGGAGATTATTTCAAAGAAACAAGCGGGGTAGCAATGGAAACCTACCACTCTCACAGTTCATTACTGATATCTTCATGAGCAACATTGAAATGACACCTGAAAATTTAGGACTAATTTCTGGAGCCAGTATGTGGACGACGTCCTGCCAGTAGCCCCTGTGGAGTATTTGACACGAATGTTGACGAACATCAACTGGAGTCACAAACAAATAAAATTTAAGACCTAAATCTGAAAGAAGAATAAATTGGCATTTTTAGACCTGGAGATCTACATGAAAAATGGGGAATTTAGCTTTGGGGTCTACAGGAAACCCACACAAGCTTAACGAACATTTTTGAGCACATCCTCACATATCTTTGCGCAAAAAGTTACGCCTTACCAAGCAATGATACATAGGATGCTCACCATTCGAATGAAGCAAACAAAAGGGAAGAAGACTGCATTATACGTACGGCAGTTTTAAATGGCTACTGTCAAACCTGTATTCAAAACATGATTGCAAAAAAGGAAAAACAACTGAAGCTAAGCAGACTTACATTAATCGTGCAGAACATGCAAGTCGGCTCCGGAACACGCGTAGCAGTCAGACATACACGAGCAACAATCAAATTGAAAAAATTATGAAAACAGCAAACATTTAAATAGTACCAAACAGCCAAAAAATGAAGTGAAACCGGCTAGCTTCAATCAAAGACGAACTAAGGAAAGGCGAACAGAGCGGAATATATCGTATACGAGTAACCTGCCGGGAATGTGAGATGTGATACATTGGGCAAACGTGGCGAACAGTCGCAATCAGGGGCAGAGAAAACATCAGTAAGGCGGAAAATGCTATAATAACAAGCATGAAGCAGGCGGATATGTATTAGGTCGACAGTAGCAAAACATATCATCGATACGGGAATTTAAATCAGCATCGACAATTTACTCGTAGAGATCATCGCTCAAGTCCGAAAAATGCGGAAAATGGGTGCCATTGGAAGTCTGGCGATAGGTAAATAGGATACACGTAATGCGTTTTCCACTCTGTTCCTGTTTTTACATTGTGGCTTAAGTAACCTTTTTTGTAATTGGTAACTTAGATATTTAGTGTTTAAATAACTTTATCCTGTGTCTTTTATATGAAATTTAATTCCAAGGGCTACATAAAGGGGATTTGATTTTCAATAGGCTTTTTTTTGACGGATCACGCGTGACTCATGCAACTGTAATGTAATTTTTATTCAGTATTGTTTGACAGATCATCATGAAAAGACTTACGCCGCAACAACGTATCCAAATTGTGCAGCTGTATTACGGAAATCAGTGTTTTGTGAGAAATGTTTTTCGTGCTCTTAAAGCAACTTATGGTGTGCATCGTTGACCTACTGAAACCACTATAGCCAAAACCATCCCCAAATTTAAAACCCAGAATACATTATCGGATGATCCTCGACCGATTAGACCACATCGAGCACGTAGTGAAGAGAATGTAGCGGCTGTAGCTGAAAGTGCGGCTGAAGACCGTAACGAATCGATTCGGCGTAGTTCTCAACAGCTTGGTTTGTCGTACGCAATATTTTGGCGTATTTTACGTAAAGATCTTGGTTTTAAGGCATACAAAATTCAACTCCTGCCAGGATTGAAGCCGGGCGACTTAGGTTTGCGTCGTGTTTGGCGAACGCGCTCTGAATCAGCCGACTGAAAATCCGCTGTTTTATTGCAAAATGTTGTTCAGTGATGAGGCGCATTTTTGGCTCAATCGATATGTCAATTAACAGAATTGTCATATTTGGGCTGTCGAATAGCTTGAAGAGCTTCCACAGCTACCGCTACGGTCACATAAATGCACAGTTTGGTGTGATTTATGGGCCGGTGGAATCATCGGTCCATATTTCTTTAAAAATAATTCAGGTCAGAACGTGACTGTCAATGGCGCCAGCTATCGCACCATGATAACGGATTTTTCGCTACAGGAAATTGAAACCCGTGGTATCGGTGAAAGAAATAATGTACTTCTTGAGAAATCTCTTTGGTGAGAACCTGGTTGCACGTTTTGGACGAGTAAATTGGCCGCCTAGATCGTGTGATGTCACACCTTTAGATAATTTTCTTTGGGGTTGCACGAAGTCTCCGGTCTTCAGGGATAAGCCAGCTTAAATCGACGCAAGATACCGGTCGCTATGCTGGAACGCGTCGTCCAAAATTGGACCTTCAGGATGGACCATTTACGGCGTAATGGGGGTCAAAATTTAAACGAAATAATCTTTAGAAAGTAAAAGTCATAGATTCTTCTTTCGACCCACAGTAAAATTTTTACCATAGAATTCAACTTTGTGCCTTATATTTGAGGTTAAAAACCAAACCTCATAATTAATAACACATTATATATCGATGTTAGTAGTAACAAATAAAGACAGTTTTTTAAGAAGATTATACTGAAGAAGGAGCCAACTGAACTCTGAAATGCGTTCATGTATTAATAAAAAGTTCCTATTGTTTAAGGAAAAGCATTTTATTTTTATTGTATTCAGCAGCCAAATCTGACTTGGGGGATGAGTACAACTTTTAAAAATGACTCGGCTGCTTGGCTGAATACACATTTTTCTAGACTTGCAGTTCGAATATTTGTGTAAATTGAGAATAGGTATAATTGAGGCTGATAAATGAGCGTCAATATGACAAGTGTCTCAATGTATGGAAATATGAAATATTCAGGGCCAAAAGTATAACAGTGACAGTTCCGAACAGATATTTTTGGTTTTTAGGAACAGGTGGTCACAGCGACCAGCAAATACGCGGTTCCTAGTCACAGTTACTTCCGTATTACCCGATCAATTTAATCGATCAAAGAGGAAGAGAGTACGTGAAAAGGCAACCATCAGTTTCTTCGTAGCGCTAAATGTTGATAACATATCAAGCTTTCGACGCTTGGGATGTGGGACGAACATTTTTGATCTGACTTTCGCTTCGAAGATACATGTACTGACAACGCATAAATGACGACTACTGAAATTACTCAGTAATCTACATCCGTCGGTCAAAAACTCGTTACTCATATTGAATGCTAAATGCAATATATTTTAATGAGTACTTTTAAAGTGTACCAACCATCGTTACTGGCATTGAGGGTTGATGTACTATTCCCGTAAAAAATGTAAACTTTTTATTTATAACATTTTTCAATGGAATAAATATTGATTCTGCATGGAATACCAACAAAATTAATGTCGAAAAATTCACTGATGACATTTTCAGGGGTCAACTGCGGTCCAGATCTACTTCGGGGAACAAAAGGGTTGCTGCTGAAGGCTTGATAAACTTTTGTATACAATAAGTCTTACCATATTTGTATGTAAGTCTTCAAGACCTAGACACCGATCGCGGTAGCAGGCTGCCGTATATTAGTTCAGGAAAATTTCTTGAAAAAGGGAAGCGGGTGCCTAAGGCTTCTACACTTTGCTCAGTGATCGAGTGATCGACCTGAATGAAGTATAAAACCAGAATGCGCTTTACAGTTTAGCAAAAATTTTACGCAGACTGAGCAATGCAAGCATTTGCTGATTGTTGGCCAGAGCTCTTGAAACGACCCATGAGTCCTGGGGTGTAGGATAGTCAGGAGGAAGCTCGACACCTATAAGAAGTTCTGCCTGCAAATTGTGGAAAACTTTTCCATCTCATCATCGTAGGAAATTATTGAATAGTTATCCAAAGCGTAAAACAGCGAAAGTGTTTTTGAGGTAATGAGAAACGATTTAAAGCTTGCATTAAACTGAAAAAAAACCAATTTAAGCTCCTTTTAGGATTTCTCATGGTCCATTATAAACTCGGAGGAAATCTAAAGAAATTAAGGTCTGAACGAAAATGATGTCTGCAACTTCTGCAGGATTGCCGGTGTTACACGAGAGCATCTTCTGATATGTTGCGGAACTCTGTTGCGGAGGAGAAGAGACAGTTTGGGAATTTACTGCCTAACCGAGAAGCATCTTGTATACCTGGGGCCAGCAAGGATCATTCGCTTTCACGGGAGGAGCATCTGTTCGAAGGGCTGTAGGTATTTTAATGAGAATTCATACAATCTACAATCCCAACTTTTGTGCATTGACTTTATATGTAACGAAGAACATTTCGACAACCCGCTTATCACAGGTAAGAAGCTTAAAAAAGCTGGGCTTTCACGCAAAAAGCGTCGGGCCGGGTAGTATTTCGGTCGAGGGTGTTTTTTTTTTTGTGGGATAGAACTTTAAGTTGATGACACTTTTGAATGCATTATATGGTGTTCCAGCTGTCATGCATTTTAGGGTTAGTTTGGTTTACCATTTTATCATGAATAAGTTGGCGCCTGAGCAAAGTCTGCAAATTGTATAAATTTACTCAGAAAAAAAAAACGGTTCTGTTCGAGAAATTCATCGCTCACTCCGTCAATTTTATGGCCAACATAATCGTCCATTAGAACAATTAATTCAATTAACTATGGATTGTTTCTGCACCATGTTTACTCTCACAGAGAATACGCATTCATCCAGACGTCGTACAGTGCGTAATGAGGAAACCATAGTAGCTGCAGAGCATAGTATCGATGAAGACCCAAGTGAATCCATTCGACATCGTGCTCAATAAATAAACATGTGCCCATCCATATTATGGAAGATGTTATGGAAGATTTTACGGAACAAATTCCAACTCGTGCAGGAATTGAAGCCGTACGACCATCGGGCACGTCGTAGATTTGGTGTATGGGCCCAAGAACAAATTGCTGCAGATCCTGAATTTCATAAGAAAATTTTGTTTAGCGATGAGACTCATATCTGGTTAAATGGCTACGTCAATAAACAAAACTGCCGCATTTTGAGTGATGCGCAACCACATTCGGTTGTCCAAACACCGTCACATCCGGAGAAAGTCATTGTTTGGTATGCTTTATGGGTCGGTGGAATCATTGGTCCACATGTCTTCAAAAATGCTGCTGGGAACAACATTACAGTCAATGGTGACCACTATAGAGCCATGATCAATGACTTTCTCGTTCCGGAATTGACTCGCTGTGATGCAAGAGACCTCTAGTTTTGACGGGATGGTGTGACATGCCATACAGCTTGTGCAATTATCGACTTATTGAAATAAGCATTTGATAAGCGTATAATTTTTTGTTGTGGACCTGTGAACTGGCCTGCAAGAACTTGTGATTTAACACCGCTAGACTATTTCTTGTGGGGATACACAAAGTCACTTGTCTACACCGACAAGCCCGAGCATTTGAAAGACAACATTCGCGGCGTTATTGGTGAGATACGGCCCCAATTATTAGTTAGAGAAGTCGAAAATTGGACCTCTCGTTTGGACTTCCTCCGCGCCACTCGTGGCACTCACAAGCCCAAAATCATATTCAAATAAAAATGGCAAAGAATTATCTTCAATTTCATGGCAATTAAAACAATTTATACGTATTTTATATCATTTCAAAGTTCTATGCATCTAAAAAAAAAACTTGCGTCAAATTATTTAATCGTTCTGTCAATGACTTATTTATAAGTACTTGGTTATTATTATTTTTTAGGACATTATTTATTTTATCTAGAATTATATTAAGGTCATCGTGGTCGGGGCTTCCGGGGACTCATTTCCAAGCAGTTCCGATGAAGTCTAGTGACCGTTTCGCAATCTTCGGTTGTAGGTGTTCTAGAAGTTGTTGAATTTGGGATAGTTCGTGGGTAAGATACGGATATAAAGGATTATTCTGTCGATTTCTCGTTCAAGTACGTTCTAAGTGTCTGATACAACATTTGTGTATTGCCCGATATCCACATCGTGTATGATATTGAAGTTCCCTGTTCTTATTTTTGCGTGACCGGCCTTGATGGTTATGAACTGGGAATATAGTCAAGAATTTTGACTTTGCAGGTTGCCACATGGAGAGTGAGTCTAAAAAGAAAAGCAGTTTCATATATTACTTTTGTGTACTTTTTTCCTGGATTCAGTAATGACTACGGTTTTTTTATTCTCTTTAACGGTTTCCTGCCTTTACCTTGGGGTTAATTTTGAGCCTACTCTTCTATTCTTTCTAACAAAAATAATGTCGCCGATGTTATAGTTTTTTAAGGGCTTCCTATTTTTGTTATGGAACTTGAGGTCTTGGTCCTGCTTTGACTTAAGTTTATCAATATTTTCCTGCCGCGCTTGTTCGAATTCTTCGGGATTACTCGAGGAAGGCGGCCATGATACAACTCTACGGGTTTTTTTCTATGGTGGAGTGGATGGTGACGTTATATTCATTCACCGCCTTTTGAAGTAGTTCTTCAAATGGCCGGTGGGGATCGTCTCGCTTGAGACATCTCATGATTTCGATAAGAGTGGAATGAAGACGTTCTATTTGACCAGTTACTTCGCTTTTATAAGGAAAAAAACTTATATTCGTTGGTCGTCTTCCATCATGCAAGACAAAGACACAGATTTGAGAGCCCCTTCGTTACCCACTACCATATTGTATTTTCTGGTACGCAGAAGAAAAAAGGATGTCTCTTAGAGTTTGTTTTATGTCCTCGGCGGACTTAGATGGGAGAATTTTCGCTTGGAGAAATTTTGTAAATTTGTTGATAGCTGCTAGGACTAGCTTTTTTTCGGTCAGAATTAAATCGATGTGGATGGTGTGTCCTGGGTTATTTGGAATGGGGGTTGCGTGAAGGTGAGGTTTATTCGGGTGTCTATCATATTTATTTTCCTTGCATGTGATGCGCCGAGAGACAAGCCTTTTGATTTTGGCGGACATCTTCGGGAAATAGAAATTCTCCAATATCTGGTGTCGATTTTCTTCAGCATTTCTATGAGCTCTTCGATGAGTGTTGATGACTCTTTCCTCCTGTTCCACCTCAGTTTGTACGTCTTCAACCAGTTTGCGTGTAAAACGGACTCGGTAATTTCTGAAATGCTGTTTGTAGATTTCCTGTATACGTCCTAGTATTGTTTCGTCAGTCATAAATCCATTAACAGTATGTGGGTTCAGGTAGCGTTTGAGAATGTTTACGATCTCCTGTTCTGTATGTTTTTGCTCTATTAGAATATGCCTAGTGTAATGGCCGAAAGGGTTTATTATTTTCTGTCGTTGTCTTTGTTCAGAATAATTTGGTTGCGTTGGACGTTTATCAGCGTTGTCGCAAGAGGAATCAGGTTTTGAGAGGATCTATCGTCACTGTGTTTAGTTGAGGTATGTGAATTGGCCTCAAGAGGGTTTGTTGGTCTCGAAAGAGAATCAGCTAGGACGTTGGCTTTGCCTGGTTTGTATAGGAGTTCATAATTACACTCCTCCAGGATTGCCTTCCAACGCTTCATTTTACTGTTGGTATTTTTGTCGCTCAGGGCATATTGTAATGTGACGCCTACGCCCAGGAATCGAAGTGATTTCGATCCCGAACCCTTGTAACCTGCCAGATGGATATGTCCTCGAATTGCCAGCGGACTTCATCTGTTGTGCGGATATCGTTGTGCAGAAAATATTTTTTTTTCTGTCCAAATATTTAGATCCGTGGATATAAATATTCGAAATATAGAATTAATCCAACCCCGGCACATTTCGAGACATAGCCATCTGGAAATGCCCCTCCACCGTGGCCATCGAGAAAACTATGCCACTGGCGACATCTGAAGAAGCACATTTCCGCCATATGAAGTGCCATTCCACGCACATATGTTTTGTCCGAGGTGACAACCGGAAATTTTGACAGCCACATGGAGGCGCTAAACGTCATCGTAAAGTTCTTCGTGAGAATATCCAAGGTATTACAAAACCAGCTATACGTCGTTTGGCGCGACGTGGTGGAGTGAAACGTATTCCCTGTGTAATCTGTGAAGAAACGCGTGGTGTGCTTAAAGAGTTTTTGGAAAACGTTATTCGTGAGGCAGTGACATTCACCGGAGCAGAAACATTAGGAAAGAGGTTAGTTTAGTTAATAACTAAATAGAAAGGTTAGCAATATTTTGTCTGGTCTGCAGCGGAAGGCAGTGTGAACTGAATCGAAACCAGCCGATACTGAAAATACCGGGGACACTTCTGCTAAAATAACCAAAGAGAAGAATACCAGTCCCGCCGAAGCCGTCGACCCCGCACCTTCTTCCAGTTCCCACGAAAATACGTCCGAATATACAAGCTTGGACAACATTATAGCGAATGTTATTGTTAACGGAGTAAAAGTAAGGATTCCCGCTAAAGACTTCCACAAAGTATGTAAAAAAACAACTCACCTTGAAATTACAGAAAGTTAGAATTGACTCACAATCACGTCGCGCACGTGGAATTAAAATCGGTAATTAGCAAGTAGAATGCAACTGAATAGATTTTTTAGATTGCGATCTCGTATGCGAGGATAAATTTTTTACATTTAATATCTAGAAAAGTGAAAGGTCAAGCATGACACCATGTTGGTTAATGGTAGAGTTATCGATAAAAATTGGGTTCAAATACAACGCCAAAGCCTGACCATCAAAATTATGAGATTCCCCGTCTGAGGTAGTTGAAAGTTGATTTTAACTCCTGGAATTGTTTTGTATAACAAACTTCCTTTTCTGCGGGACGGCATGTCTCCCTGTAAGAATACAATTGCACAAATTTTAAGCATGTTTTTATTTGTAATGCTGCCAGGCTCTAAACGCTTTCGAGTCTCATATTTAGCATTTTAATTTGGATGCCCCAGTGCAAACCTATTTCAAAAGTCCTTTTTAGTGTCTCTATGAAAAGACAATAGTAATACGAGTACATCGAAACAATAATATTTATGTACTCGTAAGTAATCTCTAACAGCCAAAATTCCTTTTTGAAATCTGGATACAAAGAAACCGACCAGCACGTTTCGATGAAAACGATCAAAAGATACTAAAAAGGCAAAAATAGTTTCCAATCCGATGAAATAAAGTGAATTCCTCACAATTTAAAAGCACTACCTTGCATAGAACGTAACGAGAAAAAATGTTTTGACTCGATAAAATTCTGTTTTGAATAATTTGAAGTCTAGCCGACGATAAACATTTTTCTGTATGTTCGCTTGAAAAAGGAATAAGCAAGCCGTCATCAATTATGCAACTTAAATATGTAGATATAAAACAAAAAAAAATCTAAGCAGAATCAGATCAACATTATCATTAGATCAGAAGAAAAGGCACATGAACTGGATTTCATTTGTAATTGTCAAATAATTATTTTTGTGCGTGAAATTGCATGATCTAAGCAATTCTTAATTAGTTTACTTTCTTATTTATGTATTTTCATAAATTTCAATTGTAGATGTTGTTTACTGATTTTAACAATATTATCACAACTCTATATTTATATTTTTCATAAGAATAGTTTAAAACGCATTTAAAAATCAGATCAAGTGTAAGCTAAGCTTACACAACAATCATCGGATCCTAGTATTTCTCATCATTGATTGTATTTTATTTTTAAAGATTGAATTTTATTTAAAATGCAAAATGTTTTTAATACGAAAACAATCACTTATTTAATAATTTTATTGCAACAAACATACAGTTATTCTTAAGTTTGTACATAATTATGGTTTCCTATGTATTATTTTGGGATCTAGTCGTTAAATTATAATTTAACTTCGAGCGCCGATAATAATATAGAAAAGAAAAATTCCATACAAGAAGAATAGAAGTAGAAATGGACTTTTTATGATAACCATGCCATGACTTTATAATATGTTAAGGATAAAGCTCTGAAATAGAAATATTCAATTTCGATTCGATAATTTTAATCGGGGCTATTTATACAAAAATTCAAAAATCAGTCTTGCCGAAAATTTTATAAAACGTAGATTATTAGAAACGAAATGTATCGTTTATAGCAATAAATGTTGTGATTAGGATTTTTTTTTTAGATTTGTTCAGAAAAAAAGAAATTAGTATAAATTTTTATAACAAAAGATCCAGTGTTCAAATTTATCAGGCAGTTTACGGTCTGAAGTCTTAAAAAAGTAAATAAGAATCAAATAAAGGATAACGATACAATATATGCAACTTAAATTTAATTACCCTAGATAAAAACAAACAAAACGGTAGAATTTCAGACTTAAGTTAATAACATCAATTTAAATGTATTGCAGGATTTAGAAGCAAGTAAAGATTTAACTTTAGTTTATGTATCGATTATTACATTAACACAACAGAATTAACAACCTGAACAAATGTCAAGAGAACGCGTAAACGGCAAGCTGGAACGAAAAGTAGCTTACAGGATAAGGATAGATAAAAATAGAAAATATAATAGAAAAATTATATACATTTTTTTTTTTGGAACTAAATAAAAATAACATGAATTGCTAAGTTCACCCCCGACTTTCCTTTTCAGTGACTTTTCTTTTTCAGTGGGAACAGAGAGTGTAGGGTAAGTATGCCGTCGCGAGGGTAGGGTTTCTGCAAATCCGCTGAAGTCGGTTTCGCGTCGCGCGCGGTACGCGGTACCTTTGCTTGTTTCGCCATTTCCTTAGAGTAGTTTTCTTCGGTTTAAGTTCGAGTAGTATATTTTTCGGTACCGCGTCGGTGAATCGGTAACGCGCCTATGGGATTTTGTAGCGTTTTTTTTGATTTGAGATCTGTGGATAGATCGCATCCAGAACTAACGTAATGTAGGTTTCTCGTTCTGGATGAGTAATTGTTGACGCGTTTGGAAAACGGGCAAGTTCAGGTGACTGAAATATTGTAATTGAGCGTAATCCATTCGGAGACCCGCGACCGAAATCCTCTCCGAACTAGCTGGCCGACAAGCAGTCACCGCATGAATGGGTTACGGTGCACGGATTGGTTGACCTGTTGGTACCATCCGTTGGCACTACTCAGACTTAACGTCTAGAACCGATGAGAGGTCGGTTCCGCGTTCGAGTTGAAGGTAGAAAATCATTACAAATGGCGCCCAACGTGGGGCCAAACAACATCCTAAGGGGGAAAGAACTTCGCGTCTTCTGACGAGTTGGTCCTTTACGGAGGATGTAAGGTACTTTGGTACTCGAGTCCCACTATCAGGAGCAGTGGAATTGTGTGATACACATTAGAGGTCGCTTCACGTGAGTTGTAGCTTCCGCTCTCCTTTGTTTGATTTTGCTTTCGCGACAGAATCCTTCCGATGTGTTGTCCCAGGTTAACCCCTGTAAGGACCTTCTATTTTCTTGATGGAACTGCCAGTCTGATGGGTTTACCTATCAGCATGGACTCTCAAGAAAATAGAAGGCTACCTTGCCTTTATGTCGCGGAAGGATTCTAACTATTTCTTATGCGTGTTAGACGAGTGGTATCGGTTCAACGTTCGATGGCGTATGCTGGAGTTGTGAAGCCCGGAATGCTTCCACGCGTCGGGAATTTTGACCGCGTACAAAGTCGTTACGGTAGCTCTACCACTTGTCTCGTCGAGTCATGTAACGTAGATTAGAAACGGTTTGTAATGTATGTGGGTATGGGGATAAATTTCGTAAATCGACCGAAGCACCCTTTCTTCGGCAGATTACCACGCACTCTCATTTCCCGCTGAAGAGTTCGACCACTGAAAAGGAAAGTATATACTAATTAAATTTTTTTTTTTTTCAATTTTACATAAATAGCTCGCCACTATCGGCCACTAAAGTATTTTTAAGCCTTTAGTCATATTATACTTAAGTCCTTAGTCGTAGTATATAATTACATTTTTCTTTTTTTTTCGTCACTAAGACATAGCAACCACCCCAAAATCAGCAAAAATCAAAGATGGCAACGAAGCGGACCCCAGACAAGCGTTGGACCAGATCCAAAACGGTCCAACCAGCTAACTGCGGGATCTGCTTCGAGGACGTAGTGGAGGGGGTACACAGTGTGCGATTGGATTGTGGACATCTATTCCATCGTGCCTGTGTACAACAGCTCCTCCTCACGTCAGAGAGTTGCCCATTATGTCGGCGACCCATCGAGCGGACCGCCCTAGACGTCCCCATCGGAACGCCCCTACCGACGCGTGGAGCAGTGGCGAAAGGAGCTCCAGAAGCCGAACCGTCACAACCACTCTTAGACCTGCAAGGAGCAGTAGGCGGTGAAGTTCCGGCTGCGAGTGTCGTGTCCGAGGTGACAACCATGCCTTCCGCCCACTCCATTGACACCCTCGTGGCGTTGATGAGGGATATGTCGGAGAGGATTGGCAACCTGGAGGGAAAGATCCAGAATCTCCCGTTGAGCCAACCACCCAGCCGCGTGAGAACTCCGCTTGGCTGGGAGCCAAATCCCAGTGTGGCGATACCCCACTCCCGACAATCCGAGCAATGGGTCCCACCCCCAAGGAACTCGGGAATGGATCCCAGAGCTCCCGAATACAGACCGCGACACAGTACCGGACCTCCGTTGGTACCTCCAGCCCCCGAGGCAGTTCAGTACCACAGGTCAATCGAGGATGTGATTCCCCCCGGGAACGCATTGGCACCTTTTCGAGACCCGACGCCTCGTATCATGGAGAGTTGGCGCCTGAACTTTACAGGGTTCAACGATATGATATCGGCGGACCGGTTCCTTTTCCGGATTCAGGCGTTGGTATCCAGCACCCTGGGAGGGGATTCCTCGGCCTTCCTCCGGCATGCACATCTTTTGTTCAGCGGCGACGCTGCCGACTGGTACTGGAGCTTTAAAGAGTCAACGCCACGTCCCACTTGGCACTCTTTCAGTGCAGCCTTCCGCAATCGATTTGAGGATGGCTTCACTGAGAGAGAGCTAAGAGAGCAAATAAAGAAACGGAAACAAGGCGCTCACGAACCGTTCGACCAGTACTACACCAGTATAGTGAGATTGAGCACTCGCCTGCGAAATACCATGCCCGAGGACGAATTAGTAGAAATTATCAGAGAGAACATGCGCTGGGATCTCCAGAACAGCCTGCTACATTTTCCCATCAACACCATACAGGGATTGCGCCTCCATGCGCGTAGACAAGAACACTTGGATGAGCGACGAGGTACCTTCCGCCCACAACCTCGCATAACGGGACCAAATCCCCGAAATCATCACACCGCGGAGTTGATGGCAGCAGACCACCTGCTTGCTGATCCAGTACCAGTACCGAGGAGCGGAGCACCACCGGAGCTTGAGGACCCAGCATTGATTGATCGACCCTCCCTTGAAGCACTTACAAGCCCGACGGTCTGTTGGAACTGCCGACAACCGGGACATCGGTTCTACGCATGTCCAGCGGAGCCGACGCTTTTCTGCTACCGCTGCGGGAAGGCCGACACATACGCACCTGACTGTGCAAATTGCAAAGGGCGAAAAAACTTGCCACCGAGTGCCGCGACCACCCGTCGGCACTCCTAGACCCCGGACGAACAAATCCAGACCCCATCACCAGCTATGACCCAGCTCCCATCATGACTCCAACTCTGCTGACTCGCACCGCTAAACACAGTTCTCCCGAAGTTCCACAACCGACGCCGTCCTTCGCCGAGGCCAATGCGCAGGGAAATGATAGCGAGACGAAGGCTCCTTGGCATGTAAAACCTTTTCATGTCAGGTTGCGGAATTATTTGGCTACTCGACAGCGCATCTTCCATGAGGAATTGGCCACAACTGTCCCACCGCGAAGCAAGCGAGCCACGCGTCGGATGCGGAGCTTCTGGAGAAAAGTCAGGCAGTCGAGAAAAAGGTTGAAGGACATATACTTAGACGAATTATTGAGGGAGGATGTCCGGCCATATGCGTCAGTACACCTCCTGCAAAAACGAGTATCAGGCTTAGTCGATACGGGAGCCAGTGTGAATTGCATCTCTGCCGAGTTTGCAGGGGAGGTACTGGCCAAGCACGCGGACCAAATCCGTCATTTCACCTCCTGGTTAAGCACGGCGGACGGAACTCGTCACTCTGTAGTGGGAAAAATTATGACGGATGTCACCTTTAAAGGGGAAACTAAACCTATGGAATTTTTCATCATACCTCAGTTAACCCAGAATCTTTATTTAGGAGTGGATTTCGTTCGAAAATTTAACTTGGCCCCGGCACTATTTTCCAGTTCGACCCTGGAGTCCGTCACCACCGTTCCTGACCAATCTCAACCCACTAACTTACTACGGCATACACTGGATGTAACTCAGCAACTGCGTCTCGACTCGGCTATATCGGCTTTTCCATCGCACGAGAAAGAAGGTCTCGGGCGGACTGCCCTGGTGTTCCACACTATAGATGTGGGGGACGCTAAACCCATAAAACAGAGACATTTCGCCATATCTCCGGCGAAGGAAAAATCGTTATATGCCGAAGTGGATCGAATGCTATCATTAGGCGTAATCGAAGAATCACAGAGCGCGTGGGCTTCCCCAGTCACCTTAGTTGTCAAGCCGAACAAGGTCCGGTTATGCTTAGATGCCAGACGCTTGAACGCCGTCACAGTCAAGGACGCATATCCTCTACCGTTGATCGAAGGCATTTTGAGTCGATTGCCTAAAGCCCATTTCATCACGAGCTTAGACCTCAAGGACGCCTTCTGGCAAATTCCTTTAGACCCCGGTTCAAAGGAGAAAACAGCCTTCACAGTCCCAGGCCGGCCCTTATATCAATTCGTGACCATGCCATTCGGATTGTGTAATGCCCCCCAAACAATGACGCGCCTTATGGATAAGGTGATACCACCTCATTTGCGGCACCAAGTTTTCGTTTACTTGGACGATCTGCTGCTTATAACCGAGACCTTTGACGAACACATCGACCTGCTTCAGGAGGTGGCTCTACACATCCGGAGGGCAAGATTAACCATCAACATAAGGAAGAGCCAGTTCGTGATGACGGAGGTGAAGTATTTAGGTCACATCATTGGGCATGGGCATATCAAGACCGATCCGGAAAAGACTCAAGCGATTGACGTTTTTCCATTACCCAAGACCACCAAACAGTTACGCCGATTCTTAGGCTTATGCGGATGGTACCAGCGTTTTGTACGTGACTATGCCACCATTACCACTCCTTTGACCGACATGCTGCGTAAGGGACGTAAATTCGTCTGGGAAGAGCCCAGCTTGCGAGCCTTTGAAGAGCTAAAGAAGAGTCTGACTACGGCCCCCGTACTGCACAGCCCGGACTTTGACAAACCGTTCTCAATCCATTGTGACGCGAGTCAACATGGGGTGGGAGCAGTCTTAGTCCAGGTTGCACAAGACGGCGAGGAGAGACCTATAGCCTTCATGTCTCACAAGTTGAACCCAGCCCAGCGAAATTACACGGTCTCCGAGCAAGAATGTCTAGCCGCGGTGGTGGCAGTGAAACGCTTCCGAGCCTATGTGGAGGGACACACATTTGAAATCGTTACGGATCACGCTTCTCTGAAATGGCTAATGAGCCAGACTGATCTCAACGGCAGATTGGCCAGGTGGGCACTGAAACTCCAGGCATTTGACTTCACAATTCGCCACCGAAAAGGAAGCCAGCATGTAGTCCCCGACACCCTATCCAGAATGTTCGCCCCTGAAGGAGCCGAGTTGGTCCAAGAGGACGACAGCCCCCAATTGATCGATTTGGACCATCCTGCCTTCAAGTCAGCCAGCTACACCCAACTGATTCACACTATCCAGAATCAACTGTCCCAGCTTCCTGAACTGCGGTTGACGGATGGATTTATTTACAAACGGATGGGACACGCCTCCGGAGATCCCATACAAGAAGAAGAACAGTGGAAGTTGTGGGTGCCCGAAGAATTAACCACTGATCTTATCAGGCGGGCTCATGACCACCCATCAAGTGCGCACGGCGGATACGGTCGTACACTTAGGCGGTTGAAAACCTGTTTCTTTTGGCCTAAGATGGCAAAACAGATAAAAGCGTACGTAGCCTCTTGTGAGCTATGCAAGTGCACTAAAGCGCCCAACACCATCCTTCGGCCACCCATGGGTAAGGTTGAGGTCCCCGAACGCGTGTTCCAGCGCTTGTACATTGATCTTATCGGTCCTTACCCTCGATCTGCTTCTGGTCACACGGGAGCTGTCGTGGTCCTGGACCAGCTCTCCAAATTCCCTATCATAGAACCACTACGTAACATGCACACTGGACCAATAATCAGCTTTTTGGAGAACCGAGTCTTTCACATGTTTGGAGTTCCGGAGAAACTTGTCTCCGACAATGGGGGCCAGTTCACCTCCAGCAAGTTCCGAGACCTAATGTCCAAATACGGCATCATCCACCAACGAACTGCCGTCTATTCACCACAAGCCAACGCATCCGAACGACTGAATCGTACGCTCATAGCGGCCATTCGCGCCTATGTCCACCCGAATCAGAGGGACTGGGATCGCAAATTGTCCGCCATCACTAGTGCACTGCGCTCGTCGTACCACGCCACGACCGGCATTTCGCCGTATTTTGCAGTGTTCGGCCAGTATATGATCTGTCATGGGAGCGCTTACCGGCTATTGCGGCAGCTGAAATCGCTAGAGGACCCAATCGTGGTTCTAGAACCGCACGAAAAGCTCCAACTTCTGCGAGATCAACTGCGGGAGAAGATTGAAGAAAGTAGACGGATGGGAGAGGAGCGGTACAACTTGCGATCTCATCCTTCTGGCTTTAAGGCCGGCGACGAAATATATCGTCGAAACTTCCGACAGAGCGATGCCACCCGCCATTACAATGCCAAACTAGACAAGAAATTCGTGAAGTGTCGAGTCATACAAGTCATAAGCCCCACCCGATACCTCATCGCGGACATGACTGGTAAGACCCTGGGAATTTACCACGCAAAAGACCTTAGACGATGAAGTGCAACTAATTCCCACGAGAACCCTTGGCTTATCCCAAATCTCTGCCTAGACGAAGGCCTCCGAATAACACCTGACTTCCTACTATATAGTCACTGCCGAGTCTTCACGAACAGGGTTGTAGCCTATCCTTCGAAACGGATCTTCGACCCGCCACGTCCCTAACCAAGACCTTTTACCAAGGAGACGGGATCGTAATTACTTCGATTTTGGGGGGGGGAATGTGTAATGTGACGCCTACGCCCAGGAATCGAAGTGATTTCGATCCCGAACCCTTGTAACCTGCCAGATGGATATGTCCTCGAATTGCCAGCGGACTTCATCTGTTGTGCGGATATCGTTGTGCAGAAAATATTTTTTTTTCTGTCCAAATATTTAGATCCGTGGATATAAATATTCGAAATATAGAATTAATCCAACCCCGGCACATTTCGAGACATAGCCATCTGGAAATGCCCCTCCACCGTGGCCATCGAGAAAACTATGCCACTGGCGACATCTGAAGAAGCACATTTCCGCCATATGAAGTGCCATTCCACGCACATATGTTTTGTCCGAGGTGACAACCGGAAATTTTGACAGCCACATGGAGGCGCTAAACGTCATCGTAAAGTTCTTCGTGAGAATATCCAAGGTATTACAAAACCAGCTATACGTCGTTTGGCGCGACGTGGTGGAGTGAAACGTATTCCCTGTGTAATCTGTGAAGAAACGCGTGGTGTGCTTAAAGAGTTTTTGGAAAACGTTATTCGTGAGGCAGTGACATTCACCGGAGCAGAAACATTAGGAAAGAGGTTAGTTTAGTTAATAACTAAATAGAAAGGTTAGCAATATTTTGTCTGGTCTGCAGCGGAAGGCAGTGTGAACTGAATCGAAACCAGCCGATACTGAAAATACCGGGGACACTTCTGCTAAAATAACCAAAGAGAAGAATACCAGTCCCGCCGAAGCCGTCGACCCCGCACCTTCTTCCAGTTCCCACGAAAATACGTCCGAATATACAAGCTTGGACAACATTATAGCGAATGTTATTGTTAACGGAGTAAAAGTAAGGATTCCCGCTAAAGACTTCCACAAAGTATGTAAAAAAACAACTCACCTTGAAATTACAGAAAGTTAGAATTGACTCACAATCACGTCGCGCACGTGGAATTAAAATCGGTAATTAGCAAGTAGAATGCAACTGAATAGATTTTTTAGATTGCGATCTCGTATGCGAGGATAAATTTTTTACATTTAATATCTAGAAAAGTGAAAGGTCAAGCATGACACCATGTTGGTTAATGGTAGAGTTATCGATAAAAATTGGGTTCAAATACAACGCCAAAGCCTGACCATCAAAATTATGAGATTCCCCGTCTGAGGTAGTTGAAAGTTGATTTTAACTCCTGGAATTGTTTTGTATAACAAACTTCCTTTTCTGCGGGACGGCATGTCTCCCTGTAAGAATACAATTGCACAAATTTTAAGCATGTTTTTATTTGTAATGCTGCCAGGCTCTAAACGCTTTCGAGTCTCATATTTAGCATTTTAATTTGGATGCCCCAGTGCAAACCTATTTCAAAAGTCCTTTTTAGTGTCTCTATGAAAAGACAATAGTAATACGAGTACATCGAAACAATAATATTTATGTACTCGTAAGTAATCTCTAACAGCCAAAATTCCTTTTTGAAATCTGGATACAAAGAAACCGACCAGCACGTTTCGATGAAAACGATCAAAAGATACTAAAAAGGCAAAAATAGTTTCCAATCCGATGAAATAAAGTGAATTCCTCACAATTTAAAAGCACTACCTTGCATAGAACGTAACGAGAAAAAATGTTTTGACTCGATAAAATTCTGTTTTGAATAATTTGAAGTCTAGCCGACGATAAACATTTTTCTGTATGTTCGCTTGAAAAAGGAATAAGCAAGCCGTCATCAATTATGCAACTTAAATATGTAGATATAAAACAAAAAAAAATCTAAGCAGAATCAGATCAACATTATCATTAGATCAGAAGAAAAGGCACATGAACTGGATTTCATTTGTAATTGTCAAATAATTATTTTTGTGCGTGAAATTGCATGATCTAAGCAATTCTTAATTAGTTTACTTTCTTATTTATGTATTTTCATAAATTTCAATTGTAGATGTTGTTTACTGATTTTAACAATATTATCACAACTCTATATTTATATTTTTCATAAGAATAGTTTAAAACGCATTTAAAAATCAGATCAAGTGTAAGCTAAGCTTACACAACAATCATCGGATCCTAGTATTTCTCATCATTGATTGTATTTTATTTTTAAAGATTGAATTTTATTTAAAATGCAAAATGTTTTTAATACGAAAACAATCACTTATTTAATAATTTTATTGCAACAAACATACAGTTATTCTTAAGTTTGTACATAATTATGGTTTCCTATGTATTATTTTGGGATCTAGTCGTTAAATTATAATTTAACTTCGAGCGCCGATAATAATATAGAAAAGAAAAATTCCATACAAGAAGAATAGAAGTAGAAATGGACTTTTTATGATAACCATGCCATGACTTTATAATATGTTAAGGATAAAGCTCTGAAATAGAAATATTCAAATTCGATTCGATAATTTTAATCGGGGCTATTTATACAAAAATTCAAAAATCAGTCTTGCCGAAAATTTTATAAAACGTAGATTATTAGAAACGAAATGTATCGTTTATAGCAATAAATGTTGTGATTAGGATTTTTTTTTTAGATTTGTTCAGAAAAAAAGAAATTAGTATAAATTTTTATAACAAAAGATCCAGTGTTCAAATTTATCAGGCAGTTTACGGTCTGAAGTCTTAAAAAAGTAAATAAGAATCAAATAAAGGATAACGATACAATATATGCAACTTAAATTTAATTACCCTAGATAAAAACAAACAAAACGGTAGAATTTCAGACTTAAGTTAATAACATCAATTTAAATGTATTGCAGGATTTAGAAGCAAGTAAAGATTTAACTTTAGTTTATGTATCGATTATTACATTAACACAACAGAATTAACAACCTGAACAAATGTCAAGAGAACGCGTAAACGGCAAGCTGGAACGAAAAGTAGCTTACAGGATAAGGATAGATAAAAATAGAAAATATAATAGAAAAATTATATACATTTTTTTTTTTGGAACTAAATAAAAATAACATGAATTGCTAAGTTCACCCCCGACTTTCCTTTTCAGTGACTTTTCTTTTTCAGTGGGAACAGAGAGTGTAGGGTAAGTATGCCGTCGCGAGGGTAGGGTTTCTGCAAATCCGCTGAAGTCGGTTTCGCGTCGCGCGCGGTACGCGGTACCTTTGCTTGTTTCGCCATTTCCTTAGAGTAGTTTTCTTCGGTTTAAGTTCGAGTAGTATATTTTTCGGTACCGCGTCGGTGAATCGGTAACGCGCCTATGGGATTTTGTAGCGTTTTTTTTGATTTGAGATCTGTGGATAGATCGCATCCAGAACTAACGTAATGTAGGTTTCTCGTTCTGGATGAGTAATTGTTGACGCGTTTGGAAAACGGGCAAGTTCAGGTGACTGAAATATTGTAATTGAGCGTAATCCATTCGGAGACCCGCGACCGAAATCCTCTCCGAACTAGCTGGCCGACAAGCAGTCACCGCATGAATGGGTTACGGTGCACGGATTGGTTGACCTGTTGGTACCATCCGTTGGCACTACTCAGACTTAACGTCTAGAACCGATGAGAGGTCGGTTCCGCGTTCGAGTTGAAGGTAGAAAATCATTACAATATGTGAGAGGTTAGTGATCCGAGTAAATTTTGACATTCTAAGATCCATAGAGAAAGTTCCTGAATTTGTTCAATGCCGAAATGATGGCCAATATTTCTTTCTCGTTCACCGCATAGTTTTCTGCGGTTCTACTTAAGGTTCGCGACAAAAGAGACATTGGCTTGTCTTCTTGTGAAAGAACAGCACCGATAGCATAGCCTGAGGTATTCGTAGTCAATTCCTTTTTAAAGTTAGGATGTGATAGTACGACGTCTTTGGATGTTAAAGTTTTCCTTAGCTTCAAAAATGCGTCCATTGCTGGTTTGTCTAAATTGATGGGTGTGTTTTTTGAAATATGCTTTGCCACTCGTCCATCCTCCCCTTTTAAAAGGGATGTCAGTGGCTTTGCAAGCTTTGCATAGTCGCGAACAAAGTGGCGATAATACCCTGACATTCCAAGGAAGTATCTGAGGCCTTTCAAGGTTTTTGGCGGTGGAAAGGAAGCAATTGCTTTGACTTTCTTCGGGTTTGTTTTGATACCGTCGGCACTGATTTTAAAGCCCAAAAATTCGACTTCCCTTTCTTAAAACTCGCACTTATCTGGTTGTACTGTCATGCTCGCCTTTTCAAGTGTTTGTAGCACTATTTCCAAATTTTTGAAGTGTTCGGCCTCATCCTTGCCAAAGATGATAATGCCATCTATATATACATAACACCGTAACCAGATGTGCTCACGCAGGATGACATCTTAGGCACACTGAAAAATAGAGGCTGCATTTCTGAGCCCAAATGGTAGTCGAAGGAATTCGAATTTACCATTATTAATGGAGAAGACGGTTTTCTCAATGTCCCTTTCCATTAGAGGAATCTGATGGAAACCGCTCTTTAAATTAACAATGGAAAAGAACTTATTTTTCCCGAGGTTAGCACCTCATTTATCTCGGGTATAAGATACCTGTTCGGGATCGTGACGGAGTTCAGGTTCCGGTAGTCAATGACCATGCGAAACTTCTTTTCTCTGGAAGAATCCAATTTTTTTCGAGCTATCCACACAGGCGCGTTATATGGTGATATTGATGGTCCTTCTCAAATTGACTTTTGAGGGCTATCGGGTAACGAATTTTTCCTCGTACTGTTATTGAGTAGATAAGCCTCTCGTTCGGTTCTTAGAACAGGTTGGTACACTTGTTCAAAATTGCAGTAAATTGTTTCTTTTGCGGCTCATATAGATGGTGTGTATTTACGAGTATATCAAGTTTGTTAACGGATTGTGAAGGGTGTTGCTTCAATACAAGTTGTATTCCAGCGTTGATGGTCATAAAGCTACCCCTTGTATGAATAATTGCATCCATAGCCTTTAAGGAGTCATTTCTGATTATTTCGGTAAATGTTTTAAGGCTTGGTAAAAGGAAGAATTTTAATTTTCCGATATTCTTTCGGAAAAAATCAATGAATGCATGATGTGTAATATTGAACGCTCCACCTACGGAGTTTACGCTAAATGGTACATCGTTTTTCAGGGGGTTTTTAGTGCAACGGGGTTGTATGTAATTCTTATTGGAACCTATGTCTATAAGAAATTTCAATGTTTCACCGCTCTTCGCTATCACTTCGACGTATGGATGCGAAGAGCTGTTTAATCTAAAAAATGGATGCCGTCTTGGTTTTAATTAGTTTCGTCCATCTCTGTCTTGTCGTCTCGTAAGTCTATTGAAAAGGGCTCTGTGTGTTCCTTAGCCAGGAAATCAGCAAGTTCATGCTGTCCCAGCTCTTGCTGGAGGTGATCCATGGTATCATTCAATGTTTCCGGCTATGTTATTGTTTTGAGTAAGATAAAAACGTTGCTGTTTATATCCACGTGTCTGTTTGGGAGCTGAAGTCTCTTTTGGGCCTATGTAAGCCTTGAGCTTGGTCTGTTATGGTAGTTGACAGCATGTGTTTTCATGGATTGACCAATGTCCACAGGTTCCACTCGTCGCGGCTTGGGTGGCAATGATGACTGTTTTGGATATTGGTATTGTAATCTTGGTTAGCTAAATCGCGGAGACTGCGGTGCACTTGGAATGTGATTCGTGGTAAATTTGTTGCAGGTCCAGCAATTTTGCATTCTCACGTACTGGGTGATGGTATTTTGCTTACATAGTGTCTGGTACGGGTTGGCGTGGGAATGCTCGGTAACTTCTATACGACCTACCATTCAGCGTGTGAACCCAGCTCATCGGCATGCAGCGTGCGAGGTAACATATTTAAAGAGGTGTAAATGGGTTCCTCTATATATGGTCTTATATGACTTTGTTTGAATAATTAGTGTTTTTTTATTTAATAATAAAATGAAATTCCAAAACCTTATTGGGTTTTGAACCAGCGAGCAACTAATTGCTCCCTATTAACTTTTATTTTGAGATCACAAGTAGTTCTCTAAATTTCACATGCGGACTATGAATATTCCTGTTAGTTATTTTGAATTGGCTTTGTCACATTATTGACAACATTGGGATACATACGGTGAATGTAAACCATTGACCTACATCCACTTTCCCTGCTTGGTTGAACTTGCAATTCTTCATCTTTAATCTTTGCTGTAAATGAAAATTTCAAAGAAACCACTTCATCAACTCGCTTCTAAAAACTATTCTTTGAACCAAATTTCATTAACGACACTCAAGTCTTTGTCGAAATTATGCCAGACGTTCCTAGGCCTCCAACTAAATAACGCCACAAGCTAGGCACTCCCAAAGGATCGATACTACCAACCGACACACGTTCTACACAATTGTAACCTCAGTAATAATGAGAAAAGGTGGTAATGGTAGGTGTAGCTAAAATAAATTCATGCATATGTACATATATTTGCATTTGCTCGGTTCCCATGCTTATTTAGCGGTTGATGGGTTACTCACGATACCAGACGATGTGGAGTTGAAAACATATTTCGCGTAGGAAATTATGATTCTGATTTTATGCTTCACTGAATCCAAATTGGAAGCATCGGCAATGATGGAGTTGATGATGATGATGGTGGCGGTGATGATGGAGGTGATAATGATGATGGTGGTGATGTGTGCGAGCTATGTGCGAAACTGCAAATGAAGTATAATTTTAGCGTTTCACGCGAATAGAGTTGAAGAGTCGACTGTGATTATGCCAGAAGCTATTTAAGTATACATACATATGTTACGTGAAAACTAGTGCACTCCAAAAAGCTTATTTGATATTCGAATGGAATGGTTTTATGCGTTACTCTGTCAACAGCATAAACCCGGATTCTTAGGAGAAGCTCGTACAGTGTTTGTTTATGGATTGCCTATGCCAACACTCAATTTTAAAATTCAACCTTAACACCGAGCTTCCCATTTTCCCATTGATCAGGAAGAGTCTGCATCACACATTAAAACTCAATAAATACAAATACAGTGCTCATTAACGCAATGCCCTGATAATAGCACATTTAATTTCACATGTTTCCCATCAAACATTCAACATGATTGTAATAAGTTCCGCAATGATACTCATAATACTAAATACTTAATTTTCATGTGAAACGGAATACAAAATGTGATTGTTTAATGTGATTGGAACTATTAGTCATAAATACTGTTGATACGGATAGCTGTAATCAAAAGTTTCATCGCACCACAAAAGCTTCATATTGGAAAAAGGACACAACAATCGATGCCATCAAACAATTCGCGGTATTCTCGCCGTACTGGCTATAAATCCTTCCTCCCCGCAAACGAATCAACTTTTCATTACATTAATTTTTCAGTAATTAAATTATAAATATAATTGATCAACTGCGGTTGGAAATTGTTTTTTGTTGTTGTTCTCGTTTTCCGTTACAATTCACTCGCAAGACCGCATTCACGTGTGTAATTATTAACGTTTGAGGATGGGCGAATTTATTGTCATAACATCCGTGAAATTGCTAGTTGAGATTATATGTCCTCGTAAAAAATAGATGGTGTATTTATATAGGGGTTGAATGGTGGAATGTTATCCGTTGTGCTCGTCAGAGATATGCATTAAATGCCTGACAGATATTAATTGAAATTTGCATTAAAATTTTGAGTATCGTGAATGTGATATTTATGGTTAGAATATTACTAATATTTTTTAAATAGAAAAATCATCGCCCGGTTGCTCAAATGTTACAGAGGACATTTCAGTATAATTGTTATGTTAGGAATTTTCATTCATTCATTTTCCATAAACTCAGCAATTAATTTCCTGAAAATTCAGCAAGTTCTGCAGTTAACACTCTTCTGAATCTCCAAGGAACAATCTGCTCTTATGTAACCTTGAAATTATTTCTATGCTTAAAATTTCTAAGAATCTAAGGATTGCTTTTCTACTTTTTCCTACATCCACAAAAGAATTGCGTACACATACAGTACAAATATTCTACAAAGTTAATTCACAACACTAATTGTTTTGAAGCCTCTGAGGTATTCTATTGTGAATTAAAGTTTAATTAAATTTTTGTTTATGTTGAAAAGTTTTGAAAATTATCCTAAAAGTTTTATACCAACGACAACAGCGGCCTGGGGTAGGATACCATTTCAAGTTGAAATAGACGGAATAGGCAAAGTGTGTAAGAGGAAGATATATTTGTCTCCGGTTTTTGTACTCGAGAGGTGTTGGAAGTGATACAGTTTTAAATCATAATGAACAAAACCAAAAAATATAGAATAAAATTGAATGCAAAGGCAATTCGTTGGAGGAACACTTACAAGGGGCGGATAGGCCTTGAAAACATAGATTGAAATAAATTTTGATATGTTCGTAAAGTACCAATAAAATTGTCTAACTACTAAACAAATTAATTAAAATAAAACCACAATTGAATACAATTCACACTTTAAAACTTTTTCTTTCTTTTAAACCAAAGACATATAAAGTAATGGACGCGAAATGAGCTTATTTTCATCCATACGTGAGTGAAGTACTTTTACTACATACGAGGTGTGTTCAAAAAATATCACGAATTTTGTTTTTTTTCAAAAATTATTTATTTATTCATGAATATCTATTTTGTCCCCTTCAAAGTAATCCCCATGAGATATTATACACTTGTGCCAACGGTTTTTCCAATCTTCGAAGCACTTCAAAAAATCATTTATTTTAATCTTGTTCAGCTCCTCCTTCGATGCCGTCTTTATCTCGTCAAGCGTAGCGTAACGTCGTCCTTTCATGGGCCTCTTCAGTTTACGAAACAGGAAAAAGTCACAGGGGGCCAGATCTGGGGAATACGGTGGCTGCGGCATCATTAGTGTGTTGTTTTTGGCCAAAAAGTCGCGCACAAGCAACGATGTGTGAGCAGGGGCGTTATCGTGGTGCAAAAGCCAATTTTTGTTCTCCCAAAAATCCGGGCGTTTCTGGCGGATTGCTTCACGCAAATTGCGCATAACTTGCAGGTAATATTCCTTATTGACCGTTCTTCCCTGTGGCAAGAATTCATGATGCACTACGCCCCTGCAATCGAAGAAAACTGTCAGCAAAACTTTCACATTCGTCCGAACTTGGCGCGCTTTTTTCGGTCTTGGTTCATGCGGCAGCTTCCATTGAGATGATTGAGCTTTGGTTTCCACGTCATAACCATAAACCCACGATTCGTCATCAGTTATGACCCTCTGGAGCAAATTTGGTTCGTCGCGGACAGAGTTTAACATCTCATCAGCAATGTTCATGCGTTGCTGTTTTTGGTCGCAATTGAGCAATTTTGGTACGAATTTCGCGGCGACCCGTCTCATGCCCAAATCGTTGATAAAAATCGAATGGCACGAGCCAATCGATATGTTTAGGTCCTCAGCAACTTCTCTAACGGTGATTCGACGATTGGCCAATACCATTTTCTCCACTTCATTAATTTTTTCGTCTGTTGTTGAAGTGCTCGGGCGTCCGGCACGCTCTTCGTCGTTCACATCTTCTCGGCCTTCTAAAAACATTTTGTACCACCGATAAACGTTGCTTCGGTCCAAAGTAGCTTCTCCGTATGCCACAGTCAATATTCGGAATGCATCCGCGCACTTAATTTCGTTTTTCACACAAAATTTGATACACGTTCTTTGATCCATTTTTTTGAATAAGTAAAAATCGAAGACGATTGAAAACACGTGCAAGTAAAGCAGCTATCACCAATTAAGTGAACATTCCAAATGGCCGAGCTTGTCGGCATAAGTGATAGACATGACTACCAACATAACGCCACAAAAAAATCGAAATTCGAATATACGTAACCCGCGAAAATTCAAAATTCGTGATACTTTTTGGACACACCTCGTACATGCCTTCCTCTCGCATGCGAATTGAAATCCCCCTGCCTTTCACGCCGCTAGAGAATCCACGCATTCCAGTGGCTCTCTAGTTGCTCTCACGAAAATCCCACTCCTCTTCTACCTTAACCCCCGAATTGTCAACGAAATATCAACCACATGATTGAAAACATATGATTTGTGAAAATTCAACATTGATGGGAAACGTCTAATCAAGTTGAATTTGAAATTGTACACAAAACAATTTTTTTAAGATAAACCGTGTTGAATCTAGTGCGAAAGCGTTGCAAATGTGATAATTTAGAAAACTGAAAAGTTTGTTACAGATCGTGAGTGTTTTTGTGTCGAAAAATGAAAAATGAAGTGACGTGTGCGGGACTGCAAAAACAGCTCTAGGCAGTATGTCGGGGACATATCCTTCGTAGTGTAAGTCATGTGCAATCTTTTATATCGTTCAAGTTAGAATAACCGCACGGAAAATTGATTTAGTTCAAGATGCGAAAATTAGTGGGAGACGTCACGCCAAATTTATTTGAAATTCGAATCAACAGCTAATAACGCGCCAACTTCACGCTACATGATAAAGTGCTTCGATTCTCTCGGTGCATTTCGTATCCTCTCTCTCACATCTGTGTTTTAAACGCACGGTTTTACTGCCAACTTACGTCTTATAATTCGTTTTTACTGCCAACTTTGAGTCAAGTTTGGAGATGAGTTTTCAGAATTGTGTTTGTTTACACTAACTGCTGGTGTTTATGTTATACATTGCTCAATATAGTCGTTAGCATTGGTTCTAAAAGAAATCATCTTTCAATAAAAGTGAAAAAAGAAAGTATAGCAGCAATAAAAACTGGTGAAAAACAGATTATGTGTCGCGTTGTTATAATGTTCCGCCATCGACAATCTCATCGATCTTGAAAAATGAAGAAGCTTTCAATGCAGCCGATACCAACAGCAAAAGAAAGCGGTTCAAACAAGTTGGGTGAACAGACCTACGCTCATGTCAGAAGGGTTTTGTATTCAATTTACAAAATGCAGTCGCCAGATCGAATCAAATCAAGATACATGTCAAAGACGATTTTATTGGAGAAAATATGAAATACGAAGATCATACTATTGTTAATAAAGTTGAACGAATTTCGACTTCTGAGGTTTTTGTTATTGTTATACTCATAACAACCTACTATACAACGAGCTGTCAACACCTTCAACCGTGTTCATTTCGACGTCTTATTTTTCTTTAAATTTCTTGCGAATATAGTGATTCCTGGTTCGGTTATAAGTGGTCTTATTGTGCAAGCCTTAGCTACGGTGCAATTGCTTCATTATTGAGTGTTTTCGGTTCCCTTTGCAGCCCTGATATCATTTTGAATATTGGGTTTCGTATCTTTAAACTTTAATTATAATCGTAAAACGAAAACAAAGCAGCGTTTCAGTGCCACCTATTTGCTGAGTTGAAATTTACGCAGTAGTGTTCACAACCCTTTATTTAAGTTTGCAACCTTACTCATCCGTTGCATAATCAGATGTTATCTTGCCGTCGGCATCATTCGTTGGAGTCTGAATTGAATATCTCGATCATATAATCGTGTCGTTATTCTGTTCATCAACCTTGAGTTATTCCATGTACAAAAGTCAATTCCGACGAGTTAAGTTGTTTGAGTGAATTTTTATTGGAGTCGTTTATACGTAACACTCTAGACTCTATTTATCAAATACAATGACTTTTTGCATGTCATCATCTTGCACCGATAAAACAAACAATAAAAACATTCTGACGTGCTCCGGCTTGTGCGAACTATCTTTCCACGCAAAATGTGTTGAAATATCCGGTCCAGTAGCAGATCACATTACTAAAAACGAGTCAGGTATTTTGTGGTTCTGTGATACCTGCAGAAAGTTTTCTATACCAACGTACATCTCTAAACTTCGGGCAGCACAATTAACAATTGATTCTCTCCTCTCGGAAGTCATTAGTTTACACAAGAAACTTGAGGCCTCAAAAACAGAGATATCAAACTTGCTTAAAGTCGCTCAAAAGGAACAACCATCTACTTCCCCAAAATCAGCAACTCTTGCGACATCTGCTCGTTATGCAAGGACTACAAGAAGCAAGGGAAGCGCTCAGCAGACTAAAACTCAATCTCATACCGAGTTACATCAATTGGTCCCGCAAAATAATCAACATCTTCAGGAACAACGTAAGCAACCAACATCTCGAGCGCTCATTGAGGAGGTTACCGAACATCGTGATAACCCAGTTGACACGCATGCCGATCTCCAGTCTTCCATCACACAGCCATTGCAGGCTATCAGTCCACCTTCAAGAGTTTTCGTATCTCGTCTAGCGCCGCATACGACTTCCGAACAAATCGAACATCATATAACATCAAAGCTAGGTAATGTTCCATCTATACTTACTTGCAGAAAGTTGACTGGTGAGCAGCGTTACATTTCATCCTTTAAAATTGATCTTTCGTCATCCAAAGCGGATATTATTATGAAGCCTGAGTTCTGGCCCAATGGTGTGCTTGTAAAAGAATTCATCTCATCCCGTAATATGAATTTTCGGAAAAGGCGTCACGCTCCAACCTCCAAAAAATAGTATAAATGGTCTTCAATGCTACTATCAAAATGTTAGAGGGCTAAGGACCAAACTTTCTAGATTTTTAACCGCCTCCACTATTGCCAACGATGATATTTTCTCCATTACCGAAACCTGGTTAAATGATTCCGTGAGTGACTTCGATTTGTCTGGTACGCACACTAGTGTTTCCTCAAAATCAAACGGTGGTGGAGTCATGGTAGGTGTCAAAAGATGTTTTCCTAGCTCCATTTGTTGTGATTTTCAACCATCTCCTCCTATTGAATGTATCATGGTGAGAATATCACTAAAGCCAAGTTCATACCTATTAGTATCATCTACATATATACTTTGCAATTCTGCATTACAAACCTACACAGTATTCTTTGATGAAATATCTAACTACGTGCTCTCTAGATTTCCTCATGATACTCTGTTGATATGTGGAGACTTTAATGCACCTTCAGTTTTATGGAACCTTGATAGCTCCATACCTATCACGTCGAACAACCCTATCTCCTTCGATTTCTTGTCTTTTCTATCCTACTTGTCCCTCTCTTAGATTAATTCCATTGTTAATTTAAATAATCGACTACTCGATCTTGTTTTCGTCAGCCCGGCCTTGGCAAATAATATATCTATTTCTTCAGCTGAACCTTATATCCCGCCTGACCCCCATCACCCTCCGTTATGTATAGAGCTGAATCTTCCGGTAACTCGTGGTAAAGAGAAACTCTTACCTCCATCTTTTAATTTCAATCGAGCTAATTTTGAAGCCATATCCATTGCCCTAAACTCTATTCACTGGCCTAAATTTTTTCATAATCTTTCATGTGAAGATGCTTTGGCAAAATTTTATGATCTCTTAAATGAACAAATCACTGAATTTACCCCTTTATATTCACCGAATAATCGGTCTGATGCCCCCTGGATTACTGCCGATGTGTACAATGCCCTTAAAAATAAAGAGAAAGCCAGATTGATATCCAAGAAATCCTGTTCAGTGGAAGCTCGTTTAGAGTATTCTAGATTGCGCTCCTTAGCGAAGACCGAAGTCAAACGTGCACTAAAAAATTATTATTGCTCTATTGAGCAATCTATTTCGTCTAACCATCCTAAACGTTTCTGGTCATACATACGATCCTTAAAGACCTCTCCTCCTATACCTATTAAAATGTTTCTGGAGAATTTGCACGCAAACACCCCAGAAATTATCTTAAAATTGTTCGCTCAATTTTTCGCCTCAACGTTCAATGCCCCCTCAGCTGCTGGTAATTATTTTCCAAACTTTTTCCATCCAACCTTCCAGTCCTCTTTTTCGTTCTCTCCACCCGAAATCGAATCAATTATCCATAACCTAAATGGATCTGTCGGCCCTGGCCCGGATGGGATTCCTTGCTTTTTTATCAAATCACTTTCTACTGCTTTGTCTTTTCCCCTATCCTTTCTTTTCAACCTTAGCTTAACTGCTGGCATATTTCCTGAATGTTGGAAAGTTGCCTTCATTACTCCAATTTTCAAACAAGGCAATCCATCTGATATCGCAAACTATCGTCCAATATCTATCCTATCGTGTTTTTCAAAAATATTTGAAAGAGCTATGTACCTCAAATTAATCCCTGTGCTATCACCCATCTCTTATGATCAGCAACATGGTTTTCTTCCGCGCAGATCAACTACTACGAACCTACTTGAGTTCTCTAACAGTGTTGCTCTAGCTCTGGACTCTCAGGCACAAATGGACGCTATCTATACGGACTTTAGCAAGGCCTTTGACACAGTTCCTCATAACATCCTACTTATTAAGCTCAATCATTATGGTTTTCCGGAAATATTAATATACTGGCTCAAGTCCTACCTTTCTTCCCGGTTGTGTTGTGTGCGTCTGAACAGAAATTTGTCTCCATATTTTAGTCCTACTTCAGGAGTTCCTCAAGGTTCTATGCTGGGACCACTCTTATTTATCCTCTTTATCAATGACCTCCCACCTATGCTAAATTCGTCATCTTTGCTTTATGCTGACGATCTGAAATTATTTAGACAAATAGATAGTACTGCTGATTGCAGCATTTTGAATACGATCTGATTACGTTAAGCAACTGGTGTTTATCTAACAATTTCCATTTAAATATCCCAAAATGCCACGTAATGTCTTTCTCATTGAAACGTGAACCTATAGTTTACCAGTATAACATAAACGATATGCCCCTCGCGCGTGTTTCACATTGCAAGGATCTTGGAGTCATCTTCGATTCTAAATTAAAGTTTGAGAGACACATCTCTCATGTTATCAATAGGGCTACAAAAGTGTCTGGTTTTGTGCTGCGTCATGTCCACATATTTAGTGATATTCACACTGCGTCCCTTCTTTACGTTTCTCTCGTACGAAGTATTTTAGAATACGCTACCCAAATCTGGTCTCCACATCAAGAATATCTTACTACTGCCGTAGAGTTAGTTCAGCGAAAATTCACTAAATACTTATTTTACAAGTTTAAAATTCCGTATTGTTCCTATTCAGATCGGCTTAACTTTTTGCGTTTACCATCTCTTTGTGATCGACGTCTTTATTTAGATGAATGTTTCTTGTTCAAACTTTACCACCGTCTGATCGACTCATATCTTGTAGACAATATACATTTACGGGTTCCTGCAAGCACTACTCGATCATGTCAAACCTTAGTCACTCCTTTTGCACGTACCGATGTTTATTTTCACTCTGCTATGGTGCGCCTCCCTAGAGGCCACAATAATCTTGAGCTTGGTCCATTTCCTTCTTCATTTTTTAGTTTTAAGTCTTTGCTAAGAGAAAAATTATTTAACACGTAATTCGTTAATGTTTGAATAATTTGTACAGTTCCAACTAATTCATTCAGTATGTTTTTGGTTTTTATCATTATTGTATTCAATATCTTGTAATTGGGCTAACCGCCTGTAAGATTTGGAATTAAAATAAAATAAAAATAAAATATCTCCCTTGATAATTATTTCAGATCTTCATTCGCGAGGGAGGAAACACATTTTTCATGTATTTCCCCCCTGTGCCCCCACTGAAGCAAAAACGGACAGTTTAAGAACTGTTTTGAAATGCTCTCATGAAAACGTTCATTTCATACTCATATCGACTACGTTTGATGAATTTTTTTCGGGGGCTATTCTCCTGTACTGTGATCATCGATTCATGGCCAATTTTTTCGAATTCTATAATGGCTACAAAACCCATTTGCTGGGACCTCCCTCCCGCCTCGTTGACTTGTTTCACTTATGAGCATTAATTGTAGGTACTCATCTTCAGTCATTCATTAAATTGAATCAAGCATGCACCTTAAACGTTGAAGTTGGGAAAAAATAACTCAAAATTATCCAATCTTCGCATTTAAAACAGCCACTATTTTGTTTTACGATTACTGATACCACTAGCTGAACCGATTCTCAAAGATTTACATGACACCTATCATTCCTGAAGTTTTCATGCAAATCCTAGCAAAACTGTAGTGTCTGAGTCGGTAAAAAGCGCATGTTGTTCCATAGTCATATGTTGCCATACTAATAAATGCAGCGCATATTGTTCCATAGTAATACAGCAAAATTCAAACCGCTATAACTTCGCTAAATATGATTCAATCTTTATGAAACTTTCAGGATACATTAATCTTATAAACAGTCATATGTGTACTGAATTTCATAGAACTTAAGGGTACCATTAACATTTTATTCAAGAAAACACAAAATCGATAAATCATACTATTACTAACAAAGTTGAGCGAATTGCGACTTCTCACGTATTTGTTGTTGTTGTACTCACCAAGGCCTAAATTCCTGATTTTTTTCAGATTTTTCGGATCACAGGTGTCCAATCGCGAGGGGGGGCGGTGGGACACAAGTTTTTCGTGTTTTTCCCCTCCCTGTAAGCCCCTCGAAGCAAACTTTGCCAAACCATGAACTGTTTTGAAAAGTTCTCACCAAGACCTTTCATTTGATACCCATATCGGCTACCTTCAATGAAATTTTTTTTTCGAGGGGTCACTCCCCTACATGGGGAGATCCCCCTTAAATACCTTCTAAAAATTTTTTGTTGCTAAACTTTAAAGTGAACACCACTTTACACCTACATACAAAATTTGATGTTTCTAGCTTAAGTAGTTTCCGAGAAAAACTGCTGTGACACACGGACGGACAGACGGACGGACGGGCGGACAGACAGACGGATTTTAGTAGGGTTTTGTAAAATTATTTTACAAAACCCTAAAAAGGTGAATTCCTGGAACTGGAACAAGCTTTGTTGAAGTGGTTTAATCAGGCAAGAAGTTTGAATGTACCAATCGGAGGACAAACTCTGCGTGAAAAGGCAAAAACGTTTGCTTCAAAGTTAGGGATTCCAAGTGAGGATTTTCGGGCTAGCGATGGGTGGTTTGACCGTTTTAAGAGACGCCACGAAATAAAATTTCGAAAACTTTGCGGGGAAAAGGGCAAGTATTTCCATCACAATTTGTTCGGAGAGGAAGGAAAAATTGGAAAAGCTGGATTGAAGGCTACGAGGCGAAAAATGTGTTTGATGCGAATGGAACTGATTTATTTTTTGAATGGCTTCCGGATCGCTCCATGTGTTATAAAGGTTACAAATGCCATGGCGGGAAGAGAAGCAAAGAACGAATAACCATTTTGTTGGCAACAAACGTTGATAGTTCCGAGAAACTATAACCGCTAGTGATTGGAAAATCGGCAAAACCGAGATGTTTCAAAAACATAAGAAGTTTCCCTTATACATACTGTAACCGTAGGGCGTGGATGACGTCCAAACTATTTAATGAATGGATTTTATCGTTGGACGTAGAAATGGAGAAAAACAAATGCCGAATTCTTCTCTTCATTGGTAATTGCACGGCTCACAAACATTTTCCTCCAGTGAGCAATGTAGAGGTAATATTTTTGCCCCCGATCACTACCTCGATTCTACAGCCATTGGGTCAAGGCATAATCAAGGTTTTCAAAACTTTTTATCAGTCGGAATTTTTCATGCAACTCTGAGGCAATCTGGAAGAAAATATTGACCATAAATTTACACTGTTTTCTGCTATGAATATTGCAGACAAGGCATGGAAAAAAGTAACGACAGCCACAATCGCAAATTGTTTCCGATCTTGTGGGTTGCTAAAAGAGGATACGTCAGCAACGGAATCAATAAATGAAATTCAAACCCCAATTGGATTGAATCTCTTGAGGCAAAATCAAGAACATCCCATCCGTTTTGAAGAATTTGTTACTTTCGATGATAATATTGCGGTTGCTTGAATGCTAAACGACCTCGAAATTTTGATCGAAGCAGATGATGAAGAAGAGGGAGACCAAGAAGAAGTTTCTAACACAATCCCGAAAGAGGCCCAGAAATTGTTCAATCGCGGGCGACTTTTCTTATCAGAATCAAATGTTGGCGAAAAGGTATGCGATGCAATGCACACTATTGATAAGGCAATAGAAAGCAGACGTCGCAATAATTGTTTAATACAAACAAAACTGGATCAATATTTGCAGAAAAAATGATGCATTTGTCATCCTTATTGTTAAAACTATAATAATGTTCACATAGGCGCTCCCGTAACGACCTTCCCGCTTGGCCTCTATACGTCCTATTACAAGAGCCACACTTCAATTCATAAACACCTGACATGTTTAATTTAGACGTTTTGTTTTTTTTATTTTTAATATATTTACTTAAAGAATTCTTCCTTTTAAAAGCTATTTTTATGCCTTTACTCCTAAAATCTTTTCTAATTTTTTCGGATATTCGATCAACGTAGGCCAAAAGAAACTAAGATAGTATTGTGTGGAAAATTTATGTCCAAACTTTGGATGAAATTTTGTATTATATGAAATAATATCAATTAATTTTTTAGACAGGCTTACTGAGGGAGCATTAATGGAAGATACAACCGGTCTAATGTGGTTTCCATCTTTATGAACTGTAATTAGAGAGTATAATTTAGAAGGCTGTGGGTTCATAACTTTTAACCGCTTGACGTCATGTTCATCTAAAAAAGAACATATTATTATTGCATTCACAATTGCCATTTGGAATTGTTCAGTAGAATTAGTACTTGAAATGGAAAAGCTGGTAACTTTTCCTATGTACAAATCTTTCGTAATAGCAATAACCGTATTGCTTTTGCCTGCTCGCGTAAAAACTATGTTATGGTCTACTTTATTCTGTTTATTAGATTTAATAGTTGAACGAACCAATGGACTAACAAATTTATTACTACAATCATAACTAAAACGTTTAATGTTATCCGCTAACAAGTAATGCTCCATACTAATATATTGCATGACTATATTATAAATCGCATTATAATTGTTAATAATTAATTCACAATCAACTCCGATTGCTCTATGCACCTGTTTATTATTATCAATAGGAATATTATATTTGAATGCTTTCGTAATAAGGCTAAGCTCCGCGTCATGAAATTGCACGTTCATCATATTGATATATATTTGGAGAAAATACAATCAAAAGTCTAGTGTCTGGTTCGATAGAAAGCCCATGTAGGAAAAAAACTTAAAGTTCGTGCATTTCCCCTTCTTCTGCCTTCGCCGACCCTTGTAAAGTAGTCTTAAGACCTGTTTTGAAAAGACCTCATATGACATCCCACTTGACCACCTTTGATGAATTTTTTTTTTTTTGAAGGTCGCTCCATATGGGGACACCCCTTAAAACTTTTTGAATTTGTTTTTTCACTACAACACTTTCTAGAAGTCATAACTTCCGACCTTTCCACAAAGTTTCATGGCTGTAGCTTCCATAGTTTCGGAGAAAAACTGTTGTGACATACTGACGCACGGACGGACACAGGTAACGATTTCAATAGGGTTTTGTATTTTAGTACAGAACCCTAAAAAAAGAAAAAAAAAGCCTTTTTTATTTAATTTTTTTTACACCACTTGAAATGCACTTAAAACCTTCATAATTTGCTTGAAAATCTTTGTAATATAATAGCACGCAAATATTCATCAAAGTCACTTCAATAGATTTTATTTTAAAAAAATTCAAAGTTCTTAAAATCTTGCAAGTCAGAAACTAAAGCGTATACAATTTGCGTTCAAAAATAAACGAGACTGAGCTAAAATAGAAATGACAGGAGCTCTGTTCTGATAAATTTGAGTTTATTTATTCCAAATAGTCTCCTCCGACCTCGATACACTGTTTTGCGCAATCCAAAAGCTTTTCTAAAGAGTGTTTCAGATCATTGACCGAAATGTGCTTTAGGATGTCAGTAGAAACCTTTTGGATGCCCTGTATGGACGCAAAGCGTTTTCCTTTCATGGCCAAATGCCAGAGAGCCATATCAGGCGAATACGGTGAGCGATTGATGGTTAAAATGCGATTTCTAGTCAAAAAATCAATCACAAGAGTGGATTTTTGTAACAAAAGTCTCGTTTCTTTTGAAACGCACCTTCACTTATGCGGAAGAAAACGTGCACAGACCTTCAAAGTCAAAGTCAAAAGCGCTTTATTTAAAACTAATCGTTATAAATTTTTAAAAGAACATTAAGCAAATTCCAAACAATAAAACTGTAAAAAAACTTAATGGCCCGAATGGCTCTCTAAATTTATACGTTATTAGTTAAACACATTTAATGAAAAAAATACACTTGCAAATTTAAATTAATTAAGATTATTAGATATTTTTTGATTCAATTGGAAAAAGGAGAAAAAACCAACCAGCATTATTCAAAAATTACTTATACTACTAACACAACATGTGCACAGACCTTTCGTCAGCTCAACTGATCGGTTAAAATCAACTCCGATTCCATGAATTTCAACGATGATTTCGGCTCATTTTTGATAAATTCACGCACAATTTCGATGGAGTTTTCGGTGATCACTGATTTTGGGCGGCCCGTATGTTCATCGTCATTTACAGGGTCAGTATAATAAGTAACCGGACTGTCCTGCCCTGCGCCGTCAAAGCGTCTGCTAACCGGTATCTGGTGCTGTAGTGGTGGTGGGGGTCTAGGTAAAGGGAACCGGGCTGCAGCAGTTGCCTCCGCTTGGAGAGATAGCATTGAGCGAGAGCGGAGTGCGTGTTCAGTTACGTCGTCGGAGTGAAAATGGAGCGTACGATCGACCAATCGAACCAGAGTTTTTTAACCACGTTATTACAGGAGACGAGACGTGGGTTTTCGAATACAATCCTGAGACGAAGCGGCAGAGTTCGGAGTGGCACACACCGGCGTCACCACGACCGAAAAAAGCGCGCATAAACAAATCGAAGGTGAATTCGATGATCATTGCTTTCTTTGACGTGAAAGGCATTGTTCACAAAGAGTTTGTGCCACCCGGCCAAACTGTAAACGGCCAGTACTACAGAGAGGTGCTCCGTCGACTAACCGCCCGGGCTCGCCGAGTCCGTCCGGAGATTGCCGATTCGTGGATCCTCCATAACGACAATGCTCCGTCGCACACCTGCCTGCTCGTCACCGAGCACGTGGCCAAACAGTCGAGGGCAACGTTGCCACAGCCGTGATTATATTTCTTATATGATATGATTGGTTAACAATTTTAAAATTTTTTACCCTTGCCGCAAAATACAAAAACTGGCCAACATTTTGTTATCATATTGCCAAAACCATTGACTAAACCGAATCTTCAATGTCTTTTTGTTATATTATCAATTTGAAGAAAGTACAATCAAAAGTGTTGTATCGAATTGTTGTAATCGAAGGAAATCCAAACGGGAATAACTTCTGTACATTGTAGTGAATTTGGTGTAGATAAAAATATCCGTGCAGCACTGCAGCGATGGTGTGCTGCCTCGGCGAATGAGGATGGTAGGGTCCGCCGAGATTTGGCCTTGTCTAGGGACGCGTGAATGCGATGGCTGGCTAGCGTTGCGGTGTCGTGGGGCGGGTTCTTTTCCCCAGCACAAGACCCACTACAAAAAATATTTTTTCGCATCCACGAATTTCAAAAACAGTTCAATAATTATCGACCCAAGTCGAGAAAAGAGGTAACCTGCTAAGGGCTATGAAATTGCTCGTTTAAAGAACAAATTGGGCCTGGAGAAAACGGACGGACTTAAAGAGACTTCGTCGATACCGACGATACTTATGGCCTACAGATAAGAGTCGGGCATCCAGATGCAAGCGGTGCCCCCTCGCACCCTCTCAACCGAATCAAGATCCAAATGTAGACGCGGGCAGATATTTCCCATTTGAGTGAGAAACTCATACAAGCATAATTTGCATGACTTTTTCCATCAGATGAGAAATATAAACGTGACCAATTTATGTTATAGTATTATGCGATGGAATCACCTAACACTATACCATAAAAGGACACGTGAGCGAAAGGCCACTCTACCCGGGCAAGAGCCCCTATAACGCAATAAAAGGGAAGAGCTCGCCCGATGGCTAGCTCATTTCAGTGGAGGGGCCTGCCATCATTGAGGCTCCTATACCCCGTCAGGTTTGCAAATGGAAAGACTGAATCTTCTTCCTTAACTTAACATATTTTATTCTAATATATCAACGTATCAATTTTTTTTATTTAATTATCTTATCCACTCCTTAAGTGAGCAATTCCAATTATTAGTAAATATTCTCGCTAATGCATCAATTAAATATGCCATTAAATAATTTAAACAAAGAAATATAAATTAAATAAGTTCGTAAAGAGTGCACAAATAATCTGATTCAAAGCCATCCCACTCAAAACTTTCGTAAGAGTAGATGCTTCAATTTCAAATAATTCCATTTCTCTTATTTTTAGCAATAAGTTTTCCGTTGTTTAGGGGTACCGGTTAATTCGTGCGGTTTTTTTTCGAAAATTGAAGCTTTTTAGACGATCGGAAATGGTTTGTTGAGCGACGCCAAGTGATTTTGCAAGTTTGGGATAGATCTTGGTCGAACAATGTCTGCAATTCCTGATCCTCAAACTTTTTTGACCGGGCCGGGCCGTTCATCGTCCTCTAAGTCAAAATCGCCAATTTTAAACCGTGCAAACCACTTCTGGCACGTACACCCAACTAGAGCATGCACGCCATACACTTCCACCAAAATGCGATGACTTTCGGCAGCCTTTTTCTTCAATGAAGAAGTGCTCCCCGCAAAAACACTTTGTTCGGCACAAAATTTGACATTTTCAGAGTAAAAAAAGTATTGTTTTTTACGCTTCAACTAAATGACACATACTGATTCTGAAACTATATGAAAGTAGCTTTCCAACACATATTTGGAAAGGTGAATCACTGGAATAAAAATCAAATTACGCCATCTGTTAGAAAACCGCACGAATTAACCGGTAACCCAAGTTGAAAGATGCTTTGACTCAAATATTGCCTATGTGAATTCATACATGACCTAGCCAACCTCTTTCTTATCTGTGGAGAGAAATGAGCTCTTTGGAGTACGGGCGTTCCATGCTTCCATCAAAAGTCATATAAAATTTCGTTCCCCTCTGGGGTGCAGTAAATTACTACAGGGAAACGTGACAATTCAATCAACCAATCGGCGGAAAACTGCCGCTATGCAAGCGGGAGCGAATTGTGGACCGCACGCCAACTGTCTCGAGTTCCTTCACTTATGTCTGGCGAAAGGTGCATTTAACACTTAACAATTAGTGAAACGATATGTCATCCAATTTCACAACTTTGTCACGAAAAATTTAATAATAATTTCTCAGGGGTCTAAATTATCTGATTAAACAACCCGAACGAAACGCCAACTTTGCGTTAACCAGCTCTTCAATATGGCGCTCATCTTCACATTTTTCTCGAGAGATCCTGGTCGCAGCTGCAATCAGACAATGCAGACTTACGATCGCGACCGGGCCCCAAAACGGTAACTGTGCACTCAACTAGGCCCGCACACAATTAGGAAATAGGAAATCCAAAAAACAATTAGCGAAAACGCACAATTATGTAAGAATGAATGAAATTCCACGCGAAAATAACCACTGATTTCCCAACACAACACAACTCCAATGCGAATTTTGCGAATCACTGAAACACTTCGCGAATGAGTTTTCTTTCGATTTTTCTCGCCGTGAACAATGATAGCAATTTTCCCACTTCCATTTTTTGCAACGCCCGATGGAAAAACTTGAATGCTAAACTCTCACAGAAAACTTTTTAATGGTGTATTTGTTTTTGGTCTACGACTTGACGCAAGAATTTTAGAGCAAAAAACAAACACATGGCATAATCAGATTTTTTATTAAAAATGGCACGTTTGGAGTAACATTTTGTTTTACAGCTGACTAGAGCGTTATAATAACGTCCAAAACAAATACTGAAGTACAAAACTAATAAAACTAACTAGAAAATAACACTGTTTGGCACATAACTTTGGGGTTTACACATTTTTCTTTTTGAAATTAGCCACAGTGTGGTGGATGTTATAGCACACTTCAGGCAGATCGCCGGATTCGACGGGCACGTACTTTGCTTCCGTACACCCTTCTTTCGGTCGCTGCAAACTGCCCAATCTCTATTTTTTCCCTTCCCTATCTTCTGGAACCACCTGCTTAAGTGATTTATGTCTCTTTCCGAGGACCTGGGGCGTTTTATGGAGACTGAAGCTCGCCAGCCGCCATGGAGTTGCTTGGTGAGCTGCTCCCCGAACTTGGAGTGCGAGTTCTGAAATAATCATTTGGCAATTAGTTTCTAGAAAATTTAAAATTAAGTGAATGTTTCAAAACAATACCACTTACCGGGTTTGTTCCCTGTTATTCATTAAACATTTTTGAGAGCAGGTATGCGTTTACAATGGCGACTTCCAGAACCCAAAAAAAAGATTTTCTGCCTCCAATTTTTAGATTTTCGCGCGAAGTTGTAGGATGCGCAGTAATGATCGGCACGATCCACCGCACCCATTTTCGCAGGGTGGTATAGGACAGCTACCGCCTTCGTAACCTCCTCAATCCCTCCTCCAGCTTTGTGGCGCACCGAAATCTCCGTAGCGGCACCGATGTACGTGCTGAGGACAAGTACAGCCCGCTTGTCCTTCCAAGCGATGTAACCGGTCGTGGAATCTGCGATAGTGTAAACGCGGAGCCCCCATTTCGTGGGCTTCTGAGGATTGTACATTTTGAAGACAATCCGGCCCTTGAAACTGGTAGTGGACTCGTCTATGGCAATGTCTTGTCCGGGCGAAAAGAATTCCCTTCATTTTCGATCTACGTGATCAACAAGATTTTTGGGTTTATGCTCTCGCGCTCGCAAATTTCGGTCCCGGGGCGGAAGGGGTGGAGCCAAGTGGAAGGTGCGATAAATCCGGAAGAATCTGTGACGAGTGAACACCGCGATGAAAAAGTCCCGCTTATACAGGCCCTCTTGGCTGAAATAATGGCAGATTGACGGTTTCTCGTTCAGGGGCATGTTTATAAAAACCCCTAAAAACACTTTCAGTTCTTCCACGTTTACGGCGGTCCATTATCAATGCCGACTGTCAGGAGCACTATTTTCAATTATGTCATGAGCAAACCGATTTGTTTCTTCCACTTTTGTTTCTAATAAGCTGTCCAAAAAAATCTTCTGCGTCTTTGCACGCTCCCACACGCCCAGTAAACCCCACACGCTGAGGTTCAAAACGGATCTTTTTAGGCTCCTCATCAGTCCCAAAATTATCCAGCCACATATCGGCTGCTCCTCTTGGTAATGGATCATCTTCATTTTCCTCACTATTTCCATTTATTTCGTCGTCTTCAGAATCATCCACACCTTCATCCATCCCTCCATCACTATCTGAATCCAAATCTAAATCGCTTTCCGAATCCTCAGCTGAGACGAAATCATCGTCGATTACAAGTCTCTCAATCCCTCTCGGAGAAAGCGCCATAGTCAAAAAACACAGAAAAAGCCGTTCAAATACCGACACTACTTCATACAGCCGCGAAACGCACAAAAAAATAAGTATTCGCAAGCGCGCACGTCTGTTGACTAATCGGCTTCGGTGGGCCACTGAATAAGCTCCTCCCAGTCCCTCCCCCATTCGCCCCGCTCCAAGCGACGGTTTCCCGCAAGGTGTCACGCCACCAGCACGTAGTTCACTTTTTTCCTAACAGATGGCGACTTGTCGCAGCGAAATCACGCCACCGGTTGCCGAGTTATTAAAACAGTGCTGACTGTGGGCAACTAAAGTCGCCTGCGGTCTCGAAAGGGTTAATACCAGCAAAACATCTGCGAAGCAAGTATAATGATTGCCCTGATTTTGGATCGGCTTCAATTGATTTTCGCAGGCAATGTATTGCATATGATTCAGGTTTTCTTTTTTCACCTAATAGTTCTACACATAGATGTGGCAGGGTTTGTTGTTCTATGGTATGCGCGAGCGCACCATCGCTGTTGTATCACATCACTTTGGGGTTCTCACAAGTTACATCAGCTGTGGGCGCGAGCAAGCTCACCAATAGGCAATAAAATGAAATAACGGCAAACCGTCGAATCAACACACTCTGCAAACCCTTCTCCCGCTCGTTCTAGGACTAGCCAACAATCTTCTGACACTTAAAAATATTTTGAACTTGACTACCAGCGCTAGCAATCAGATTTCTAACTAATTTCCTGCGACAATTTTTCATTTCTTAACCGAATAATGTCCATTTGTGTTTAACACACCACGCAAGTCTGATTGCCCCGGCACACTGCACTTAAGCCAATGAAATCTTTTTTCAGTCGCGACGGAAGATTCAATAGCTTCCTCACGCCATGAAAAATCCGAATGCACCTTTCTTCTTTCCCTTCTTCTTGCGCCCCGTACTCTGCTTAGAACACTTCACTATTCTTCAGTTTGCATGCGTGCAATGTTTTAATAACGTTAGCGACTAGCATCGATGGAAATCTACGCGCTTAAAACAAAAATAGCTTACGCGACCTATCCCGCTCGTTATCTTGAATCGAGTCCCGCTTCGAGCAATCTTCCCGCTTATCTCGACGACCCTTCTGCATGGCGGCAGCGGAGGTTTTCCTCGACGAGATAAACAGCAATTTTTTGCTGAATTGCGTTGCAAAGAGGTAATTTATCGTTTTGTTACGTTGGGAAGCAATTCTTCTGGTAATGGTAGTGATGGCAGTGGCGGGTTGTAGTACGGGAAACGGCGTTTCCTCCGCAAATGTTTTTCGAGCAGTTCGCCTAGGCGACTGCTTCTTTACTATACTGAGTCGATTAAAAATGCTTATTTTTTCAACGCCATGTATGTTATAGTTACTTGAAACCCCATAACTTTGTTAAATACTATTATATCTTTCTGAAGTTTTCAGTAATAATTGAAATTTACACATTAAATATCATTGAATTTGAGGGTGCTCTCACGAAACGAAAGTTTAAATTTAATTAATCTTATTACTTACAAAGTTGCGTGAATTTCGACTTCTGAAGCATTTGTTGTTGTCGTGCGCATAAAAGTCTACACTCATGATTTTTTTCAGATTTTTCGGTAATAAGGTATCCAATCGCGAGAGGAGTATGCCTAAACTTCGTGCATTACCCCTTCGCCTGCCTTCTTTGACTCTGGTAAAGTAGTTTTAAGATCTGTTTTGAAAATATTCATATGATATCTCACCTGACACCCCCTAAAAACTCTGAAATTTTTTTTACCCCGAAACTTTCTAGAAGTCATAACTTCCGACCTTTTCACAAAGTTTCATAGCTGTAGCTTCTATAGGGAAAACTTACCTAGTTCGTACCACCTAAGCTAAAAACCCTTGAAAATTTAACACAAATAAAAAATAAAGATCATTTAAATTTTTTTTAATAATTCATTCAAAATTTTATTAATAATTCAATCAAAATTTCAAAAAATTTTTATAAATATCAGAGAAATAAAATATATTCAAAAACTAAAAAAAAAGTACGATTTAGCGCCTTTTATCTTCAATCGTACTGATATATTCTCAAATGCCTGAAACCTCGAAAACATTTGTTCTTACAAATTAAACTAGCCTTTTTCTTGCCTTAAATTACGCGACGATCAAAATAGTTAAAAGGTTTTCTTTCAATAAATTAGTAACATGTTGAAATCAGTTGAATTTTATTTTATAAGCGTATTATTGTACCGGTAGTAACTTATGAATCAAAATTTTGCTTTTGTTAGTGAAGATTCACGTTCATATCTAAAATGTTAATACACGAGAATTAAGGCATAAAATATATCCCAAGTGTGTATAAAATCATATAAAAATTTAGCTATCAAAGTGTGAACACATGTAGACTTCTTTGAATGTCACAACTGTATGGACTTCAAACGTGGTAATGCTCGCGGCTAATCATTCTGCTGCTTCATATTCCATCAGTAAATTGCTTGTTTCACTTTCAAAACGACGAACTAATATAGGGAGCAGGTCGAAGTAGCTTGAGTTTTACCCGGAACACCACGTGTTATCCTTTTGATTACGTTTAATACTATTGCTTCTTCCGAACGGTAAATCGATTGGCGAATGATTGCATTCAATTTCTGTTTCAAAAAAATAAGCACACTAACCGCGCACCATCAGAGAACTCATTTATATTTTAGACTCTTTTTCTCAAATATCTTTTAAATTTGCCTCTTGCTTCGTCACTAGCTGATTTAATAATCACTAATATTTTCTATTGGGTTTTTTTAATTAGAATTTATATAAGTTGCAGTGCGAAGGTGTTTATTGGGAAATGAGACAACAGCGGATCATGCGGATTTCTGAAAATTGACACGAAGCAAGGTCCGTCGGTTATAAGGCAGCTTTGGCTTCCCCCAAACAGTTGAACACACTCTAACCATGTGGTCCGAATTCGGTACAATCACCGGCAATATCTATCGCTTATACATATAGCTTAAGAGTTACCAACAAGCCGCGAAATTGTTGTCGACCTTGAAATTCCAAAGTTGGACGTTTATGCGAGGAGAAATTCAAAAATATAGTTTCTTTCAGCATGCACACGAATGTCTTAAAATCACTTTTAACACTTCCCCATGTTCCGTGTCAGTCCAAGCACAATTTGCGTTTTCCACGCTACTTTTTATGACCGTCGCCGTTCGCGACCAACTCTCAACTCCATTTCGTCGACGAGACACCAACTAATAATCTGTTCTCACTGGAACGGAAACATCCCAATGATTCCTCGTTTTTTTTATCTCCTTGCCTTAGTTATTCCCTTTCTTTTCATGTTTTCATTATCTTTACTAAAAATTTCTTCATAATTAACTTAACTTTAATTTTAGTGCTTGAATTTTTATGTTTCACTTAGTTCTTCTAATTGATATTTTGTTCGCGTAATATCAAATTCATTCAACATTTTTCTCTGATTTATTTTATTTTCTTCTATAATAATTTCAAAACCGGCCACAAACGACGAATTATGGGATGCATCAGGCAATCGATAGAACAAATATTTTTAATCAGTTGCATCATTGATTTTTACGGAAGCTTTCGTCCAATTCGAACACTTGCCAATATTTTAGAATCGTCTGATGACTTTTCAACTTGTGATTGAGTTTTGTAATTTAAGTTCACGCATTCTGTAAAGTCTATTCTATGTTACGGTATAATCATTATTTATTATTGCAGCCTTTAAGGGAAATCTGTTTGGTTAATGAAGTCAAATCAAATTCGATTTTTTTTTATAATATTCTTTTGCATTGCCGATGAACTTACCACAATCTAATCAAACTCAAATGAATATCCTATACGTAATCCTACACAGATTGTTGATGCAAGGCTTTATCTTCTCCAGATATCCTTAAAATATCTACTATACTTCCCAACTATTCACATTCATCTTATCTTTCAACACATTAAATTTCTCCGTCAACAACATCCAAAGCTTTCAAGAATAATGAATCCTATTTCCAAATTATTTACCAACAATTTATTGACTAATTATATTTGTACAATGAACCATATAATTACAACTGAATGAAAATGCAAAATCCTTTTCATGAATGTAGAAAATCTCTCCACTCCCTCTCTTATCCTTCTATTGCGTGTTACTGTAAATTAAATCCCCTAGAACTTTCTCTCCATGTAAACATTTCTTACACTCCCATGTTACTGTGAGAGCATCGCAATCTCCATTAGCCCCATTCGACCCTCATATGGTGTTGAAAACTCGCACAAATGCAGATTAGAAATAACTTAAGTTTTTGGTATAAATCTTGACACACAAGACGAAGAGGTTTCAATTAACTTTATTAGATGAAATGCTGGGGAAAAAGGGGGATGAAGAAGAGAAGTTTTTGTATGGTGGTCGGTTGTTTTGTTGTTGCTACATGCGATATTTAAGGTTGCTGGCATTTCAGGGTGTTTGCACAACTTTTCTGCTCAGTTTGATGATGTTTAAAACCCTTTTCGGGTAAGAATTATTTTAAGAATTCGGTGTCGGAAGACTTGAGAGATACATTCCATCGTTTATGAATATTAAGAAAACGGAGATATTCAAGGGTAAATAAGTGTGAATGAGGGAATCTAGGGTTAGTTCAGCGTTTAGGCTTTGTAGTTGTTGATGGGACTATGGTAGGTTTAGGTGAAGGAACATTTTTGAAGATGGAATATTTGTCATCCAGTTATTCTTTTTGAAAAATTGCTCCTGCAGAACATTTCGATTTATATATAGTTATATATATATATATATATATATATATATATATATATATATATATATATATATATATATATATATATATATATATATATATATATATATATATATATATTCATGAAAGCTGGAAAGCTTACTAAAACATAAACAACGATTGAATCCGAAAGAGCTTCAAAATAATTACTTTTCTTATTCTATTGCGTAGTTCATGAGATATTTTCGAAAGAAACGAGCCTTTCCTACCATCGAATAAATAGAAAAACAAAAATAAATTGTAAATGCAAATTAAATGAAACTGTATCGCATTTTCAGTTCAGCAGGAAGTAATTAATTGATAATGGAATAAATTTCCCTTTCCTTCTTTTATCTGTTGCCTCCTGCAATGAAAGGGTTTAAAGAAAAAGTGTTTTCCAGCTCTCCAGTTTTCCTCGTTCGTTGAAATTTAATGTGGGAAATAAAAACTTTTAATTGCAATTTTAAAGCATGGCTGGATGAGGCTCTCTAATTAACGTTTCCGACATGCAGAATTGATTTAAAAATGTCCTAGAAATTAATTAAGATCCGACGACTGGTGGAGTAATTAATCTAATTTTTACAGAAAAAAAGATTCTACTCATGAAATATATACTAAACGAACTTTGAAGGGCCAATGCTATGATAACCATCAAAAAACCAGTAGATTCCAATTAATTATCGGTGTTGACGAATAGAACCGAATAATTGGACCGGACCGCTTCAACGCTTTGTTTGGGAAAGTTCCAGCTTCACTTTTTTTCGAATGAAAGAACGAATAAATGTTATCATTTCAATAAAGTTTTATATTTTGTACGCATCTCTGGAAATGCACTTCATTTTCCCAATTTTCAGGGAGAGTGGCGCCACTTAAAAATAATTATACATGCTACTTTGTTTATCAACGCTAGTATTGTGGGCTCCGAGAGTTCTTTCTTCGTCCTTTGATTTGATTCGCAACTCAACACCTTAGTTTCTCACTGTTATATACTTGTTAAAGATGTTCGAGTACGAAGCTTTGTGATTAGTTAATAACCCTATAATATCATATCATGAACATCTGTAAGGACACTAATTTAACTCCTAACTAGAGAGAATACCGTACATAAATTTTGCGAGAATTAAAAGCTCGTAAGGATACTGGTAAAAATGAAATTTATATAAAGTACATAAATGCAGTGCCCACTATCGTCAAGCATGAACAAAAAAGTTTTTCTAGTCTACATTCACGGAGTAATCTTTCACTTGAATAGAAATCAGCTGGCCCCATACATCTAAACATTTTATATCAAAACGTATCAGAGGTCGACTTAACTTGGTAAGGAAATTTAAAAAGGGAATAAAAGTCTGAGTACTCTTCAAAAATCAACTTTTTTCATTATCTTATGTTTACAAAATCATCACAAATGCAGGAAAATTTAATACAAAACAAATCAACATAAATCTGTTACAATAAACGAACATGTTATTTACATAAAACCTTGAAACTCGGAATTAAAAAATAACAACTTATCTTAGATGTCCTTAATAAATTCATCATTTTTCCACTTATATCAACTGTTATCATTAAATAAAGTTATCAGATATAATACTTTGTCACTTAATTTCACAAAATTCGGCTTCAACTTAAGTTAATCAATTACTTTTTCTTATAAACACATTAATGTTTGAAATTTTAAAATCAACTTATTAAATTTTCGTCTGTAATAAACAAAATATGTTCCAGATATCACGGTTAATATTATTAAATTAACTAGGTAAATTTAAGGTATTCACCTTTTACATCTTATTTACATTGCGGAAATAAAATCTGAGAAAGACTAACGCATCCAATGTTTCCCCAAGTCTAGTTCTCAATTTGTTGCACATATAAGCAGACGCAGAGAAAGAGCGTTCCGCCTCGATGGTAGTCGGAGTTATTGTCAACAAATATTGTATTTATAAATTTGTCCAAATTGTGACCTCGAGTTTTAGGTGCTTTAAAAAGAGGCATTTCTCGCTTGATCAATTTTGAAAAGTCTGTTTCTTTGATACTCTCAGGAGTTAATGTTTTCATACTATTTTTGATTTCCAGCTGAAGCTTATCTTTTAATGTTAAGGGGTTACACCACTCTAGAGCACGAAAGGAAAGGCACATTTTGGGAATTTTTTTGGCTAAGCAAAAGAGGTAATTGAAATTCTGTCAAAAGTAGTTTTTAATATGAATCTTGAAGTACAAAAAACAATCAAGTTGGGTGATTCGAAAACAAAACGGTGGCTCTGCAGCGTTTGCCCGCTGGTGCGTTTTTTTCGCTGCGGTCCACGGCCGGAAACCTAGCCCCCGCAATTTTTGATCTAGAACAAAAAACCAAACATTTTTTGATTCTCTATTACAGTAGCAACAGACGTACCTAGCCGATTTCCGATAAATTGATTTTTCGTAAAATGGCGTCCCTTTGAAGAAAAGTTTGAAATTTGACCCAAAAAATAAATATAAAATTTTTTATAAGTAACAAAATATGCACAATTTAAAAAAAAACCCCTACGTACGTCGCTGGCGGTAACGATTTCGAATGTACTATCAAATTTTTGAATCGATTGGTCTTTACTATGTTCGAGTTATGGTTCCGGCGAGCTAAAAAAAATGGTTTCGAGAAAAACGTGTCTGAAGACTTCGGTGCTGTAAAATCGTATTATATTCTTATATACCGTTAATCGGCAATGCCTGCACCATACAATTGTCCTTCCATGTCGATATCCTTTTCTTGTTTGGCCTTCCTCAAGGCTTTCAAGTCGATTGGAGCCTGTTTAGCTTCTCTACTCAACGATCGCTCCCTTAACTTGATGCGCTCTGCGTCCAATTGCATTCAAAAATCGTAGCTGTTGGGGCCGATCGTCCTTCCCATAGTGTCGATTATATCCAGAATTGATGAAAATCCGTCATTGAACACGGTCGCAGCAGTATTTGTGTCAATATCCAGAATTAATTTTCCCCCAGATATTGATTTTGGAGCCATCGCCCATACGCAAGCGTTGAAAGACTCGTTGTTATTCTGAGTATATTCGCCGATGTAACGAGTGAGCAAATCGGTTTTAGTTTAGTCTTCGTACACAGGTTTAATTGCTTCAAAAACTTCATTGCGCATAGGTGGTTTGTGCCCATAATCACGCAAAGTCTTTGTCGCTCTCGTCTTTTGCCAAGTGCAGCACGAATCTTCTCCAGTTGGGAAGTGATCGTGTTCCGGATTATCGTCTGTAGATAGTTTATGGTACGACGTAGCCCATATCGCATTTTCCATTTTTTCAACCGAGTCGCGATTTCTGCGAATAGCTAATCCGTAATACGCAGATAAATCGTCGATTAGCATGGCTGTCAATTTCCCTTTGCCTCCGAGTCATTTTGTAGCTTTTTTCAAGTTACGGAGGCGGGAGCCCATCCGCCTTTGCACATGATCTATGCATTCTTTTTTCACAACTATAATTTCTTTGTAAAGTTTAGCATTGGTAATACCTTTAAATGTCTTGGAATCGCCGTCACCTATGTAATTTGTATGCTTCAGAGCGCCGAAAAATTTCAACAACTGCATCGATTTCCATTTTCCCAGACGATCCCTTGTGGTTTGATTGACATTCGCTCGCACGATTTTCATTCCATTCCTCATATTCTTCAGTTGCTGCTTTTTTCCTCCAGTGCTCACATGTTGTACAATATTTTGATTTTAACCATGACATCATGTGCCAGCCAATAAGAGAAACAATTCCATATAAAGATGAAAAGTCACGTTTTCGCCAAGATCCGTCGTCTGGTACCGTGGTTCCGTTTTCGTCTCCATTCTCAACAGAAATTGTTTTTTCTTCTTTTGCTGCGTTTGAAATACTAGACTGGGCAACAGCTTCTGTAACAATGTTTTTAACGATCTTACTGCAAAACGATTGAATAATCGGGCAGGGCAGTTCCATGAACGAACAAAATTTTTGTATTCCACGTAATCCGACTCCTAGCAATCGCATGGCAAGCACGATTCTCCGGTTAATAGGTTTTTGAATGCATGGATAACTTGGTATTTCTTATTTTTGCATTTCGGACATGAAACGACTATTTTGAATCCCAGTTCGCGTTTCCCACTTTCAGTGAACTTCACTTCTGAATGACACACTTTACACCCAACAACATTTCGAAACGGCGCCAAAAACTGCTACAAAGTTCAGCATACGATTGCCGAGAGCAGGATCCACTTCAATATCGTAGAAATTACTGTTCGTCAATTTTTTGGCCGATGCGCTGGCATTCAAATTTTCGGAATCTTCAGCTTCATACCGATTCAGTGGTCCCCTGCGTGACGCTTTCGGTTGAATGTACTGTCACTTTTCAATCCGTTTTTGAAATGACCCGGTTCACTGTTACTCATTATGACATTCAACTTTAATTATGGCTTTGTATTTTGTACGTTATTTGAGTATAACGGAAGTTGTACACGAAAGCAAAGCGTGGTGGAAATAGCGTCTTTCCGACGGGTAACCTTCGCTTTACTAACGTTCTGTATATTTTTTTCACATGTGTATGACTAAAACTGGTCTCCACATTCATCCAGGAAAATTCTTTTTATTCAAAAGTATTAAAGAGTCAGCCTTTGTTCCATTGACTGAGGTTGCGCATGCTTCCGTACCCAAAAATAAAACCGCGTGCGTGACATACAAAAGGCACTCGGAGTATACCTCAGAGTCTTTCGGCTGAACTCGAAATTCAGACATTTAGACATTCTTCCCACCTTTCATCCTTTAGTATATTATTTTTAAGACTCTAAATGACCTTTAACGTGGACATTTTTTTTTTGATTTTTTGAAAATTCTAGAGTGGTGTAACCGATTAAAGTCACCGTACTGCAAGATGTCGATTCCATTGGCCTATTAGGATAATTTTCTTCACTACTTACCCAAAAAATGGTATTCAACATTTCAAATAATGAAATCATCTGTTTTTTAATTTGGACTTTGCTTGGGCATGAAAACTAATCTTCTACATCATCACCTAAACAACTACTCTCATTGTAAGGATTTTGTAAATAATTTAACACGCCACTTAATTTATTACGTCGGCGATGTTGTAAGCGCTTTAACAAATGTGATTTCAATCTAGTCGCCATAATTGACTCATTGCCACTCAACTGTTTGAAAAGAAACTTTAAAGTGTTCACAATTTCGTGTCAGAACGATAAAATGCTTCTACGGATAGCTTAACTGGCGCTAAAACATTGATTATTTCATTTACGATATCTAAATCAGATTTATCAAAAATCTCTGGATTATTCAGGTCTATAAGAGCTTTTTGAACACTATTCTTCTTAAGAACAAAGCGTTCAACCATTGTGAAGAGGCTGTTCCGTCTCGTCTTACAGGCAAGCAACAAGGTTAGCTCTTTTCTATGTTCCTGCTGTACGTATTTTTGAAGAATTGTATCATTCTTCATAGGTGATCTTTTGAACAGAACAGCTGGTCGACGAACTTTTTTAACCACGTTTTTAATATTGCGATCTTTTGTCAAATCTTGAAAATGGCTTGATTGAAAAATTAAACCTGATCTAGGATCTTCGTCATCATCATCTGAATCCACGTCCAAAGATTGGCTTATAATTTAATCGTCTATATTTTAGTACAACAAATCGCAAACAGCTTAATGAACCCCATGTGCAAAGCAAACTTGGTGCTCTGCTTTCACAAGCTTTTCCATCTTAAGCATGAGGTTTGCACTATCAATTATTATTGCAACAATATCAGAATCAAGAGAAATGTCTAGCTCAGAAAGGCGCTCCTTTAATATTCGCACAGATGCCTCAGCTGTCAATGATTCATTTATGCGAACCAGTCCTAAATTCCAGGTTGTATTACATGAATGAACGTTTATATTCATGTATTTATTGTTTGAGCTCAAAGTCCATTCGTCAAAGCTTAAACTGAATCTTTCTCGCACAATTTCTTAATGTAAATAATTCAGCTTTTATTTGCGCTTTAACTTTATGGTTATAATTTACCACGCGATTGCGGATTGTTGCGGTACCCTTTTGAAAGAATAAAAGTCCTTACATCATTTGACGTCACAAATGCACTATAAGAAAGCCGTCTAAAGCAGGCAGCCGAGCTAAAACATCGTCGAGAGTATCCGTTTTACAAAAAAAAGTCCACGATCGAATTGATTTTTCGTTTCAAGGGTGGTTCTTCGACGTTATGAGCATTTGATGTAGATGATATTGTCGAGCTTAATGTCAATGAATGTTTCGCTTCGAGATGGGTATGTAATCCTTTGTTAGATCCTCCAAGTTTTTTCAAAACTGCTGGGCAACGCTTACATTGCGCTGTATTTCCCTCTTTGGCAATCAAAAAATGACTCCATATAGAGGAAGCATCGCTATCTTTTTTATATAGACACTTTTAGTGGACATGCTACTCCCTTTATGCTATCTAGAAACAAACAAATGTATCTCATTTGCGATTATAAAACTAAAAATCAATAGCTTTAAAGTAATAAGAAAACAATCAACGTCTGTTTGTTTCACTCTACTATTGAAAGAATTTCCAGCAACAATAATGTTAATGTTTTAAAAAACTTACTTTTTGCAAAGCGTGAATCTGTCCGATTATCACTGCACTCAAAAACTAATCGAACCGACTGGGTTAATAAATGGGAAATGCAAAAGAGCGTATAAAATCGTATTTGAAAAGAATTTCTACCAACAACAATGTTAACGTTTAAAAGAAACTTTCTTTTTGTTACTTTTTCACTTTTCTTTTTAATCCACTTAATTTGCTCGATTGTCAGGCAACACATAAGCTAGTTGAATGTGTTCGGACAGCGTGAACTTGCCTGATCGTCACCGCGCTCGAAAACTAATCGAATTGATTGGGAAAAACTAAACAAGTTAAACAAACAAAAACAAAAGAGTAGACAAATTGTAGGTGAAAGCGAAGTTTTTTCGTAGTACTACAGCCCCTTTCGGGCCTTCGCTTAGAGATAGAGTATCTCATTGTCATGATCGAATGTATCGGCACTCTACAAGGTGATGTGATCATTATCACGCTTTAGCCGTGTGTTCATCCACTCAGCTATGATACGTTCTGATTTTCAACCTGCACGTATCATAACTGAACAGGCTTATAGACCGTCCGAAGAACCACTCGAACTAAATCTCGTTGAAGCCAACGAAACTCGAACCAGAGACCTTCGGCTTACGGGTTTAGTGCTCTAACTACTACACCACGCGAGCTAAATCTCGTGATTAACTAAAGAAAACCCCGAAATTTCTAAGCCTGTAAAATGGTCGGGATCCCGAGATAGAATTCCCTACTTACACCTTAATAAGAAGGTAAAAGGAAACAATAAACGATGTCTTCATTTTTCCGTATCTACACCAGCTCATATTCGACTACCCATTTTTTTGGTTATCCTCTGTATCACCATCGCCTGATAAACCGACTGTTACGGAAAGGAACCAACAGTTGAAGAAAAGCAATCATCTTAAACAAAATAGTCCTTTAGCTGGACTCAAACTGGTGGTCTCCAAGACCTTATCTTGTAAGGTACTTGCTGTGGACATAAAGAAATTCAGTGTCATCTTTGGTAACTTGCATGAAATCGAATAGAACGGTGAGCAGATCATCATTCAGTTTCACGCGGACACACTATCATATAAACAACATAAGAGGTTAAACCAGCCATATACATACTCACAACATACGTGCATTATCCAAAAACTTACAATACTTCAAGATGGAAAACTCTTAAGCACTCCTTTAAAACTTCTTTGTAAAATTTCCCTAGCACATCCAACTCAATTAAAACATTTATTTTCCTATCAATTCAACCTGATGATGACAAATTTTCCATGACGATTTTCCAGTACCAGTAGTGGCTCAACTACTCAACTCAGTGTAAATAAAATTACAACAATTAATCAAAATTAAATAAGTTTTTCAATATTCATCCTTCCATGGTTGTAGCAGTAGCACCAGCAGCAGCATCAATGCAATCTTAAGTCAGTTGTTTCGTCCTTGCACGAAATGAAGAGTTTCTATAAAACTTTTCTGGAGCCTGTGCGACATGCTTGAATGTCTTCCATCTTGAGGAAAAATATCCATAAATGGAATATGCACTCACATAAATATGTAGAGTGGTAAATACAATTAAATCCTTCTGACTGTGTGCCATGAAAACGATATTTTAGTTTTCTTAATTACTTTATTTTGTTTTATGCATGAACTATGGGAAGAAAATGAAAATGAAATTTCCCCATGCTTGCAGAGGAGAATGGCATGTGTGGGAGAAAATTACTTTATAGAACATTGTTTGAATTTTGAGATGATGATGAATAGAAGTACATACTACAATACTTATTGTTTGAATTAAGGTTACACAAGAATATACGAAAGCACTTTTTAAATATTGAAATTTATTAAAAAGATATATAATTGTTATGAAAGTATGTGAATTTTATTTAGGTACTACAATAAATATATGCTTGTAATCACAAAAACCACACCATGTAAAATTATTGAAAAATTATTTGTAAAGCCCGGTCCAGACGCTACGTCTTTCACAACGTTTTGCCTGCGCAAACCAAAACGCTGCAGGCAAAACGTTGCGTGTGGACGGGCAAAATGCAACGTTTTAGAACTACGCATAGAGCTGTGCAGTTGCAGCGATATTTGAGCTGGTAGGGCATAAATATCCGTGAACTGCGCAAAAAAGTTAGTAAGATGTGCACCGTCTGGACGCTCTGTCAATTTTGCTACGTTGTGACTGCGCAGGCAAAACGTAGTGCAAGACGTAGCGTCTTGACCGGGCTTAACTGTAATCGTGCTTTTCAGGATAATTTTACAAAACCCTCCAAAATCGCGTCCTGTCCCCTCGTTCGTCCGTCCGTGTGTCATATCACTTTCTCTCGCAAACGATACAAGCTAGAAACATCAAATTTTGTTTGTAGGTGGGCCCCGATAGCCCTGTCTAGTACATTTCTCGCTTTCAAAGGTAGCAACCGGCCGCTAAATTCCGTAAAAATCAAGATTAAGATTAGGTTTACTATCACCATATAGCTTTAGAGGCCCAACTTTCCCCCAAACCATTTCTGCCGTAAATACTTTACCTTTTACAAAGAAAATTAAAAAATAAGTTCTGTTGCCCCTATGAATTATTGTGTTTTGTTCATATACTAATTTCGAGGTATACTTTGCCTCTTCTTCTCAAGTAGACCATGAAACCCGTACATACATAGAATAAAATAATTCATACAGAAGAGGATGCTTACTCTTTTTATTTTCTTCATAAAATAGCAATTATTACTTTTTAGATCCTAGTTACCTTAAACTGGCCGTTAGTTTTGATATATTTCGGCTATATTTGATAGATCAAACCCTGGGTATCAGCCTTTCTACTTGTAGTAAAAAACTTTTCACTTTTTGTGAGTTAATTTTTCGGCTCCTTGAATTTGTTCATTATTGAGCTCCCCGCTAACATATTAAGGAAGCTCAGAAGGCATATTGATATATTTACTTGGGCCACAACCTCTACTTCAATGACATATTTTTCAAAGAACCATTCAGAGCGAGTTGTGTTTATACAGAAGGTAGGGTATACCTACCTTCTGTATAAACACAACTCACAACTTCCTCCAAATATGTTGTACGATGTTGAACTTCAGGTGGCATAACAGTTTACCTTGAGCGTTGCAACAATTAGACCACCTACTTTTTGTAGTATAGCCGGGATTACCCCATCCGACCCCAAAGACTTATATGGTTAGATGAGACTATAATATCGTAAGTCACTCTTTTCACAGTGTAGAACCACAAAACATTTCTGTTTCACAACTTCCTGTTCTCCGAAAATATTTTTGGATCTGGGAACCAGCAGCCGGAACAATGAGTACCAAACAAAGCTTCAAAAGTTTCCTCGCTGTTTTTTGTCTAAAGTTATCGGCAATCCACGTGGCCGGGATTTTTGGAAATTAACTTCTGAAGCCAGTAGCTACCTGGGGTTTTTCGATTTTGAAGCCCTTCTATCGATATCGCTTTGTGTTTCTTAGCTCTTGTTCGAAACTTCTAATCCACGCAAAGACCATATTTCGATCAATGCATAGAATACATTTTGCGTAACTTATTTTAAACCGACTTCCATAGAAGTGTAGGTTATCAGTTTTATCCGTATAATTTTTCTTATGTATGCCCGGACATAACTTTCGAGTGAAGATGGATAGGCGAGTTCTGTTTTCTTCAATGTATTGGGTTTGCTTTTCATTAGGTCCCATTTGCAGTGAGCAATAATATAGGAAATTTTGTGGTGATACAAAATACTTCCGACTTTTGCGGAGATTCTGCGATATAACTAATCGATGCATAAATTGATTTTCATCATTAATTTAGAAAGAAAACATATGGGAGTGAAATATTTCGGATGCCCGCTCAAGAGCTGGGTCAAGTAGAAGTTAGTCTCATCGTGCGTTCGATTGAGCCACGGAGTCAGATCACGAATGAGGTGCACAGTCCTTCTTCTCTTCGTGCTGTTCACCCAGGAGTGCTGCTAATCATTGAGTGAGCGTTGTCTCTCCTCGTGGGCAACTGTTTCTGCTGTGTCTTCGTTTCAACTCAGATATATAGTACAGCGCTCTCTAGCAAGGAGACGATGGATATCCCGCCTGCGATGATTAGGACCTTTCAATCAGAGACTGTCGGATATAAAAATGCAATTCTCAGTACTCCCCTTCTCTGTACCAGTGTCAATCGTTGCTGAGAGCGTCTCTCCACATTCCTCGCAGAAAAACGATGTTGACGCGGTAAATTCGTACAATTTTAAAGAAAACACACCAACAAAGCAATAATCGAGCGGTGAGGGATATGGAACATTCCTGTGGGCGAAGCTACAAGGAGAGGGTAATACACATCGTTTCGCACGACTAATCTCCTAAACTTCCATCCTACTTTCCGGAGTCCCACTGATGTCTAGGGCTTTTTGGGTGAACTTTAAGTCTCTAACGTAAGTTTTAGGTCAATTGTTTCCGCCTTGGATAGCCTGATAGCATAGGACAGCCTCGCATCAAAAATAGAAAAAAAAATGTTTTGTCCCGTTTAGGGTAGGCCAAAAATTCGTGAGATCTCGGAAAGAACACTCCTTTTCATGATGAATTTCTGAGCCTTGTCAATTGTGCTTACTGCAAACATTTCGGTTACTCGCTGCCACACCAAACCCAATGGCTTGATATGGTGGTCTTTAATTTCTGAAAAATTTAACTGAATCGCCAAATCTTGGGTGGGAATGTTCTCTATTAACTTGGGATGATTAGCACGCCATTACCGTAAAGGCAAACCGGCTTCGTTTAACAAATGTCGTACTTGATTCTGCATTTCAGTAACTGCTGTCAGATCATCGCCGCCAGTTATGATGTCATCAACATAAAAATCTCCCATGACGCTTGATGCTAAAGGATAGCATTCCTAGTTTCTGCAGACATTTGGTGGCTAGATATGTTATGAGGCACACTTTGTGCCATATGTCATGGTACAGAGCTGATAGTACTTTATAGCTTCATCCGGTCGATCATGCCACATGATTAATTGCATGTTGCGATCCACCTCAGCAACTAATATTTGGTGATACATCTTGACTATATCAGCGCCGAGTCCTGAACTGAAGCAATATTGAAAATAAGTCATTCTGAACCTTCGGACCTTCAAAAGCAAATCGTTAAGCGATATGTTGTTCGATGTCTTCGCCGAGGCGTCAAAAACCACCTATAGCTTAGTTGTACTGCTAGAAGGCTTTATTACGTAATGGTGCGAAAGAAAACAATGGGGTGATTTTATTTCCTTAGTGCCAACCTCCTCCGTGTGTCCTAACTCTATGTACTCTTACATAAAAGTGCAATACTGCTCATTAATATGCGGATATTTTTGCAGCTTCTTTTCAGTGTTGATGAAACGATTGTAGGTAATACCCTTTGGCTCTCCAATTAACCGACGATCAGTGAGTATGCGTTAACTGGCAGTAAAATGCCCAGTTGAGTCACAAAACGTCGTGCCTTCAAAAAAATCTTCACACTTTTGGTCAGTGGCCGATAGTGCTATTTTCTTGGGCCACTCTTCAAGCTCCCAAAACTTCTGAAGTTGATTATGCAGATCCAAATTCGTAATCCTGCAAAATGGGGTGTTATCAAGTACGGCTACCTTCCACAACACAATCCATCCAAGCGCTCTGTTTTGCAGCGAGGAAAGGCCGTCGTTCAACTGCATCTGCCCATAACTTAGTCATTTCCCATATTGTTCAGCTCCTAGCAGCATGTCCACCTTTTGAAGTTTGTTTAATTCTGGATCAGTCAATGCCACGTTAGCCGGGATTTCCCAATGCTCAGTCCTTATGAAATATTGTGGTTGATTCGCTGCGATTTCTTTTATTACGTAGATCTCTATATTGGACGTATAATTGTTTCCAACTAGTGAAGCAATTCTCACCTGTACACGATCTGTTACCTTTGAGTGGGCATCCATTATACCCAAAATGATCAAATTGACTTGCGTGTTTGCCAGGCCCAACTTCTTGCACAGGCGTTCAGTCATGAAATTTAGCTGCGAACCCGAATCCAATAATGCTCTACAAGCTGTCGGTTGGCCGTAGTGGTCAAAAACGTGTACCATGGCGGTACTCCAAAACACACACCCACATTGAGCTTCTTTTGTCCGAGCTGCTAGGTTCGTGGCTGTTGAAAGCGTAGGTTTGATTTCATCTTCCTGGACGTTTGTTGATGGGTTTGCGAAGTGCAGCAATGTTTAATGCTTGTTGCGGCATACAGCTCTTTAGCACTGCAAGTTTTATAAAAATGTCCCGTCTTTAACCAATTAATGCAGAATTTCAGCTCGCTGGTTTTCGCACTTCTCTTTACTACTTTAAATGATAAAAAAGCATTACAACAATATATTGCGTGACTACCATTGCACATGCAAATTTAAGTTTAGCATTACTGGTGGTTAATACGGTTGGCTTCCTGGCTCGCTCATCGCTCTTCACTTTACGACTATTATGAGTTTCGAGCGCCTGGAAACGCTTCTTAATAAATACAAGAAAGCTTGCAACGAACTGTAGCTCTCGGGGCGATGTCAACGGCGTTTTGTACAAAGCATGCGTACTTGCGTCAACTTTCTTCAATAATATATTCATAATTATCGGGTCCCAAAGCTCTTGGACTGCTACTCCAAGGTTTTGCAAGCCGTCGATGCATTCTCCCGTGCTATCATGTAACTGCTGTATCCTCTACCATTGGGTGCGCAGTTAACTTGTAAATATGAGTACGTGCGTTCACTAACAGTCTTTTACAATATTGTCAAACCGCCTTTTAAGTGTATCCTACGCCATTGTATAATTACCGTTTGACAACGGCAAATGAATTATTTTCTCTCTCCTCTGCCAAGTGCGCTTTTAAGTACCACATCTTCTTCGAATCAGTAAAATTCAAATCTTTAAACTGTTGTCACTTCAGATAATCACCGTCGAACTTTGTCAGTACCATCTTCGGCAACTTCACAAGCGCCTGGTTCTTCAGAGTATGTACTTCGCTCAATGTTGAGTTTGCGCAAGTATATATTAGTTCATCGCTTTTTTGTCTTATTGCAATCATTACTGTCTGAACCTTTTGTTCAAACTCCAAAACCTTATGCAAATCTCAACCAAAGCATTCAGGATCGTCGACCCCCTCTATAATCTCCGTGGTTGATTGTCGCAAAGCAGCCCAATATTGGTCGATGCATTCAAATTTCAACTCATAATACTGTAGCGGTTCTGCGCTTGTGTCAATACTATTAATTATGTTATCCAAGGCCACTAGTTTTGTTCTTTGCCTCCTTGTGGATCGCTTCAATCGCTCGTCATCCCCAACCGTGTCATGCTTTTCCGCTGGGCTTTCCATAGTGGATGGTCCCTCACCACCATCGACCGTAGACGTATTTCTAGGGTTTGACTCCTTGTTTAGGTACGCTATAAGCTCCATGATTTCCTTTCGCAATTGGAATCAAAGACCTAATTCTTCCGTCAGTATTCTCAAAATTTCTCCACAACTCATTCAGACTCTCGAGCCTGGCCTTTAAATTTAGGACAGTGCGTTTCTCTGGTCTCTCTTCTTTATATTGGCCTATCAACTTTTCTATGCCCTTTCCAACAGCACTTTGCGAGGCAATCAGCTTTTCAGCTTATTTAGCCATATCGCATTAAAAAACACTTTCACTGAATAATTTTGAACGAGTACCAACGCTCTATCAACAAGTCTGCACTCACTTAAAATTTCCTGGACGGCTCTGTGAATCTTCTTTCGAACAAATTATCCTCGGGGTGTTTCTCCGCAACCAAACCAAAATGTTCTCCTACGTTCGGGGTCACCAAAATGTTGTGTTTAACGTGGATGGACCACTACAATGAAAGTAAAAAAAACTGAGATGGAAATATCCCTGGACGTATATCTATCCTAAATCGCTCTGATATCAGGTTTCTCTGATAGCAGATAATTTTCCTGTAAAATTAGAACGCAGGACTAGAACTATAGCTAGGTACCTCTAGACATAGCTCTTTTCCTTATATTACCGATATTAGGAATCTCTGATAATATATAATGCCCTCCCCTAGATGTCCCACTCTCATTTATGGGCCGTGATCGTCCTCCGCAAGGGCGAAATCGTCTCGAGTATCGCACGCGGTTAATTGGTTATTCGGCATTGCGTTTTCTTTTTTGTGTGGCTATTGGCAACTTTATCACGAGTCAATCGGTTTTGCTTTTGACTCCGGTTACCAAACAAATCGTAAATGCGAAAATATTTTGTAGTGGGCCGTTTTGCTGTGGCAAAAGACCCCGCCCCACGAGACCGCAAAGCTAGCTTTCCAGCGCACCCCAGACAAGGCCATTTCCAGCGTAGCACTGATTCCGCTGGCTGAGGCAGCAGAACACCGCTGGAGTCCTAAACGGACATAGATAACATTCTTAAATCATTGCCTCACACTAAGTTTTTTCTTTACGTATCTAATGTTTTGGGCGATAAACGGATTGCACCTAAGAAAAATTACATTAAATATGCAGAAATTTACTTCTTACATAAAGACCCTTCTCTTGCTGTTTTAATTTTTTCTAATTAAAAAACTTCCTCTCTGTAATCAGTTGTTTTTTTTCGGAAACTGGCATGTATATTTTTTTTGACAAAAATTGCTGCGATTATAAAAATTTAGAATGACAATTTCTTTTCTTTTAACAAAAAGAATGATTACAAACATTATGCGTAGGATCATTCACCTGTTCCTTTAATTGTTCTCGATCGGTAGGCCTTATAAGGGAGTTCCCTTGAATTGAGGGCCGTCTGAAATCAAGTAAATAAAGTAACGATTCATTTCTTTGGGAACCTTATCCACCCAATACGGTTGACTGTCGAAACCAGTTTTTCCGTGGTTATTTCTTTGAATCATGGATAGGTTCATCCTAACGCATTCATGTAAGTACAATGCTCTCCTTACTTATCCTGACAGACTGAATTTCCTAATATTCCGTTGCATTCCACGTTTCCTAAATACGAGTATAGGTGAAATTGCTTCGTAATAAGATCTCCCATGTCACTTTACTATCACCCATTTTCTCTCTACGTCAAACTTCAAACAAACAAAAACATGATGCAAAGAAAGTCAAAGGCGAAGTCAGTCGAAGTTGTACTATCCATGAATTTAAATTGTGTATGCAACTTACGAGACTCCAACATCGAACGACCTTATAGCGAGTGACAATCAAAGAAGGAGCTAAATCGAATATCAAGTTCATGTTGAAGGATAAAATTGTACTCGAAGTGAAAGTTCACTAGAAAATCTGATGGTATTCGGAGTTCTGTTGCAAACAATACTGAATAAGTTTGTTGATTTCTGGTGGTCATTATGCCACGAAAGAAGTTTCACTTTAATGTCGATGTGCATACAGGTATATTGACTTTAAAATAGAGGAAGTTGAAATCGAGTTGGTATTAGTTTATCTTTGAGGTGAATGTTGATGGCATCGGTTGACTTTGCAGATCGTACGAGCGTTGTGGTGGAGATGGAATGCAGGTACTGAAAAAAAGTATTCATCTTAGGAATAAATATGTAGTACCCGCCTTATACTACTTTCAACTCACTCTTATAGACTTAACTTCCATATTCAAACTGTTGACATGCCATCATTTTGAAAATGACGTACCAAATAATTCAAAAAGTATTTAAATCCTGAGAGAATTAAGTTAAATTTGTTCAAGAAAATCCTTGAGCAGTACGCATTTGAAAGTCAAATAAAACTCTAGATCTGGGCTGGGTATCCTAAATTCAAATAAAACCAGCATATATCCGAAAACTATGAACAAAACAAGCTTCAACATTTCATCCATACTATAATGCAACCTTTCGTTATCTCTCCCGCATGCAACCAGGATCGACATTGATGACATCGAAGTACCAAACTTGACAAACGTACAAACATAAGTTGGACAACAATGCAAAGGATATGTCGTCAACTATATGTAAGACAAATGACATGACTTTTGTACACTGTTTGCTATTTCGGGCCGAAACAAAATTCTACGAAGAGCAGCAGCATCACAGAGACTTTATCTCTGATTTTCTCATGTATTTCGAATCGATTCCATAAGTCGGCACATCTATCTTTTGCCAAGCATTGCTGATCCTTCGCAAAAAATAAAGCCGACATATCTATAGTTGACTTTCAATCCACGTGTGTCGAATACGGTAATGTCAGTGTTGATCGAAAGCAAACTAGGACATCAGAACAAACAGTTTTTCTCTCGCTTTCTTCGTCGTTATCTATTTGATAATCTAGAAAGTTTTCTGTGTGAGTGTATGTGTGTGTAAGAATGTTTTAGTGTTTTTGCTTCTTATTTTGTTGGATAGTGTCCTTGTGAGGAAAAAGTTTTTTTTTCGCAAAGGGAGTAAAAGAGAGATGAGATAAATCGTTTGATAGATTTTTTCGTTCTATTTGTAGTCATCATCATTCTTGTTTGATATTCCCTCGTTTTGGTCGTTGTAGCTTTCACCATGCTAAACTTGGGGCAGCTTTCTTTTGGCTCGTATTTCTATCCTCGATGGCTTAGTTGCATTTTAAAGATAGGTCAAATGTTAGGACTATGATAAAATTCTCAATGTAAGGTTCAAAGGGGAATTGCAGGCAGGGATTCATACAAAGTTTGGAAATAAGGATAAAGAAGAAATACGAGTAAAAGTAAATGCCATGACTGCTTTTATAATTGAAATGCTATTTTGAAGAAGTAGAAGTAAACGACAAAAAATGGTGGAAGCAAAGTTATTGTCTATTTTTCTCTTCTTCCTTGAAAAATTTCAAAAAATAGTAAGTAGTCTAGCCTTTTCGTTTAAATAGTCCAAGATACAATCAGTTTCCCCTATCTAGGAAAAGGAAGATCGTCTTTTCGTTGCTTGATGAGTGTCTAGCATTTAGTTAAGAAAAAATAAGAAAATCAGCATATGATCATCCTAAGGTTTCTTGGAAAAAATTTAAACTTATATTTATTGTTAAAACTTAAATATTATAGTTTTTTTTTCAGATTTAATTGGAGCAAATTCTTTTACAAATAACCAGCAATTTATTTTAAATAACAACTTTAAAAGTAAATTAGACTTTAATGATTTTTTTCTTCCCTTTTCAGGTAACCGTTTAAATGCAATCAGTAATTCCGTAAGTAGATGCTTAAACTAGATCAGTAGAGCGTTGTTTTGTGTACTTTAAATGCCGAACTCCGATTTTGACAGTAGCCAAACCTCAATATTAGCAAAATTCTCAACGTTAGAGTGGTATAACTATCGCTGGTACTACAGTCGCTATATTTCACATTTATTTCACTGCTTATAAGAGTGTCAACGCATTTGATGTTCAGTTTTGTGAGGAAAAAATATTCTTAGTGGAACGCAAATGCAACCATTTTACAGTGTTTCGGTTTAGAGGAAAAACACTAAATGGCAAGTGTTGGAGCCCTCAAATATATCAATATCAATAAATATCTGGTGTCTCAAATCGCAACACTTTATAACAATACAGACGGTATTAAAAAACGCTATCGGGAAGATCATTCATCTCTGGAGATGAACTGAAGAAAAATCCTTGGCGCTATGAAAGATAAAAATTTCTTTAACACAATATATCAAAAAAGAGTATGTGCCGAATGTTTCAAAACGAGCTTAAAGTCAAGCCGTAAAAACGGGTGAAAGCCGATAACCTCACCGATGCAGAAAAAACATTCCAGGGCGGTCCCAAAAGTACCCAACCCGACAAAGAAAGAACACAGTAAAATAATTGCGAAAAAGTTGTTTATCTTTCACGATCTCAGCTGGATACACTTTTCCCAACGATGTTCAATAGCTTCGATACCGGCTTTATAGTAGGAACCGTCAAGCTCCTCAAAATAGCTATTAACCGCAGACTCTACCTCTTCATTGTTGGCAAATCTTTTGCCGCCGAGCCATTTTTTTGAATTCGGAAAAAGAAAATAATCCGAGGGAACCAGATCTGGCGAATAGGGTGCGTGAGGAAGCAATACAAACGTCAAATCATTGAATTTAACCATAGCAATGACGCACGTGTGGACTGGTGCGTTGTCGTGATGAAACAACACTTTCTTTTTCGTCAGATGGGGCCGTTTTTTCTTGATTTCATTACTCAAACGCTACAATAAGGCTGCATAATATGCGCCGTTGATTGTTCTTCCTTTTTCTGCTCCTTAGTCTCAGGTGTAAGTGGATGTACCCATGATTCGTCCATGGTTATTAATCGATGCAAAAACTCTGCTTTATTGCTGCGAAATTCGATAGAAACATCCTCACGTTGCTGTTTGTGCTCCATTGTGAGCAAATGCGGCACCCATCTTGCGCACAGCTTTCTCATGTCCAAATTTTCGGTCAAAATGCGATGCACAGCACTTTTTGAAATGTCTGCCATGTCTGCTACTCGCTTTAGTCGACGGTCATCCAAATCCATTTTGTGGATTTTCTTATAATAACATGTTCTGACGCAGTGGTCTCACTTGGTCGACTACTGCGGTGTTCATCTTGGCAGCTCGTACGACCTCGCTATGAACGTACGACCTCGCTTAAACTCAGCTACCCAATATTTGACCGTTGTAAACGAAGGAGAAAACTTCGCCAGAGTAGAATCCAACTCGGCTTTGATATCTTTGGACTTAGACCTTTCAAATGAAAGTATTGTATCACATAACGATGCCCGATTTTTTCCATATTTAAAATTCACTGAGAGCGTTCACTTTGGATGTCTGTAAAAAAATAATAATAAACGTACCGTTATGAATTTTTCACATTAAGTTTTTGAAAGGTGGTATTGTCAATCGCAGTAATTGTTTTTTTAAAACTACCTGTATTCATAAGTCAGGTCGGGTGCTTTTGGGACTACCCTCGTAGGCTTTATGGACCAAACAAGCTCTGGCATTTAGACATAGGTAATCAACTGCAGAATATTGTCTTCTGCAATGATAAAAATGTCGCGACCGAGCCATTCAAGCTCAAAGTGATCGTGTCTATGTACATAACGAAATTTCGACATTAAAACTGCCTCCAAAGCCATAGAAATACCAGGCCGCGGTGACTGCCGATTGTATTTCTAGACCATCCAGTCAACTTCAATGCAAACCTGTACCGTGAAACAGTTTTGGAAAATGCTTTGAAGCCGTAAGCAACTGAACATTTGTATCATAGACCGTGACTTACATTACTGAAAAAGTAATTATCGCGACAAGAAGACCGGTCTGATCTTAAAAGAATCAGAAGTTTATTTTAGTAAATTTTGGTTTCCGTTTAAATTCACCTTATGAAATTGGTTTTTCAGAGGCAGGGGCATCAGGACTACAAAATTTTAGCAGTGATCGTGATAGTGACAATTTATTGTTTCCGCTAAATAGAAAGAAAACCCCAAATTTTGTAATCGATGATAGTGATAGCGATGTAGATCTTGATGAATACAGAAATTTGTATATTGATGATCCTTACGTTGAAATTTTCGATGATACCGAAAGTGAACATTGCGAAGAAAGTGAAAGGGATATTGAAGAGGATATTGAGAATTGGACTATTGTCGGTGAATTTCATGAAATTCCGTTTGTGAGCACTCCAGCTTTACAAGAGTCCAATGGAGGACAACAAATAAGTATGGCGAAATAGTTCTAGGAAGGAAATCGAAGGAACTTACTATTGTGGAATTTAAGGTGTTTTTGAGCTTGTTATTACAACAGGCACCAGAAGCTGCCCGAGAATTGATAACTATTGGATTAAAAGCAAGCACTTTGGATTCGAGTGCTTTTCGGGGCATATGAGTGGAGAAAGATTCCAGAATATATTAAGATCGCTTCATTTTTCATCAGATACTGAAAATGATTATCGCCTTAAAAAAATAATTCCTGTTATCAACTATTTTAATGATAAAATGAAAGAAGTCTATTACCCGCATAAAGAATTGTCATTGGATGAATCCTTAGGTCCTTGCAGCGGATGATTGGTTTTCAAGCAGTATATTGCAGGAGAAAAGCACAAGGACGGTGTAAAGTTATACATATTACGTAAAAGTTCGGGAACAGTGCTACGAATGAAAGTTTACACCGGGAGTGGTGATGAAATTAGTGGAAAAGGACATGTGGATAAGGTTGTTTTTCATTTAATGAAAGATTTTTTGCATCAACGACATTCAGTGTTCATGGACAATTTTTTACAATCTTTGAATTAGTGCGGAAATTATGTGAGTGTAGAACTTATTGTACTGCGACTCTGAGAAGAACTAGAAAAGGAAACAATTTTGAGCTGGTCAATGCAAAACTTTCAAAAAACGTTTTAATATCACGATTTAAATACAATATTCGTATCGGCAAGTTTAGGGACAAATGAAACATTTTATTTATTTCAAGTGAATATCACGCGACTTTAACAGAATACGAAAATAAAAGAAAGTTTAAAGTTCTTAAGCCTGCTGCCCTTCATCACTACAATGAGCACATGAACGGAATCGATCGTAAAAATCAAATGCTATCATAGTATTCTTGTACAAGGAGAACCTTAAAATGGCACGTTAAACTATGGATTAATTTAGTAGAAACTTTGCTTTTGAATTCGTTCAACAGTATCGCCTGGAGATATTGGAAAAACTCGTTAAAAATCTTCAAGATCAGCAACTTATGACACCAGTATCATTGGATAATCTACCTGAAGCCCTGCCGAGATATAAGAGTAGAAAAATGAAACGAAAGTTTTATCGCATGTGTTCTCAAGCAGGTAAATATCGAATATGCCGTAAGTCTGCCAAGTGGTCTGCACCAGTTAAGCAATTATCGACATAAAAGTCTTCTTTCAACACCTTTGATGCGTTAAGGCAGCTCATGTGTTCATCTTCTGCTAACCTGTAAAGGGTTTAAATGGCCAAGTATGGCGCACTTGTCGTTCCATCAGTATTTGTTGTTACTCGATACATTTGAATGAGTTGTTGAAACGCCATAAAAACGGAGACAAATTGATCAGATTCATCTAGCCAAATCTGCCGGTACATCTCAATGTCAGATGTTATACCATATCGGTGTTCTCTCCATCTTATTAGTATGTAGAAGATGGTTTCTTGGATTGTAAGACTGGTAAGTAGCAAGTCATTCAAAGATCGGCCGAAATGACTCTTTTGCGACGCATTAGACACAACTCTTAATTTCGTTGCGGTACTGCTCTCTTTGAGTACGGCATGATGAGCCAAATAATAGGTGGATCTTTTATGAAGACAATCTATATGCACTAGCTTCATGTGTCCGAGTTTGAAATGTTCTCTAATAAATTTGGTGTATTCGTCATATAGGTTTGGGTTTTGTTTGAACCGTTGCTGTAATTGACGGAATCAAATAAATGCTACTCTCTGTTTATCGCTCATATGTCTCTTTGGGTTCACGTCAGCCTTAAATGGTAATCGTACCGAACAAGAACCATTCGAAAATTGATGAGCATCAGTGTTCTTCCGCTTGTTTTTCTTCATGTGTAAGAGACCGGGACAGTAGAGCTTCCTTCTTCTTCGTAGCCCTACAGCCCCTCTCGGGCCTTCGCTTCCTGCAAATAGCGTCTCCAACTGTCTCGGTCCATTGACCGCGTCCTCCAATTTCGAAATCCGAGCAGCGATGAACTGTCTTCGTCGACTGAATCAGACTAGCGTTTCCTCGGCTTTTCCACTGGTCTACAACCTTCAGTTCTCCCAACGAATACCTTTTTGGGTATCCGTTGTTCGTCCATACGATTCATATGACCAGCCCATTGCAGCTTCCGCAGTCTTACAATCGTTGAGACCTCCGGTTCGTCAAAAATTTCATACAGCTCATGGTTGTATCGATCTTCGGTGTGATATTTTGTGTATTTGAGGTATTTTTCCTGGGCTGCGTCATAAGCTTTGTTTCATTTTTATTGATTTGTAGCCCTACTAGTTTTGCTTTGCTGTCGAGTTTCAGGGGTGCTTTTTTACAGTAGATAATGAACGTGGCAAAATGTTGATGTCGTCCGCATAGGCTACTACTTGGCTCGACTTGTATAGTAATGTACCTTGCGTATCGACATGTAGCTTCCTTATGACGTACGCCAGAGCCAAATTGAATAGCAATGGGGCCAGCCCATCTCCTTGTTTTAGTCCGATATTTGTGTCAAAGGCATCGGTGAGTTGGGTATTGATGCGGACTTGGGACGCCGTCGACGTGTCATTTTGGTAAGACGGACTAATTTGGCTGGGATGCCAAAGCAAAACATTATTTGGTACTGTACGTTACGATCATTCAAAGATTGGCCGATCAATACTGTCGGGTGTTTGCTTGAAGTCGACGAAAATTTTGTGTACGTATAAGTTGAGCTCCCAATATCTACTCTCAACGATGTCTGGCGCTTTATTATTCTTTTGGGCTTTGATAATGGAACAAACTTCATCCAGAGTTGGTGGGGCCAATGGAATCTCTCCGCAGACATCGATAGGCTCGGATGTTCTGGAGCTGCGCGGAGGATTAAGGAGGTTCTTGAAATATGATGCACATCTTTCCTTAATCCTGGTTTCATCAGAGATGATATTGCCGCTGTCAACACGACCGAGCGCGGTCTTGACCTGATAACCACGTTTCACGCTTTTCACTAGTTTGTTGCTCGCTAAACTTACATCTCTACTTCTCAATTGGTCGCATTGTATTTTCTTTTCTAAATTCTAATAAGCTTATTCGCTACTCTTCTGAGATTTTCATAGTGTTCTCTCTTCGTCCTTGTTTTCCTACCTACGTATTCTTTGTACGCCTGATTGTTTTTAACTAACGAAATCTGGCACTCATCATCGAACCAATCATTTCTTTTGCGCTGGGCTTGATGTCTGATTGTGTGTTCTACCATTATTTTAATAGCCTCTTTCATTCCCATCCAGAGCTCGTTGCTCGTCTTTATCGATGCGTCTGACAAGATGGGAGCCAGCTGGTTGTCGAGGGTCGCCGTTATATATTTTGCCACAGACGCCGTTTGGAGCCTTTCGATGTCAAATTTTCGAAGTGGGCTGGTCTTCGCCGAATATGCCTTCGACATACGGCATGTCTAGGTTAATTGGATCAAGTAGTTATCTGAGTACATACTGAGGAGCCAATTGTAACTCAGATACAATTGGCTCCTCGGTATGTACGGACGTCAAGTATCCTCGGGGCCCAACCTTGTTGGATCAGAACATGATCGACCTGATTGTGTGGGTTGCCATCCGGCGATACCCAGGTAATTTTATGAATGCGTGGATGTGGGAAGCAAGTCGATCGTATGACTAAATTTCTGCTACATGCAAAGTCAATCAGGCCCTGGCCGTTGTCATTTGTTTCATCGTGCAGGCTATGTCCGTCAGTCGTTCCCCGATGAGATAGTTCCTTGCCTACCTTAGCGTTGTCGTTTGTAGGCAACGAATCGATCAGTCTTGCCAGGTAATAGTAGAACGTTTCCTTCGTTTCTTCGTCCTTTCCTTCGGTCGTGGCGTGGGCATTTATCAGCCAGATTTTGAAGAATTTCGCTTTTATACGGATCGCACATAACCATTCATTGACTGCCTTAAAATCAATGACATGCGATTTGAACTCCCTATCCGCAATGAAGGCCACTCCGAATTTTTGTTTTCCACTAGGCTTTCCACTTTTGAATATTGTGTGCGATCTCATGTCTTGATTGTTGTTTCAGGCCCAATTCGTTTCCTGGACTGCCAGTATTTTAAACAATATTGACTGAATTGTGGTAAACGTTCTTAAAGCGCCAGGGTAATTGAGTGGTCTGACATTCCAGGATCGTTTGCGAGGTCATTGCCGTGAGTCCAATCCATTCCGGGGCCCATCTGCAGGTTTCGCAACAGTTTAAGGTTTTCCGGGGACGGAGAGTTAGACCGTCGCCCAACCTCCATTCCGGCGGCATGGTTATTTCGTCGATTCCGTTATCAGGTGCGGAAGGTTCGCCTTCACCCTCTTACGTCCTCACTAAGGAGGTGTAAGTAGGATTTTTGTAGCAGAGCTGTAGATGTATTTACAGTTAGTAGCATTTCTCGGCATTTTATGTAAGATTATTGGGGTACCAGTTACCCCAATGTGCACCGCGAGAGCATTTGCTACCATTAAATGGGGGGGTTTGGGATGAAAAATAATGGAAGCTATGGGTTGGGGAAACAAGGCCTTCCCTCCTCCTTTCTCAAACGGGCTTGAGACCGTCTACGGCGGAGATGTCTTATAATTTTACTTAGGCAATTAATTTGTAAACGAGGAAGAATATACTGTGGATTTACTCTATTATAATTTTGGTGAAATATTTTTTTTTATTTTCTGCTGCCATTTACTTCTAGTATTAACTAAATGGAGTGTTAATGGGAAAAGATTGTCATATTTTGAGATATTGAATTTTCTGGCTGGTCCATGCATAAAGAAATCATAGAAGAGAGAACACGGATTGACTCATCGATTCGTTGGTTGTTAGTTACACGCTCATCCGGGAATTAGTCTGCCAGATAACTGTTCGACAAAACAAGGCCAATCAACATTCTTAAACGAACGAAATAAGGAAGGATGAGAAATAATTAGATGTAAGTTAGCAAGAGGAAGCGTAAGAAAAAGGGCGTGATGATTAGAAGGAGCTGCAATTGGGAAACAGTGATGTGTTACACAATGAACATTGAGAAATGGAGGCGAAATGAGGAAATTATCCAAGAAAGAAGACCCTCTGGGAAAAGTAGGAATGCATGCATTAATAACGGATATTAAAGTGCTGTTGTCTGACATTAACCAATTGTTAATAGTTCAACGGTTAATGTTAAAAGTACTATCACCCCAACTAGGATGTCTAGCATTAATGTCTCCTCCCCAAATGAAATCATCAAACTCGTTTGAGAAATTTAATATTTGATCAAAATCAGAGAAAAGTGATTGACTGAGATCACAGGGAATATACAAAGAATTTAAAAATAATTTTCGAATATGACCACCAGCGCCACGCATATTTAAATAAGCGAAACTACAAGGAAAAGATGAGAATTCACATCGAATTTGGAAAATGATATGTTTTGAATGAGCAAGGATGGCTGTACCTGTACCAATATCATTGCGAAACATTGTGGAATTTGGAAATTGTGGTCTGTGGCTTACACTTAACCGAGTTTCGTTTAAAAAAACAATGTCAGGCACAAACTCATCAAGAATATTTTGAAGATCGATCCGCTTATCATGAGTTTGCATGGAATTAATGGTCAATGCAATAATTTGTAAGTTATTTATTACTCGCAATGCTAATAAAAAAGTTGGGTAAGGCTTCAAGTTGTCTTCCGTAGACAAAAGAGAGTATGAAACAAGAACTTCTTTAGAGATACGCCAAAGTGGAGAAGAGATTCATTATTTAATATAGAAAGGCAGCTTTTGGATTCATTATTTGATTTCAAAACATTCGAATAAAGCAAATTGTTATTTGCTGGAGTGAAAGAAGTACTTGAAATGTTATTATGTGAAATAATATATGGCATTGTATTTGGTTTTGCAGCACGTTTTTCTGCCAAACTTAATCTTAATTTTACTCATTCTGGACAGCCAGAAAAGTTAGCTGGATGACCAGTTGAGGAGCATAACACGCAATACACAGGAGGAATATCACGGTTATTCAATGTCTCATCAATGATACCCTTACCCGGTCACTCATCATCTATATGTTCCTTCCCGCAAGCAACACTTTTTTTTCATATCCACAATTTGAGGATTCATACCCAAAACGTTGACATATGTAGCATTGTGTCAAATCACCCCTCTTCGGTTTTTCCCAAGTTATTCTATGATGCAATAAAAAACGGATTTTAGAATCTTCTTCAAATCATCGCCGTTACTTAACTTGAATTTAAATATATTTAACTTCACATCATTACGGGGAGACCAAGCCATTGATAAATTTGTTATCTCAAAATTTCTTAGTTCTGGAATTTGTGACAAGATATCATTTTTTATTTTGTTAATAGGGAACAAAGCACTCAACCCCTTGAGAATTACTATAGGGTTACGGGTAAATTTACTTTGATCGAACTTATCGTTATTTAATGGTTTAAAAGCTAATTTACCCGTTGCTTTTTTGAATGTTTTAATGTCCTGTTCTATCGCTCTTGCTAAGTCTTGCTTTGAAGAACTTGCCATTTCCGACATGATGACCTCATTCAGCGAATCAATAGGTATACAATAATCTGCCGCTGATATTGTAACTAAGTTCTTAACTGTTGTTATTTCTTAAAGTTCTGTCTCGGTGAATTTCTTAAAGCATCTATTTGTGAGAATCTTGCATTCTCGGGTCTTGGATTTGCTGATTCCAGCTTGTGCCGGAATTTTGACAGATTCCAAGTTTATCGCAATGTTCTCGAATTCCTATTTGAAAATGTTTGGCCCGTGGATATTTTCTTCACACAATAAAAACGAAATCGTTGTCCTCAGTCGCAAAGAACAAATTCCTAGCCATGCAATATTTGCACAAATTTCCCCCTTCGTCAAATCGGGAAGTACTAGATTTCCTACTTTCCAATTCTCTAATCAAATATTAGATAGACAGATTAATTACATTTGACACAATCAAGACACATCTATTCGTAGTGCAGCATTTTTTATTTTCAATATTCCAAAACTGGCCTACCCTTTTGAAATGTATTTTCTAGCGTAATGCATTTATCAAGTTGCTCAACGTTCTTTAGTAGATATAACACAAAAAAATGGTGAGCCAATGTTTCGCCAAAGAAATTGCCAAATTAAGAATTAATAAATATCTCCCTGAAATCTTACATTTCTAGTTCAAATCCTGACGATCTTGCTGTGAAAACAAAGAAGAAATAACTGAGAGAATCTTATCAAGTTTCAATATTTTTCCGGTTACTTGTTTCCCAACAACAACTGTGTTCTTTATAAGGAGCCAATTCATGTGAAATTTCACACAATTATTTTTTATTTGCAAACATTTGTACCAAGTTTGGGTAAATCAACTGGCACCACGGCCTTTTTTTCCCCGTACTTTATCTAAAGCCATCGTAAAGAAAACATTCAATTATTTTGAGTGTATTATTGTAATTGTACAAACAAATGCAATCAAGTGTGAACAAAATGACAATCATCCATCAATCAATGTATCCTATTTTCCCTTTTCCATTTATCGGTTTTTCCCCTCGGAGATAGAAATATCGTACAAAGTACGGTATTTTCGCATTCAATCACTTTCTATTCGTTACCAAAAAAGTCTGTCATGTTGTTTATCGTCCTTTGTTGTATGTACCAATAAAAGTTAAGCATCCAAAGCTCACAATTTCTTTCATTGAATTCAAAGTATGAAATCCTCTCAGCAACATATGAAAAACAGCACTAACCATATTTATGAGTTTTCACAAAACTATCCCCTAACTACCTAAACTTCCCCAACTCAAAATATAATTCTATAATAACTCCCAAAACATTCCAATGACATCAAAATATTGACAAACTTTCTAACTATTGTTGATTTAAAGAAGTCACTTGGGGCAAATTGTTGAAAGCAAACACAACGTGCCATCAAAGTTAAAAACACACTTCTCAGTTCAAGGTACATATCCGCCGACATATCGTCTTTTTGTTTACTTTTCCGGTGCGAGATGTTATCATCCCTCACATACGGGTAAAGTCAGCCGTAGCAGATAAAAATAAACAAAAAAGAAAGGAAAGAAAAAAAAAAAACGAACGAAAACTCAACACCGAACAAGGTGAAATAAAGTTCACTTCCCTTCGATTCACTCTGAAATCAACACTTTTTTCTCTCACATTCCTTTCTACATTGACTTGACTCTCTATTTCTCGACGTTTTCACTTGTCTGTGCATTCCTTTGTACCCTTTCTATTTGAACTACCCTAACATTCCTCTTTTGAATTCGCCGCGAATAAGATTCTACTGTGAGAAGAAATTCAACTTGACTGACTTATTTCCACCTTAATACCGGCTTGCGCTGAACGGAATGAAGCGAATTCAACCATGTGGCTTCACAGAGCAAGCAAAAACACTACCCTCCTTCTAGAGCGCATGGCTGGACAATTCGGAGCTTTTGACGAAATCAATCGTCGTTTCGTTGTGTTTTACTCGGAGACTGCTTAAAACCTAGAGGGAATAAGCTTTGGCGGGTGGGTGGTATTCTCTCTCGGGAAATTTAGTTTTCTCTCATGCAAGTTGTTTGGGCATTCCATTGTAAAGTCAACATTTTAAGCGCTGGAATTCGATGAACATAGTTGGATCATTTGTTATTCAGTAAGTTGTGGGAAGTTGAAAGTTCAGATTTGGAGAAGTATTTTAGATAGAAGTCACTCTTGTACGGAGTAAAGAGAGAACACAAGAGAGTTTTCAATTGAGTAAGGACATACAGACCAGTTGATGGTAGCGCAATTGTTCTCGATTCTCTCACGACTAGCCGGCATTCATACATATGTCCTCATCCTTTTTCAATCGAATGTTTTTCGTCAACTTTTGTTGAACATCCGAACAGAATTTCGTCGTAACGGTATTCCGTCAGTTTAAACCAGGCTGTTGAGCCGCGTGTTGCAGTCTCGCGATTTGGATTATACATTCGTACATACATTTATCTGAATATACTTCGCTGTTTCGTACCGTTTCTCGAATAAAAAAAATTAAGAATAAATTGAATACAGAGTGATAATTGTGAATTGTTGACGAATTAACTTGGAAGGATCAAATTTAATTGAATTTTGTCCTTTAATTTTCCAAAAGAGTATTGTATTCAATTCAAGCTCTGGTTGAGTGCGGTTGAGTTTGAGATTTTCGTTATCTACATAATCTTCCCTCTAATTTTCAACCCGAAACTTGGATGTCGCGTTTAAACCTTTTTAGAGATATATAGCTCTGGCTTATTAAATTTTATCTTAATTGCGTATCGAATTGTCAGAACGTTGACGCGATGTTCAGGCTATAAAACAGATGAAGATTTTTAAATAAAATAACATGAGTGTCCAGTTTATAAATAATAATATCAAATAAGTGCAATAAATAAATCCGAATATTGTGAATATGAAGTATTTTTATCTTTTAAATAATAATTACAAATAATAACCAAATAAATAAAATATGTTGGTTGATTCAGTGGGGGACCAAGTGTATAATTCATATAAGCTGTATGTGAAAATTGTTAATGTCACTTAGTATTATGTTAATTTGTGCATGTATTTTATGGTCCATAGAGTCCATTCAACATCCTCGTCGAGAGTTTGTATCTTCCGGTTTGGTCTTCGTTGCGAAATTACCAACTATTGCAGTTGATGGTTGCTTCGGCAGTGGATGAAGTGTTGTTTTTAGTTGAAGTCATTGCTTTCATTGTTATAATTTATTGCCTAGTTTGAAATGGTCCTGGTTACAACGCTTTTCAGTTATTTCCACTTTCCTAATAAATTATGCCATGATGATGTGTTACTGACAATGATGAAAGTTCTGCTCGAGTTTTTTTTAAGGAAGCATTTTGCTGAGCTTCATCTAAGAATTTAGCTATCATTTCCCTCGTATCATTGGATCTGGTGGTTTAAATTTTGTAGCTTTGGTTTCTGTTAGCAGACCAAGGATTGTCATCAAATGGTCGGTCTTTTAATTTGGTTTAATTTTGATCAAATGTGCGACCGTCCGTGGTTGGAGCAGCAACTGAGAAGCAGAACAGAGCCCTTAGTGACACCACTACGGATGTGTGTAATGGATTGCGGCTGAAAGATAAATGTAAGTAAAAGTATCTATGTTAAGATCAAGTAAACTCAATGAGTGTATATTCCGTGATTCAGAACTATTAGGCAGCTATTGATAAAGCTGATTATATAACAGGTCTAATTGATTTTAGGATCATAAGCCAGTGGGGTCGACTAGTCTTGACTCTATAATTATTACATGATATGACAAAGCCTACTACACACTCTGTTTGTTTAGTAACGCTATGACACTTCGAAAATTAACTAAATACCCCACTTAGATGTAACTGCCTTACAAATAATAATGTAAACGCAATCAATTGTTTTTCAATCATTATAGTTTTCTTCAAGCTCATATTCAGTTTTAAGTAACCTTGCCTTTAGAGCTTATTATCGAACTTTCTAGCAATCCCTATTTACCGGTGAATCTTTGCATCAACTGTGGCCTAAAAATGACATATCATAAGCAGGCTCAATTTTCTATGTATCATGTGAAATATGGTATGACCTGATTTAGGCTGAAAGTTACCTGGGCCCATGCAGCTTTTTTTAATTGAAATCAAAAATATTCTTCATTTCACCCATATTTTACAAACAAGGAAATTTAACTCGGGAAAGTTATCATAAAACTTAAACGGCTGGGGGGGGCAGCCTAAATTTATATATATCATAACTTTTCAAAAATTTGAACTCTATTACCGTTAGTGAAAATTGTATCAAAATGAACATTTTTGATAAAATACGGAATAACTAACAAATCATATAAAAATTACACATAATATATACGAGAAATAAATCGATTATTACTTACGACTAAATTGTGCTACCCTTAATCTTTAAATTTGTATGAATGATTCTACTATAAATAAATATCTCTCTAAGCTATTGTCAGTCTGCCTCAATACTCTTCACCTAACGTTCACATTTTATCCTAATTTATTTGTAGCTTTATGTATCTGCAAATTGAAAAAAATACATTCATCTTAAACTAATTTAAATCTATAGTAGAAATCTTACTTTTGATCACTGACAATAAACACTTGCTGCTCTTCTTCTTTCACCCGAGCTCGGGAGTTCGGCAAGGTTCAATACTTGGCATCATACTATTTTTACTTTTTGTCAATTATCTACCTTCTGTTCACATCCCTCTGTCTTCTTTATGCTGATGACTTCAAGATTTTTCGAGTTATTGATTCCCTATTGGGCGTGGATATCCTTCAAACCAATCTTCAGCGCCTTAGTGACTGGTGTCATCTCTCCTTAAATGTCTCCAAATGCCATCAGATGACGTTCTTCGTCTTCTTCTTCTTAGAACTAAAGTCCCTCTCGGGCCTTCGCTTCCTGCAAACAGCGCCTCCAACTGTCTCGGTCCATTGACCGCGTCTTCCAATTCCAAAATCCGAACAGCGATGAACTGTCTTCGTCGACCGAGTCAGACCAGCGTTTCCTCGGTTTCCCCAATGGCCTCCGGCCTTCAGTTCTCCCAACGAATATCTTCTTGGGTATCCCTTGTTCGTCCATACGATTCATATGTCCAGCCCATTGCAGCTTCCACAGCCTTACAATCGTTGAGCCCTCTAGTTCGCCAAAAGTTTCATACTGCTCATGTTTGTATCGAATTCACCATTGTTCCCCGTCAAGCTTCGCTCCGATTATTCGCCTCAGGACCCGTCGCTGAAAGGCGTTCAATATTTTTGCGGATGCTTGGGTTAGGGACCATGTTTCACAGGTCCTATCACAGAGTTGTATACTTGGAGCTTTGTTTTTCTGTTTATGCAGCTGGTCTTCAAGATCGTCAATACTGAATAAAATATATTATTTGCGAGCTGTATTCTATGGCGTATTTCGTCTCTGTCATTGCCCGTTTACGTTATTTTGGCGCCTATACGAGTATACACAAATTCGCTAACATTTTCGATACTGTATTCGCCAAGTGTGATATTTTGTGTATGTGAGGTATTTTTCCTCGACTGCGTCATGAGCTTTGTTTTTGTTTTCATTGATGTGTAGCCCTACTAGTTTTGCTGGGCTGTCGAGTTTCAGTAAAAGTTCTTTGGCAGTTGTTAAAGACCGTAACAGAATTTTGATTCCGTCCGTATAGGCTACTACTTGGCTCGACTTGTATAGTAATGTATGTCGCGTAACGACGGGTAGCTTCCTTATGACGCACTCCAGAGCCAAATTGAATATTTATGGGGCCAGCCCATCTCCGTGCTTAAGTCAGATATTTGTGTCAAAGGCATCAGTGAGTTGGTTTTTGATACGGACTTGGGAGGTCGTCGACGTCATTGTCATTTTGGTAAGACGGACTAATTTGGCTGGGATGCCAAAGCAAAGCATTATTTGGTACAGTACGTTACGATCAATACTGTCGTATGCTTTAAGCAAGCTTACGATAGTAATGATCAGATGACATTCTCCTGTAAAGAATTTGCCTCAACGTATAGACTTGTTGGTATCCCTTTGAGCAATGTAACCTCCGTTAACGATCTTAGTGTGCTTTTCGATTGTAAACTGAAGTTTGATCTCCACATTGCTCTTATTATTAAGTAAGCCTCCCGCTTAACGATCCTCCCGCTTAACGATCCGCTTCGTTATTCCAACATATCACATCCTGTATGTGCTCTTGAGTCAGTTCAACGCAGATTCACACGGTCTCTATCTTTAAATTCAGCCTTCCTTACTCCCCTTATGATGACTGACTACATATTTTGAACCTTCTTACCCTCGGGTCCAGACGATCTTTCCTTGACGAATGTCTTTCGTTCAAGCTTCATGATAGTCTTTTACCTCAAAGTTTATGCAGGCAAATTTAAACATTCGACACTGCTCGCCCTAGTAGATCCTCGCTTCAATTTCAGGTTCTGTATGCACGTACTACGAGTAACACCTTCTTCCACTCTCCCTTACTACGCTTACCTCGTATGCACAAACAGCGAAGTCTTGGTCCTCTACCGCAGTCTTTTGGCGTATTCAAAACTTCAATGCAAAATCAAATTTATAAATACTCCTATGTCTTAATTTTTATATCGTATTGTGATCTTTTTTCTTTAATTTCTTCCATATTTTGAATTCGTATTTTTTTGTTTATTTATTAATTGACTTGTAATTAGACTCCTAGTCTGTAAGTTGATTTTTTTTAAATAAATAAATGAACGAATCAACAAAAACGAAACTGAACTCAGTAATGATGCGCGAATTTAAAGAAAAAAAAACCTAGAAAAACAACGGTAAATTTTAATCAATTTTCAGTGGGATCACCAAGCCACCAATACTGAGACAATCTGGTATTCGTTCCATGAACTTCAACAAACTTTGCAACAGAGTATCTCCATTGCTAATGTTGAACCCTGACACTTAAATTCGAAGCATATTTTTTTTGTCGATGGCTCGCCTATATATGTACACGATCTATAATCGGAACACCGTGCAAATCTAAAATATAAGGATTCTCATCTAGATGCAACGATCGCTTCACGAGGAATCAAACCAGTTGTGACATATGTCTCAATGCATCCGTCAATAGGGTGGAATGACTGCAAAGTCCAATGATTTTTGCACACAGCTGCAGAATTCGCAATGTGGTTTCAAATAAGCTTCAATCTAAACCTATCGACTCTCGGTGCCTTTGCGACTTGGAAGACCTTTTCGGTAGGATACATAGTGTTCCCAAACTATTTCAGGCTTTTTGTACAAACCAGTATAAGCGCAAAGACTTTCGTTTCAAAAATCCTTAGTACTTAAATCAAGATCTGACACCCGTATATCAAGATTGCTTCAACCAAGGCCTTGTAACAAATACCAGAATGAAAGAGTTTTCGAAGTGCATCCAACTTTACGCGTTTTACCAGAATAGGTTAATATGCTCGTTAAAGTGAAGATAATGATCCCGATGAACACTTAGATATCGAACATATTGTTTATGCGGCACTCGCTCTGAACTGCTTTCGTGAGTCATAATGTGGGAATCCTTCTTATTGCGTTTCAGCTTTGTAAGAAACATTTTCTTTTTTGCATTTCTCTGCATTGACTTTCATTCGCAAATTGATCGTGTAGAATGGTCCACACAGTTTTCGGAATGACAAAAAGAACAAACTTATTCTCATCTTAGCAGACCCGGTGCGGGTATTATTTTTTTTTATCTTTAGAAAGTGGAAAATTAAAGGAAGTCTCTGCTCTGTCGGTTTTGCATCGGTTGAAACTGTTTAAGCCGGCACCTCTCACATGACTATTCATCGCATTATTTCGCAAATTTATCAGTTTGAACTCCTTCCCTCATTCTTGTTTCAGCATTCCTTGTAAAATTCCAATCAACCAGAGTCTAAGAATATACACAGCAAACTCTTGCTGCCTTGGTTCAACCATTATTCACGTAGCGCAAGAATCCGGTATACAATTTACAGTATGGCGCATTAATTACATTTGGCTTCTTCTGTGGATTGCTGCATTTAATTCCAGGTAATCTTGTGAAGTTCCTCATTCAAAACCATACAACCCTGCCACAGTGGAGCCATGTCAGACCAAGTTTTATATCATATACGAGGTGTAACAATTAAGTAATGAGACCAATTATTCTACAACCCTGCCATCCCCTTCAAAGTAGTCCCCTTGAGCAGCTATACAACGATTCCAGCGCGTTTTCCATGCTTCGTAACATTTCTGGAACGCTTCGATTGGGATGTCCGCGAGAACCCTCGTCACGGCCGCCTGGATGTCCGCAGTCGACTCAAAATGGGTTCCTTTGACCACCGATTTTGTTCTAGGGAACAAAAAAGTCATAGGGTGACATATTGGCGAATAAGGCGGCTGTTGCAACTCGGCGATTCCGTTAGAGGCCAAATACTGGGATGCTGCTTTTGCTCCTCGGAAAGGTTCTTTGGAACGATCTTCGCGCACAACTTTTTCATCCCAAATCATCGGTTAAAATTTGTCTGACTGTTTCACGGTTCACACCCAGTTCCGAGGCCAACATTCGAATTGTTAAACGCCTATTTTCACGGATAAGGGCGCGCACACACTGCAAATTCGCATCAGTCCGCACCTCGACTGGTCTCCCGCTCCGCGCCTTGTCATCCACGGTTTCGCGCCCCTCCTTAAACTCTGTATGCCATCGAAACAGCTGGAGCACTTTGACCATGCCCTTTTACAATTTTAGCGTACATTTCCGAAGCAGTTTCGCCCAATCTGGCGCAAAATTTAATCGCGACGCGTTGCTCTTGATTTCGTTTCTCCATTTTCGTGACGAGCGCCACCAACACACGTCTATTCAACACGACAATGCAGGTGAACTAAACAAGCTAGAGCAATGATAAATATATCAATGGAGTGGGGAAGGATACCGAGGAAGGGGAAGGGAATTTCAAGGTCGCAAGTTTACCATAAGCGCGGCAATAAATTCAGTGTCATTTCTTAATTGTCACACCTCGTAAGTCGTTCTACTATGCATTTTTGAAGTCCATTTCAATTCGCCGAGGAATCCTATGCCAAATGGCCGCTATATGGCCTTATTTGACTAATTCACCTAATGCAAAGTGATGGCAGCCATTCAATCTATTGGTTATTTATGCATCAATATTGTATAGTCTATGTTCCTTACTCCCAAGAATATGAAGTAATCAGCATGCACACAAAAGATGGAGGAACGCCCTTGCATTTTTTTCGTTTGATTCAATTCGCGGTACAAATGAAGACCATTTGAAACTAATAATCTTCAATATTTTTTAAACAGCCAATATTAAGAAGCATTCTAGCGGCTCTCGGCATGTTGCGCCGAATATCACCCATAACTTGCTATTTGTTCGCATCTTGCGAGACAACAAGTATGACAATCCATTTCATCATCCATCGTACGTTCGCAAATTTTTAACTAAAAGCAAAACTAGTCAGCCTGTTCGCCAAAAATTCCTTTCTTGATGTGCAGACATGAGCTTTGCCAAGGCCAGGACATCCTCAACTTTCTACACTTGGTTAACAAGCACAACAAGCGTCGCTCAATTGTGCATCAAACATATTACAACCAGAAGCCAATGGTCATTTGGGTTTGTTGTTAAAAGTCGTATTGCAACTTCTCATCTCAAGCCTGACAACCGGCACATCTTTAGGGGACATATTACAATAATTTATGTCCAAACTTGGCTTTATGCATTCTTCGGCAGATAGTGCAATGCTAACTAAAACTGGTATATCATACAGAATTTCGGCCATCATTTAAACTTACAGTTCTGATGGAATTACATGCTTTGCCGTAGTCAGACTTCTGGCGATCTGGTACACTTTCGAAGCATTCACTTCCCAACCACAAAAAAGGATAGTTTTGCTACGACGCGGGGCGCTTTTAAGTTAGAGGATCCCTCTCCTAGAAGCAGGGGAGAGAGAAAGAGGGGTTGTGAGAAAAATGTTCCCCCAATCCATAGGTCCCCGGCAGCTGTGAGTCCTTTTTATCTATTACGACTGCTCGAGCATAATGTGCCACGTTGTTTCATATATCAACCGATGCCAAGTATATCCCCAATTGCACTATCTGGGAGGAACTCTCTTGTTTCCCTGTCACCTCACTGGTTCTGGTCTAGACGGCGTTGGCGGTGCTTCTTCTGTAGCCTCTTGCGACGCTGTTTCTAGAGGGCTTGCGCTTAGTCGCGGAAACAGGCTTAATCCTCCGGTGTGACGCTGACCCGAACTAACATAAACGCAGTAGCTCCCCCAGTTGGTGCCGCAGTTTTGTCTGCTGACCTCCTCTGCGTGGCTTCGCTTTTGCTCATCTGTGGCTGTTGTTCCCGCTGCTGTCAAGCCCAATACTCTCCCAACGTAATGGGCTAAGGGGCCAACAGGGTTTCCGCAGCGAGAACGACATCTATTTGGGCCTGATGGTTGTTGGCGATGAAACTGTAGCTCGGTGGGCTTCTCAGTGGGCCGGGACAGCGTAGGGAGCCTCGGACCGCTCTTTCGTTCCTCTTGGGCTGACGGGAGCCTGCGAATAAACTGAGTGATTAGGCGGATGGGCTCGTAGAGCCGCTTGGCATCGGCCAGGCCTGGGGAGTGCCGAGGAGCTGATGCAACGAGAGAATGCCCAGGACCAGGCGTAAGCCAAGCAGTTCTATGTAACGCTGGGGCCGGCGGAGACCGGCGATTGATGAGTTCCAGCCAGGCGTAAGCCGATTAACCGGAGTATTGATAGGATGCCCAGGACCAGGCGTAAGCCAAATAGTCGGCGACTGATGAGGTCCGGCCAGGCGTAAGCCGAGAAGCCGAAGTTATGATGGGATGCATCAACACAGCAAAAGAGCCAGGTGCAAGCTAAGGGAATCAGTTTAGTTGAAGATGAATGTGGCCAGTCTAAAGCCGAGGTGCCAACTTACGTTTTCGCTTGCTGGGAAAACACAGGGATCAATTGCTCCGCTACTTGCAATATTATACACGTAATGTGCTGACGCTGCCTTTCAGGGCTATTGATCGTTTGCCCGATCGATCAGAATTCCACCTTTCATTTCTGCTGACCGAGTATTTTCTCCAATCAAGTTTCTTTTATGAACAGGTTTCAGTACTCTATGCCGGTTGAAATGATGAACTTGCATTTGGTTCAATCCATCTTCATCAAACAGAGATCAATAATTCAGTCAGGTGTAATTCTGAGCTTGCTTTGTCTTCAATGCAATTTTCTTCATTAAACAGCGTCCAATAGTTAAATCAAATGAAATGCTGAGCTTGCATTTTCTTCTTCTGTAGAATTACTAACCATAGTCCACTGATCGCTTGCAGAGGTCAAGTTGCATGTCCAAACGCATGGTTTTGTTTTTATTGCAGAACGTAAACATTCATCCGCTAACGCATTTGTGATGATCAAATTTCCAACTGCATATCATCGCTGCTGTGTGTCTAAATGCATAGTCTGTAACTTCCGTATTCCCCGTCCCTGGTGCTCTTGGGCTTTTCCAATCTTGAATCGCATCGCTATGACGTGCATTAAGTGTCGTTTTACTTTTGATACGATGATCATGGGATATGCTTCAGCAGATTTTTTTTTTGTAGTGTTTGAACGCTTATTATCTAGTTGATTTTGCGTATAATTAGATTTGTTTCTCTGTGCGGTCAGGGTCAGGTAGAAGTCAGTCTCACCTTGCGTTCGATTTGCCCATTTTCCTAGATGAGGGATGTGGCACGCAGTCCATCTTCCTTTCGTGTTGTTCACCCAAGACTGCTGCCAATCATTGGCCATTGTCCTTTCTGTCTTGGTTTCGACGTAGGTAGATAGTACGGCGCCCTCTAGCAAGGAGGGCGAAAGGTATGACACCTGCAATAATTCTTCTTCTTTGTAGCACTACAGCCCCTCTCGGGCCTTCGCTTAGAGATAGTTAGAGTATCTCATTTTCATGACCGTATTGATTTTGTCGGAAGTTGGTTTGGTCAGTACTATGCTCCCGTGTGCTTGCTCAGCTATGATATGATCTGATTAAATCAGTACATATCACCACTGAGTGAACAATCGTAGTCTGTCCGAAAAATCCCCTGAACTAAATCAAGTTGCTCCCAACGAGATTTGAACCTGGGACCTTCGGCTTATGCGTTCATGCTCTAACCACTAGACCACACAGACTACCCTGCAATAATTAGCACTGCCAAATCAGAGACTCTCGGATACGAAGATTCAATTCCTCTTTTCTGGACCTGTGTCAAGCGTTTTCAGTAAAGCTGCTTGTTTTGCTGAACCGATTCTACGGACCTCATTAAAAGTTATCTTCTTAATGGGTTGGTCACTCTACATAAGCTGTAAGTCGACGTGCCCGAGGCGGCTTTGTCAGCCGTTGCCCTGATTTGCTCAAGGCAACTCATTATCGAGTCGATCAGTAACCCCAGGAACTTAGCTGCTGGTTTTAATTCCATATATACTTCCGCAATACTGATCGTCCTTACTCTGGGGATTTTCTTCTATATCAGGATGACCGCCTCAAGTTTCTCCCATGCTACACATCAAGGCTCTCACTCGGCACATTGGCATACCTAACCTAAGCTGCGTCTGTTTGACGATGCGTCCAGCAGTTAGTGCCGCCCTTTAAGAGGGATGAAACTCGTCATACTGTTGAAATCTTAATGCACACCGAACAATCGCAATGAGTACGGACGAAAAAGCAGACAAACTAATAGATAGAAGTACGGACGAATAAACAGACAGCGATAGGTTCACTTCTAATAAGTACTTGACTTTTCCCGAGGTGGTTAGTTATGGATGCTACTCATGAAAAAGACTGAAATTAAGATTCTGAAGGGTAATAGAATGAAGCAAGTAACTCCCGTCAGGTGTCCGTAAATTAGGTAAGGACGAGTGTCTCACATTAGCCACCCTTAACATCTTTATATTTGAAACCTTGGATACTCTCTCCTTTCTCCATGTTATGCAACAACCTTGTATGAAATGCAATTAACATAAAGAATAGTTGACACTGAACTTTATTTAAGAAAGCAAATTTTGATGACCAACGAGGCCAATTTGACATTTTCTGGCGGCGTTAATAAGCGAAATTCCCGCATTTGCGGAACGAAGTATCCATACGAGATCCATGAAACGCCATTGCAAGAACAAAAAGTGACTATTTTGTCTGACATTCGCGCTGAAACCATAATTGGGGCTTTTTTATTTTTAAGAAAACGAAGCAGTCGATGGAAATCGATATTGGTGGATGCTGGCTCATTATATCTGTCCGCAAATATGTGCAAAAGGTCTTGACGGTTACTGATTCCAACAAGACGGTAGGGCATGCCCCACTGCAAATCCAACAATTCAGTTTCTAGAACGAAAATTCATTTCGGAGGTAATAGCGCCTAGAATGACAAAATTAAATGAAAATTATTCAAAATTAAAAAAATTCCTTTTAAAAAACGCTATTAAGTTTATTGTATGATAATACTTCCCATATACATGTATTTCGAAAACAAGTTGTTTTCTTCTGTATATGGGAAGTATTATCATACAATAAACTAAATAGCGTTTTTTTAAAGGAATTTTTTAATTTTGAATAATTTTCATTTAATTTTGTCATTCTAGGCGCTATTACCTCCGAAATGAATATCACAAAATCTCTAATCACTCAACTCCGATTGACTCAATTTATGCGGTTGATCATCTTTTTCTTCTTTAAAATCAGGGTCATAAGATGTTGAGGCTCGTGGAGTTCTCCTTCTACACTTTTTTTCATTTTCTGCTTCCAACTTATAAGTCTGGGATGGTGTAGGAACTGGTAAACTGTCTGAATGTGGAATAGGTCGACTAGCTGATGGAATATTCGGGTATTTAACAGTTTTTATTTTTTTCATTGACAATCCAGCTTTTATAGACGGTCAAGACAAAATAGCAATCGCCTATGTGGTGAGTGGGCTCCCGCCAAATCATAGGTACAGCAAAAGCCGTGGATCGTTTTTTATTTTTCAGCCATTCTCGTAATATAACAACACGAATTGCAACATATGTGTAGAGCCCATGGCTTATTATGGTTTCCTACCTTCATATCAAAATAACGATGATATGCAGTCTTCACAGGAGGTGTCAAATTTCGTTTTTGTGAGGCAAACGTTACTTCGCCACAAATGTAAAAAAAAAAACTATTCACTAAATTTACAGAATTCCGTGGCATGTTGATTTCTCTCCTTAACACACTCCAAAACAAGTTGATATGTACGATATACTATAAATTTCTCCGTTACCGCAATAGTATCACACTTAGTAATCTTCTGGCTTTCAAATTATAATTTGACAAATAAAATTTATGTGTATTTTGACAATTAACAATGTTGCCAATTTCGAAAAATAAATTTGCCGCAGATTGAAAAGAAGAATTTTTAAAATATAAAAAGTAGCTTGTATCTCTAAAACTAGAGCTAATCGGTTCTTTTAATGAGATAGGACTAATTTTGAGACAGTGTAATCTTCGAATTTGTTAGTTCTACTTCAAACTTAATTAATTATTGAGATTTTTTCTTGAAAAGGTGTCGGGTCTTAGTTTGTTGTGTGATCAGACGCGTTTCGAGTCCTTTGAGTCATATTCTGTGTTGAATGAGAAACATTATTGACTACAGTGATTAAGATACTCAATTTTTGCTACATCAGTATTAATCTACTGTGGCAAATCAGTTATTTTCTTAAAGTCAGATTAAATAGCTTCATGCTATGTCCTTTAAATGTAGAGTATCGCAGTTTTAAACAAAACGATTCGGGAATTTAAAATGAATTCTCACATGCCCTCTTTAAAGCTCATTCAGTCAAAATCCATAAAGTACATAAATAATTCCTTGTCTTAACTTGACTGTTTTCCCTGCATTCCATTCTTAGACATCCTTCATCACCCAGATCACATACAAACCATATTTTCAAGGATATTATGCCTGTCGCCGATGACGCGACGAAACAAAGCGAAGCACAAAAAAGAAAAACGAGAACTTTTTTATATCACCATATCATTATCATCATCGCCATCATCATCATCGTAACACCCATCAATATTTCCGTCAACATCTTCCAGTCGATTCTTTTTTGTTTTTATTTTTGTGGCTTTTTTGTGAAAGATTGTGAAGGAAATCTCCTTTAAAACTTTCGAATAGTGTGAAATAGGTGACGACGACGATGACTTTGGAATAAAAAATCATGCAAGCGCTCTACTGAAAATTTTAACCTTATCGCTACTATAAAGAACGTAGAACATACATAACATTTACTATCGGCTTTAGCGAAGTCTTTACCATAAGTGGTTCTCTCTCTAGACGCTAGGAAGTCGCGCTTTGAACAAAATCCCCTACTAACCCAAACTGCCTCAGATCCACTTGCTACTACCGCACCATTCAGCCCAACTGACTTCAATAAACTCGGAAAGTGTATGTCCTTGTCGTCATCTCGCGTTAACAATTCCTATTGTCCTTTCATCGACCTCTCTTCCTTCTTTCATATATTGTTTGTCGGAGTCTATGGATTGTGTGTTATAGGAACCAGCATACATATGGGTACATGCATGTTTTGTACGCCTCCTAAACTCCACATTCCCCCACAGGACGTCATCAGCTAACTTTGAGTGATGGTTTTTCGAGGATTCGAAGGCCATAAAAATCGATTTGTTCTTCGTGTGTTGCCAAATGGTTTTCGGTTGTCTTGTCAATTGGTGCTTAATGTAAGTTTAGAGGCTTCGGTGGGGAGGTTTGAAGGAGAAAAAAAATGTGGAAAGTAAGGATGTGTTATAAGGACGTGAGGGGGCTATGGAAGAAGTATATGATCTATCTGCAGGAAGGATAAAGAGAATAGGCTAGACTATGTGTAGGTGGCAAGACAATGTCGTCTGCTGGAGAAGTTGCATTAAACTTCTTTCAGGTTTAAATTGGCTTCATGGGTGTTGTAAGCTTATTTGAATTAGTTGATTCAGGCTTCAATCTAAGGAACTGTTTTAGAAGTAAGCTTCAGAGCGTTCATCGACACTTACTTCCCCCATCTAGTATGCTTCATGCTATAAAATTTCTGATTGGCTATGTATGCTCTTGCCAAATTTATGAAAGCGCTTTTTATACTTTAAGCATTTGAATTTAATATATATATCGCTTGTTATGCGTTAGAAATATTAAAGGGATAAATGCTTTAAAACGAAACGTTTGAATCAGTAGTTATCATGTATAGAAGTGAAGAAATGATTACTCGTATTTTGATACATGCTCATTTCCTGCTATGTCTCGAACCCACCGATTATCGGGTTACGGACATTTAGCCGTCTCATCTGCAACATCTCACACGATTGAATCCCCTAGATAGGAATGGTAAAAACCGCACCGGTCTAATCGAAAAACGGTTTTTTGTTGCGGAAATTTGGATTTTTCGGGAAGTTTTTTCCTATCGGCTTAAACCGGTTTTTTTTTTCTTTCAAATTAAAACACCGGATCTAAGTTATTGACAAATACCGCAAAACAGTCCTTTCGCCATCATACATTCACAAAGTATCCACACTTTCCATTTACCCTGTGTTGTTCACTTTCTGAATTTTCCCAGGGTCCGGGCATCTGACCCAAAGCCTGTCGTATTCAAAAAACAAAATGAAAAGCAAATAAAATATCCGACACACGTGTTCCTTTCCATATTTCAGATCGTGGAAGTATTGCCAGATCCTCATGAAAAACTAAAAAATTGCATAGAACGAACTTGTTTCTCTGCAAAGTTATTAATTTGTTGAGTTCTGGTAATCCTGAAATCTCTCATTGGAGCACATGTTTATATTCACGCCAATCCTCGCGTCAGCATTTACTTACCTACCAGCTGCTATTCGGCTTGGGTTCGGTTTTTTTGGAGGATAGGTTGAGTGTGGATACTATGTTAATGTACTATGATGACCACAGTCACCAGAGCAAAGAAAAATTCTAAGTTTGATTGGTTCTTGGTATTAGTTGTTTATATTTTGTTTTAATGCGGAGGACTCTATGTAAGGTGCGAAGTGAAGAAAGCACACGATATTCAATAAATGCAAAATGCATGGGGACTGAACTGACGGTTCCTTCATCCTTATACTCAAAATGAATGACCTAGCTAAGCAGTAAGCTATCGGCTCGGATTTGAAGACGTTAGTTGCTCATTTTCAGCACAAAGATGAGGTACCCTTCAGCTCATTTACCTTCAAAAAATTTGCTAAGAAAAAGACCGAAAAATCAATTCTTCTAAAAACCAGTCTTATTGGCTTCGAAAAACCGCCCGGTTAAAGCGAAGATGACAATAACTGGAGAACCGAAGAACTGGTTTTTTTTTGCCAAAAACTGCCATCCCTATCTCTGGTTGCAATAAAGACTTCAACGAAATTACTCATGTGTGTTAGTACTAAATATTGCTAAGGCCGCGATTGGCACCGAAGTTGGAGACAATTGAAGATTTTACAGAACCTCCCGAAATCGTCAGAACAGAGATAGCCCAGTCATATTAGGTAAAAAAAAGGGGTCAACCTCGGAATGAAAGATAATAAGCTGCAAATTGGTATGAACCTTTGTTTTGTCATTCTAAATGTTGTCTCAAAAGTCACTATCGTTATCGTGTTCGCGTCTCAAGATATTCAAGGTCAAAGGTCACAAAAATCGGTTTTTCGCGAATATCTATATTATTTATGCACTAACTATTAATTATTTATATTTAATTAAAGTAAGTAACTTGATTATTTATATATAATTATTCATATTTAACTATTTAAGTATAAAATATTATTAATTCTGGATTATATATTTTAGTTTTATTTTAAGTTAACACGACATTATATATCTTTTCTTTAAAACGCGTAAATTTCTCAATACTTATATACCTGGAAATACTTGTCCCTACCCTATGCCCTTTTCTATTCATTGCCGGGACAGATGTTCTATAGTATTCAAGGCCACTCTCTCCACTTTGTATGAGTCAAGATTATTCGTTAGTTTGAAATTGTACCGTTGCAAATCAAGTTACTTACTTTAATTAAATATAAATAATTAATAGTTAGTACATAAATAATAGGCATTGTTTAATAATTATAATTTCCAAGTAAATAATTGACTTTATAACGTACTGATAACCATAACTCACGCTTGACCTTGCATTAGGCCGTATATGACTGTACGATGTGCACTCTTCGCGCTCTACCTTCAAAACGGTTGGTCGTATGAAAAAAAAGTTTAAACAAAAGTTGTAGGGAATTTTATAGCCTACAACTTTTATAATAAATGCAAATCTCATTTAACCGATAGGAAGCCAGATATTCGCGAAAAACCGATTTTTGTGACCTTTGACCTTGAATATCTTGAGACGCGAACACGATAACGATTGTGACTTTTGAGACAACATTTAGAATGACAAAACAAAGGTTCATACCAATTTGCAGCTTATTATCTTTCATTCCGAGGTGAAAGCCCTAATATGACTGGGCTAAGGTGATTTTACCGTGTTAAGCCACCTATGAAGCTAACGCACGCAAAGAAGAGACAGCGGGAAAAGGGGACCATTATGAGGTATGAAACAATGTTCTCCAATATTTAATTTTCATCTGTATCAATTCAAATTAGCATTAAAACCAACCCGGGAAGCAAGCAAAAAAAAACAAAAAACAGTGGGCTGCCACTTATTTTTGCTATTTCCTAGAAATTGATTGCCATTATTTTACCTGATCGAACGATCGCGTAATCCCAAGGGAAGGCTTGAATTATTCCGAAACTCAGGCAGTTTTTAGCTAAAATAATCCTGAGTAAAAAATTATTTTAAGCATACAAAGCAGTCAAAAACCTTAAACGAGGCTATCAGGTCAAGATCACTCTCTACCGTGATGATATCGGCAACATTATCGCTGATGAAAACAAAATTCAGGAAAGATAATCATCATGTTTCAAGAACCTTCTTAATTCTTCATATTCCTGCATAAAATCGGAGCCTATTGATATGCCCGAAGAATTTTCATTAGCTCTACCAACCCTGGATGAAATCTGTTTGTTTGTTTGCATCTATGAGATTCCAGTGGAGCTCATTAAATGTGATGGCAGCTATGTTCAGAAAGCCATCCATAAAGTCATCCAGCATATTTGGCAACACGAAATATGTCGAACGAGTCGAACTGATCAATAATATTTGCTATTCACAAAAAAGTGGCCAGCTACAGTGCGAAAACTGTAGAGGCTATCACTGCTTGGTCTGGCGTACAAAATAATTTCAAAAACTATGGAAAGTTTAATGCGATCATACTCGCAACAGTTACATTTGGCAGCATCAAGGTGGCTTTAGAGCAGGTAGATCGACGATAGACCAATTATTCACAATCGTGCAGGTACTTGAGAAATGCGGGTTTAGCATAGACGTAAGCAAGTATATGATAGATTGATCGTAACGTACTGTACCAAATAATGCTTTGCTTTAGTGTCCCAACTAAATTAGTTCGTCTTACCAAAATGAAAATGACGTCGACATTTTCCCAAGTCTGCATTAATAACCAACTCACCGATAGCTTTGACACAAATATCGGACAAAAGCAGGGAGGTGAACTGGCCCTATTGCTATTCAATTTGGCTGTGAAAAACGTCATAAGAAAGCTACCTGTCGATACAGGAGGTACGTTGATATAGAAGTCGAGCCAAGTAGAAACCTATGTGGAGGACATCAACATTTTGTCACGGACGTTAGCAACCACTAAAGAAATTTTCCTGAAACTCGACAGCGAAGCAAAACCAGTAGGACTACAAATCAATGAGAATGAAACAAAATTCATGAGAAAAAATACCTCAAACACACAAAATATCTCCACTTGGCGAATACAGTATCGAAAATGTGGGCGAATTTGTGTATTTAGGCGCCAAAATAACGAGAACCGGTTATAAAAGAGACGAACTACGCCGAAGAATGCAGATTGCAAATAGAATTTTTATTCGGAATTGATCTTGACGACCAGTTGCATACACGGGAAAACAAACCACCTAAGTATACAAACCTGTGACAAGATCTGTGTCATGCAATGGGTGTAAAACATGAACCCTAACCCAATCATTCGCAAACACATTAAACGCCTTTGAAATATGGGTCCTGGGGCGAATAATCGGAGTGAAGCTAGACGGGTAACAATGGCGAATTCAATGCAGCCATGAGCTGTATGAAATTTTTGACGAGTCGGAGGTCTCAACGGTTGTTACACTGCGTAAGCCGCAATGGGCTGGACACATGAATCGTATGGACGAACAATGGATACCCAAAAAGACATTCGTTGGGAGAACTGAAGGGCGGAGACTAGTGGCGAAATCGAGGAAACGCTGGTCTGGGTCGGTCGATGAAGACAGCTACCAACCTCAAGAGAAGTAAAAAGGTAAATTCCACCGTAAAATGATAATCCCAAATAAAAACATGATTGTAAATGTATGCTGCAAATGCGGTTTTGGTCCCGGCTACTCGAGCACCGGATAAATCATCGGAATGAGCAGGTGTTCCGACAATTGATTTCTTCGAAAGGCTTTTTAACGAGTTCCGGTTATCATCCGAGGCCTCCATTTATCTGAGATTCATTGAGAGCGCTCTTTCCGGTTCGAACTCGACAGGCAATAATGTGAACGGTGGTATTAATAGTGGGTATAGCATGAAGGATTGGAAAGAACAAGTTAGCGACGAGTTAGCGTGCCAAACTTTGCGACAAGTCGGTGGAAAAAACCTAGCAACGAGTTCGCGAAACAAATTTTGCAACAAGTTGGAGGGAAAAAGTTAGTGACCAATCGTGGAACAATTCAGTGAACAGTAAGTGTAAACGGTTACTAGAAAATTGACTATCTATAAAAATTTTTTTGCTTGGAGGATTCAATGCATTTGGGAGAATTCCGGTGAAGTGAATTAAATTATCGGCACGTAATGTCTAACCGAATTTTAAATGACTGTTTAAAAAAAGACCAATTTCTTATTAACTTTTGTTGGTGGGACGTGTAGCCCTGGGTCAGCTAAGCTACGCAAGGAAATCACGGGGCATACGATAACTAACCCCAAGGCAGCAAATCGGAAAATTTATAGAAAACAGAGCAGGGGGTTCTTTTCCATGGACCTCTTGGCAAGTAGGTGAAGATTATGTTTCTTATCCTTAGAATTACATGGAGGATAGGTGAATATTGAATCTTTCACGACAAGGCTCTTCAAGCCAGTCGTGAACTTTTCTTTTCAGCGGGGAGGCAATGTTACGGGAACCGCAGTCCAAATATTGCTCGGTTCGTGTTCCGTCGTTCCTCTCTGTGTACTGTAAATGACAACATACATACGAAAAGCTGCAAATTGTAATCAATGCATCTGTGGGCACGGTGTCGTATCATGGATTAGCAGAAGTGGGTGTGTATCCATACTCGTATTAAGTATCAAACATATACACACAAGACTTCGCAATCGAACGCACCGCCCAGCGGAACGAATTGGTTACATGCATTGCAAATCGAGTGGAAGCTTTAGCTTTGTGGTTGCACCAGTCACAGAGAGATGGCACTAAATACGTTAAACTGTTTTGTTGTTGAACTTTGATCTTTTTTGAAATGGTAAATTTTCTTCATTGTTTTAGTTGGTAAGCAATAAAGTCAGCATAATTATAGTATAAAAGAAACTTAAAGACACAAGACAATCGAGAAGTATTTCTCCATTCACTGGCTCAAGGCGTGCGCCCGAGCTTATTCTATCTCAAGGCACTTAGCCAGGGATAAGTGAATTTAGGATACATTCAACTGCGTACTCAAGGCATCAGCCCGAGTATCAGCGCCCCAAGGCAGTTATGCCCGGGGCCTGCAGTTGAACTAGTAATTGATTGATTTATCAATCTGACTGCGTACTCAAGGCATCAGCCCGAGTATTAGCGTCCCAAGGCTTCGTGCCTGGGGCTAGCAGTTGGATTGTAATCAATCGATTCGTTAATATAACTGCGTGCTCAAGGCATCAGCCCGAGCAACAGTTAAAGCCTAAATAAATTAATTGGTTTATTAAAACTATATTTTTCCTCTCCACAACTTAAAAATTTAATTGAAATGGACGTTAATTGTGGGAATTAACTGCTCCATTAACACTCTAAATTCTTAAATATGTAAATATAAAACCTCATTAACTAGTTCTTTAATAAATTAATCACTTCAGAAAATTTCATTCATTGATCGCTCTATAAATGCCCAACTTTATACGTCTCTGCAATAAATTAATTATTGAAAGAATTCACTAGTAAATATGCTATTAAGATTAATATAGCCAACTGAAATTGTTATTATATGACCAAACAAAGAATAAAATAAAACTTAAATCATTAAACGAAAACACTCTTTTACTGATCTAGCTGACAAGAATGTAATAGCAGATAAGTATCACACGGGAATATCTCTCTCTCCCCGGGAGCCTTGATGTGTATATAGGATACACATCATATCAAGCTCCCAGCGCATGCCAGTATACATAGGGTGTACTGGTAGTGTGCAACATGCCCAATAATCGTAGTGTTCAGTACGTTCTTTCCTTTAGGACCACATTTTAGAATAGTGAAGGAGCAGGCTGATTAGAGGCTCAACGCGAGGAAATATATTCGGTGAATCCTGCCCTCGCTCGACGGCTCTGGGGGCGCATGGTGACCATCGACCATCCCCGACGAGCTAACCGGGACCAAGGTGCCTCAAACGGAGCACCCTTACCGTGAGAGGGACACCTTTTTTCAGTGTACGCCACCCTTTGTAGGCTTGAAATACGTTTCCATTCATATACTTTTTATCCCAACCCTACATATTGGCACAAAATGAACAATCTGTAGGCTCAGAAAAAAAAGCCCACATAGGGCCATAGCAACCCCTGGCCAACAAATATTTTACTACATACCTATTTATTTTTCAATTTGGACCGGCTGTCCGTCTAGGAACCAAATCTCACTCGGAAAGTCACTTTTAGGTCGCATTTTGTAGGTTTAAAGTAGGTTTACAGTGCACACGTTTCTTACCCTACATTCATCCTACATATTGAAGCAAAATCAACAATTGGCTAATATATAGGGTAAAAGTAGGGTTAAAAAGAGTTCTACGGAGGATCATTATATGCTCTGGCAAACAAAAATATTAAGCATGTAATTACTTGTTTTTTATGTTTATTTTTTTTTTTATCAAAAAACGTTGAAAATTTTCAACAAAATTTTCGGGCTATTCACACCGAACGGTGTTCTGCTGTCGCATATCATAAATTGATTTGCTCAACCACATAATCTTCTGATAGCAAGGACTGTTTAGATCAGCCCCGCAACATGGCACCAGTGCAAATTATATCCGGAAAGAAATTGCACCTTCCCGTGAAATTTCAAGCATACAGAAATGATTTTCGCATATAAATGACACTGAACTGAGACATTCTAAGCTGCTCGAATCTTCCACAATAAAACTAGTAGTGGATTTATATTGAATGACAACCCATACATATGATCCACAAAGTTGAGTTGAAACTTCTTGAAACTTAATTCACCCTTGAAGTGCCATTAGACAAGGCATAATTTTTCATTCGGTTATAATTTACGTTCGTTCGTATTCAGGTGCTTATATAAATAGCCTTTCATATCTGAAGATGGTTCAGTATAAATAAGTTTATGGTTTACGTGGACGGGTTGCCCAAAAGCTTCGTTTGCCGTTTTATGCTGTTTGATTACAAAAACATATATATAATACTCCAGTTTATTTTTCTGTTGTAAGCCTACAGTGAACCTCGATGAAACATTTTTTAAAGCTACTTTTTCCCACATATTGGTAAATTGTTCACTTTGCTCCAATATTTAGGGTAAATATACGGTAAACAAGTTGAGTAGGCAAGAGAGTGCTCCTATCAGAAGGGCTTTGTAGCATCCTAGATTGTTCGAAGCAAATTTCCTCATAGCATGAATCGATGATTTGAATTATTCATTAAATGCTTGTATAAGAAATCGTTCAAATTCATCCAAAAGATGAAGAGCTTTTTTTCATAGACACACAACAGCCGCCATTTCGTTTCAACTTAAATAGTTTTTTTTATTGCTCGGCCAATTGAACATATACCATTGGCCGAGCACTAAAGATGCCTCAAAGAAGCCGAAACGCGTCTGCTCATAGAACAAAGCAAGGCCCAACGGCTTTTCAAGAAAAAAAGAGAATTGCCCTGCGGATATCTAATAAGCAAAATAATTAACTATATTCAAATTAAACACCATGTCTGAAATTTTCATAAAAATCCAAAGAAAATAAGAATGCCTAGGTCGATTTGAAATATGTATCAACCACCAATACGTATTATTGTTGTTAAATTTCCATGCAATTGAAATGGCTACAACTCACTTCAATATGATCTGATTTAGATGAAATTCTGTGAGCATAGAGAGCTTATATCAGTCTACCCACCTTTAAAAAGTTCAAGGATACTATTTTACTTTGACGCGGGAATCTGCAAATCATATTATTATTGACAAAGTCGAGTGAATTTTGTATTCTGAGGTACTTATACTCATATTGACCTAACTTCGTGGTTTCTTTTCAAATTTTTGAGCCCGAAGGTGAACAATCGCGAAGGAGGCATACTAATTTTTATTACAGTTTGCCCTCTGGACCCCCCGAAGCAAAAAATCACTTTTTTGATACAGATTCTAAAGATTCTAATCAAAACCTTTCATTTAACACCCCACTCGAATACCTTTGATAAAAAAAATTGTTAAGGGTTACATTTTTATAAGGGGAACACCCTTAAGAAATTTTGAAATGTTTGATAAGACCGAAACTTTTGAAAGATCACCAATTCTGACTTTTTCACAAAGTTTGAGCTGTCTAGCTGCGAAAACTTGCAATGACCCACGGAGACACGGACAGACGGGCAGATGTCCAGACAGGTGGCGGAATTAGTAGGTCTTTGTAAAGTTTTTTTAACAAAGCCCTAAAATGAATGAATTGAAAACATTCTTTTGAGCCTACAAATAGTGATTTTACCTGGGTCGAGATTTCAATTTCTTATCAGTGGCTAAAGTCTCATTTTGTAGGGTTTTTTATGTGGCTGGGCGGTGTGTCCCATTACTGGACTGAGTCAGGGACTTCCAGGCTTACAGTGCATCTGTACTACCCGCTAAATACCTCCCCTGTCACACGAGAACCCAGTCTGGAACCGTTTCATACATTACGTCATTGCTAGCCTTCCTTTTCTTACCTTTAGAGGCGCCTTAGAGTCGCAGAAATCCCTACTCTAGGTGGAAGGAAGAGGGAAGAATAAACGATTGCCAGAAAAGGGACTCATTCACTCTCAACGTCTCCCGATAGTCCAGTACGCATTTTTTAACCGTCAGCACTGCCCAAGCGTAATGTGCCGCGCAATTTCATTTGTCAACTGATGTAAGGACCTTTCCGACTGCATCCGCTACTCCTTTGCAAAACAACCGCGACTTATCGATCATGTGCAGGTACGACTAGAAACATTCATGCCCGCCCAAAAGCTGGTTTAGATAGAAATCAGTCTCCGTGATCTCGATTGAGCCACGGCCTCAGGTCAGATGAGCGGTGCATCTTCCCCTGATAGCGCTCTCCCAGTTCTCTTGCTAATCACTGAGATAGAATTGCCTCTCTTCCCTAGGAACCGCGTCTCTGTCGCCCTCGCTTTTGCAAAGATAGATGCTAACAAGAAGCGCAATGGTTATCACCCCTGGAATCATCAACATCACCGACCGGGAGACTGTTCCATATGCGCGTGAGATTCGCAGTGCTCTTTGTCTCTGCACCAACTGCATCCGTTGCAACTCCTTGTTTAAAGTGTCGCCCCGTAGTTCTGACGCATAGAATAGAATAGATTGTACAACGCTCATTAGGAGTCGTTTTCTTGATGAAACAGGGCTCCCTATGTTGGCCATCAGTTGAGTAAGTGCCGTTACAGGTACTGCCGTCTTCTGGCTGTTGTTCCAATTCAGGCGGAGAAGCTTATCTTTGAGTCTATCCGTACTTTCAGATATTTCAATGCTAGTTCCGACTCGACCAATGTTTCCGCGATACCGATAGTCCTTACTCTGGGGGAACTCTTTTCTTAGTTACATAGTATGTCATGACCACTTCGATTTTCTCTAGTGTCAGAGTGAAGCCATCCAGCCATACTTCCTCCTCAAGTAGTCCCTCAAAATTAGCATAAGGATTTTCACACGTGAAAACGACTTTCCAGCGCTTCCACAATATCCACCCGTCTGGCGGAATTGAAAGCTTTTCTGGCGCCATGAATAACTAGCAGGACGATTCTATGAGCGACATTGCTTTGCGCCTTGGCACACTAGACGGCGCCAATTGCGTCAATAGTAGAGCCACCTGCTTTGAAGCCATACTGCCTTGAAAATAGATCCGCAGCGGCGCAGATCGCGTGACCGAGTCTCCTTTTGATAAGTTTTTTGTGTACTTTCCCGGCTGTGTTTAGCTTAGCATACATATTGATCGGTATGCAGGAGGCGACTCGAGATTCCCCTTATCTTTGCTAGTCAGCACGATACTTGCTACTTCCCAGGATTCTGGGAATGTCCCTTCATGGAAGCATGCATTGAATATACTATCAGCAGCACCTCAGCTATAATTTCTGTCTGGTCTTTTCTTCAAAAACAACAGTGCTTCCCCCATTTCTGTCTTAGCGAAAAGTGGACATTCCTTTGATGTTTCATCTTTGAGAGCTTTAATATAGCCTGTATGAATAGGGAACAGAACTCGCACAATCTCGTGCATCTTTTCCGAATCGTATGAGTAGGGCAATCTTTGGGCACCGAACTTCCGCATGACAAACTTGTAGCCCCCTGTTCAAGTCATCTACTAGTTCTTGTCAGCAGTTTGCCTTACTGCTATTGTTTGCGGAGAGATTTTCTAGCCGACTTATGAGTTGTTGATTTGGTGTCTGCATCTTCTTTGGACCGGGCTCGCTGGGCCTCTCCTCGGAGTTGCGATACTCTGCTTTTTGGTGATTTCAGAGGACCACCAGTACACTGGAGGCTTGCCGTGCTAAGGGTTTTTGACGAGCCATGGAAGACTTGCAGGCAGATGTAATGATTCTCATCGTTTAGTTCGCCAAATCTTTAGGTGCTAGTTTGTCATCAACCGATTGGTATATTGGTCTCGGCATGAAAGCACAGAAATTTATTATTCCATATACCCCAATCTAATTCCTAAGACCATAAGTAGGTTGTTTCATACGTTGCTGCTTGGATCGACAAGTGTGTTTATTGGTCGCCGCTTTGGCCTATTCCTCTGGTCCCGGCTAGAAAATGTTTTCTTTATACCATTCTTCCCTTGATACACCTTTACTTTTCCTTCGTGGTACTAGAGCCCCTCTCAGGTTTCGTTTCACGTTAAAAGCGGCTACAATTGTTTCGGTTCATTGACCGCGTCTTCGAATTTCGAGATCCGAGCAGCGATGAACTGTTCGTTGACCGAGTCAGGCGAGCGTTGCCTTGGTTTCCCCACTGGTCTCCTTCAATTCCCCCAACGAATACCTCCTTTGGGTAATCGTTATTTGTTCAAACGATTCATGTAGCCAGCTCATTGCAGCGACCGAAGTTTAACAATCTTTGAGACCTCCGGCTCATCATATATTCCGTACAGCTCATGATTGTACCGGACTCGGCACCTTTACTTAACTCATTGTAATTTACCAGCACTTAAAGGCAAAAACTCAGTTTTTGAAGTGACCACTCTCCTCGAAAACCGATTCAAAATGAGGACGGTATTTTTTCATCAGTTTGCTGACGATAAACTAGACTAACTAGATAACTGCAATTATATATGCAAGGAAATCCAAACATCGATAGTCACACCATTGAAAGGTACTTTCCCCTTCATATGATAATAAATCGAAAAAAGTGCAGGTTTCGAAAATTCAACTTTTTTTTTTCATTATTTTATATTCTATTGGGTGTAAGGCATCTTTTAATGCAATAGACAAACAATCAATTTCCTGCAAAACCTAGAGTAGTTTAACCCCCTTTAACGTCCACTCACCTATAATGGGGAGACCCCTTAAAACCATTGAAAATTTTTGAAACCCAAACTTTTAAGCCATCATTTTCCCTCCACCTGCCAAGTTTGGTGTCTGTAGCTATTATAGTTTCGGAAAAAATTACTGCGACAAACGGACAGACAGGTTACGGTTTCAATAGTGTTTTGTAACAAAGTAGAAACCCTAAAAAGCTGGGCACAAAAAATGAGGATATTTACCATGGATCGAATAAAATTTCAAACATGGGAAGTTCACATGTGATCAGGTCATTCCTTCGAACTTTTAGAGTGTTTGCAGACGAAGAAGCTCAGGCATTTGACCTCACCAACTGACTGAATAAAAAAAAATATTATTTCGTTCACGCTTACACAATTTATTTTCATTATTTCATCGTATTGAATTTCTTTCGTTATTCGTGCCATTTTGCGACACCTCTATAAGCACCATCACTCCGTTTTAGTGGTATGACAATATTTGCCAAGTAGTCAATTCATCGATATCGTTGTTGTTGTCGTTTTCGTTGTTGCTCTTATTGCCCCATTTGCCATTATCGTGGCAAAATATCGTGCTCTCGTCACACATTCTCGCTCGCTCAGGCCATTGGGTGTATAGAACGTGTGGTAGTCGAAAGTTATGCTATCAGGACCTTGGGAAAAGTTTACCGATTGATTAATTGCAATGTTGCTACCGTTGACAGACATTCGATACATCAAGTGCAACAAAACCCCTTGGATATTGGAGCTTAGAAGTTTTATTGTTTGGTATTTTGTCTAAGGCAAGGGAATGGAAGAATGAATTGTCTCTATATTGTCCGGGTGATGAAATGTGCACTGATGAATTCTCGTGTCCATTGGGTAGTTGATGATTTATCTCCTTTAGAAGTGAAAGAATTTCTTTGTTTTGCAGAGACGTTGTGGACACTTTTTTCGATTGAAATTGAGAAAAAATTGAAAAATAAGTCGCTCCTATCACTTGGTATTCTCCTTAAAGTTGATTAAAATACATTATAGAATCATTTGTGTCCATTCAGTGAACCTTCGTCAAATCCATTGCAACTTACTTCCTCAATGTCCTCCTTTTTATCCATTATTATGTCCCTCAAAACTCTTATCCTTTACCTTTTACGAACGGACATTTAGCATTATCCTCCAAACCCATTTCATTCACGTTTCATTAGATCATCGGTTTCCATCCTGATGGAATCTAAAAGCTTTTAGTTGTGAATTTTTTATCATCACAAGTAGCTTCAACTTAATCGGAGCGAACAACTGATATTTAATCGAGTCCATAATTGATTACAAAATCGCCTCGTCGGAGAGTGAACAATGATGGCGACAACGATAACGTGAAGAGTAAGTAAATGCTATTCCTTCCCTTCTATCGTAAAATTGTTACATGCTACTTTATTAGATCAGACAGACCGACAGACAGTTTTCTAGTATGCTGGCGAGAATGCGGAATAGAGAACATGACGATGTACATGCATTATTGCAAGTGCATTCGATGGCTGGAAAAAGTCGACAAATCGCTTTTAAGCTCATGCAATCGACTGACTAAGTACTCTGACCTCGATTGCTTTCTTATTGGATCCACTTAACGCATCATGATTGTTGCGGATATTATTAGAATTGTTTAAGTTGAAATTCTTTTAGCGAAGGCTTCCAAAAGGCCATAAAGCCGATCTTCGTGCAAATCGAACCATTCTCTTTTGAAATAATATGCTTTTAATCTAGCACGGCCACAACAGTTTATGGTGTTTTTTCTTTCTTGATAGCTTACATTTTATTTAAGTAAACGATTGTGGATTTGGATGTATAGATTTGTCCGCAAATGACTGCAGCGGAATTATGTTGCCTCAGCGAGCCAAGTATAGGTGCTCACTGGAAACGACCTGATCTAGGGGCGCAGACTAGTGTCTGCACCATAGTATACTCAACTAGTACCCACACCTTTCATTTACCCTGTGTTGCAAACTTTTTGAATTTTCTCAGGGGCACGTCAGCTGATCCGGGGCATTACAGCTGATCCCTTGTTTGGCGCGCTCAAGAAACAAAGCAAAATGCAAATAAAACTTCCGAAGCACGTGTTCTTTTACGCATTTCAGAACATGGGAGTGCTGTCACATCCTAATAAAAAACTAAAAGATTGCATGGAACGAATTTGTTTTTCTGCAAAGTTATTGATTTTTAGAGATATGGTAATCCTGAAATCTCTCATCGAAGCATATGCTTATACTCGCGCCTATCCTCGCAACAGTATTTACCTACCTACCTGCTACCGAAGATTTATGGCTCGCTGTTCGGCTTGTGTTCGAATTTTTCCGGAGGGTTGATGGAGTAATGTTACTAGTTGAGTATACTATGGTCTGCACTGTCTTAGGCGGGTTCTTTCCCCTAGCATGAATTTGGGGGAGTGGCTATCAACGCGCAAAAGCCCTAGACCCCAACTAAAGAATACTGTTCTTCTACCTACTGTCACGGGAACACTTTGCACTCTTTTCATGCGGTCGTTAAAATACCCCCCGAGCCAAGGTTAAAATAAAAATATTAAAATAAAAATGTTTAAGGGAAAATAAACAAAAGCGAAAAAGAAAATCGCCAATAGGGTTCAACGATTTAAACGCGAGGAAGAAGAACGATTTGGACAAATTGATCCCGATGCTGGCGATTATGATTATGATAACTATGACGATGCTGACACATCCGTAACCGATATTCCATTTGAAACCGCACAGAGACATCATCACGGGTATCAAAGCCAGACTATCTAGATATTGTAGTAATAGTAAGAAACTAACAGATTCAACAAAAAACATATCAATTGATACGAATGCTCTCGACTCAAAAATGAAACATAAAAAGAATGAATTTAAACCAGTACCAAATTCAAAGGACTGTAACTTTTACAGTGCGAATCTAATCGGTTAGAAGAAGCTTGAAGTTTGTTCGTTAAAGAGGGAAGCAAAGCAAAACAACAGATAGGAAGTGCGGAGGAGTCTTCCTGTTTTCGATCTTCTTTCGAAACTATACTACCAAGCCGTCTCAATGCTATCTACCGCCGCTTGCTTATCACAAACTTCTTTGAAAAAGGCTGGGTTAGCCCGAAAACCTTCAAGACTCTTTGAATTCTGTAAAATCGTCTCCAATCGTGAATTGTGCTGCAAAATGGTCCCACGCGATTATCCTGTTGAAAAACTAAAGAGAAAAAGACATCAGAATGAACAATTGTAGAAGGAAAATTCATGATACCTTTGGAGCTGCACTTGCCCGGTTTGGTTCCAAAAGTTGTGCAACAAGCTCAATTTGAAATGCTCCTGCCAAATAAATTGCGAGAACCGAATCATAAACTTGTTTGTTTGCATTTAGCTGGTACTGGGGATGATTACTATTGGAGAAGAGGAACTTTATTGCCAAGCCATTGTTACGGGAAGCCGGCATGGAAGCAATAATATTGGAAAATCCATTCTATGGTGTAAGGAAGCCTGAAGATCAAGTGCGATCAAACTAACACAATGTGTCTGATATAGTTGTAATGGGAGGATGCTTGGTTTTGGAGTATTTAGTACTATTATACTGGTGCGAACGATTTAGGGCCCTTAAGGAATCACAGGTTTATCAATGGCGGACACATGCCCTCATTAGCAGCAACAAATTGGCCAAAACCATTAGTTTTAGTGCCATGTTTATCGCGGTCAACCGCAGCGGCTGTGTTCACAACGGGTGTTATGAGTCAATCAATAAATTGGGATATGCTTGAAATATAATATTTTGCCGATGGAATCGCGAAAGATTAGCGAAAATAGTAACAGTGATTGATGAAGCATTTATGGCTGGTCAGCATTTCGTCAAAAATTATTCAAAGTCTATAAATAATCGGCAACAATATCTCAGAGAAGCACAAACGTTGAACACTACTACACCCGCCGCAAATTGAGCTGCTACTAATCCAAATATTATTAAGTTAAATAGGAACAATTCCCTACAACTATCAGAATCCTTACAAAATAAGTTAGTCTACGAAACGATATGATCTCACAAATTCCGAAGTGTATGAACTGGATGCAAAGATCAAATCAATTTTGCAAAATCCCACACGAATAAGCACTGAAACTCTAGTCAAAGCCATTGCTCCATCAATTTCCACTGTACGACAAATCCCTGCTAATGGTGACGCAAAGACAGACGAAGCATCGGCACTAACAAAATTGATGCATTCATTTCTACCACAATCGCCGTCAGCTGTAGCAACAAGACAAGCGGAAAAGATATACATTACCAAAGCAAAGTGGTGGGAACGTGAAGCGTTACAGTTTATGCGTGGAATGATGGATGAATTTACACATTTGAAGAATTTCTCGGTGCCATTCGATACGTCACTGATCATCGCTGCTTGTGCAAAGGATGATGCATATACACCCCGAGAAAAGATGCACGAGCTCAGAAGGGATTTGGCCAGGAGCAGAAGTTCGTTGTTTGTACGCAGGTCACGTTAGCGCTTAAGTCTTGCACCAGAAACTATTCAGATCATGCATTTTCGAAGCTTTCGAACGAGCTAAACAGAAGTGCGAACTAGACATCAACGCTCGTGAATCCATCTCAAGCAGCTCACTCTCATACGACAATTTGAAACGCAGAAGATCGAATTGTGTACTACATTTAAAATTGATTACCTCTAAGCTAAATCTGTCACTCTGACACACACTTGATAGGCGAATGTACTAGTTGGAGGGAAATTTTGGACTTCAATTGCCCGATGAACACCAGTTGGGGGATCGCAATTGACGGTTGAATCGCCCAGAAGTAAAATTAACGGCTCGCCGGTTGAAACCGAGCCGATGAAAAACCTAGAAACAAAGAATGGGTCTCTTCTCTTTTCTGTCGGACAAGGATCGACAACAGAGAACCGAGTGGGACGAGCAACATGAAATTTTTCCTGGAATTCATTGAGGGCAGAAATTTGCAACAGCGACAGCGGAGGGCGATATCAGATCAACAAGAAGCGCGCTGGCAGAAGAACTTCGCGACGCAAATTACTTCGGGGGCCCGTCAAATAGGTAGAGGTAAGTTAAGTTTTGCATTTTGTCTAACTAAAGTTCATTTTTAAAATGATTGCACATCATCTTTAGATAAATAATTAAATAGTTAATCATATCTTTCGTCATTAAAAAATATTGTTACGGAGGTAAATTATACACCTGGCTCGGGTGTGTTCGGGAGTATAGTTTGAGTGTGATTTGAGATTTTTAGCGCGGGTGTGTTCAGGTTTTCGCTCGGTGCGAATTACGTCGGGTAATCTGAGCCCGGCGAAGTTGTGCAGAGTGGTCGCCCGGTTGAGAGTAATCCTCCCCTATTAGAGGAAAATAGGTGTTATTTCTAGCTGTGTGAGGGATGTTCGGCGGCCGCGTTTCTCGCTTGGCGGCTATTTAGGACCATGGAATAAGCGAGTGGTGCCTCCTACGACCGTCTCCGATGGCAAGCCGGGTCCGAGGTCCTTAGCCGGAGGAACTCTCTCGCGGAGGGTAACACTAGCTTTCCTCTTTTCTCGCGCTATCAGATCGCGTAAAAATGTGACCCACGACAAGATGTGGGGTTAGTATCCCTGCGCACTCCTTCCAGCAAGGATTGAGATCCCGATGATATACGTACGCATGCGAGGACTCGTCCCATCATACCATTCTAGATAAGAAACGTTTTTAACGGAAAGATGAATTTTTAAAAATATGAATATAACACTCCGTGTAAACGCGTGAGATGGGTGACTTCCCCATTTCGCGGCTATAGCCCATCTCACCAAACACTGCACCAACACAAAGCAGCACACAATTCTGAGAAATTAAATCTCTCTGTTACACGCCTCGGTATGAGCTCGTATTCGAGTCTTGTCTTAACTCCTTGGATATTCGTTGCACTCGCTCGTGGTAAATAGGTGGTCTGAGAAACCGTAATTGATGTTTCCGATAAAGTTTGACTGCCATTAATACAATTCCTTTTCGAACTCCCTGTGTCGAGTTGCCTTCTAGGCTCGAAATTGATTAATTGCGGCATTATGGTTACATTGGGAATTAAAATTCGCACTTGAGAAGGTTGCCCTGTAATGATTGTGTGATATGTCGCCGTGGCTTCCACCGTGGTCCCTTGCGCTGTTGTCACTTTGAGCGCTTCATTCGAAGGTTTGACATGAGCTTTTGCTTGCGCCAAACCAATTAGAAACGTTGCAGTTCTGTATTGTTTTTTTTTGCTAATTCCGGACACCCTAAGTCTACTCCGAGGTGGCCACTGGCAGGCTACCTATTTCGGAGAGGGATTTCTGTCGCAGGTCTTGGGCGAGCAGACAGTCCAAAATACAAGTATCAGCCACCGATTCAAATGCTCGATTTAAAATTCGTCAATCAACTACCAAAAACTCGACTTCAGTCAATTCTTTTGCTTACTTTGTATCGCAGGCCAATTCTCTTTTTAATTGAAAAGCCGTCGGATCCTGCTTTGTTGTGTGAGCAGACTCGCTTTGACTCCTTTAAACACTGAAGATGACTCAAAGGAGTCTAAACGCGTCTGCTCACACAACAAAGCAAGGTCCGACGGCTTTTTAAGAAAACCCAAAAAAAAAACTCGACTTTACTTTACGTTACCTTCCATCTCTTTTCGACGGTACGTCCAGTCCAAAAGAAAGGATTCAGAATCAGACAACATCAATCAAAATGATGCGTCCCCGAATATTCTCCGACGCAGTACCGGAAATCAACTACTCGAAACTAAAATTGAATTATTCTACTCTAATCAAAAACACGAATCCAAACTAAGACACCGCTCATCGAACCTCAACCGGAAATCGACGACTCACGGATTACATAAACCTGTGGTAAAGTGCGATAGACGGCTACCTCAGCGGAAGAGGATGATAGTATCCGCCGAGATTTGGCCTTGCCTTGGGGCGCGTGAATGCGCTGGCAGGCTAGCGTTGCGGTGTCGTCGGGCGGGTATTTTTCCCCAGCACAAGACTCACTACGTTTCAATACTTATCGACCGGAGTCGAAAAAGGAGGTAACCTGCTATGAGCTAGGAACTTGCTGGTTCAGAAAACAAATTGAACCTGGGGAAAACGGATGGACTTGAGAGACTTCATCGTTACCGACGATACTTATGGCCCACATATAAGAGAGGGGCGTCCAGGTGGAAGCTGTGCCCCTCGCACTCTCCCAACCGGATCAAGATCCAAATGTATACGTGGCCATATATTTCCATTTGAGTGAATAACTCATACAAACATCATTTGCATGAATTTTCCCATCAAATGAGGAATATAAATGTGGCCAATCTATGTTATAGTATTATGCGATGGAATCACATAACACTATACCTACTATACAAGGGCGCGTGAGCGGAAGGCAACTCTACTCGGGCAAGAGCCCCTATAACGCAATAACAGGAGAGCGCTCGACTGATGGCTAGCTCATTTCAGTGGAGGGGCTAGCCATCGTTGCGGGTCCCATACCCGGTTAGGTTAGAAGGAAAGACCGAGTTTTTCTTGTCTTTAGTTATTCATTTTCTTTTCTTTTGTTTCAATATAAAAATAATTTTAGCTTTCATTGACTCATCGTAGTGTAACTATGATAATAATATCATTATTTTTGATTTCATTAACTAAACTTTAATAGATCCTCTTTACATTTACTTTAAATGCGAGGTGACATATTTCCACTTGAAAAATTTGCATTGAATGAAATGGCATCTCAATTAAGTTAAATCTATTGTATTTGAAAAAAAAACATTGGTAGCGTACATACAATCAAAAAAAATATGAGCTTTGAAAGTGACACAAACAACCAAGACTTCAAAATTTTACATGCAATAAAGGGTACTTACCCAACATCCTCGCCGGACGCCCGCTGGTGATGAGGGTAGATTCCAATGATGCCTGAAATTTGATGTCCGTCACGAGTGCTTGCACCACAATTATTACGTTTTACAAATACTCGTCATGGCGAGGAAAATTCTAAATCAATAGTTTGCACTGTATATGAATTAATTTTCTTAATTATATATAATGTTGAGACAAGCTGCTTTGGATCACTACATCAACAAGTGTCCATATCAAACTTATAACCATCGCTTCGCCAATTAATATCCATCCTCATATTGACGATCTTCAATTGCAATTATTAACAAAGTTCCACTATCTGGTAAAATCCCATTCCCTTTTAACCACTTATCTCTTGCAAACATACCGTACCCAACATTGATTCGTAAAATAAACAGTATCACATCATTCATTTAGAAATGAGATTTTTCGGTTTGGAGGGAGTCGGACAGGACTAGTGATTTACACTTTGCACTTAACCGTAAAATGGTTCCACATTTCTTCCTTCGTTACACAGTTTCTGCTCGATCTAAGGGTTGAATGCAATTAATTGATTTTGAACTACCTAGATAATATCTTTATTTCAATTCACTTTAAAAAAAAATTGAAGGCAGTTTATTCGGCGATTAAATATTTACGGGGCAAATTGGGAAGAAGATCATCTGTGATAAAAACGGATCATGAACCGTTCGCATAAAGCTCAAGCAAAACATCGCCTCGACAAACTCGCCAACGTCTAGTTGACCGTGCACTATATAGATCATTTATCTCAAAGGCGACCAAAATCCATTTGCTGATGCATTATCTCGATTAGAAGAAAAATCAATAATTTCTGGACTTGATTTAACAAACATTATAGCGGAGACAACTACGCACATAGAGTTGCAGGTTATTATGCAAAACGCGACATTATTAAACATGAAACCCATAACTTCTCTCGACGGTATTGTATATTGCGACACGTCTACGGGAGATATGCGCATAACGTTTCACGACGGTATTGTATCTTGCGACACGTCTGTGGGAGATATACGACCATATATCCCCACAACACTTCTACACCGTCCTTTTGCCGCCGTCCATCCGTTTCTCGCATCCGAGCAGCCGTCCAACTCGCCGGTTCATTCGGAAAAATTACGTTTGCTATCCGTGGCGATTGAAACCAGACTCCTCGTCTTTTCTGTCCGTCGTCCAGTTCTCCGTGCCGCAACAGTGCTACATTTCCAAGCTTCTAGCTCAGACACGTTAGATTGCACTCGCCAATGCAATACTTGGATGTGATGTACTAAATCAGTGCTCTAATGTCCGACATTTTAATTTGCAGGTTTGAATTTTAAAAACTAACAGAAGATAAAACAATGAAAAAGATTTTAAATAATAATAAAAAGTTAAATATAAAGAATATAATTTAAAGGGAACATTTAAATTTAATATAGAAGAAAATGATGTAAAATTTACATTTAATAACAAGAATAAAAATATTTTATAATTTATAACTATGAATGGAAGTAATGGAAATTTTTTCCAAATCTGCAACAAAAATTTCTGATGTGTTATGAAGGTTTTCGAGCAGTTTGCTTGTGTGACTGCTCGATTACTACAAACCATATCCCCTCGGCGGCGTACACACCTTCGCAGTCACTTCCCTCTGAAAAAGAACGGGTGCTTACTGAAAAGGAATGAATTAGTTCGTTTAGCAATTCCTTTAACATTTCAGCATCACCATACACTTTTTAAACTTAATCTTAAGTATTTTTTTTGCAGTTATACTCCACTTTTCAGTTCCATTTTTGTTTCTAACTAATAAATAACAACAATATTACAATGAAATAAAAAATAAATCTAACAAAAATATCAATAAAGTTTGTCCGTCCATTTGTATGTCACAGCAGTGTTTCTCCAAAACTATACAAAATAAAGTCATGAAACTTTGTGGAAAGCTCGGAAGTTTAGGGTGGAAAAAATTTTCAAAGAATCTTGTGAGGGTCCCCCCATATAGAGGAGCGACCCTCTCACTGAGATATTTTCAAAGCAGGTCTTAAAATTACTTTATCTCTATCGAGGGTGGCAGGAGAAGGGGAAATGAACGAAATTTCGGCGTACCCCTCTCCTCCCCTCGCGATTGGAAACCTTTCATCCGAAAAATCTGAAAAACATCATGAGTATAGACCTTTATGAGCACATACAACAACGAATACATTACGTTACACTTCCTTGAATAAAATCGTAAGGGCACCCTCAAATTCAATTAAATTCAATGTGTAAATATTATAATTTGACAAGTTTAATCACTACGGAAAATTTCAAAAAGATCGAATCGTATTTACAGAGTTATGGGGATTTAAATTTTCCTGTATTACAGCAGTAACTATACTTGGCTATGGGACAATATGCACTTCCAATCAACTCGGACCCTACGGGTTTGCTAGGATTTGCATGAACGTTTCAGGCATTATATTCATGATGAATATCTTTGAAAATTTAGTCAACGGGTGACATCCGCAATCGTAAAACGAAATGGCAGTAGTTTTAAATGAGAAGATTGCATAAAATTGTATTTTCCGCCAACTTCAACATTTAAGGTACATGCTATTAACTCTTGAGTGAATTCATAAATGAATAGCTGAAGATGAGCAGCTAAAAATAATTGGCGAAAAAATTATGAAGGTAGATCAAATAACAAATAATTTAATGGTTGATATTCGTTCAACTTTACTAAAAATAGTAGAACCTGTAATTAAATATTTTCACCAGTAAAACTGTATTAGTATGATCAAATTGGATGAAAATAAATATATGGGTGTCCTTTAAAAGGTGCTTATAATCTATAAGTTTCAATAAAATGTACAGAAGTTGTTGCCGTTTGAATTTTCTCCGATTACAAAAATCAAATACGGTTACTACATTGGCTTTCCATCAAACCAAATACTACACTTTTGATTGTATTGCCTCCAAATACATAAAAGAACAAAAAGACATTTAAGATTCAGCTTAGTCAATTATTTCCGCAATATTGGAACTCTATACTCTTACCTTAGTGTATCTACACACTCAACCGTTAGTATACTAGTGCGCTGGTGTTTAGTGGTTCATGCTAAAGGTCTTGCTATCTTCGGTTTGTGTTTGCGATTGAAAGATTACGTTTCATATACGTTGCACATATCAATTATTGTGAGCTATTCGTAAGTCTCCTACTTTTCCATTTAATTGGATAATTTTTCTCTTTTTGGACAATATTTCTTTTTATGAATTGAACATGGTAAAGTGCTTGGCTCCTTCCTGTATTGATAAGCAGGAAAAACACCCATAATTACATGCGGAGGTCTTTGCGGTCTTACTTTTCCTGCAAAATGCGCAGATTTATCCAACGCGATCGTGGACAGCATTAATAATCCGAGTCTTTACTGGTTTTTCCGAAGTGTCGTGGCTCTCTATGTCATAACGCGGGGATAAGTTGAAGCAATCGCGAACAATAATCGATAACCTTGTTAATGGGTTCAATTTGCTGCGTGACCAGCTGAACTCAGCGCGTGACGAACTATCTTCTTAGCCAATAACCCAGAGTTGATCTGCCTCCTTCATCGACTTCCAATGCAAACCTTGCCGGGTCCTTAAGTGCTGCCTCCACGATTTCAAGTAATTTGAAACCAAAAATTATAACAAGAAGCAGGGGAGTGCTTCAATCTCATTGCCATCCAGGAACGTTCCCGAAATCAGCACAGAAACTTTAAGTTCATCAAGAGTTGTAGCGAATGATACCTCAATTAAACCTGGCAACTATCTACTTGCTATTTCGCCTCCCTTACAAATCTTTTATATCTGGATTGTACTACACCACACCGGTCGAAGGCGTCATCGATCATAATCAGTTTAAATTGAATTCTATCCCATTAACTTTTTAAACTTAAGATTTGCTCCCGTGTACAAAGCTCACTCCGGACGGGAAGACGAACCGTTTGATTGCTTTAAATAAAATCACGGTTCCAGCCAATCTCAATTGACTGCTGAAAAACGAATTTTGGCCTCCTGGAGTACTGGAAAAACAGTTTTCTGCCAATCAGAAGCGAAATAGCTCTGTGTCCTTTCGTAGCAAGAGAAACAAATAATAAGCCTCGCACCTCAGTACATCGTAAACCTTGTATAATTTCTACTTTGTCCTATAATTATGTCCGTGGTTTGAGGACCAAGACGTCTGAACTTCGTATCTCTTCCATTATATACCCGCATCAAATCATCTGTCTAACTGAGACATTGCTGACAAATGATATTTATATCAGTGAACTTCTTCCCAATCACCTGATGGTGAGGGCGTTCTTGAGGGTGTACATGCCTCTCCAACTAGCAAGTCCTGTGAGGATTTTATACTTTCGCTTCCAGTGGAGTCTATTATTGTGCGTTTCTTTCTTTCTGATGCTCTCTCGCTTCTCGTTTCGTGTGTCTACATCTCATGTAGCAGCTCTGGTATGGTGTATGAACGTTTCTTTGCGGAATTCTCCAGCTATATCCTTACTCACTTCCCATCTTCCCCTGTTTTGCTCTGTGGGAACTTCAACCTTTCTTCCATGAGAGTATGCTTCCATACTGTCCGAAGGTAATTTGTCGTTTGCCCTTTCCTCGTTTCTCTCCGTATAATCCTTCACCCAATTCAATACTAGTGCAAATTCCAATAATAAACTTCTTGACCTTGTTCCTTCCAACTTTCCAGCCTCTTCTCTTGTTGCATCCACCTCACTTCCACTCTGCATTAATGCAAATCTTCACCGTTCATCTCTCTTCATCTCCTCTCCACCTTCTCTTAGAAATACATCACCTTATCGCTATAACTTTCTAAAAGCGTATCTATGCAGCATGGATTCTAGTATTAAAGCAGTTAACTGGTATTCTTTCTTCAATAACCTTAACGTTGAAGAATGCGTGGATAACTTCTATCCGTTTCTCTCGTTTTAACTACTCAATTCACCCCTTTGTTTCCCCCAAGGAGGCCTAAAGATGCTCCTTGGTTCAACTCAGATGTTGCCAAAGCCATTGAGGTGAAGGATGCATCCCGGAGAAAATTCGTCTCCAGTGGCCTCCCTAACGACCTTGCCGAACCAGAGACATTCTGAAGTTAAGAAAATTGCAAAGCTTGCTCCTCATGCTTACGTCAACCATATCGAAGTTGCACTTGAACCCAATCAAACTCGTGCTTTCTGGTCTTATGTTTCATCTTTAAAGAGTTATCATCATATATTAGCTAGTTTCAGCTAACCCTTAGGAGTCCTGTGAACTCTTTGCTTCTTTCTTTTGTTCCTTTTTCCGCATTACAAATGCTTCTCCTTCTTTCTATCCTTCTTCTTCCTCCTTATCCTCTCCCCCGATTCGTACCAATCTCTTGCAGGGTGAACTGCTCTTAAGGAGTCTCGATACCAATACCGGTGGTGACCAAGGCGGCATTAAAAACTTCGTTGCAAAATCACTATCCTCGTCTCTCTGTGTTCCTCTACCAATTATTTATAATTTGAGCTTAGCTGTTGGGATTTTGCCTTCCCAGTGGAAAATTGCCCATTTTCTTCCTATCTTCAAGTCTGGAGATCGCAATTCTGTTTGCAACTATCGTCCGGTATCACTCCTTCTCTATTGTGGGAAAATCCTTGAAAAGATCGTTCTCGATACTCTGTTTCCCCTTATACTTCCATCCTTAGTAGAACAACATGGTTTTGTCAGAGGTAGATCTACTACTCTCACTAACTTGCTTTCTTTTACCCACCACATTGATGCTGCCCTTGACCGTCAGCAATAAATAGACGTTATTTTCACTGATTTCTCTAAAACGTTTGATCCTGTAGATCACTCACTTTTATTTCAAAAACTTAGAGTTCAAAATTTCTGATTTCCTGTACTCCTGGCTTCTATCCTATGTTTGGGATCGCCTTTGTCTTGTCACTGTTAACTACTGCTTCTCCTCTACTTTTTGTCTCAATTCAGGTGTACCGCAAGACTCCATAATTGGCCCTATTTCATTCCTGCTATTTGTCAATGATCTTCCCTCTGTTATTACTTCTCTCTGTCTGCTTTATGCTGACGACTTTAATATCTTTCGGGTAATAGACTCACAATGTGATGTGATACCTTGCAAAGTGACCTATTCTAAGTCTAAGTGAATGGTGCAAATCAAACAATCTCTCCTTGAATGTTTCCAAATGCCACTAGATGACATTTTCCCGTAAAAAATATCCTTTTGCCTCCACCTACTGTCTTGTTGGAACCCCTTTATGCAGTGTTACTTCCTATAAGGATCTTGATGTGATATTTGATTGCAAATTAAAGTTTGACCTCTAAAAGTCATCAAAAAAGCCTCTCGCCTTTCAGGGTTCATTTTAAGGTCCGCTTCCCCTTTCCAACATGTCGCCTCCTGTGTGTGCCTTTACCTTTCATTTATTCGCAGTGATCTGGAATACTGCTCCCAAATATGGAGCCCTCACCACAGGAATCATATTTATTCGTCAAATTCAACCTACCTTACGTCCCCTATAGCGACCGTCTTCGTACTTTGAAATTCCCTTCCCTTGAATTTAAACGATGCTTTCTTGGTGAATGGATCTTGTACAAGCTTTATCACGGTCACTTACCCCAAACTTGATGCAGTTACATTCGAACATTGGACACTAGTCGCCCTAATAGATCCACCGATATTTCCGCCACAAATCCAAAATATCTGCTTGCCATCGCCAATTCAAAAACTTCAGCTATCGTCGATATGATTAATTCAGCGGAGAGTGTCTTCCGTGATCCCTCAGACTTTCTCGTATCCAGAATTCAACTTAACATCCTCCTTCCGTCGCCACCGATTGTAATCCTGCTAATGAAAGCGATTTCTTCATTCCCAGATCCCTCGTCAACTCGTTGCGAATGGGGATCCGTTAAATTTTTTTCGGGGAAAATTAACTTTCTTTTGGCTGTGCGCGATCCACCAGTGGCATACAAACTGTTGTCGTATCGGGCAATTTAAATGTAAACTTCCCTTCATCTAGTACATTCGCCCCCCAAGTGTAAATGCCAAAGTGACTGACATTCTGTCATTCTTGTGTTTCGATTGTTTTGGTTCTTTTGATAAGTCTGATCTGTGTGTAGAATGTGTTTATAACGGCAGGAGAGCTCTTCATGTTTCGTTCAACTCATATGGATACGCGTGCCGCTTGTGGTGAAACGGTAAGAAAAGTACAAAGGCATATTACAATAAATTCGCCATGGATTGGGAAATTCTATTCTTGAACTCAGACTGTTGAACTTGCGTTGTCAGTTCTGTTCGGCTTATTAAAAACGTTTTCACAAATTCTACCAGGTTTATATCATAACGTCACATTTTGACAAGCTCACGAAGGAACACTCGCAATGTTTGTACGACAATCTTCACGCTGCATTAGAAACCTGATAAATTTCTGCTAATCGAGCAGATTCCTCGGCTTTGATTTTGAACATGTTGGCTGACATTCCCATATTGTTCGGGTTTCTGGCGTTAGACAGCTCGGTTTGCTCAACATATTTGAGCATAATATAGAAAATATCTGGTTGTAAGTGCCACATTTCTTTGAGCCACGACATATGAATTTTAATCAACGGGTTTGTTTTGAGCCTGATAAAACCAATGTCGCCAAAACTTTCTGGTCCCGAGCCGTTTGTGTTGTAACGTTGTAGCAAATTGTTTGTGAGCAACTTCTTGGCTGGCTTCATCAGCTTTGCGATGTGGATCTCAGTATCACGTCTAGAGCTACGTGATACTGAGAGAACACGAACTTCATAAATTCCTGAAGTGGTCGAGAGGAATTTCAAAAAGTTCCAGGTCGAACAGTCTTACTGCTGCTGTCGATTCAATTGTTTCTTAACTGTGTCCAGCACATACTTTTCAACAATGTGGAGATTTTTTGCATAGCGGTATTGAATAGGAAAATCGAAATTCAAATCACCGCTGCGCAGTACATCCTCGTGCATGATGTAGTGAATTGGGAAGATTAAGTGCCCGTAAAAGACTGCAGCGATGGTCTGCTGCCTCAGCGGAAGAGGATGGCGAGATCCGCCGAGATAGGCCTTGTCTGGGGACGCGTGAATGCGCTGGCAGGCTTGCGTTGCGGTGTCGTGAAGCGGGTTCTTTCCCCCTAGCACAAGACCAATTTCAAAAATATTTTTCGCATCCACGAATTTGGAAATGTTATTTGATTCTCGACCGGAGTCGAAAAAGGAGGTGACCGCAAAGGACTATGAAAACATTGGTTCAGAGGACAAATAGGGCTTTGCGAAAACGGACGGACTTGAGGAGACTTCGTCGTTACCGACGATACATATGGTCCCCAAATAAGAGTGAGGCATCCAGATGGAAGCGGTACCTCCTCGCACCCTCCCAACCGGGTCAAGATCCAAACGTAGACGTGGCCATGTACTCCCCATTTGAGTGAAAAACTCATACAAACGTACTTTGCATGACTCTTTCCATCAATTGACGAATACAAATGTAGCCAATTTATGGTATAGCATTATGCGATTGAATCACATAACTCTACCCGGCAAGAGCCCCTGTTAGAACAAAGAAGGGAAGGCCGCGCCCGATGGCTAGCCCATGTTAGCGGAGGAGCCTGCCATCGTTGCGGGTCCTATATCCGGTCAGGTTGAAAGAAAGGGAAAGACCGAGTTTCGTTTCTTTTAATATACCTAGACATTATTTTATTGAATTAGATTTCAAGACAAAAAAATTATATATTAAATAAATATAAAATATTAATATATCAAATTAAAGTGGAATTCTATGTAAAATTGAAAATATAAAATTAGAAAACATTCTAATTATTTTTAATTTAATTTTTATTATTTATTATTAAATATAAAATTAAACAAAATGGGTACTCACCGGCATCCTCACGAGCGCTCGATGATGAGATTAATGTACTTAACATAAGTGCAATAATATAATTCCATATTTACTTGCACGCGAGTAAAGTCTTCTTCTAACTTTAAGCTGCAAACTATCATGAAAGAAATTAATCTGATATTTCTTTTAACTTGAATTCAACATGCCGCACAACAAGAAAGATAAATAAATAAATTCAAATATAAAATAAATTGTTGTTCAATCGTAGGGTGTAAACGATACGTTTTATCGTTTAAATGACTCACCCGTACTGTACTTTACGTAAAGGGATCCACCAGGGAATCGCGCTGAGGTCTCAATTTGTCTCTTTATGGCACAAATATCGTATTTTTCTCACCGATGTTCTCGCCTTGCTGACGCAGCGGAAAGCACCTGAATTTTTATTAAAAGAAAATTTTGTGTAGGTTTCCTTGCGCTCGACTTGTATGACGACAGCGGCGCTCATAAGATGGAAGTCTCACTAGTACTCTGCTCCACACTTGTTTACAAATAGATTGATTTCAGAGGCACCGCCCCTGATATTCTATAATTTCTTTGAATATGGATTCAAGCTCCAGCAAGCTTGCACTAACCACGCTCTATATACTGGGATTCGACGACATCAATCCGATTCAATGTGAATCTCAAATCCAGTTACGTTTACTTCTCGGTGTTCAACTCCAGTTTCAAGTCCGCATTCAATTTGAAAATCCAGTAGCTGACATTCCTCGTCATCTCTGTCCAGCCAACACGAGCATAAAGTAAGCACCAAAGTTGTGGAAAAAGTGTGGACAAAACGAGGATAACGCGCAAAAATTCCTTCACTAATTCATCAGATGTGATGGAACAATAGGCCGGCAAGAATCGGGAATGTGCAGCACAAGTGCACTCGTCAATTTGCGGTTCCTGTATAACAACTCGTCCACAGTCGTTGCTTGGGAAAATTCGATAGGATTTCTACTACATCGACTGTGCAAGCGGGTGAAAGGCGTAAGTAATGATAACGTTCACTATTCGCTAGATACGAACTTCGTCCAATTTAAAACATTTATGACTAGCACTAGCTGTTGTGGATAAGCTACCGTACTTGGTGTATAGTGAGATGAGGATCAGATGGATCACTCCAGCACGCACACACTACCACTGACTGCACTAAGCGAAGTAGGCAACTGCAACAAGAAAGACAATTATTTTTTCATTAATTGGAGCGATATTCTTGCTAAATTCTAGGTTTACTTTGCACAAAACTGGAGTACAATGAATAATAATCACTTGGAAGGTATTTTCTGGAGGTATTTTGGAGTATTTTGTAAGGAAATGCACAAAATAACACGCGCAGCGATCCATCAACGACTTCGACGACTCAGCGTTCTTATTTCGACCCCTAAATTTAGGCGAATCACTTATATCTTTTAAGTACCACACAATATTATTGATTGTCGCCCGACGCAAACTTTCCTCCGATTCTATTTGGATTTACTTATTACCAAAAAACCTGACAAGAAAGAAACTATCCATTCCATGAAATGATGGCTCACCACTTTGCTTGCGGTTTCGCGCTCTTCCGTGGACCTCGCGTTTTCTCGTCGTCGCCTTACGGGACCGCTCCAAAACCAGTCAGCGAGCCTTCCATCAACTTTCCTTCTCATTGCGAAAGTGCGATCGTGGAAGAGCTCCGTTGGAAAGCGGGTTGCCGTTTCCAGATTTCAATTGCAAATTAAAATGATAAGTATTATTTTAAATTTACAATTGAAATTTGGATCCGCAATATGTTGGTTTTCGAGCAGTTTGCTTAGGCGACTGCTCGATTATTACAATGGGATTGTCATTAGGACCGTCAGCTGAAAAATTGACCTAGCGAGATTAATTCTGGTAGCAACGTTGACTTTAGTGGCACTTCTCGTATTGTTCAAAAATCTGTGCATATATTCTCAACAAAAGGAGTGCAGTTCGCAATATCTACCCATACTCGCTCGTTTGCAGCATCGCCGATGTAAATTTTTACGGACATTTCAGGCCACGACTTCTTATCTTGGTAGCCATGGGTTAGTAAGTTCGACGCAAGTACGGGTGCAATGGGATTTGTACGTATGTATTTGAAATACATGCTGATTGTCTCGTTTCAGTATGGATATCAATGATGAGGTAACGGCATCGTTGCAAAACGAAGTAGGTCGCAACTTGGCCAGATACATAAGCGACAGGGCTAGTACAGACTTAAGTGATGAAATAAATTTCGCTGCGCCGCAAAGCAAACCTCCGAAGGTTTTTGTGTACTGATGTTCAAGGATGCTGAAAATTAAAGCTACAGAATCAGAGGAATGTCAGTCCACGGCCATTTGTTCCCATTGCTCAAGCGCAAAACTTGAACTGCTTCTTCCTCCTCCTGAAAGTCTAGGTACAGAGCCAATGCTGCTTCCCCGCTTCGGTTGCTTGGATACAACGCTAATCGAGGAAGAAGCTTCTTATCTGAAGCCGAGTCTCGTTTACTGGAAAACATAACCTTGCTTTTATCATCCCGACTTGATCAATATTTCGCGCCTAGCACAAACAGTTCACTACAAGCGTGGCGCACTAATTTTACTTTTCGATGATCGAGAGCCTCCCGGAGGCTTAATTCGATGCATCTTTCTTATTATTTAAGAGTTATTTAGCGTAGCGTCACCAGCAAATCTCCTCCTTTCGCTGTCACTGCACTGCTGGTTGTCCTTCTCGTTGATTACATTGTTCTAGTATCACATCATAGGAAGCCTTTCCTTTCCCTGGTCTGGTGTGGAAGTGGAGTGCACTGCAGAATTACGCACTAATTACATACATTCAGATACCTACTTTATTTTACGCCTTACTTTTAATTCGAAAAATTTTCATTACCAAAATGACTATAATTTCTCTTTTAAACAATTATTCTTAACCTTAAACCTTGGTTCAGAGAAACTCATCTTCGAGTCTGATCGACTCGAAGATGAGTTTCTCTGAGCAAATCAGGGCAACGGCTGAGAAGGCTGCTTCGGGAATATCGGCCCTGAGTCGACTTATGGCCAACGTAGGGGGACCCAGCCCATCAAGGAGACGCCTCTTGATGAGTGCTGTAGGGTCAGTGCTACTGCACGGAGCAGAGGTATGGGGCGACGCTCTCAGCAAGGAGGTATACCGAAAACGATTGGCACAGGTACAGAGAAGAGGAGCACTGAGAATTGCATCTTCGTATCCAACAGTCTCCGACTCGGCGGTGAGAGTGATTGCAGGCGTGATGCCTGTCGCCCTCCTTGCTAGAGAGCGCCGCGCTATTTACCTGCGCCGAAACGAGGATGCGAGGGAGATCGTTGTCCGCGAGGAGAGACAACGCTCGCTCAACGATTGGCAGCAGTCTTGGAGGAATTGCACGAAGGGAAGGTGGACTGCGCGCCTCATCCCGGATGTGAGACCGTGGCTAAATCGAAGGCATGGTGAGACTGACTTCTATCTGACCCAGCTTTTGAGCGGGCACGGGTGTTTTCAGTCTTACCTGCACAAGATCGGTAAGTCACGGTCTCCATATTGTCGGTTTTGCCCAGGAGAGGAGGACAATGCCTGTCACACATTTTTTGCGTGTACCAAATGGGCCAGGCTGCGAAGGGAACTCTACAGGGAGACGGGAGAGCTCACCCCGGATAATATAGTTGCGGTGATGCTCGAATCGGTTGACAAATGGAACCAGGTGGCACATTATGCTCGGGCAGTCCTAAAAGATAAAAGGGACTCACAGCAGCCGGAGGTGCTGGGGCTGGGGGATCGCTCTTCTAGCATTTCCTCTTCCCCTCTCCCCTCCCGCTAGGAAAGGGACTCCCCAGCTTGAAGGCGCCCCACGGCGTAATAAAACGAGACCTGGCCCGAAGTAATGTGTCAAACGGTTCCAGGCTAGGTTCTCAGATTGACAGGGGAGGTGTTTAGTGGGTAGTCCAAAGGTATCCTCCATGGGAGTCCCACACTGCCAGACTCGGCGGGCATAAATGCCTTCACCTCCCTACCACAAAAAAAAAAAACCTTGGTTCGCGGTGGCTCCTCTATTCTGGGGCTCAAAATAAATTTTTCATTTTCCAACGGACACGTGTGAAAAGTATACGCGAGGGTTCCTTCTAGGTGATAGGGTGGGGAACAAGGGTCACTCGTAACAGAGTTCATAACAAGTATCAGGAATGACATTTTTAATGAAAATTTTTTTTCATGGAAGAAGATCACACTAATCAATGATGCAAAGAAATACCAACCGCGACAAATTTAATATCTGCTCACCTCTAAATGTTCATCTTATTGATTACCGCTGTTCACAACAACATTTTGAATGAAGGGTTAAGCTTACATTTAATACTCATCAATAAAAGTTACAAGTTATTACCCTAACCAACCCTTCTGACTTAGAGTCATAACACTTATTACCTTGACCCGCTAAACTGAGCTGGGGATTAGAAGCGATAACAATTGACGTGAATAAACATTAAATTATGTTATTCTAATCACCGTTCGCGACATGAATAAATACGTGAATAAGTAAAGCTTAAGTACTCAAGCAACATCGAAATTTTATTCTTTCGACAACAAAACTTGAAATGCTTCCAAACTGCCGTCGTTAGGCTTTTACAACGTCTCACTCTCCCGCCCCCTCTTGCTCGCATATAACTGAAATAATATTTCACTTCTAATCTCTTTTAAATTAGCAATCGAATATAACCAAGTCATACTTTACGACTTTGGGGAATTTATGTGTACCCACGGTAATAAGCTTATGAATGTAATGCCTTTTTAAAGAGCTCCCACAGCTCCTTGATACGAAGAAACAAGAAACATCAATTGAAAGGTGTGGGGGTGCCAGTCTAAGACGAAGGTGGTGAATTGATTTTCGTGATGGAAATTGTTTATTGAGAGCTATCAACCCTAATGGGGCTTGGTTAAATGTTCATGCTAGGGTCAAGTGGGAGTTCAAGATGAATTTCTTACGACAAACTGAAACAGATGCTTTTAGAAGACGAACATAATTAGTCTAATTATTTTCCTTTAATCATTAAATAAAGACTTCTAATGTACTTTCGAGCCTCAAAGCGAATAAAGATAGAGTCTTAATAATTCTAATAAATGCACGCCCAGCATGAGTAAATACAATCGGCATCCATTACTATAATCTCCGCAAGGACGACCGTCCAAATGCTTCACAAACCAAAGAAATGGACCATCATCCTAGAACAAACTAAGCCCTGTCATGAGCAGCCCTTTCTCTATGTCTTGCTGAGTCCTTAATGTATTTTCCATAAGCATAACTTAATTCACATTCTCATTAGTCCACAGGATTTTAGCAATAGCACTTAATCACTAATAATTTATTTATAGAGAGGAAGTGACTAACCATCTCCACACATCGGAATATAGAAGCCGGTAATGTAATTGGTTGGCAACAATACAAACAGAAATTTATCTACAAACACATAAACTGAATTAGGAAACAAAGTTGGGACTAGTACTCAAGGATTTTATTTACGAAAACATACTCGTAAAGCGATTTTTTGGTTGTTGTGTTTTTTGATCAATTATTCAGGGGTCAAGCTGTAATCCACTTAGCTGCATTCTATTTCATTAAATATATTTTCGCTGAATCCTGCTACATTATTCTATGTACAGTTGTTCTATACATACATACACATAGGATTGGGTTGGAACTGGTTGGATTGAGGGTTGCGTCTCAGTGTTCATAAAAGTCGAAAATACTTTCGATTTGGGGCAGTGTTGAGAGCATTTTATGCATGTGTCGAAAATTCCTGATACCTTGAACTCATTTTGTGAGCTTCAAAAACATTCAAAAAATGTAGGTATATCAGATCTTACAATTGGATGTCGAATTTCGTGCGAATGTTGAAAAAGTACATTTAAGAAAAAATTTATTGATTTATTTCTCTATGCACACCAGTTCGGAAAAATCTTCGTTGACGTGGCCATCCGCAAAGCTAAATTGCTTTCTTTATATTAAGTAGCTTTTGCTCACGTAAGATAGTCTTCCCCAAAATAGATTTATCATAATTGTTCCACGTCTTCACTTTCGTCCTAGATTTTTAATAAATTTGGCTAAAACTTGCATATCTACTATATAATTTGGATTCATATTCTCAACTAAAATTTGGATGGTAACATGGGTGCCAAATACTGTCTATTACGAAGAAAGGTTTTTTTACAGTCAGTCATGGATTTCGATTATTTCTGCGGCCCATTTGGGATGGAATTGCCTTGTAACCGACTTAAGTGTAGTAGTCTGGAAGGGTATTAATGGTCAGTTAAAAACAGCAAGGACGTTAGCTGCCTCAGCGAGCTAAGATTTCGAGCTACGCTAGAATGACCTTGTCTGAAGAGGCATATGCTTGCTAGCAGCTAGCTTTCTGCGGTGTCATGGCGCGGGTCCTTTTCGCCAGCGTCAGGCCTACACTACAAAACTATTTGTCACACGCATGATTGACATGGAAAACACGGCCTGCCGAAAACTGAAGGGGGTCCTAATCTTTTCTGCCTAACATACCGATGGCACAAGTCATCCTTCCGTTTTCAACGGGGACATTAGCTCCTATCAGGAAATGGTGAATCGGACCGATTTGGTCCCCCACGCACCCTCCTAACCGGGCGAAGTCCAGATGACTAGGCCCATCTTCAGAGGCCTATCATCCCTTGTAGTAGAAGCTCCTAATCCAACGAGGAAGGAAGGCAACACTGTGAGGCCTACATCAGAAGACGCAGGCGCTCACGTGGCGGTTTCTTGCCCGTTTCAGGGCGAAAAAAGAAACCCCAGTTTTCTTTTCTTCAACACTTCCTATTTATTTGTACAGTGCTCAATAAATTCAAAATAAAATTACTAGATGACACGCTCTTTGGCTAACAATTACAACAGTATTCAATAAGATAAATTGCATGCCGAGCAAATCAATTAAGCTTGGTTTTGCAAATAAAGCACAATTGAATAACGGTAGTTTAAGAAATCAAGCTCAAAAAATGGCAAAACCTCGCAATTTTTTCGTCCAGTATCGATTCGCATTAGACCCATTTCACCCTCTAGTTTATTTGCTATATCGTGTCGTTATACGCTTTTTCTTTTTTAACGGTGAAAGCTACCCCTAATTTTAAAAAATTATAAAATAACATTTTAAGTCTTAATATGGGTAAAATTTGGTTTGGATTGGCTACACAATGATCATCACCCGAGCACCCAGAACAAGTGGAATTACAATGCAACCCAACTTTTCTGCACCCGCATAAAACCCTGCACCCTTTTTTGCATTGGTAAAAAATCATTTTTAGAGTTTTGTAGTTTAGTGCAATCACGACCTGTGTCCGTCTGTCCGTCCGTCCGTCTGTATGTCTGTAGCCTCAATAGTTCTCCGGAACTATAGAGGCTACAGCCATGAAACTTTGTAGAAAGGTCAGAGGTGGTAACTTCTTGAAAGTTCAAGGGTGGAAAAATTTTTCAAAGGGATTTAAGGGGGGTCTCCCCATATAGGGAGGTGACCCCTCAACAATTTTTTTTCACCATTGGTAGTCGAGTCGGGTGTCATTAGAAAGATCTCAATGAGATATTTTCAAAACAAGTCTTAAAATTGCCTTATGAGTACCGAGGGGGGCAGGGGAAGGGGAAATGTACGAACTTTTCGCGTACTCCCCCCGCAATTGGACACCTCCCATCCGAAAAACCTGAAAAAAAATCATGAATGTAAGCCTAAATGAGTACAACAACAACAAATATATGAGAAGTCAAAATTCACTCAACTTTGTTAGTAATAGTATGATTTATCGATTTTATGTTTTCTTGAATAAAATCTAAACGGTACCCTTAAATTCAATAAAATTTAGCAAGCAGATGACTATTTATAAGATTGATCTTTTCTGAAAGTTTCATGTAGATCGAATAGTATTTAACGAAGTTATAGCGATTTGAATTTTCCTGTTTTACTTTGCAACAATATGCCCTGTTTTACTATGGAAACATATGGCAATGGAACAATATGCGCTTTTTACCGACTTAGACACTACAGCTTTGCTAGGATTTGCATGAAAATTTCAGGACTGATAGGTATCATGAAGATGAGTACATACAATTGAAAAAAGTCGAAGAGGCAGGAGAGAGCTCCTAGCAAAAGGGCTTTGTAACCATTCTAGCATTCGAAAAAATAGGCCATGAATCGATGATTACAGTACAGAGGAGTGGCCCCTGAAAAAAATTTCATGAAAGGTAGCTGATACGAGTATCAAATGAAAGTTCTCTATGAGAGCTTTTCAAAACAGTTCTTAAGCTGACAGTTTTTGCTTCAGTGGGGCACAGGGGGGGAGGAAATACATGAAAGATGTGTTTCCTTCCTCGCGAATGGATACCCGTGATCTAAAAAATCTGAAAAAATTATCAAGGGAGATATGTATGGATATAACTTTAACAAATACCTCAGAAGCCAGAATTCGTTCAACTTAGTTAATAATAGTATGATCCTCGAACATGACGTGTTTCTTGATTTTATTCGTTGCTGGTTACTGCATTTTGTAAGTTGAGTACAAAACCCTTCTGACATGAGCATAGGTCTGTCTACCCAACTTGTTAGAAGTTCATCGGGTGCAGGCGATTTATTCATCCGCACGGGGTGTAATTAACCTTCTTTAAAGTACCATTCCCAATATGTTGCTCGGATGTTTTCATTTTCAAGCCACTCTTGAATTTGGTAGTAGCATCTTCTTGTGTGCTCGTCTAAGGCATCAACAGTGGTCAGGAGTGAGGAAAGTTTCACCGCACTATTTTTTGTTGTGGGTTTGATGAAATATTCGTCAACGAAATATACACTCACACACTAGATACATGAGCAGATGTTTCTTCTCTCGGACTCGTTTTCCTTGGAGCTGATGCGATTTAGCACCCTAGCTCCCTTCTATATGTGATCAATTATTTGCGAGATCATATTATTTTGTTCTTGTTTTAGACAATTATATTTTTTTAAAGCTAGCGTGGATAGTTGGATAAGTTTCTTTTGCGAGTGCTTTGCGTCTGAGGATTCCCAGGGTAGTGTTAGGATGTCTGTCTACTTTGTCGAGCAGTTTAAGTGCTTTGTCACGTACGCATATTTTGACAGGTTCGATTCTGAGGTCCTTGTATAAGTATGTCCGTATTTCTAACATACCATGGGATTCCGAAGATTTGTCTTATGCTTTTGTTTTGCATGGATTGTAGTGCCTCTTTGTTGGTCCATGTCGTCTGGTAGAAGGTTGTTCTCCTATATAGTATCGTCGATCATATTATTGATTTGTAGATCAGCAGACGGTTCTTGATATTCAGTTTCTTGGCCTTAAGGAGTGGATAGAGTTGGGGTAGCACACTGTAGCAATGTCCTCGTTTGTTACAGATCTGGTCGGTCCAAGAGAGATTGTTGTCAATGGCAGTCCTAGGTATTTGGCTGTTCTTGATCAGGTAATACTTTCGTTTTGTACAGTCAGAGTTTACGGTTGTTGTTGTCTTTTTCTAGTTATAAATAATGCCTGGGTCTTGTCTGAGTTAAACTTGATCTTCCACTTGCGAAAATACTTCAAAAGTATGTCTATGGAGAGTTACAGTTTGGTGGTGATGACTCTTGTTTGTCCGGATGAGTATAAAACACAGGTATCGTCGGCATATAGGGACTTGTGGATATTCAAAGGCAGCCGAGGTAGGTCTGCAATAAAGATGTTGTACAGTATGGGGGAGATGGGTTATCCTTGTGGGAATCCAGCTTGAATTGGCCACATGGTAGAGAGCAGGTTGTCAATTTTGACACGAAATGATCTGCCTTTTGGAAAGGAGCCAATGATTTAGATGAGCTGCAGTGGGATTTGAGATTCATGCATTTTGTAAATGAGTGCTGCAAGCCAGACTTTATTGAATGCTTTGGCTTTGTCATACATAACCAAACCCGTTGATTGCCTGCAATTCAGCCCTATTCTAATGTGTTGGACCACCCTAGTAAGCTGGAGTTCTGTTCTTCTGGAACTATTTCTTGTGGTAACAACCTCACTTAGTCGATTTAGTTGCACCCGCTCTACTATTTTCGACAGAGAGGATAATAGGCTAACAGGTCGCCAGTTTTGTGGAAACATGAGGTTTTTAGTAGGTTTTGGAAGAACAATAACTATTGCCGATTTCCACATTTTGGGGTATTTTTGCAAGCGGAAAATTGCATTTATAATTGCTGTTATATGCATCGAGAATGCTGTTCAGGAGCCATTTTACCATGGTTTTTGATATTAAATCAAATCCAGGTGCTTTTCGTCTGCTCAGTATGTGTATGATGTCTTTAACCTCTTGAAGACAGGTGCTTTGTATTAAATCGGAGTCTGTAATGTCTGATCTCATGAGCCTGTTGGTCAACCGATTGACGTGATCTTCATGTTCGTGGTGGTATTATAAGCTTGTATTTAATACGAAACTATTTGAAAAGACTTAGAAAGCGTCGCACCCAAACTTTGAGAGAAGCTCTCCCATTGTTCATTGCGGAATTTTGATATCCGTTCAAGAATTTCGGTCGTAATTTGATTTGCTTCCTGGCGTAATCTAGGACCACTTGTGTTCCTAGCCCTTCTCCGAACTCGATTCCTCCGCCTTATTAAGTTTTTGATGTTTTTAGGGAGTTCTTAGAGGTTTGCCACCCTTGTCAAAGTTAACCTCTTTTGCCTGTATTACTTTTTCTGTGATTTCTTCTATCATTTGCTAGTGCGACTTGGAAAACTTGCCAATCAGTTTTCTTCTTTACTTGTAGGGGTTCGTCTATGTTTATTCCTTCTATTGTGATGGGATGAAAGTTCGTCGAGGGCTTCGATGCGTATATCGTGTTCAAAGTTACGTTATATACCAATATCGAGAGGATAACAATTTCGGTAGCCGCAATGTGTTGGTTCGTTGGGGATATGCAGGCTTAATAGATTACCTGTGATGAATCGATTTAACTCAGTCCCAGTACGATTGCTTCTCACAGCTCCCGAACTTCAGTGACAGGCATTGAAGTCTCCGGCAAGGAGTATGGGACCCTGAAAGTCCACAAGTTTTTAATATCTTCATTGAGCGTAATCCATCCGCACTTGAATTGCAGTAGCTTCTAGCGTTTGTAAGCTAGGTGTCAACACGAGATTATGGTTCACATTCCCTCTCACAAGAATGGCCGTTCCTCCTCCCCTACCGGTTCTTCAGTCATTTCTGTACAGAGAATAGTTAGGGAAGCGCAGACGATTTCCAGGCTCCAGAAAGGTTTCCTGGATGAGAATGATGTCAAACTTACAATCAAATATAAGTTGAGTCAACTCACCAATCTTATGAAGTAGGGAATTTGCATTCCATGTGAGAATGGTTAAATGATCCGTAAAGATCATTATTGTTGATTTGTCAGTGTGCTGTTGATACTGTTTTGTGATGCAAACATTTCCTGAATTATTTTCGCCATGATGTCTTGCATCATGGTTTGGAACTGTATCTGCATGGTGGCAAAGAGTTTGTCCATGTTATTATTTGTAGTTTGTGGAATGTTTGCTTGTTTTTGTGTGTTTTTATTTTGTTGTTGTGTAGATGTTGTGGTGGTTTTATTGCTATTTGCGGCTGCAACTTATGCGAACGATTCCCTAACATTCACTGGGTCTCGAGGACATCCATAGTTTGCTGAATGTTCTCCACGACAGTTCACACGTTTTGGCTTTTCCTCTTCTTTTTTAACGCATTTCGAAAAATGGTGGAGGCCCTCGCATTTTATAAAACGGGGCTGTGCGTGACAGTTATTGGAGGAGTGTCCAAACTGCTGACAGTTGTGGCACATAACTTGTCCTGTACGGGGGCGTTGCGCTTCGACAGTGCATATGAGGTGACATATTGCCCTTATATTGTATATATCAGTCTCAGATTTGGGAACGAGGACCTTCACCAAACTGGATGGTCCATCTCTTAACTTCATATAGTGGATTTCGATGGGGTGAAATCCTTGGCCCTCCAGATCTTCCTTGATGTCGTCAATTGATGGTGCATACAGACCCCTAATGACCACATTCAGATTCCTTTCTTCAGGGAGGATATTCGATTGTATTGTCATTTCTGTCATGTATTTTGGCAGTTTTGTGTGGTCTTACGGTGTCTGTAGAATTATCTTTATCCCCAAGTGGACCCTTCTGGCGGATTCATGTTTGATTCCAAGTTCTTTCATGCCCTTTAGGACTTGGGTCCACTTTTCAGGCTCTCGAAGGGTGACGGATACTGTTGTCCGTTTCTTGTCGTCGTCTGGGGATTTGGACGTTGTGGGCGCTGTGGGAGTGGTTTTCTTTGTCGGTGGGATGGCCAGCTTTGGTAGAGCCATTGAGGGACCCGGCAGTGGCAGAGCAGGAAATTCTTCATCCTCCTCAGCAGAGTCTTCCTGCATGGACTCATTTTCATCTTCTTCTTGTATGAGTTCCTCTTCCATAGCTTCTTCTTCAGAAGAAAGAGGAGATGGCGGACAGCCCTCTGATGAGGAAGATGAAGATTTCACTTGCCTATTTTTGTTTTCATTCTTCTTTTTTGACTTGGCCAGCGCCAAATCCCTCAATTGCTCCATGCGCTCTCTATTGACTCGGCGGTGTTCTGCCAACTCCTAGTTTACGTCAATAAGTTGCTGTTGAGGCTGCCTCAACTGCTGTATTACTTTGCTGAGCTATGCCTGCACAGTTTGCGAAGCTTTCAAATGGGCAATCAGCAGAGCGATCTGCTGATCTTTGTCCATTGAGGATATATCCGTCATATCCACAACTCACCCAAACCAAACTCGAACACTTCATAGTGTTTGAGTTTGGTTTGGGTGGGTCCAACTATTTAAATAATTGTTATGCGAATCAAAAATAATCAAAATAATATGGCCTCGCAACCAAAGAAAGCAAAAATCACTCACCCAGAAGACTCCTTGCTTTTTTGCCAGCTTGCTCTTTCTTATTCTCGTTGGGTTCTGCCCTCCTGCTCGCATTTTTCACATTGTTTTTATTGTTATCACTGCCGCTATAATTTCTGTTTTCAATCACTCACTATGTTAACTCATTGATTGACGACTTCGACTTTGAATGTCCGTAACGATACACGGCTTTCACAAGACTGTGTAATGTTATGTTTCTTCTTCGCTGTATTTCAATTTAAATGGAAAAGGTTTGAACGTGTAACGCACCACTGTCAAATATACCGGTTATGTAGATTATTATGCTCCGAAGTAGGCTATCCGAATTTTGCGAGAAAAAAAATTGGTTGGATTTTTAAACATAGCTCCTTCATTTTTAGTGATATAAAGTTTTTTTCATAAACGATTTTGTAGTATTTTTCAAGAGCTATAAGACTATGTGAATTAAATTCCTTAAGATCCCTTCGTTTTTAAATGGAGTGACTTTGAAGCATTTGAATAAGTTGGTGTACGCTCGTAAATAAAGGGTTTAAGCGGCTACATCCCGCCAAATGTTTACTGTACAGAAAACCTAGGCACAAATTTTCGTCATCAAAAAGTTACAATTTAGTATTCAAGCTTTTTTTCGTATCTTTAGTATTTTCGGATATATTTTAAAGGAAAGGGTGAAAAATACGAAATTGCGAAAAATTCGTTTCTTTGGATTGCTAACCATCGTGCCGAGTCTCATTACCATGTAGAGACAGAAAAATTTGAAGATCGGGTCTGGGTAAAATTTAACAATTCATTGCTTTATTATGAAATGAAAAGTATAAAAATGTACGAGGGCGGTCCAATAAGTACTTAGCCTCAACGCCCGATGGCGCCACCATCACAAAGGAGATTCACAATCGTGTACTGAATTCTCGTAGAAGGCTACCGTCAAAATTCAGTCGAATCGAACTCGTGTAGTTTTGTTTTAGAGAAAGAGAAATATCCTCGGTAATCCGATTCTTGTTTTTGGAAGAGAAATCGCGCAATGAAATTCAAGAGCGCTTGGATGCTGTACACAGCGACTCTGCTTCTGCGATGGCGACCGTAAAAAATTGGTTTCAACGTGGTCGCACCTCAATAGGATCTGCGGTTGGTTACTCGACAACAAACGCAACCGTGAGACCACTTCAGAGCGTTGTTTGACGCTGTTTAAGCGCAATCTGAAGGAGTTTCTGCGTCGTTTCGTGACCGTCGACGTAACATGGCTCGACTGGTACACACCAGAGACCAAGAAGCACTCGAAACAGTGGACTTCACCCGGCAAACGTGCTCCATAGAAGACGAAGACTGTCCTATCGACCGGAAAGGTAATGGTTACCGTTGTCTGGGACTCACAAGTTGTGATCTGCATGGATTATCTGGAGAAAGGCAAAACGGTCACAGGGCTCTACTATGCCAAACTATTGAGGTGGTTTGACGCTGAATTGCATAAAAAACGCCCCATTTGGGAAAGGAAAAAGTGTTCTTTCCCCATGATAACGCTCCGGCTTTCACCTCCGCCGTCGCCACGGCCAAATTGCTCGGATTGGACCAAGAATTGCTACCTCATCCATCGTATTCTCCAGATTTGGCCCATTTGACTTCTTTTTCTTCCTAAACTTGAAAAGTCATTCGCTGGGCAGAAATTTGAGTCGTATGAGGAAGTCATCGCCGCCACGGAGGCCTACTTTACAGACCTCGAGAGAACGGTTTTTTTGCAGGCGGGTTAAAGAAGTTGTAGCATTGTTGGGTTAAGTGTATCGCGCTAAATTTTCCAAAATTTTCGTTTTTCTTTTGTTGGCTTAGCACTTATCGGATCGCCCTCGTATAAATAATGGGTTGCAACTTATATTAGGAAAATTTCCCTGAATATATTAAAAAAACACGTGCACGTTTTCGATACCTCAGAGAACTGGTTTCAAAATACTCAGGAAGTCAAGGCAGTAACAATTGGCCAAGGAGAACAAGTCATTCTATGCCATTAGGCAATTCAGGTCTTCTTATTTCGTCAGTTTTCTTCGTTGCTGTGAATAAAACACTCAATTCGGGGTGATTTTGACATGACTTCAAGTTAGTAAAAATGACTTGAACCTAATAGTAGAGTATGTTAAAAAACAGAAGCAGATCTCAGGTAGTAGATAACGATCCAAAACGGACCAAGGAAATTTTTCTCAAGAGAAGTAATAATGATTCAGTTCGATTATTTGCGATCGCACTACATTTTTGGTACTTTCTTCGCCGAAACCAGTGATTTTAAAGTCTCGATATGTTTTCGCCTTAATTTTCAAAACGTTATATGTATTAGATGTCTACTATGTTTTATCATCATTGGATTTGTAGACGTACTAACTGTATGCCATCCTTTTCTTCGCATTCACGCAATCATTTAATACGATTTTGTTTCCATGATATGCTCACGTCAGACCAGCTGCATTATGTTAAAATTTGTAACAAAATAAGAACGTTATCGCCATCTCTTACACTAGAAACCTAATCTAAGTGAAGTTGGTTGTATTGCTGGCTCATCAAAGTTACATAATAAATGAATATGAAAATGAATAATGATTGCAACCACCATCCGAGTTTTATTATTAGGTTGTGGGCCCAGACACATTTTCATAAAAAAAAGTTTTTTTGGCCCGTGTTAGTTTTTAAAATGTCACAGAACTACAAGTTTCAAGATGACGGATGAGTGGATTGGTGCATTGACGCTGGCTGGATTACCGGATAGGTATGCTCCAATGATAATGGCCAACATTCGAGAATTGACATGACCGCAGGAATTATTAAAATAAAGTTAATGGATATGTCTTCTGATGTCGGTGCAATTTCCAGCTACCTGCGCCGAAACGAGGATGCGAGGGAGATGGTTGTCCGCGAGGAGAGACAACGTTCGCTCAACGATTGGCAGCAGTCTTGGAGGAATTGCATGAAGGGAAGGTGGACTGCGCGCCTCATCCCGGATGTGAGACCGTGGCTAAATCGAAGGCATGGTGAGACTGTCTTCTATCTGACCCAGCTTTTGAGCGGGCACGGGTGTTTTCAGTCTTACCTGCACAAGATCGGTAAGTCACGGTCTCCCGATTGTCGGTTTTGCCCAGGAGAGGAGGACAATGCCTGTCACACATTTTTTGCGTGTACCAAATGGGCCAGGCTGCGAAGGGAACTCTACAGGGAGACGGGAGAGCTCACCCCGGATAATATAGTTGCGGTGATGCTCGAATCGGTTGACAAATGGAACCAGGTGGCACATTATGCTCGGGCAGTCCTAAAAGATAAAAGGGACTCACAGCAGCCGGAGGTGCTGGGGCTGGGGGATCGCTCTTCTAGCATTTCCTCTTCCCCTCTCCCCTCCCGCTAGGAAAGGGACTCCCCAGCTTGAAGGCGCCCCACGGCGTAATAAAACGAGACCTGGCCCGAAGTAATGTGTCAAACGGTTCCAGGCTAGGTTCTCAGATTGACAGGGGAGGTGTTTAGTGGGTAGTCGAAGGGTATCCTCCATGGGAGTCCCACACTGCCAGACTCGGCGGGCGTAAATGCCTTCACCTCCCTACCACAAAAAAAAAAAATCTCCAGCTATAAAAATGCATTTTTCGTAAAAAAATCTCAAAATTCGCAGCCAACTCGGTATGTAGCAATAGTCAGACGTGAAAAATGTCAAAAATATGAATTGTTTCAATTATAAACAAACCGGTCACTACAGAAATCAATGCCCAAACTCGGAAAAAACCAAAAGAAGGCTGTTTGCGCACTATCTAAGCTTTTGTTAAATGAAATAATTGCGGGTTCTCCAATTATGTGAATACTATTTCTAAGGAAAAATGGACGGCACTTAACAGAGGATTACCTGGGTCTTCAACAATCTTTGATGCTATCACAATCCACTCAATAATGCTTTCAATTTACTGATCACATGTACAGAATCACTGGGTATTCGTTATTGGAGGTTCGGGTAGTTCGCGTTTTCACTATTTGCGTTTTTCACTATTTGCGTTTTCCGGAGTAATTTTATTTTTAGCGGAGTTCACGATTTTACTATTTTACGTTTTCCGGAGCCGATTCATGCGCGATGCACGCCATGCGTTTTCATGCTTGACTGACGTGAACTTTTTCACAGTCGAGGTCTAAAACCTTTGTCCGTTCAATGGTTTGATTGGATGTTGTCTCCAGCGGTGCTCCAATTCACTCAGAGGGAAAATGAATATTTGGAAGGGAAAGGTAATAAATGGATTTTTGGAAGGGAAAGGTAATAAATGGAGATCATTATTATGGCTTAAACATACATATTGCCATACTTTCTGACCGGAAAATTTAACCAGAAGAATTGGTATGTTGACAGCGGAGCCAGTAAACATATGACTGCGAGATGAGAATTGGTCGCGAATCTAGCACAGAACTTTGATATAAAGGAAGCCATAATTGCAAATCATATCAGCGTGCCAGTGTTATGTTCTGGTGATGTAAACATAGTAACAGTCGTGAACGATAGCGAGTGTGACATCACAGTTTCCAATATATTGTGTGTACCAAAATTGACAGCAAATTTGCTTTCTGTGAGTCAGCTAATAGAAAATGAAAATAGGGTGATTTTCATGGAAAATGCTTGCTACATCTACATTCAGCAGAAGAAACTTGTAGGTGAAGCTGAGTTGATTAACCAACAGTGACAAATAACAGGATGTGGCATAGACGCATAGGAAACATAAATAGTGCCAGCTTAAATAAAATGAAACAGGCGGTAGACGGAATTTCTTTCCCTGAAGTGGCAAAAATTTAAAAATCGGATTGTATTGTTTGCTGCGAAGGCAAGCAGGCGAAGCTACCGTATCAACAAAGCTGTTCGAAATCCGAAGGAGTGCTGGGCTTAATTCATGCGGATGTGGGAGGCCCGATGGAATGCCTGTCGATTGGAAAGTCTTAAGAATGATGTTTTGTTTGCAGACGACTTAAGTAAGATGGCAGTCGTTTATTTTTAAATAGCAAAAGATTTTTAAATCCATCGTTGAGAAACAAAAAAGCAGGAAAATCATAACTATGAGAACAGACAATGGAGGTGAGTTCTGCAGACTTGAGTTTGAGAAGTATTAAGCGGAGCTAGGAATAGTCCACCAAAAGACTAATGCTTACGCACCACAGCAAAATGGCTTATGCGAACATATGAGCAGGTCTGTCAGTAGTTAGTAGAGATGGCTAGATACTTGCTGTTTGATACCGGCTGAGATAAAAAGTTCTTGGCTGTGGCTGTGAATACTTCGGTATACTTAAGAAACAGATCTGTAGTTTCCGGACTGAATGATAAAACACCTTATGAGGTCTGGACAGGCAAGAAGCCGAACTTGAGTCATTTACGTGAATTTGGAAGTACGGTCATGCCGCATGTCCCAAAAGAAAGACGGAAGAAGTGGGACAAGAAGGCGAAGCAATTTGTTCTTGTAGGCTACGCTGAGAATGTGAAGGGATACAGAGTATATGATCGTAATACTAATTCTGTGACCATGAGTAGAGACATAGTCATTATGGAGCATCCAGACCAGAATACAGTTGATACTGCAGTGCAGCGTAAGCCTTTACCAGTTGCATCGAAGAACACGCCAGATGTGTCAGATGACCAGAAGACCAGAAGGCCAGATCATAGATATCCGTTACTGAAGAAGAAGATGACAATGACAGCACTTTTGTACAAGATCTAAAAGATTCTTTGGTGAGTACTGATTACAATATAATTATTATGATACCACCTCGGACCTAGGAAGAACACCTGTGAATCCAGAAACTGAAAGAACTGGAAAGAGAATTTGAAAAAAAAAACCGAGAGATATGGTATAAACAATTTGAGTCTTGCAGAATGTCAAAAAGGAAGTTATGAAGTGATGGACACATCACACTTGAAGAAGCTTTGCATGGTCCTGAAAGTCAGTTCTGGAAGGCAGCCATGCAAGAAGAGTTGAATTCTTTTGAAGAAAACGAAGCCTGGGAGTAAATGGATTTCCCAAAAAACAAAAAAGTGGTTCAATGCAAGTGGGTGTTTAAAAAAAAACATGGCAGCGACAACAATGTGAGATATCGTGCAAGGTTAGTGGCGAAAGGTTTGTTTCAAAAAGCCGGTGAAGATTATTATGAAACTTTTTCCCCCGTGCTTCGATACTTCGATACGATTTAGATGTACTCGTATGTCACCTTGACGAAATAACTGCCTTTTTAAATGGTTGTTGATTGTAACAAGGCTGATAACGTGGTATTCAAATTAAAGTGTGCTATTTTTGGACTAAAACAGTCTTCCAGAGCATGGAACCATAAAGTAGACAGTTATTTGTAAAGTTTAGGCTACAAAATATCAAAATATGAATCATGTTTATACACTAAAGTTGAAGAAAACGTTAAAATGATAATTGCCTTGTTCGTAGATGATTTTTTTGTTTTTTATACTAGTAAACCAGCCTTGGATTTGTTAGTAGATGAGTTGAGCAGAAGATTCTAGGCCAGTTAAAACAATGTTTGGAAATGAAAGGTAAAATTGGTAAAAATGTTATATCTCTTGATCAAGAAGAATATGTTGAAAATTTACTAGAAAAGCTCGATATGTCCCAAAGTAAACCTGTCCGTACTTCTATGGAGATGAATCTCAAATTGGCAAAAGCTGAGAAATCTACTTAGCAGTCCTAACTAGACCTGACATTTCATATAGTGTAAGTTTTCTTAGCCAATTTAATAACGAAACCCACTGGAAACATGCTAAGAAGGTGTTAAAATATTTGAAGTGTACTAAAAATTATGGTCTTATTTTTAGAAAAGATAATTGTTCTGTTGAGGATTTCGTAGATGCAGACAGGGGTTCAGATGTGACAGATAGGAAATCATATTCAGGGTTTTGTTTCACATTGTCAAACTCAGTAATGTCATTTGAATGCAGAAAGCAAAGAAATGTAGCATTATCAAATATCGAAGCAGAGTACATTTCAATGTCTGATTGCAACCTCCTTCCGAGTTTTTATTATTACATTACTCTGCTTAAGTAGCGAGAAGTGACCATCTGTCGTTACTTTTCATGCAATGCTCTCCATGCATTGTTAACTCTGAACAAATTTTATTCACATTTCATTACAGTCACATTACTAGAATAATAAGAAAATAATAGCATCCATAATAATTTCCCTCTTTCATTTTCATTCTGCCCTCCATAGACAAATTTACTCCTTTTTATGATGAAATCCTGAAATTTTGTTCGATTAAATTTTTATGCTGGTGAATATTTAACGTTGCACAAAGTGTACGCTTTCAAACTATACATAAAACTGTTGTAGCAACGTCAAAATGACGCCATACACAATAACATGATAACGTACATGAATTGATCAGGATCAATGGAAATATAGCAAATAAGGTCAATATAAAACAGCGAGGACATGCATCGCATTCTGAAAATTACAAAAACATTTCCTGAATTTTCCTATGGAATGTGTAGTACTTTTTTCTGAGCGCACTCTTCCTTTCCCTGCCTCATTTGTGCGAATTTTCCTGAATTTATTAATTTTTTTTATTATTGTTTATTGGTTTATTTATCGTATTGGTGTGGTACATTATTTTGAACCGGAGCGACAGAGGCAAGTTTAATATTTATGAACAAGTGTGAAATTGACATTCATAAATATTTAAATGGGAATTACATGACTAAGGGAATAAATAATGAAAATTTTATGAAAACTTTATGGTTAGTATTGAATGAATGGTGGCAAGGATTTTTGGGGGGTAATATGATGGGATAGGGATGGTGGGAATGTGCTTGTCCAAAGTTGAAACCCGGGCTGAAATTTTAACACGTTTGTTTATAGTGAGTTGAATGAAATTTCGCTGAAATAAATTTGAATCGGATTTTTTTTCTCAATAAATTACTTGGCTGCGCATTGCATTCTAATAAGGATGCATTAAACTTAAAGAAAAGAGGAAACTTTGTGGGACTAAATAAGACTGCTAACTGGTAACAAACTCCACGGCTTGGTTATTTTGAAGCTTAGTCGTATAGTTGAATTTAAAATTTGTTTTACTGGACGATATTTATATACATTTGATCCCTAATGCTAATCCTAAAGCTGAAGTTATTCTATAATGATATTAATTACTCTAATGGGCTCTAAAACACTCAAGGTGTTAAAAATGTTTGTATCTCCCTCTTTCTCTCTGTCTCTCTCCCTGCCTCGCTCTCTTTCTCTCTCTCTGTGTCTCTCTCTAATTTTATATTGAGCAGCTCCGGGTATTATGCCCTGGTCGGCCTATATGACTTACTGTTATTTCTCCCGAAACCAAACAATGCTAACATTTTTCATAAATGGCAGGCTAGAGTATCTTCACCACCTATATCTACAATCAATCTATATATGAGGCAAAGTCTGCTCGCGTGTATCGTACTCGTATGTACAAAAAGATATCTTATCGTCTTAGCAGTAAAACCCGTCAAGAGTCCACCGACTGCGTTTCAAAATTTGACAATTTGAGCAAGGAAGGGCATAAGGGAGAGGGGCAGCAACGTTGCTTCGACTTTCCCATTGATTTCATTTTCTCCAAATACAAACTGGTAGCCCATTGCAGATTCCACAGTCTTATCATTGTGGGGACTTTCCGTTTATCAAACACTCGTAGAACTGTGTTTCTATTTACTGCATCGTCGGTCCCGATGATGCCTCAGGATCAGCTTTTCGAAGGCATTTACTACATTCACGGAAGATTGAGTTTGTTTTGTTTCTTAAATCGGTACATCGGATTTATATCGGCTTTTACATATGTGTACCCATATTCGTAAGTCGATGCGAAAACCCCGCTTTTGATTAAAAATCTAATGCTGAAAAAACCAGTTCACGGATACATGTAATAACCGCTAATAATACCAGTATTACAAATGAAATTTGGACAGAACCGAGTAGAGACACAACTAAAAATACCTTGTACATCACTTATTCCACAGCGCTCGCACCGGAGGTGATGCAGATTATTATGGGCAATTTAGGAATACGAGGGCTATCCAGAAAGTAACGGACGTTATGGCCTAGCGCGGCAGTGGGTGGGGCTAGCACCACCATTTGAGTGTCAGAGTGTTTTTACGCTCAGTAAGCAACCAGCCGTAGCTTGCTCATTGTGTCTATCGTGATTGTTTGAAGGGTTTTGTTGGCGGAAAAACGCACACCAACTGATATTTATCCCCAGGCTTGTGATTTGTATGGCCAATGATTTAACAGAATAGCCAAACCAATATTCACGATGAGGATCGCAGTGGTAGGCCTAGTCTTGTGATTGATGAGTTGGTCGCGAAAATCAACGAGAAATTTCGTAAAAATTGGCGTTTCTCGATTACGGAACTCTCAGGACATTTTCTGAAAATTTTACGGAGTTTAGTACATGAAATTGTGGTTTTTAACTTAGTCACCCCAAATTTTGTGGAAGGAGAGCTCCGAAAATCCTAACGGAAGACCACAAAAAACCGAAACTTTCGGCAGCACTGACATTTCTGGAAGACTACGAAAAAAGGCGCCGAAAGACTACCACCTGTTTCCACCGTTGAAGACGTGGCTCGCAACGCTTTGACAGAGGCGCATAACTGCATGCCAGTGTTAACCAGTCGTTGGACACGTAAGCGGCAGATTTATACAGAGAGGGTATAGAAAAGCTTTTACTTGTCGCAATACAATCATTCGATTTCCTGCCTCCTAAGGAAAAACAACATTTGTACGGGGAGCCAGTATGAACTGCAGCTGAGTCAAAGTTGAGGAATTTTTCGTGCAGACACTCGTTTGGACATGATTTGCAGAGGGAATTTGGTAGAGTGTGTGTGTTAATATCCCCACATGGTATGAATAAATGAGGGACCATATGTTGACTTTACCAATCAGTCAAGTCATGTTATAAAGTCGACCAGCTGCCGGAGAGTGAATTAACGTTTGACGATGCCGTCAAAGATCAGTGGAAAAGGAGCCAAAAAGGCCGGTAAAGCTCAGAAGATCATCTCAAAGGGCGATAAGAAAAAGAAGAAGAGGAGGAAGGAGAGCTTCGCAATCTACATTTACAAAGTATTGAAGCAAGTACATCCGGATACGGGTATTTCATCAAAGGCCATGAGCATCATGAACAGTTTCGTTAACGATCGTAGCTAAGACACAATGCGAAATCGCATTATCTGATTTTTTTTTCCGTAAGTTTTTACATTTGCAGTTGTTTTAAGTTCTGAATGCTTTTGTGTGATTATTTGATAGTTTTGATTATTTTCATATTGTGCAATGTTTCCTTATGTTTCGTGTTTTTCGCCTGAAACGTCTCGTCAGCTAACATGGCTGGCTCACCAGATAGCTGGCCTATATGGCCCACTAGGCCATATTGACTTTTGATGTCAATGTTAGAAAGTGCTAACTTTAGAGACACTGAAACTGTGTGTGTAAGTTAAACAACTAAATAGGATAGCCGCGAATACTCAAATTCCAGTTTAAGTTGCTTGCTTTTTTTTGGCTGCATGTATTGAAAAATGTCGAATGTTTAGCTCGAATTTCGAACTGATCAGCTCGATTAATCACCATCTCAAATACCTTGCTGATATTTGGAAGCAAATTGAGTTGAATACCTTGCTGATATTTGGAAGCAAATTGATTTGACGGAAATTTCTCAGACTAGGGGAATTCTTGCCACTCTTTGCTAACAAGACTATGGCTTTTTCCAGCAAATTCGGGCACATTAGAAATCCCGTCGATAGCAGATGACCTTTTGTTGTGATTGGGTAGGTATCAATGCCCTTAAAGGACTGCAGCGATGTTCTGCTGCCTCGGCGGAAGAGGATGTTCATATCAGCCGAGATTAGCCTTGTCTGGGGACGCCTGAATGCGCTGGCAGGCTAGCGTTGCGATGTCGTGGGGCGGCCTCATTCCCCCAGCACAATGAATGAATTCTTGGGTCTCAGAAGGAAGGATCGACCGAAGTCGAAAAACATGTCGGTAACTACAAAAGGGAAAATGACTTGCTCAGAGAACAAGTTGAAACGGGTGAAAACAGACGGACTTGGAGAGACTTTGTCGTTACCCGACGATTCTTATAGCCCACGAATGAGAGTGGGGCAACCGGATGGATGTGGTGCCCCCTCGCCCCCGCCTAACCGGATCAAGATCCAAAATGTTGAAATGGCCATATATTTCCCTTTTGAGTGAAAAACTCATACAAACATACTTTGCATGAGCCTTCCCATCAAACGAGAAATATAAATGTGACCAATTTATGTCATATGATTATGTGATCGGGTCACATAACCGCAAAATCATGGATATATCTAAGGATGTGATTTGGATGTGTTCCTCGTGTAAAAGCTACCATCAAAAAACGAAAGAAGATCGTCTCCTTAACCAAATGAAAGAGGTCGAGAATCACATTCTAGAAATGAAAACCACTATAACCTCATTGGTTGCAAAAGCAGCACCTATGCGTCAAACCTCATATGCTGATATCACAAAAAGTATCTCCACTTCTCCAAGAGAACAGAACTCTAACACAACGTGCCAAAAAGGGATTTTAATCAAGCCAAAAAAACATTCGTCCTCGGAAAAAACACTTGCAGATTTCAAGTCGAAGATAAAGCCGTCCAAATGTAAAATTCCTTTGCAACTACTGCGGCCAATTCGTGATGGCGGTGCCATCATAAAAACATCATCAAACGAAAACACAACCACGCTTTACAACATGGCAAAAGAAATAATGCGGGACGAATATGATATTATGGAGACCAAATCCCGTCAACCAAGACTGGTCATTAATGGCCTAGAAAAAGAGTTTTCTACTGAGGAGTTAACGAATGAAATACGTTCCTTGAACCCTAATATTGGGGAGAATGAAAAAATGGAAGTAGTTCACGCCAGAAAGACAAGAAATGGAAAGTGGTTACATATTCTGCAGGTGAATGGGTGTATGTACCAAAGATTGGTAAACAGATACGTCAATATTGATTATGGGTCTTATTTTATCAAGGAAGACTACAATATTACGAGGTGCTATAAATGCCAAAAGTTTAATCACAAGACGTTAAAGTGCGAAGGGGAGCAAACATGTGCTAAGTGTGCAGGAAAGCACGAAACGAAGGCCTGTAAAAGTCATTTCGAGAAATGCTTCAATTGCGCGGGTAACAGTAAGAATGTTGATTACTCCCACAGATCAGACTCTACTCAGTGCCCAGAATACCAACGTAGGATAATGATTGCCAGGAGGAGCATTGACTACGACTGCAAATGAATTGTAACGATACAAACCGACTAAGTGGCAAGCAACTGACTCTCCTATATGCAAATATTAGAAGCTTACGGCACAACCTAAGTGACATTCAGATTTATCTGCAGCATAATCCCAACATAGATGTGATCATACTAAATGAAGTCTGGATTTATCCTGAGGAAGCTAAATATTTTAACATTCAGGGTTATCATTCAGTTTTCTCCTGCAGACCCGGAAGAGGTGGCGGCACAGCAATTTATATTAAAAACTCAATAAATTTCACCACTAATCGTGTGACCCCTGATAAATATAATATGATAATAATCGAGTTAATCCAAGCTGGTAAAAAAATAAAAATCGGCACTTTCTACAACCCCAGCCGTTTGAACGCGCAAGATCTTTGCTCTGTTCTAGACAACATATACTCAGCAGAAAAAAACTTACTCACAGTAGCTGACACAAACATTGACTTAATCACCGAGTCCTCAGAATCAAGGCTATATAAAGATACTCTCGATACAAATGGTGCTGTTGTTATTAATAACGAAACAATTACTCGTCCTGTTTCGAATACTTGCCTAGATCATATAGTCATAAATGACAAGCTTACTGCAGAAAAAATTAATTTCAAAGTAGAGAACTGGCCAGAGCTAGACCATCAGGTTCTAAAAATAAGCATCCAAAACTTCAACGTTCATAAACAAAAGCCTAGTTACAAATCGTTTCGATATGTAAACAAGGACCTCTTCAAAACACATCTTCAACGGGTATTGGAAACCCAGAAACCTACTAATCTAACAGAACTGACAAATATGATCTCTGAATCCAAACGTCACTCGACCATCGAGAAAAAACTTAGATGTCGCCAGCTAACTTGGATTACGAAACGAGTTATAGAAGCCAGTATAAGAAAGAGGAAGGCGTATACGGATTTCAGACGGAACATGGAAGATCTGACGCTTAAGTACATATATATCCAAGCGAAAAAAGAGTCAAAGCGTCTAGTAAAGGAAGCAAAATTTTCATATTTTTCCAAAAGATTGGAGGCAGCGGCTGATAATAATCGCGAAATATGGAAAATAATAAACGAAGTAAAAGATAACTCTCTTCCTCGGACTTTTTCACCTGATTTGCAGATCATTCCAGTCTCTCTGCTTGATTCTTCTCAACAAAATGAAGCAGCAACAATTCTAAATAACTTCTTCTCAACTATTGGTGAAAAAATAACGAGCGAGCTCGGTGCTCCTCCAACAAGTATAAGGAATGATACAAATACCTCGCCTAGATCCACATTTCACATCCATCCAACCAACAAAGACGAGGTGCATAAAACCATCGAGGCAATGAAGAAGAACACTGCTCCAGGCAGTGATAACATAACAATGGATGAAATTATGCTCGTCAGAGACGAAATAGCAGGTCTCCTTGCTGACTTTTACAATGAGCACATCAAAAACGGGACGTTTCCTGAGGAGGGGAAGCTAGCGAAAATAATTCCTATATTTAAGGGAGGTGATCGTTCGGACCCGAATAACTATCGCCCGATTGCGCTTCTTACAGGATTCAGTAAAATTTTTGAAAAAATAATTAACACCCGTTTAACATCGTTCATTGTGGATAATTCTATCCTAAATTCCCATCAATATGGTTTTCAAAAAACCAAAGGAACACTTGATGCTTTGATCTCAGTAACCCATTTCATCAATGAAAGGCTTGACAATGGAGACTATGCTGTTGCCATTTTTGTGGATCTGAAGAAAGCGTTTGATACGGTCGACCATGACCTTCTGCTTCGTAAATTAGAATCATATGGTGTACAAGGCAAAGCGAATCAGTTATTTCACAGTTATCTAAAAGGTAGATTGCAGATAACAGAAGTCAATAATTTTTTGAGTGACCCAGCACCAATGAAATCAGGAGTTCCACAAGGTTCCATACTAGGCCCCACTTTGTTCCTATTATACACGAATAATTTGATTACATGTAGACTAAATGGGCATTACACATTATATGCTGATGATACAGTACTCCTGTACTCAGGATGTAACAAGAATGCCATTGAAGACTCCATCAATGAGGATCTGAAAACATATAGTTTGTGGTTAAACGAAAATAAACTAGCGCTGAATGTAACAAAGACTAAGTTTGTTATTTTTAAACAAAAGAACAAGGAAGACATTGATATTGATATAAAAATTAACGGCGAAAATCTGCAAAGGGTATTTGAATTTAAATATCTTGGCCTAATCATTGACCACCGTTTAACTTGGTTCCCACATATAAACAGCTTAAGAAGGCAATTAGCCCCCATAATCGGCTTATTACGTAGGTACGAGGGATTCCCGAGGAACATCAAACAACTGGTTCTAAATGCATTCGTATTGTCAAAATTACATTACGGAGTGGTAATCTGGAGTCAGTCATCAAAGATAAACATTAATATCATCTCCAGGATGTTAACTAAGGCATATAAAAATATGCATAATCTCCCAAGGCTCACGTCAACAAAATTAGTGTACCAATCGTGTAACGCGTTAACTTTTAGCCAAATCATTATAATGGAGAAAGCTAAGTTTATCTTCAAATGCTTAAACCTCAACTTGTCCCCACAAGTGCCATTAGTTAGGGTATCACAAAAGAATCAATACAATGCTAGGAACGCAGACCAATTTGTTATACCATTTGCAAGAACAGATCGTCTAAAGAACGATCCTACAAATGATGCCCTTCGTATATACAATGATCTTCCGGAATCAGTAAAAGAAGTGAATTCACTTATGATCTTCAAGAAAAGACTCAGGAACTATTTAATGAATAGCGATTGAATCTCAGCGCAGAAACTTTCAACATAGCATCTTAGGGCAATTTTTTTTATCCTATCATCGAGATGCCTCAAGACACATCTAGCCTTATGATTTATTATTATCTGTCCAGTAACTTCAAAATAGCATCTTAGGGCATTGTTGACCCTATCGTCGAGATACTTGAAGAAACAGCCATTCTTTTAACTCAGAGTTTTTTTTACTGCGTCGAATTAATATTTTTTTTACCTCTGAGAGCTGTTAACGAATCGGACATGAAAAGATTAACAAGATGACTTCACATATTTTTTGTGTGCCCCCTTATACCGATGTTTTAAACATTGTCTGGGTGGCACACCTGTAGAAACGACGAAATGTGAAGTGCAGATCGCACGAGCGTTGTGCGACGAAGAAAGTGTGATGGAGAGAGTGGAAGGGAAGGAGGTATTAAAAAAAAAAAAAAAAAAAAAACCCTATGCCATAAAAAGGCAACTGAACTGAACCCAACCCGGCAAGAGGCCCTGAAGCTACAAAGCAGTTGGAGCGCGCCCGATAGCTAGCCCTTTTTTTCCAAAAAAGCCTTCCACCGTGCCGGGTCCTGTACCCGGTCAGAAGGAACAAAATGAAAAGACCGAAGCTTAAATTTAGTTACTTCATTGTATTATTAACGACAATCTGAAAAATTTATATTCTAAGGAATTTGTAAATGTACGAGTATAAGGGAACAACTAATCAGAATGCTGGTAACGCAACGTGTAATCCTTTTTTTTTAAATCCTCCTTCTTGGATTCGTTTTCTTTGGAGCTGGTGCGATTTGGCACCCTAGCTACCTTCTATCTGTGAGCAATTATTTGCTCACCGTGATTAACGAGATTGTATTATTTTGACTATGGTCAATTATATTTTTTTAAAGCTAGTGCGGATAGTTGGATAAATTTTTTTTGGGAGTGCTTTGCGTCTTAGGATTCCCAAGGTAGTGTTAGGATGGTTGTCTACTTCGTCGAGCAGTTTAAGTGCTTTGTCACGTACGAATATGTCGACAGGTTCGATTCTATGGTCCTTATATATGTCCGTATTTCTAACATACCATGGGATTCCGAAGATTTGCCGAATGTTTTTGTTTTGGTTGGATTGTAGTGCCTTTTTGTTGGTCTCTGTCGTCTGGTAGAAGGCTGTACTACCATATAGTAGCGTCGGTCGTATTATTTGTTTGTAGATCAGCAGACGGTTCTTGATATTGAGTTTCTTGGCCTGAAGGAGTGGAAAGAGTTGTGATAGCACATTGTAGCAACGTCCTCGTTTATTGCGTATGTGGTCAGTCCAGGAGAGCTTATTGTCGAATGTGCCTTCCTAGGTATTTTGCTGTTCTTGAGCAGGCAATATTTTCGTTTTCAACAGTCAGAGTTTTCGGTTCTTGTTATTGTCTTTTTCTGGTTATAAATAATGCCTGGGTCTTGCCTGAGTTTAACTTGATCTTCCACTTGCGAAAATACTTCAAAAGTATGTCTATGGAGAGTTGCAGTTTGGTGGTGATGACTCTTGCTTGTCTGGATGAGTATAAAACACAGGTATCGTCGGCATATAGGGACTTGTGGACATTCAAAGGCAGCCGAGGTTGGTTTGCAATAAAGATGTTGTATAGTATGGGGGAGATGGGTGATCCTCGTGGGAATCCAGCTTGAATTGGCCGCATGGTTGAGAGGTGATTGTCAATTTTGACACGAAATGGTCTGCCTTTTGGAAAGGAGCCAATGATTTGGATGAGCTGCAGTGGCATTTGGGATTCATGCATTTTTTAAATAAGTCCTGACTTTATCAAAGGCTTTGGCTATGTCAAACATAACCAAACCGGTTGATTGCCTGCAGTTCAGCCCTATTCTAACGTGTTGGACCACCCTAGTAAGCTGGAGTTCTGTGGAGTGTGCTGGCTTGAAGCCAAATTGTTCTTCTGGAACGATTGCTTTTTCAGTAGCTTACCTCAGTTAGTCGATGCAGTAGCACCTCCTCTACTATTTTCGACAAAGAGGATAGTAGACTAATAGGTCGCCAGTTTTGTGGGAACATGAGCTTTTTACCAGGTTTTGGAAGAACAATAACTATTTATTTCCATGTTTTGGGGTATTTTCGCAAGCGGGAAATTGCGTTTATAATCGTTGCTATTGCATCGAGAATGTTATCCGGGAGCCATTTTACCATGATGTTTGATATTAAATCAAATCCCGGTGCTTTCCGTCTGTTCAGTACTTGTATGATATCTTTAACCTCTTGAAGACAGGTGCTTTGTATTAGATGGGATCCTGTAATGTCTGACCTCATGAGCCTGTTAGTCAACCGATTGACATGATCTTCGTGTTCGTCAAAGTCCTCCTCATCAGATGAATTTTCACAGGACTGTTGTTCTAGAGTATCTGCGAAGGCCTCCGCCTTATCAGAACTATCGAATTTGATACCGTAAGGGCCGTGAATTGGTGGTATTACAAGCTTGTTCCAATACGGAAGTATTTGGAAACCCTCCATAAAGAGTCGCTCCCAGGCTCCAGATTTTGCAAGAAGCTCTCCCATTGTTCATTGCGGAATTTTGATATCCGATCACGACATTTGTTCGTAATTTGATTTGCTTCCCGGCGTAATCTGGGATCACCTGTGTTCCTAGCCCTTCTCCGAACTCGATTCCTCCTCTTTATTGAGTTTTTGATGTCTTTAGGGAGTTCATAGGGTTCGTCACCCTTGTCAGAGTTGTGACTGTGTTGTCCTCTTTTACCTGTATTATTTTGTCTGTGATTTCTTCTATCATTTTTTCAGTGTCGCTGGCTGTTTCAGGTGTTTGAATGATGGTTTCTTTAGCCAGTGCGACTTGGAAAGCTTGCCAATCAGGTTTTTTCTTTACTTGTAGGGGTTCGTCTATGTATATTCCTCCTATTAAGAAGAGGACCGGTTTTTGATCGGATGAAAGTTCTTCGAGGACTTCGATGCGTACATCGTGTTCAAAGCTACGTGATGTACCAATATCGAGAGGATAACTATTTCGGTAGCCGTAATGTGTTGGTTCGTTGGGGATATGCAGGCTTAGTGGATTATCTGTGATGAATCGATTTAACTCAGTCCCAGCACGATTGCTTCTCACAGCTCCCCAGCTTCGGTGATAGGCATTGAAGTCTCCGGCAAGGAGTGTGGGACCCTGAAAGTTCAGAAGTTTTTTAATATATTCAATGAGCGTAGCTGCCTGAGGGCGGCTGTATACCGCGACTACCATGAATTCAAAAGAATCCGTCCGCGCTTGAATTGCAGTAGCTTCTAGCGTTTGTAACTAAAGTGTCAATACGAGATCATGGTTCACATTCCTTCTCACAAGAATGGCCGTTCCGCCTCTTCTGCCTGTCGTTCTGTTATTACTGTACAGAAAATGGTTAGGGAAGCGTAGGCGATTTCCAGGCTTCAGAAAGGTTTCCTGGATGAGATTGATGTCAAACTTATAATCAAATATAAGTTGAGTCAACTCACCAGTCTTATGAAGCAGGGAATTCGCATTCCATGTGAGAATGGTTAAATGATCCATAAAGCTCATTATTGTTTCTTTGTCAGAGTGCTGTTAATACTGTTTTGTGATGCAAACATTCCCTGAATCATTTTCGGCATCATGTCTTGCATCATAGTCTGGAACTGTGTTTGCATGGTGGCAAAAAGTGTGTCCATGTTGTTATTTGTGTTTAGTGGAGTGTTTGCTTGTTTTGGTTCTTGTGGGTTTTTATTTTGTTGTTGTGTAGATGTTGTGGTGGTTTTATTGCTATTTGCAGCTGCAACTTGTGCGAACGATTTCTTGACATTCACTGGGTTTCGAGGACATCCACCATAGTTGGCTGGATGTACTCCACCACAGTTCACACATTTGGGCTTTTCCTCTTCTTTTTTAACGCATTTGGAAAAATGGTTGTGGCCATCGCATTTGATACAACGGGCCTGTGTGTGACAATTTCTGGATGAGTGTCCACACTGCTGGCAGTTGTGGCACATAACTTGTCCTGTGCGGGGGCGTTGTGCTTCAACAGTGCATATTAGGTGACATATTGCCCTTATATATGTCATATGTCAGTATCGGATTTTGGAAGGAGGACCTTCACCAACCTGAATGGCCCATCTCTTAACTTTATATAGTGGATTTCGATAGGGTGAAATCCTGGGCTATCCAGATCTTCCTTGTTGTCGTCAATCGACAGTCCATACAGACCCCTGATGACCACATTTAGATTCCTTTCTTCAGGAAGGATATACGTGTGGTATTGTATAGTCATTTCTGTCAAGCATCTTGTCAGTTTCCTATGGTCTTGTGTCTGGAATTATCTGGGTTCCCAAGCAGACCGTTTTGGCGGATTCGTGCTTAATTCCAAGGTATTTCATGTCCTTTAGGATTTCGCTCCACTATTCAGGCTCTCGAAGGATGACGGGTACCGTTGTCCGTTTCTTGTCGTCGTCTGGGGATTTGGATGTGATGAGTGCTGTGGGAGTGGTTTTCTTTTTCGGTGAGATGGCCTGCTCTGGTAGAGCCATTGAGGGACCCGGCGGTGGCAAAGCAGGAAATTCTTCATCCTCCTCAGCAGAGTCTTCCTGCATCGACTCATTTTCATCTTCTTCTTGTATGGGTTTCTCTTCCATAGCTTCTTCTTCTGAATGATGAGGAAGATAAAGACTCCAATCCTCTTCTTGCTTTTGTTTTTCTTTTTTGATTTGGCCAATGCCAAATCCCTCAACTGCTCCATGAGCTCTTTATGACTCGGCGTTGTTCTGCCAACTCTGAGTTTACCTCAATCAGTTGCTGTTGAGCCTGCCTCAACAGCTCTATAACTTTGGTATGCTGTGCCTGCACAGATTGCGAAGCTTGCAACTGGCCAATCAGCAGAGCGATCTGCTGATGTGTGTCCATTGTGGATACCTCTGCCATATCCACAACCCACCCAAACCAACCTCAAAAACTTTGAAATTTATTCAACTATTTACAAAATTGCTACAAGAATCAAAATAATCAAAACAATACACTCTCGCAACCAAGGAAAGCAAAAATCACTCACCCAGAAGACTCCGTACCTTTTCGCTAGCTTGTTCTTTCCTCTTCTCGCTAAGGTTCTTTCCTCCTGCTCGCACTTTTCACTTTTCAATCACTGACTATATTCACTGACTATATTCACTCACTAATTGAGAACTTCGACTTTGAATGTCCGCAACGATGGACGGCAATCGAATAAAGCTCCGGAATATAGATTCTCAGGCTAATTGGTCAAGCGGTTGCATTTCGGTAAAATAGTGCTACAGTCGAAGGTCATAATCACTTTTGCTATAAAGCAAAAGGCATTAAAAATAAATTCCCCCCGGTTGATTGATTTACTGCAAAAAATTCGAGTGTAAATCCCGAATCACTTTCGACCACTTTAGCATTCGACTGACAACACTGCCAAGCCACAAGCCCGGTCCGGTCGAGAAAGATGTGCATCATCTTCACATTTCTTGGTACTTTCAAAAAGTTTCAGCAACACACACCTGCTGTTGTAATTCGCCTAGCCGCGCTGGATAAACAAATTTTCTAAAAATAACTGCAACTGCACTACCAAGAATAGCAACTCTGGAGACACTTTCACGACCCCTTTCTCTTCTCCAAGCATGCAAGTGCAAAGTGACAGTGATCAAACATATGATCGACACAGCTCCTCAACCTGTTCTAGTTGCTCAGTTATTGATTGCTAGAAATTGAAATTTTGATAGGAGATCGGAGGGTTTTCGAGCAGTTTGACATTGTAACTGCTCGATTACTACACTTTTGATATCAAGTCGTTTTGATATGTTGACGTGGTCTTCACATAGGACGAAATAGTCCCCCCCCCCGATTTTCATCCGGTGTAAGGTGAGTCCGAAGCTCATCTCTGAATTTATATTTATATAGTTATGATTATTATGTGGCCATGAAAACTAGGACACGAAATGACTACATCAAATTTTGATGCTAGACTGGACTCAGTTTATATCTGTGTTAAAAAACGAGAGTTTTGATCATTCCTCCATATTGTGGAGAAATTGCCTTTTTAACGTGCTCAAAATTTCTGGTAAAGTTGAAAACCTTTTGAACTTGCAATGCTTGTCATTGCCATAAATATTTTAATTTTTAAATAAGCTTTCAAAAAGTTCTTTTGTGTATGATTTATTTTTGCTGAAGTATTTATTTGTAAATTATTAATATTTTTCCGATATCTCTGACGTGTCTAGCAATTTTATTCACAACTTTTTCTTTCTTTCTAGGTGAGTCGGCTGAACCAAATCCAATATTATTAAATGTGGTACAGTATTATCATGTATGCCTCACTATAAAAATTTTCAATAGTCTTAACATCTACATACGAGGTGTGTTCAAAAAATATCACGAATTTTGTTTTTTTTCAAAAATTATTTATTTATTCATGAATATCTATTTGGTCCCCTTCAAAGTAATCCCCATGAGATATTATACACTTGTGCCAACGGTTTTTTCAATCTTCGAAGCATTTCAAAAAATCATTTTTTTTAATCTTGTTCAGCTCCTCCTTCGATGCCGTCTTTATCTCGTCAAGCGTATCGTAACGTCGTCCTTTCATGGGCCTCTTCAGTTTAGGAAACAAGAAAAAGTCACAGGGGGCCAGATCTGGGGAATACGGTGGCTGCGGCATCATTAGTGTGTTGTTTTTGGCCAAAAAGTCGCGCACAAGCAACGATGTGTGAGCAGGGGCGTTATCGTGGTGCAAAAGCCAATTTTTGTTCTCCCTCAAACCCGGGCGTTTCTGGCGGATTGCTTCACGCAAATTGCGCATAACTTGCAGGTAATATTCCTTATTGACCGTTCTTCCCTGTGGCAAGAACTCATGATGCACCACGCCCCTGCAATCGAAGAAAACTGTCAGCAAAACTTTCACATTCGACCGAACTTGGCGCGCTTTTTTCGGTCTTGGTTCATGCGGCAGCTTCCATTGAGATGATTGAGCTTTGGTTTCCACGTCATAACCATAAACCCACGATTCGTCACCAGTTGTGACCCTCTGGAGCAAATTTGGTTCGTCGCGGACAGAGTTTAACATCTCATTAGCAATGTTCATGCGTTGCTGTTTTTGGTCGCAATTGAGCAATTTTGGTACGAATTTCGCGGCGACCCGTCTCATGCCCAAATCGTTGATAAAAATCGAATGGCACGAGCCAATCGATATGTTTAGGTCCTCAGGAACTTCTCTAACGGTGATTCGACGATTGGCCAATACCATTTTCTCCACTTCATTAATTTTTTCGTCTGTTGTTGAAGTGCTCGGGCGTCCGGCACGCTCTTCGTCGTTGACATCTTCTCGGCCTTCTAAAAACATTTTGTACCACCGATAAACGTTGCTTCGGTCCAAGGTAGCTTCTCCGTATGCCACAGTCAACATTCGGAATGCATCGCGCACTTAATTTCGTTTTTCACACAAAATTTGATACACGTTCTTTGATCCATTTTTTTGAATAAGTAAAAATCGAAAACGATTGAAAACACGTGCAAGTAAAACAGCTATCACCAATTAAGTGAACATTCAAAATGGCCGAGCTTGTCGGCATAAGTGACAGACATGAGTACCAACATAACGCCACAAAAAAATCGAAATTCGAATATACGTAACCCGCGAAAATTCAAAATTCGTGATACTTTTTGAACACACCTCGTATACTAAAAATCCAATATAGTACATAACTGAAAACTGCTCCAAAATTTCAAATGTAACGATCTTCAAAGTTAAATTCAGGCTAAGATTAACCATTATAACGATCTACAATATTTCTTATTTACAAACTTATTATCCAGTCAAAATGCATCCAAAAGAAGAAAATAAACTTAAAAGGAACTGAAAACATTCAAAACTCCAAATAGAAACTAACATTTCCTGCTTTCCTAGAGCTTGTGCAAACATATCCTTTTCCCATTCACAAACAATTTCTTCCTTTTTTCTGTTGAAATTTCGCTTCTTTTTCCCAGGACTTTTATATGCGATTCGAGAAGAAAATGCAAATTAACTTGCAAACGAAACAAAATTGCATAAATGTTGACTTTGAAGATTCAAAAAAAAAACTCCCGTCATTTGCTTATGCTTCTGCTCTCCCTCCATACGTAGGAATAGTTCCTTTCCTATTTGTATCCATTACCGTTCTGGTTGCTCTCTTCATGCCCTTATTTTTTCGGCTTGCTATGTGTAGACATTACCAACTCGAAATGGTTTGGAGAGGAAAAAGAAACTATAATATTCTTAAGGGAATACAAAGTACTGAAAATGAAAGACAGTTATTTGTTTGTATAAGGAAATGCGAGTAATTTTATTCCATACAGCTTCTTGGTATTATTTTAAATTTTTATGCAAGGGATTTGAAGATTGAGTGCATTTTTGATGAGTTTAAGTGCTCATTTCGAGCGAGCTCGAGAGATTCGTTTGTAATTATCATCGAGATAAATTAGTTGGGCAGATTTTCGGCTAGTGCTTAAGTTATTTTTTGTAGGTGAGGTGAACCAGCACGGGTAGAGAGTACGAACGATGATACCATTGAGCAGTAGCCGGCCTCAGTATGCCACCCGGGGTCAATTCTCCCTCTGTCGTATGTTAATATCTGCGACTGTGGGGGCTACCTTAGTTATGATACAACAGAGTTGCTTCCTGGTTTGGAATAGGGAGACTTCGGGCAATTTATTAAAGTAATTAGCTACAAGCAGTGAATAGCTATCCCCCATTGGGGCACGGGGAACTATATTATAGGCTTTCATATGTCCTCTCAATTTTCACTTTAATCTTTAAGAAAGCACAAATTATGCATCTACGACACCATTCCTCTACGTCTTCTGTTTTTCGGCTTTAAGCTCTCTCACTTCGACTCTGTGGCAATGTTTGCAATTAACTGAGCAGAGACGACGGAACAAACCGTCAGCATTCCCATGTCCTCCTCCCTTTCGATGAATTATCTTGATGTCGCATAACGACAGTCTTTGGATCCACCTAGCAACTTGTCCTTTAGTGTTTCCGAAAAACAAGTTTTTATTCATTTAGGTAGATGTGGAACTGCTTGGTGGCTTCTATTATAGCCAACATTTCTTTCCTGATAACGCAGTAGTTCCTTTCACACTTGAAAAGAACTGGACTGTAATAAGACGGACTTTTTCTTCACTACCGACTTACCCGATTATTGCTCCCATCGGTGTCAATGACGAACATTTTTCCGACTTCAGGATGTGCAAGCACAGATAATTCTTACAGCGTTTGTAACGATTTTTTTAATGCCCGTGTAGGACACGGGTGCCGATGGTCTGGCATAAGTGTCAGCGAGCTATAAACAACACCGAGCTCAGATTACTATGTTCGCTTAACGACCGCGTACGCGTGCTTGACGACTAGCATTTGCGGGATCATATGAGGCGGGTTCTTGTCGAGCCACGAAGCTACACTACAAAATACTTATCACGCGTACTCTACTCTACAAGACGCACCGATCAATTTTTATTGTCTTTAGAAAAGTTCTATTAGGTGTCAATTAAGCTACTCTACAGTAATTCAATATTTTTTTTGCCTCGTTAAAGTTAGCGGACACGGAGGCTTGAGACAAACGCAAACATTACACAAAAAGCAACCGTTACTTTCACAGAAAAAGGTCGTTGCATTACAAGGGGAATGTCAAACTTAAAGATGTTAAAGTGGCTGGTGAACCACTCATCTCTGCCTAAAGGATGGAAACTTGACGGGTGCAGTTTACTTTACACTAGTAAAACAACAAACTAAGCAGTTTCGACGGGGTGACCACCTTATCTCTTCAGGAGCAGCCACTCCTGATCACCACGGGGCTGCTCGACTGCTTATGTTTATTACACGTTACCTTCAAATTTTCAAAGGTAGCCTGACATCGTTTATTCCAGACGTTGGGACGATTGTTCTCGGTTAGCTGATGCAGGCACTTGACTATTTTTGGCAAAGTTTTTGACGAATCTTTGATAGGTCGCTAGATCGAGAAAACTTGGTAATTGGCGTTTATTTTTCGGTATCAGCCAGCTTTTAACTGCTTCTATTTTCTTCGGATCAGTTTCCACGCCTTCTGCTAATACAACGTGTCCTAAATATTTGACTTCAGCTGCAAAAAGGATGCACTTATTGGGACTGAGCTTCCGATTTGCCTGGAGATATCGATTTTTCAGATTTGCCTGGAGATATCAGTTCGGTATACTTTTCAAATGTTCTCCCTACAACGCTGATCTCCCAAATGTCATCTTCACATATTTCCATAAGATGATTCCAACTGAGAATGGGGTTTCTCTCCACACTTTTTGTCGATACCTACCTGTCAGTACACACCCTTAAGTTCAAGAGTAGAAAATCATTTCGCATCAGCCAAAGTGTCCATAATAGCGTAGATGCGTGGAAGTGGGTAGTTGTCTTGCTTTGATTGCTTTCATGCATTTGCTTAACCGGAATTACGATTCAGGCCCATAGACTGACAAAATGTTCAATAAAACCTTGGTTTTCCATCTCCAAGATCAATATGTTGACTTCCCCTTGCTTGACTAAAGAAACTCGGCTTAGTGCGTTTCTTATCAGCTTGACTCCCTATGTCTCTACGACGTAAGTCACCATACTTTTCTATCTTTGATCAGCTGAGCTCGTAAAGAAAATATCGCAGTATTTAAGCTGCGATGATAAATGCGGTTTTTTTGGCTATCGCTGAACCCAACTCGCGAGCTTTGAGTTTCGATTGTTTCGTATCCGAGTCATGGTCGTTGTATTTTTGTTTTTTTTTAAGCACTGCAGCCCTTTCGGGCCTTTGCTTAGAGCCCCTAATTATGTTGATCTTATGTATCGGCCTTCGTGATGGTCGCTTTATGATTTCGAAGCTTTCACGGTGGGTGAAAGTTAACAGTTCCCAATAACGTCTCTTATCTTTGATGCATGCTATGGATTCCATCGTGCTAAGGACTCTGGCCGGCACCAACTTATTCCTGTTAGTTGTTGCAAGGCTTCGTCCGATAATCAAAGTGCACAGTGCTGGTATGTTTGTTGGCTTGATCAATTGGGATCGGTAGTCTTCAGAATCACCATCAAGTCTCGCCAATATGATTCTCCCCGAAGGTTTCAAGAAATCTGTTTATGCCAGTTACTACCACATTCATCTTGGAAATTCATCAAAATCTCTCATGAAGACCTTAACGTTGCGCCATCTCAACAGCCGTCTGCCCAAGTCCAGTTTAAAATCATGTGGTGGTAAGAAATCTATTCCTAAGATGCAGTCATCCATGATGTTAGCGACCAGAAACCGATGCCGGCACAATATACTTCGATATAAACCTCAAGAGTAAATATGATGAGTTTGCTACTGAGTTCTCTATAAGTTCTCGTGAAACGCATGATCATTACATTAATTTAACCGGGGAAAGTATTATTCGTAATCCCAAAGAATTTTTCAATTTCGTAAAAATCAAGCAGAAAGCCACAGGACTCCCAACTTCAATGTATTACGGTGATAGTTCTACAGCTTTCCCTGAAATTATATGTGACGTTTTTGGCGAACACTTCCAAGAGGTTTTCCACCCCCCCACCACATCTTCCAGCATACTAAATCGTAATTCAACGACAGCACCATTTATTGATTGAATAAGTATGTCAAACGAAGACGTCGTGAACGCTATTAAATAATTTCTTGTTGAGTACATATTGTATATCAGATCACTTCTTCTCTTCTTCATAGCACTACAGCTCCTCTCGGGCCTTCGCTTTCTGCAAATAGCGCCTCCAATTATCTCGGTCCCTGAACCACGCCCTCCAATTTCTAAATCCGAGTAGCTATGAACTGTCTTCGTCGATTGAGTTAGACCTGCGTTTCCCCGGTTTTCCCCTGGCCTCCAGCCTTCAGTTCCCCCAGCGAATACCTTTTTGAGTATCCGTTGTTCGTCTATACGATTCATGTGTCCAGCCCATTGCAGCTTCCGCAGTCTTACAATCGTTGAGACCTCCGATTCGTCAAAAATATAGCAGATCACTACCCCTCTGCTTATTTTATTCAACGCATCCTTATCACGAGGGGCTTTTTCATCTTTCTGGAAGTCTTCTCATTTGACTCCAATTTTCAAAAGTGACGATGAGAGATCCATCACGAACTATAAAGGTATTGCCATACTTTCAGCTATTCCGAAGTTGTTGGTTGAGCCACGATTAAATGAGCAACAACATGGTTTTTGCAAAGGATGATCAACTACTACCAGTCGATTGCTTTTTGCCTCAACTATCCTCTACGAGATGGAAAAATTTAACCAGATTGACGCTGTTTATACGGACTTCACCAAAGTTTTTGATCGAATAGATCATGGAATTTTGATCTCCAAATTTCTGAAGTTCGGCATATCTGGATCTTTACTGAATTGGATTGCATTATACCTAAATCATCGAACACAGTTTTTAAAATTTCAGGGCGCTTTCTCGAGAGAAATTATTGCTCTTCCAGAGTGCCACGAGGTAGCCACCTGGGTCCCCTTTTATTCAACATGTTTATCTCCGCCTTGACCGAGATTTTAAGGGACGTCTTCTGTATGCTGACGACCTTAAGCTATACCACACGATCAATTCCGATTCCAATGCCACTTTTCTGCAAACTAAAACAAATTCGTTAATGAAATGGTGTAATGATAGCAGACTTCATCTAAACATTGAGGATTGTTACGTTATAAGCTTCTTGAGGAAGAGTTCAGTGTTTAAGCACACTTACAACTTGAACAATACCCCACTTCAAAAAATTTGGCCAGATCTCAGATCTTGGCGTTCTTTTGAACATAGAGTTGAATTTCAAATCTTAACACGACACAATGCTTGTTCGGGCATGCGAGTAGCTTGGTTTCATAAAACGTCGTGCCAAAGAATTCAAAAGCCTATGGGTCACCAAAGCCCCTTAACAACTCATTTGTACGCCTTTTCCTTAAATGTGGTTACATAGTTTGGAATCCGTGCTTTGAGGCTCACAGCATCCGCATAGAATCTATTCGGAAACAATTTATTCTTTTTGCCTTCTGTGAAGTTTATAATCCAAGAGACTTCGCTAACTTGCCGTCTTACCAGCAAAGACTTAATATTTTGAATCTTCCCTCGTTCTCATCTCGAAGAACTATTTTAAGCTCCTACTTTGTTTTTGATGTAATCAAAAAGATAGTAAAGTTCGCGTTCACTATGAAGTAGATTCAGATATTAAACGTACTAGAAACACGCGTTTGCTTTATGAAAAGCAACATAAAACCACCTACGCATACAACAAGCCAATTAATAGATGTTGCATGATTTTCAATTCAATGAGTAAACATTACTCTCCTTCTATCTCAAACTAACCTTAAAAAAGATAACTGACGCCTTAAAATAAGTCATTATTATTAGATATAAGCCCGTTTTTGTGATTGCCTTGTTTGGCTTTGTAAATAAATAAATAAATCTCCTAATCTCACTTCATTAATAGGTAGAGTTGCTCTTGCAACACTTCACAGTGAAATTGTCATACTACTGCAAAATTTCTGCCCCCTCACTATATGTCTGATCGTATTATAGATCTTGTTGTACCAATGTCAATAGTTAGAGTGCAGTTTCCCTCCACCAATTTTACCCTAGAGACATGATTCCGCCTCTGCGCGATGTAGTCTTGACACAGTGATGGTGGTGCGGGGCACGTTAGCCCTCCTAGCCAACCTCTACCCCACTAAGCTGGCTCTCAGATATTTTTCGTCATGGTAGGCTTCCGGACTTATTCTGGATCTCCTTTTCATGGCGCACTCTGAACACGAGCATGTTTTCTTACGTTTTCGAAAAACTCGTTGCAAATGTCCTTTCTTCCCGCGACTACAGCATTGAGATCCACCATTATTCGGTTGCTGTCTGTGAATATCCACGCTCTCAAAACTGCTTTTCTATCACTACCTCTCGATCTCGGGCTGTGTTACGGGTGATCTTTTTGGTTGCTTCAAAGTTTAAGGCATATACCAAGGCGTTTCTCACCGCTCACTTTTTGGCTAATCGAACAGATTGTAGTAGTTCAAGGCCATATAAGGTGACAATGAAGGCTTCTATCGTTACATCGTCTCAGTGTTCCGGGGTATAGCTGGGTAAGCCAGCAGTGCTAGCCGTTGGACATCCCGGGCTATCAGCTGCAGAGTTTTAGTTTTGCATTTGGCATCGTAGATGTGGTCTTTATGTTTACTTAAGGTGGTGGTCTTCATATCGAATATTCAGCGCATTCAACAAAGCTGCCCAGTTCGAATGTGACTCAGCAGGTATAGTTTGAAGAATCTCTGCAGCCAGGCGTCTTATAGCCAGAATTAATGCTATTGCCTGTTCTTGCTCATTTCAGTGTTTGGTCTTAACAGCGGCTTCAAACTGGGTTTTGTAGAAAAAACCGTTTATCCATTGACTATTGGCGCTATTATAGTTCTAGATGAGCTATGTTCGGTGGTCACAATTGGTCGACGGGTACAAGCTCGTGTGTAGATTAGCATTTTCTTGTTGGTTCCAGGTATTTTTTCATCTTTTCTACTTCATCTTTGATGTGGACAGATTTTTTCTCGACGTTGGTAAGCCTTTTATAGCTAAATCTTTCCTCAAAACGTTGAATTTGTATATCTGCCTTTTCGTTCAGACCAATATCTGCCGTCATTTAAGTTGATTTTGTGGTTTGATCATCCAGCCTCTAGTTTAATCTTGGTGATAGTTTGTTCAACCTTTCTAGTCTACGGTTAGTTGCTCTATTTTCGCCAGAGACAACTGCATAAACGTGATCATTTATTTACACATTTTGCTTGTCACTACTGTATTTCTTTCTTTACCTCCCGCACTCCTCTCTTCGAGAAGCTCGACAGACTCAGGATTTTCTTGTACAGCTTTCAGTACCTCAGGTAATAAATCATGCCTCACTACCTTCACTAGAGATATGCCGCCCTTCCGATTCCTCTTTTAATTTAGGCAAACTTAGCTCGTTGATCATCCGCAGCATTCTCACAAGATAGTAATTTATATATGGAGACCGCAAATCATAAATTAATTCAATAAATTCGTTAATGTTGTAAAATTGCCACCTTGTTTTAAAAATGGCAGTCTTTTTTAAGCTGTATTTAAAGTTTATTTTTTACCCTCTTTATTCCAAAGGGACTTGTTTAAGCTTAAAAGTTCTACTATTTTTACTTACTTTAAAGTCACTCTATTTTAACTTGCATTAGAAATTTTCACTTGTCTTAAACTTTTGCTACAAAATCCCACTTCTGACACCAATTTAGAGTATATCAGTTGCGCAGCCCGCAATTTATGATTTATTCAATGTATACACGGTCTTTTATGTTAATTAAATTAAAATTTTTATAATCAGAAGTTTACTCTGTTCACTCCACTAGCACTTTTTCGCTTTTCACTACATTGTATTTAATTTTTTTATCGCGTTACCTCTCCATACATTAATATTGCGAATATCGCGAGCCTGTTTATCATTTTGCATGTGTGTCGCTGCTCTTTATATAAGGTAATCAATAGCCTCGATCATTTGCCGATGATGACTTCACATACGTTTAATTACCAGCCACATATTTGCTATTGTTAACATAATGACGTAATCGCCAATGATGTCATTTGTGTTTTGATTGCCAATCTTTTTCTTTTTGTTATTGTAGTGACATGTAGGCGCTATGTCATCCTACCAATATAACGTTTTTATCCATTAACTAATGATAATCTTTATTCGCCGGGAATATACACAAGTAACAATGATTCGGCGTTGTCGTGACGCTGTCTTTGTCTAGAAAGAGACTCGTGCTTTTTCCTTGTTTCTCGTTCTGCTTCGATACTCGCTCGACTCGTTCGTTTTCGATACTCGATTTTCCGGTCTGGCGGGAAGATATGTTTTATGTTGCGGTCGGCTGCTGCATCTGGCAGGCGGATAAGTTCGAGGTTGTGCCCCGTCGCTAAAAGGCTCCCCTCCTAGCAGTTATAAATTGCAATTGCGATGACGTTTGGCTGGTGGGTTAGTCCGGACTGGTGATCGTTGGTGTGAAGAGCTCCTGACGTTGGCATCCCAGCTGACTCGGCGATTACATGATTGAATAGAATGTGGCTGATTTACGGGCTTTTTTTCAAAGTGATGTCCCTTTGCGATCATTGTGGGATTTCGCAAAAGGAATGGCGTGATGATTTTGCCAGAAACTGTGACCGGACAAGGAGTGTGTGATGGAAGAGAATTGTCAAGTTTTGGAGATGGTAATATCTGTTGTGATAACTGCTTTTGTGACGCTGGAACTGGGCTGTCACTGCCAGGATCCTGGTTAACAAGGAATGCTGGTTTGAGGCGTTCAGTCGAATCGTTTAACTGGTTGTTCACGTCGATGATGAAATTTTTGTTTGAGATTCTGTTAATTATTTGATGTGGGCCTGTGTGTGGTTGCTGTTGCCTGAGTGCCTCAAGTTTAAGGAGCACGTGTGTGCACGTCCTGAGGTCCTTGTGAACAAATGTACTCCGGTTGCTATCCTGGGCAATAGGTTTAGGCGTGATTTTTCGCATTGTAAGTTTGAAATTTTCACTGAACGAATGTGTATCACTTGGGCTGTTGTGCTCGATCAGGGATTCCCTCGGGAGTCTTAATGTTGTACGCATTACTAACTACGTAATGCTAGCTCGCAAGTCATCCTTATAGCGATTTTTGCAGCCCAAGAGTATGTTCGGAAGTAGACTAGGCCAGTTCCCGTCATCTTCGTGACACATGATGGCGGCTTTTAGTGTCCGATGCTATCTTTCCACTAGTTTATTAGAAGCAGGGTGATAAGGTGACGTTCTTGCTGTACTGGTTCCTATAATTTAAGTCAGTGAACTGAACAAAGCTGACTCAAATTGTGTTTCCTGGTTGATGACCACAATTTCTGGCGCTACGAAGCGGTACACCCAGGTGTCGTAGAAGGCTTTAGCTACTGTGTCTGCTGTATGTTTTTTTCAATGGTGCTGCCTCTGGCCAGCGTGAAAACCTGTCAACCATCGTTAAAACATACCTAGATATATCCACTTGCGGTAGTGGTCCGACTTTATCGAAGTGTACTACTTGAAAGCGTCTGCTGACTTTGGATCTTTGGCAAGAAAGGCAACAACGACACCAAAGGTGTACATACTTTCTCATTCTGGGCCAAACAAATTTTTAGGTAATCGCACATAACGTTGCTCATGCACTTGAGTGGGCACAGCGGTGGAAGGTGTCGAATATCCGTTAACGAAGCACAATTGGGACGAAAAGTCTTGTGAGACCTATTGACAGGTCGCAGTAAATTTTTCCAATTTAGGTGTGCATTGGTTGCAGTTGCAAGGACGTCAAGTTGTTTCAAATAAGAGCGTTAAATTCGGGATCGTTCATCTGTTCTTTGACAAGCTCGTGATTTTCAATTCATAGCTGTAATGATATGGCTTCTAACCGGGACAGCGAATCTACTGTAATGTTAGTATCGCCACGAATATATACCAAGTTGGTGAAAAATTGTGAGATGTAATTCAATTGTCTTGACTGCTGAGGCGCTGTCTTCGCGGATTTCTGATTAAAGGCAAAACAAGTGGCTTGTGATCAGTGCGTACGACCCTCCAGATAAGGTTGAAAATGGCAAATGCTGCTGGAGACGGTCATAGGCACTGTAGCAAGACTCAGCTCTGGTGAGCTTGCATTGGAAAAGAATGCAATTGGTTGTCATAGGTTGTCTTGAAGTGGCTCGAGCGCTCCTCCGATAGCGGTATCCGATGCGTCGGTAGACAAGATCAGAGGTCTGTTGCTCTGGAAATACACTGGTATCTGCGAGGCAGTTTTTGCATTTTTTCAAATGCTGCGTTTGTTTTTTCGGTCCAAGTTATTAGAGTGTTGTCATTTTTCTTTAATTTGTGCAAGAGTTTATTTAAAGGAGCTTGCATTTCTGCAGCTTTTCCAATTTCTAATTGTTTCGACCCGCTTTTCTGGAGGACAGACTCCCTATCCTGAAATTATATGTCCTAGATATTCGACTTGCTTAATTCCTAGTGTAAATTTCGCGATATTAATTACCACTCCGTAGTCGTTCAGCCTCTTGTAAACGGTGTGGAGGTGTTTCTCGTGTTCTTCGGGTGTATCCGAACCGATAAATATGTCATCAAGATAGCAAGAGCAAAATTCGAGACCCTTGAAAACCTTCGGAATCACTGGGCAGCGTTTCTGAGGTCGAAAGTCGTTACAGTGAATTCGCAGAGGCCGAATGGGGTTTCTACCGCCGTCGTTGGAATGGCCTCCTCTGCGATAGGTATCTGGTGGAATGCTCTAAGTAGATCTACTTTTGAAAAGATTTTTTGGCCAGATAGGTTTGATATTATGTCGTGAATGTGTTGCATCGGGTAGCGGTCGGGTATCGTAACTGCAATTAGACGCCTGTAGTCCTCACATGGAACGAGGTGTAGAGGCGCCACCCAAAGGCTATTGGATAACCTGCAATAGCCAAGCTGTGTCATATGTTCAAATTCGGCTCTTGAGAATTCTTCTGGTGGGAGTCTTCGAGGGCGTTCTGAGACGGTTGGGCCATTGGTTACGAATGTGATGTTGCAGTAAATGCTTTTCAGTTTCGCTAATATGTGACGGGTTTGTGATGTTCGGTGATTTGCTCAGGATTTCAAAGTACTTCACGTTGCTACTTAACGTGGACACAGACGAGTGCTTTTGTACATCGGTCCAGCCGCTGGTTGACAATTTTGCCTTAGGGTTAAACAAACATCGATTTTGATATCCACCAGCAGTCCAAAGTGCTGCAGGAAATCTGCACCAAGTATCGGCCGGGTAACCTTTGCTACCATAAATCTCTAGCAAAAATTTCTTCTAAGGCCGAGTGTAACACTGAGTACACCAACGCCGAATGTTTCAATTTCACTGCCGTTGGGGACAAAAATTTTATAGCCGTTTCCGAACTGCTTGGCTATGTACGAGTACTGTGGGGCAGGGATGACGGAAACGTCGGCTCCCGTATTGATGAGAAATTTAAGCTTGGTGATGGAATCTTGAACATGCAGGCGTGAATGTTTTGTTGCGTCTCTTGTGCTTGTGACAATCAACGCGTTATCTAGTTTTTTGGAAAACTTTTAAAATGGAAAGAACCTGGTTTTTCACCGAATTTACGATGAAAGTAGCATATGTCATTTCGGCGTATAGCGGAGCTAGGTAAACGAGTGAGACTGAAGTGTAAATTTTGAGGACGGCTGGGGCTTCTGTTGAACTGCAGTTTGTCTAGACGCGAATAAATGTTGGAAAGCTCGCATTTGATTTCATTCCCAATGGCAGCTTGACTTTTGTCGACTTAGAAAATGAAGTGTGTGGACCGATCGTGACTTTCCAGTAACTTGTCAGCTATTTCGGCCAGCTGATCTAAATTTTGAGCACGTAACGGAAGCTGTTTCATCTGTAATGATTTAAAAAATTCATTTGAAACGTTTTTGGCCGCCGTACTTTTAATTGAGCGAAGTAGTTGCGATGGCTTGTTATCCCCAAGCTCCAAGTCTGTCAGCGATTCCTGGAAGTTCTCACTTTCAGATACACCGTAGATAGTTGTGATTTTTAAACGTCTCGTATTTGTAAGTGAGAGGTGGCCCCTCTATAATGTCCGCAATCTGCGTCAGGATATAATGTTCCAATTCGCGAATCACGCGATCGAACATCTGTTCGTCCATTCTTATTTTTTAACCATGTGAATTGTGCCTCAACTCGTGCAAACCCAAGGTTTGGACACTGCTTCACGTTGGCAATTTAATCATTGCGATGCTACCTTCTGCGTCGGGGTGTTGCGCTTCCGATGATGGACTGGCCACGGCAGCGCCGAGAATGCTGCTGTTTGGTTCTGTCATTGCGGTTTAATGACGTCGGGTCACCAGTTTGTAGGCACTACGTTCTCCTACATATAATAACAACGTTTTTATCTATTAATTAATGATAACCTTTATTTGCCTGGAATATCCAGAAATAACAATGATTCGATGTTGTTGTGACGCTATCTTTGTTTAGAAGGAGACTCGTGCTTTTTCTTTGTTTCGGTCATTTTGTTTCGGTACTCGCTCGACGTGTTCGACTTTGATACTCGATCTTCTAGTATCTAGCGGGCAGATATGTTTTATGTTGGGGTCGGTTGCTACATCTAGCAGGCAGATAAGTTTGAGGCTGCGACCGGTTGCTACAGACATAAACCGATGACCTCATCAGCGTGACTCAGCCCCATACTTGCAGTTGATGTAATGGGGTAAGCGCCAACGTAGTCAGCAGCGTTTTTCATTCCTAATCATTCAAGTATGTTCTTGATCTTTCCATGATGATGTGATTTGTTACTTTAGTCATGATGGATATATTGGTAAGTCGAAAAAGTATTGAGCCTTTTTTTTTTTTCATTTTTCGATTGAATATTTCTTTTATTTAAAATGGATTTTATTTAAGCACATATTGTCCATTATTATCTATAACCTTTTGCCATTTTTTGGGTAGAGCCATTATTCCATATGTGTAGAACTTCTCTGGTTTACCGGCGAAAAACTAGGCCAAGTGATTTACACAGTCCCTTTTTGAAGTGAATTTCTTTTCACCAAGGAAGTTTTGCAGAGACAGAAATAGATAGTAGTCTGATGGTGCAAGGTCTGGAGTATACGGTGGATGCATCAAAACTTCCCAGCCTAGCTCTGTCAATTTTTGCCGGGTCATCAAAGATGTGTGGGGTCTGGCATTGTCATGATGGTAGACAACTCGCTTTCTATTGATAAATTCTGGCCGGCTTTTTTGAATTGCTTGTCGCAATCTGGTTAATTGCTGACAGTACAGAGCCGACTTGAGTGTTTGGCCAGGTTCTAGCATCTCATGATTAACAATTCCTTTCCAATCACACCATACACACAGCATAACATTATTTGGTGTCAATCCTGGCTTTAAAGTCGTTTGTGATGATTCACTTTTTTTAACCATGATCTCTTTCGAACGACATGCTCGTATCTTACCCGTTTTTCATCGCCCGTAATGATTTGCTTCAAAAGTAGCTCGACTTTGTTGCGTTTTATTAGCATTTCGCACATGGAAATTAGGTCGATCTAATTTTTTTGCGTTAATGCATGCGGCACCCAAACGTTAAGCTTTTTGGGTATCCAGCCTTACGCAAATGGTTCATAACTGATGGATATTCAGTTCCTTAGCAATGTCATGGCTGCTTATGTTTCGGTCTTCTTCAATTTTTTGTAAGATTTCATCGACTTTTTCAGTAATTGGTCGACATGAGCGAGGTGCATCTTTGGCATCAAAATTTCCAGAACGAAAGCTAGCGAACCATCTCTTGGCTGTGGCTTTTGATAAAGTATCTTGACCGTAGACACCACAAATTTTTTCACGATCCTGTGATGCATTCTCACCTTGATCGTAGTGATATTGTAAAATATAATATAAAATTGTAGACTGGAGTGTCACCTTTCAAACGCATGTCAGTTTGACTCAATCGCATCAGTATTGCCCGATATATGACAACGAACACCATCTACTTGTAGTGACAAAAAGGCCCAATACTTTTTGGCCTAGTCAATATAATGTGAATTCGGCAAAGCATTCATATAAATAAAAATAACATTTGTAGTTGATGAATCAATCGAATCGATTAATAGATGCTGAGCTGCGTAATACCTTTTCAAATTTTAAACTGGAACAAACAAACCAAACAGAGTAAAGCGAACAATCCATTTACTTCAAGTGTACATCAGATTGCTTAGTAACTAATCATTAACAATATTGTTCTACTTTAAATAGATAGTGATTGTTGAGAAAGAAGATTATGTCTTTTAACGCTCTAGTAAACTACAAGAACCGCTTAACAACTCAATTCTGTGAAATCATGCCTCCAAAGATAGTTTGCATAATGCATCTAAACTCGAAGCGAATTCGCACCGATTCGCGCTCATTCTTAAGTCTAACCACCCATTGCATGTGAATTTTTTGCGCTTAATCACTGGAAACAGTATTTTTCCATCCAGATCATTCAACTCTATCATTCAATTGGGTTAAGCGAAGATTGATGTTAACCAAGTAGACTCATAACTCTTCCAGCGAACTTTATAGCAATCATAAAAGATGCATTTCTATCCATCATAATTTTTCTCATCACAACCTTGCTCCAATCATATGAGAAAGTCGTACCATAACTTCACGCTTCAAAGAAATCATTATCATCCGAGCCATCGAAGCCAGTATAGCTAGCATTCTTTGCTATTACAAGAATCTTGATCTACAAGATAAAGCTACTTTTTCTAACTGTAACGATGCGTATTGGTTGCATTAGTTATCACTTCTCGTTGTTCTGTCTATTACCGCTTGCAATGCATTTGATATGCATGTGCAAAGGCTGAGAAGGGTAAGTGGAATTGGCGATGTGTGCCTTTCTTCATTTCTTTTGATCTGTCATCTGGAAAATCAAGTTGAAATTTCCACTTAACTGCAAATGGATGCAAGATGATAGATTCTACTGCTTCCACTCTGCACTGAGTTCATATCGATTAAATATTCTGCATTAGATTTCATTAGACTTGCAGTGTATGTTAGCAGATTTTTTGCTTCTTGTCTTGTATTCATGGAGTTTTTATGCAACTACTTGCCTGCTAGCTTACCTATCGTTTTATGGCAAAGCCTGAAGTTAGTAAAGGTATTACAGAGCAAGATATGGAAGAACAGGAAGACAGAATATGGTATGAGTCTTGTAAAGGGAGTCGGTATGGTTTCATCTACTTGTGAATTAAAAATGTTTATGTATTTCTTTTGATTGATTATTTAAATGTGCATTACTGCATGAACGCTTGAGTAAGAATTATTTCCCTAAATTAAACTGTGTAGGCAGCTACGACAACATTCATGATTGATAAATGTCGATCCGCAACACGTTTTGGTCGAATAATCGTACATATCATTTTTTTATTATAGCGGTAATCTGAAGGATACCCCGACAGTTTAGTCTTTTCCATAATGGTGTAGTGTATTTATCACAAAATAGAAGCAGCCAGAACGCAATCATCTTATTTCATTCAAATCAACCGTGGATCTTCGGGCATTATACGAGGGTCATTCAACAAGTACTTAGCCAACAGAAGAAAAACGAAAATTTTGGAAAGGTGGCAATTTATTTTTCCACATAATCTCCTTCAAGCTCGATACACATGGCCCAGCGATGCTCAAACTTTTTCAACCCGTCCAAAAAATACATTTTCTCGAGGGCTGCAAAATAGGCCTCCGTGCCGGCGATGACCTCCTCATTCGACCCAAATCTATTCCCGGCGCTGTCGTGGTGGAACAGCACTTTTTTCTTCACCAAGCGGGGCCGCTTTTTCTTCAACTCGACGTCAAATCGACCCAATAAGTCTGCATAGTAGCACCCCGGGATTGATTTACCCTTCTCGAGGCAATCGATGTGGATCACACCTTGTGAATCCCAGAAAACGGTGATCATCACCTTTCCGGCCGATGGAACAGTCTTCGCCTTCTTCGGAGCACGTTCGTCGGGTGAAGTCCACTGTTTCGACTGTTCCTTGGTCTCTGGTGTGTACCAGTGAATCCATGTTTTGTCGACGGTCACGAAACGATGCAAGAATTCTGCCGGATTGCGCTGAAACAGCGCCAAACACATCGCCGATGTGGTCTCACGGTTCCGTTTGTTTCCCGGTGTGAGCAAACGCGCACCCATCGCGCCGACAGCTTTCTCATGCCCAGTTCTTCGTGTAGAATATGATGCACCATTCCTTCTGCGATGCCCACGGTCTCAGCTATCTCGCGAACTTTCAATTGACGGTCTGCCAATACGAGATCGTGGATTTTTTAATGTTTTCCTCCTTAGCAGCCGCTTTCGGGGCACCTAGGCGTGGCTCATAAAAAACCGACGTGCGGCCACGGACAAACTCGAACCAATTCTTGACGGTCGCCATCAAAGGAGAAAATTCACCGTACACAGCATCCAAGCGATCTTTGATTTCGCTGCAGTTTTACCTTCCAAAAACAAGAATCGAATCACTAAACGGTATTGTTCTTTTTCCATTTTTGTACAACCGATCGACACGCTCGCTTCCAAAGGCTATCAAAACAAAACTAATGAAGGGAATTGACTGAAACTTTGACAGTAGGCTACTAAAAAAATATACTGCACGATGGTAAAACTCTTTTGTAATAGCAGCGCCATCGGGCGGTGAAGCTAAGTACTTGTTGAATGGCCCTCGTAAATGCACTCACTGTACTTGTTCAGTTTTCGTTTCAAAAAGATTTTGTATGGGTTCGTGAAATCTCAAAGACTTCAAGGTCACTAGAACATTAGAATGAATTTGTTCTAAGCTTTCCTCCTGGCTGCATCTATTCTGTGGTAATTATTATCAAAAACTGTTCAGTTATGTAAAAGAGATGATAAAAGCCAAACATAATGAAGCCAGAAGCTGAATAGTTTGCATTTGTAGATTCTCGCATAGGCACGAACTAATTACGTTAGCAGAGGCAACCATTTTTTTCTAAATAATGTAGCAAATCAGCACAATCACTGTAGTCATCTTTTAGTTATATGCAAAAAATTTCTTCTAAATGTCAAGCATTATTTTGATAAGTTTTTAGTGAAACTCGTCCGATTTCAGTCATTATTTAGTCATAATTTCAAAACTTTTTGGAATCTATAGAAAGGGTTCCTTTGAACCATGCCTTATAAAGTCCAAAGTTTTCGGGAAGCTCAGAGATAAATTTTTAAAGGGTTTTCAGTTTCTGGTAAATATTTTGTAAACAGTGTGTCGTATGGTAAGGGTGCCATATATAGATACCATTTGGTTTTTTGCTGATTTCTCGAAAAATACCAGCATTAAGTTAAATGTGATAATAAATTATATTTAATGCATAATTCAGCACTTCAAGTAGTTAAGCGGTAGTTTCAGTCGAATCTGTAAAATAAATCGCATAAAAAAATAACTACCTTTTTCTGTCTACGCAAGGAGGTACCCTAGTATGGGATACTCGGGGCTCCTAAATTGAGATATGTCTTGTCTTAGGGAACCCAACTTTTGAATTGATTTAAATGAGAATATAATTTCGTATGCGCTTCAGTAGCAATCAGTCTTTATTATTTCATAAAAATAACAGATTTTTTTCAGTCAGTCTTTATTAATTCATAAAAATAACAGATTTTTTTTTTCTATCACCAAACAGTTATCAGAAAACAGTCTTACTTATATTCAATTTTTATTAGCCGTTCTTTTTAAATTACACATAATTCATTGGATGATCTTTGGTGAAAGTTATGTACAAGAAATCAAAAATTTCTATAAAATTATTGAAAAAAACATTAATATTAGTTCTTATCTTTACATAAAAAACACAAAAAGCCACCTCCAATGGATACTCCACAGTCTTCATGAGTCCATTTAAAGCAGGGGTTCCCAAGCTTTTCTTGGTCAGGGACCACTTTTATATTATTCTTGTTGGCAGGGACCACTATGTAGGTATAATAAAAATAAACTGTAATAATCAAACTGAAACTTTAATTAAAAACTAAATAGGAAATTACATAAAAGAAATAATAATATTTTTAGGATAAACATCTGTAATTTTGTATTAATGTGATTTCTGTGCTTGCATCTTCTTCACGATTTCGGCTATCCTAGGACTAATGTTGTTACTCAAAGTAATACGCAAATCATCACTAACTTTCAAACGATTCCTCGCCTTGTTTCTTATTACCAACAAAGCAGAAAATCCTTGTTCACATAAATAAGTTGTTGAGAAAACCATAAAATAGCGCAAGGCGATTTCTCGAAGTTTATTATAAGAAATTGCTTTCTGACACTAAAACGACTCAAGTGAATTAGATTCAAAAGCATCCTTGCAGTTTCTGTCATTTTGGATTTCAATAAGTTCTTCCTGGATTCCTTCAGTAACTTCACCAGCGTCCGTGCTAAAAGGGTTACGTATCAGTTTTTGATCAATTTTATTGCGTCTTCGGTATATTCTGGGAAGTAACGATTGAATTCATCAATCAACATTTGTAAATGAGTCTAGATATTTTCTTGTACATTTGCTTTACTAGCGTCATACTTTTTCCTTCCATAAGTACTTTTAATGTCGCAAATGCAGAATAATTATTTTCTTCAATTTTACGTAACCACAACTGGAGTTTGCAAATAAAAGCGCGAAGTTTATCTTCAAAAATGAATATATTTGCGACGTTTTCTAATTGTTTATTTCCAGAACCCTGCAGTTGCATATTCAATTTATTTAAGTGTGTGAAAATATCCACAAGATAAGCCAAATTCAGCTGACAGATCATTCATTCATTTTTTTGTCAACCAGAAAAATCTCAACCTCTGCTCTTAGTTCATATAATCTTCCGAACATATTACCTTACGATAGCCATCGAGCCTCTGTGTGAAAGAGAAGTGCCTCATAGTCAGAGTCCATTTCAGTGCACATTTTTTTAAAAAGGCGTGTATTTAAGACGCTGCTTTTGATAACATTTACAACTTTTATAGCCATTTGCAGTGTATCATTAAGGCATCTAGGAAGAGTCTTAGAAGCTAACGCCTGGCGATATATGATACAGTGCGTTGTTATTACCTTAGGATTTTTCTGTTTTCAAACGTCGCCAGCCCGGAACGTGATCCCAACATTGCCGGAGCACCATCAGTACAGAGGGCGACAAGTTTATCCCACATAAGATAATGTTTGTCAAAATATTCCGATATTGAGTTCATGACGTCGATACCTTTTGATGTTGTTTCCAGTTCCCGTGAAATTAATAATTCTTCTTTAATTATGTTGTCGTCATTTAAAAAGCGAACAAATACAAGTAGTTGACAACAATTCGAAATGTCAGTCGATTCATCACACTGCAAAGCGAAAAATGGCTACTTTTTGATTCTTGAAACAAGTTGCTCCTCTATATCATTTGACATAAGTTCAATTCGAGCTTTCACCGTGTTATTGGACAGAGGTATATCTTGTATTTTTTTCTTGGCCTCTAATCCCAAGACTTCTTTGACGGCTTTGATTAAACACGGTTTCACCAGTATTTCTCCGAATGTGTGAGGTTTTTTAGATTGTGCTATTATTTTAGAAATCTCAAACGACGCTACGAATAATTTTTCCGATGTTGCGAATCTCGTACCACTAGAATCGAGTTTCATTTTGTTTAGGTTCTTTAATCTACGATCAAAGAATCCTAGCGGATGGTCAGACAAATTTGGATGCACTGTTTCTAAGTGGCGTTTTAATTTCGCTGGTTTCAACGCATCATTTGCTAGAACTGTTGCGCATATAACGCATTGTGGTTTTATTTCTCCGTTACTTTCTATCGAGGTAAATCCAAATTTTATATAACTATTGTCGTATTTTCTCTTAGACGCCATGTTCTGAAAATAAGATGCAAAAAATGATACCGCATACAAACCAAGAAAATAAAAGCATAAGTTTTATTATAATATGATCGCGTGAGCTAGCTTATATAATATATTTATTTTTTAAATAATATCCAGAGTAGTTTTAGTTTACAAACAATAAACTACTTTTCCATAGGAACGATCCCGCCAAAAGACAAACAGTAATAGCCGCATTGAAAATATTCAATTAATAACGGCCCGAAAACGATCATTTTAATAATACCTACGGAAAGGGTTTATCAAAAAAATGTTCACTTACCTATATTATTTACGAACAAATTCAATAAATAAAGTTAAGATCAACGGTCAGCAATGAATGGTTCACTTCCTCGCACAGTTAAGTAATACTAAATAGTATTACTGACACTCAGATATAACAAATGACAGCGCAACGCGAAAGTAATTCCTTGCACACGATACACGTTCGATTGTAGGCAGATCGCAGACGTTGTATCGTCTTTGCCGAGCCGGCACGGCGGTCCGACGTACCGCACCTTCCACCCGCGCTTTTCTCACTCACTGCACGGCCACCAACGGCTCACCGCCCGCTAAATTTAAAATCGTTCGCGGACCACAAATTTGGCTTCTGCGGACCACTGGTTGGGAACCAGTGATTTAAAGCAATCTTGGCATCGCGCCCATTTTTCTCCTCTAAAATCCTCCGAGAATTTCCCCTTGCAGTATGGACACTCAGCACTGTTCGATTCTTCATCACTGCTACTATCGGGCAGCTCTGTGTCAACTTCAAATGAGGTACCTTCAGAATCCGTGAAATGCCTTTTCTTAGAAACCTTTTTTGCATTAATCCTTTTAATATGATTCTTTTTTGCTACTTTCGATGTTTTTCTTTCGGGCTGCCTTAGCCTCTTTTTCTCTTTTCTTCTTATTGATTGAAACCAAAAGGTTTTGTTTGTATGATGAGGATGTAATTACACTTGCCTTTCCGCAGTGGCTTGATTCACTGGTTTTATGTTGCGGCATTCTTGGAACTGGGTTAAGAGTAAATGGAGATACAATGTGTGATGTACTGGGAGTAGGGTTTTCATATGGATTTGGAGGTAATAACTTTTTGTTCTTTTCGGGTGTTGTTTCAGTTAAAGGAAGGGGGGTTTCATTTGGCTGTCTTTCATTCAAGACATAAGTTGTATTAGGAGGTGTATTGGTGCTTGAGATGTTATCAGATTGCTCGGCTTCACTTTCATTGGTGTTGTTATAGATAGCGTAATCCTCATCTGACAAAACATTGGGATTAACAGGAAAGAGGCCTGTTTTTCGGAAACAATTAACAGAATTTGCCATAGTTGCTGATTTTTGGTAAGTTTTTCCGAACAACATGCTAACATATTTGTTGGTCAACACACGTCCTAGATTATTGCGTAGCCAGTTTTCTATTTCTTGGGCCTAGTAAGTTTTTCAACGGTCGCATTAAAGCCACATCCATTGGCTGCATTTTATGAGTACAATGCGGTGGTAGGCAAACTATTATCACATTTTTGTCTCTAGCCATATCAATGACGTCAATATTTCGTGTATGTAACTAATGTCCAGCTAGTATCAAGACGATTGGATCTTCAGCAGCTGGTTTCGTGAATTTTATATAATGATCAAACCATTTAGTGAACAAATGGGTTTGTATCCATCCAGATGGGTGACAGTCACCAATAGATCCGCTGGAGCACCAGCCATATTTTTTCGCGGAAAAATAATCATAGGAGGAACATACATTCCACATGCATTCATACAGGTGACTACTGTGATCAATTTTCCTCTTTCTAGTAATCATAAGGCTGCAACCTGTCTTTTACCTCTAGCACTTACCACTTTGGAATGTTTGTGTTGGGCTACCGTTATTCCAGTCTCATCAACGTTGAATAATCTGTGTGGGGAAAAGTTTATTTCTGCCATTGCCATTTCATACAGCTTGAAAAATGATTTAATAGTGTCTGGGTTGAATCCTTTTATCCTTGCAGCAGAAACAGCTTGTGGCGTCCTGATTGACAATTCAGGGTGCCTTCTTATGAAACTACGAAGCCATTTTTTACCAGCAGAAGTCTTTGATACACTGAATGGGTGTTTAATATGGTTTTTTATAGCCAGCTGAAATGCCATGTATTTTATGTCCTTTAATCTTAGGCCATAAATCAGTTTGTCCATTTCTAGACAGTATTCTTTTAGTTGCGTTTCTAAAGCCTCGGACAATGCAGGACGTCTGCCTGGCCGTGTATCAACTAACTTCGAAGGATCACCTTCTTTCTTGACGTAACATTCCAGGGTCCCTTTTGGAACGCCATACGCTTTCGATGCTTTTAAATAACCCATTTATTTGCTCCTTACAGCATTAACCGCAAGTTTCGTCGCAGCATGACTCCAAGCTTTCCTTTTGTTTGGTGACATCTGCAATAAACACCACGGTGGCTCATAAAATATTATAAATATTTTGTGCTCCTAATATGAGATATCTCATCTTCTACTGTCGCATATTAAGAACCAACTTAAAACTCAACGTAATCACCGAGCACATTTTATACACGAAATCAACAAAACAAAATGTTATGATTATTAGATTCCCCCACTAAACATACATTATAAATCTACTTTTAGTATGATTCCGCTCAAATGTAACTATTTGACATACCTTTTAAATGATTATAAAATAATTTGATAAGCGAGCGCGACAAGAGATGCGTCTGTATCGTTTGTTCTTGATGACTGGCTGGGAGCTACTAGCACATGTGTGAACATGATTAAATGAGTAATCAAACGAGACTATCGCCCCTCTCAGTACGTGGACCAACTTTGAAATAGCCCGCTATCTCAAATTAGGAACCTATCTCTAACTAGGCAACTTCACCCTAGAGAAAAATTAATTGATATAAATTTGTCGAATTCTCTACATGAATATGTATTCACATTTATCTCCTCATGTCCTTTCACAAAGCTAAGAGCCTGCAGGAATAATAAAGGTTCTCATTTTTCAGGTTTCGCTATATATCTCGAAAACGATGAATCTTACAGAAAATGTAGCATAACCAGAACTGTATTTCATAAAATTTTTGTTAAATGATAGATCCGAATTAATGCATGTGCCCCATCTCTCAGAGATTAAGCCTACGAACATGGAAAACTTGGGAAGATTACAAGTTCTTATTTTCAGTTGTTTGTGCATATTCCGTAAACTGTTTTTTTCGTGTTCTTCTGCTTCCCCTGCCCACCCTACTTGACTGTCTGCCGTGAAAAAAAAAATTTGAAGGGTTCACATCCTTATATGGGGAGACTCCCCTTAAAAGTCGATAAGATGCTTTTAGATGACAAATACACGACTTTGCGAAAACTTACTTCAAAGATAGATTCGTCTGACCATATAATATTGGATCAATCTTCGTCGGTGAAACGTTGGTGCCTCCGAACCCATTCTAACCTTTCTTTTTTTTCCTGACAACCACGGCTGTCCTCTTGTCTTACAGCCTCTAAGGCCTTTTTCGCATAGACGTGTCCTTACTATTCTGGAGGACAATTTTTTTCTGAACTCTTCTGAAAGTTCGGCTAACTTGCAGATGTTTTTTTGCGATCCCTCAAAGAAGCACGTACAAGCAATCTGTCCTCTTGTACTGTTGTTACTATTTTTCGACCGCTTCTTGGTAAATTTATATGTGACGCAATTTTTTTAATCGTTAAATTGCCCCGCGAGAACATCCAAGTTGTCTGGCAATTTTTCTCGAACTGAACCCTTCTTCACATAGCAATTGAATTTGGGCTCGTGGTTCTGAATTAATTTCTTTTGTTTTGGCCATTTCTGAGAACGGGGAACTCTATCTCACTAAGTGAATCAGTGTTTATCGTTAAAACAGCGTACGCGAACTGTAACCGATCAACATAGTGCAAAGGTTTATATGCAAAAATTCGGGGATTTCTCATTATTACCAATCCTATGTCCGGGTTTTTAAAGAAACTCTCCAAAGTAATTTTATTGCAATGAACAGGTAGCCTCACAGATGAAAATCAACCAATGAATTACAAGCATTCCAAGTTTTTTTAATATGCAGCTGACAAATATGTTGAGCTTATACTTGTTGTAAAAGGATGCTCTCAAAAAGCGGGCATCGACTATGAGGAAACGTTCTCGCTTGTAGTGAAGTATGGGTGGATTCGTTATCTTCCTGCCATGGCTGCAAGATACGGTTTGACGATTGACCAAATGAACGCAGTTATGGCATTCCTACACGGTGGTCTGTATGAAAAAATATACATAAAGCAGCCCGAATGCTGTGATGTTGAATCTGGACGAGTCTGTCATCTCAAAAAATCGCTTGACGGACTAAAGCAGGCAAGTAAAGTTTGAAACCAGAAGCTGGGTTCTGCACTGAAGAATTTAGTTTACAGTGTTCAAAAGCCAACAACAAATTCTAATTTTGGCCGTATATGTATCTTCATGACCTGATCATTTTTTCGAATGATGTGCCACTAAAAAATGATCTGAAAAATTACCTATAAACACAGTTTAAAATTAAGGAACTGGAAGCTGCACATTCTGCCCATCCTTTGACTGCGAATTATACGTGGTCAAAAGTCCGGTATAATTTCAATTGATCAAAGTCAGTATATTTGAGATATATAGATTATAGAAATTCGGAATGGAGGATTGCTACCTGAGATCAACTCCAGTAAGTCAAAAATTAACTTCCGATTTATGTCCGCGGAATGATACAGAACGGAACGAAATGGCGAAAACATCGTATCAAGAACTGTGGGTAACATTTTGTTTACATCGCAAGTGTCCCGCCCAGACATTCAGTATGCAGTAAATAGTGTGAGCCGTTTTAACTCCAATCCTGGTAAGATACTTTGGATGATTGTCAAGCGAATACTGAGATATCTTGAAGGTACAGTTGACCCGAACTTATCTTAGCAGTGGACCGGGAATATCGACTTGCGCGGTTTCTGCGATCTGGATCATTTAATTGAATTGCAGGAATTTGCATTGTATGTAAAGGATTGCAGCAGTTTTCTGCTGCCTCGGCGAGCGAAGATGTTGTGCCCACCGGAATTGTCCTTGTCTGAGGACACGTGAATGCGCTTCTGGGCTAGCATTGCGGTGTCATGGGGCGGGTTCTTTTCATCAGCACGAGGAATCACTACTAAAAAATTTCGCATTCATGAATTAAATAATCGACTGACTCGGTTCGACGGTGTCGAGGCCGAGGTAGCCTACTAAAGGGATAGAATGTGAAAACAAAGAAACAGACGGAGCCTGGTGAACGTGTGCGAGACTCGAGAGGATCTCGTCTTTACTTTGTATACTTAGGACCCCCAAATAAGAGTGGGGCATCCAGGTGGAAGCGGTGCCCCTCGCCCACCTTCATCCAGATCAAGATCCGTCGTAGATGTGGCCGTATATTTTCCATTTAAATAATAAACTCATACAAACAGTTCACATAAGTTTTCTTTAAATGAAAAATATGAGCGTTTCAGATTCATGTTAAAGTGTTAAATTATGGAATCACATAACACTTCAACATAAATGGGAAGCCAATAGCACGTACACCGACAAAGCAAAACGGGTCAGCTCACCCGATGGCCAACTCATGAGTGGAGAGGCCAGCCAAAGTGGCGGGTTCCATACCTGGTCAGAGTTTCAAATAAATGAAAAAACCGAATTTTCTTTCTTTTTATCCCTTCTTTTTTTTATGTTTATAAAAGCTTTATTGGATAAACAAAATGCTTCACATGTAACAGTGAAGTTAATTTTAACGTTAAATTTTATAATTCCTGGATGTTTTGCAAAGAAAGTAACATTTCTCAAGTATACGTGTATTTTGAATGTTTTCTCGATTATATAGTACATTAAAATATTAAGGCTGAATTTTGAATCACGTTGTTAATAATTGCAGCAGATAGACATAATAAATAAAGTGTCCTAGCGATAGTGGTCAATTCAAATATTAAATTTATGGGTTCATGCACCAACATACAAAACAAACCAAGATTTTAAAATTTTTTGAATGCAATAGAGGTTACTTACCTAGTCATCCGACGAGCGCTCGTAGATGGGGCGGGTAAGGGCAATTTTGATTCAAATGTAGTTCCAATATAATATTAACTGAGCTATGCACGCTTGGCTAAACACCGTTAAATTAGCATAGTAACATTGATGCACTCGCTCCACTTGGTCGTTGGTTCGAGCGGTACGAACTGCGTTTTTGATGTGTTTGATATTGTTTTCAGCACAATATCAAGCAAATGACTTCGCTGTAAACGCAGAGCCCAAAATACGTCGTCATTTCGTTTAAATATCGTAATACTGAAACGAGGTATTTGGTGAAAGCGTCGGAGATCACCAAAAGGTACGAATTACCAGAGCGGCTTCGTAGAAATGGTCCTAATGGTCCAAGTGAAGTCGTTTGAATGGAACGGGCTCCATTTCGGTGAGATGTAGGCATCCTTCGGTCTTTCCGCCACGGGGTTTATTGTAATTGCATTCCAGGCACGCTGTGATGTAATCCTTCACATCCTTTCGCATACGTGGATACCAGAAATTTTCTTTAATTCGGTTTATCGTTTTTTCCACTGCGAAATGACCTACGTTATTGTGGCATGACTGCACAACCTTCCAACGTACTCCTTTTGGAAGGACAAAACGTAGCTCCTTGTCGACGACACGACCTTTAATTGTTTTTCTTGCGTTGACGTGCTGTCTCCCTTTATAACGGCAATTATGTTTTTCAGGGTTTTGTCCTGAAGTTGCATCGTTAGAAGCCAGTCTTGTTGGCCGATCGAGACAGTAAGTATGAAACCGGCTGTTTCTATATCCTTCTCTGGTCTTACCGGAGCTCAACTGAGCGCGTCGACGTGAGCCATCTTAGATCCGGAACGATGAACGATATTGAAGTCGAATTCGAGAAGTCGCATCCACCATCAAGAAATTTGGGGTTTCATCTTGAGGTAAATTTTAAGTTTGGCGATAGCGCTGCCGTCCGTCACCAGTTCAAAGTGTTTTCCTAGGAGGTAAATCTTGAAACGCTCCAGCCTATCGGAAACTGCAGGGACTTCCTGCTAGTAACTATCATACAGGCCCTCGGCTTCAGTACGATGTCGACTGTAGTAATTATGGGCTTCCAGTTTCTACCATTTTCGGATTGGAGTAACACAGCAGCAACCCAGGGCTACTGGCATCGGTGTGCACTCAATGTTCCACAGTTACGTTATAAAGTGCAAGGACACGTTCTTCGCATAATATGTTTTTGAGCTTTGTAAAGGCTTCTTCATGTTCCAGATCCCAAAAGAATGGGGTATCTTTCTTCAGTAGCCTTGTAAGTGGACGAGCAATGATCGAGTAGTTTTCCACAAACTTCCGAAAGAATCCGGTCAACCCCAAAAATCAACGGGTTTCTGTGATATTCAACAGACGCATGAACATTCTTATTGCTTGGGTCTTCTCGCAGCCAGGAACGATTCCGTTTTCATTTGCACCGTGACCCAAGAAATTTATCTCGCTTTGCAAAAATCGGCATTTGTCTATCCGTCGAGTCAGTCCAACTTGTCTCAGTAGATGGAAAAATTTTTCGAGCCTTTCGATGGCTTCGGGTATAGATTTTGCGGGAATGATCACGTCATCCAGATATGCGATAACCTTCAAAGAAGGGTCCATTTTTATGATTTCGTTCAAATTTTTTTGAAATTCCCCTGGAGCATTTGCCGGACCCCAAGGAATACGGTTAAATTCCATCTTGGAGTCGTTAGTTACAAAGGAGGTAAATTGTTTTGACGACTCATCTACTTCTATCTGATGATATCCGGTACGGAAACCCAAACACGAAAAGATTTATTTCTCGCAATGGACACAAATATCTCATCGAATACCGGCATTGGGAAAGATTGTTTGAAGGTAATTTCGTTTAATCGGCGGTAGTCAGTACAAAATCGATGCAGGCCGTTTTTTTCGGCCAAAATTATTGGTGACGCGTGTGGAGAATTAGACGGGCGGATTATTTTATGCTCGAGCAGATCTTCAGCGATACTTTTAACGATCGATCTTTTCGCAAATAGAACACGTTAAGGTTTTAGGTCAACTAGTTTATCTGTTGTCAAATTTATCCGGAATTTCATTAACGAACACTTTCCTAGCTCCGATAAGTCTTTTGCGAAGCATTCTCTATTGGCGATTAACACTAACTTTAATGTATTTTTGTCCGTGTCCGATACAGAGTCACCAACTTCCACTTTGTCTAAGTCCACGATTCTTTCCATACTGCAGTCTCCATCTTCTATTATCAAAAGTTTACTGTTTCCGCACAAAACGCCACTACCCAAGAGTACATTCTCGGAAATAAGATCATGGTCCACAATCAACATGGCTGTCTCAACCGATTCATATCGTACATATATATTCACTGCCCGCAAACCCCTTCAAATATGCTATACATTCCTGCAGCGAAACATTCGTAAGATTTTCTGCAAACACTTTCGGAATACGCCTGCCTGTATCGATGAAAGCTGCAGTTTCTTTATTGTTTACTATTATATTGGCGTCGTCTAAACGTTCGGTTTCACAAATCTCGCGAATGTTTTGACCGGGTTTATCATTGGGATATGATGTCGATTGGTGCCCTACTCGTGTACATAAATTGCACCTCTCGCGACCTTGAGGTTTCGAGCAATTTATGGACAAGTGTCCTGGAAGAAAACAATTGAAACATGTACGTGGCTCTCTTTGGTTATTTGTCTTTACACTATTCGAGTCGGCACTTGTTTTCGAGGTCGGAATGTGGTTGCCTCTAGCACGGTAAGCTACACTTACACTTTTAAGTGGTTCATAGAGTTGCTTTGGGCCGTTTGCGAAAAATCGGCGGATTGCTTCGAATAATTCTGTTGTCTTTGTAAACTCCAACGCTAAAGCATTTTGCAGAGTGCTATGACCGAGGTTGGTTCGAATGTATCGAGTCGCAGTCTTTTTATTAACGCCGCCTCTTCGAGCAATCGTGCAAATGCGATGAAAAAACCACTCTTTGTTATAAGCTTCTCGTGGATGGCACTCTCGTATAGATCGGTTGGGAAATTTTGTTTAAAGTCGCGTGCGAGCGTTTCCCATGAAACATGCGGCCGCGGATGGCGGTCAAATCATAATTTTGATGCTCCTTTAAATCTTGGTGGTGCGGCGAGAAGCAAAATCTGGTCGTCCCAGTTGAATGTCTCTCGCAACCTGTTGATCCGACTTACAAATAAGGCCGAGGTAAGTAACAGCTCGGAGTATGGGTCAAAATCGGGTAGCATCTCACCAACTTCACGAACGTTGAGTGAGCGGCTACTAATACTTGGCAATATAGTTCTTCCGTATGGTGATGCGTTGTCGGCGCAGCACCCGACGGAAAGGCAACGAGCGGTTGCGGTACGTATGAGACGCTGGCCCTTTTTGGCGGCAACATTGAGACGTTTAATATTGCTGACGGCAGCATCGCGGGGCATATGATCGGCTGTATGTCGGCTTGTATTGCTGCCATCTTTGGAGGTCGGCTGTTGTGAAAACGATTTTACTTTGTTTTAGGTGGCGATGTGGGCAGCTGTTGCATTGGTCGAATTGTTACTGTGTGTTTGTACGGCAGAGGGCGCTTGAAACATGTTCCTTGCGGCAAGTTCCCTCAACAATGATGTAATGGACGCCATGTCATTTTTCATTTTTTCGAACTCCACGTATTATTGGATTCTATGTTTCGGACGGAGAATCCTCTTCCTCCATTTCCTCACATTTGCCGTTCACTTCGTTGGTGTCTAATATTCCGCTATGGCGCGTGATCAAATTCGCTTTAGTGCCCGACATCGAACAATTTAAGGACTTCAGCTTAGCACTTAGCTGTTTGTTAGACAGGTCTTCAAGCTTCATCACCGGCATTTTACGATTTTAAATTGTATACACAGTGTCGCATAAACGTCGCGCTCTTTAGGGTGATATCCCACTTATGAATATTGTCAGAGACGGTGCCAAAAACAATAAAATTAAAGTCGACACTGAAATTTCTTATTCAATCTTATTTATCAAGTACAAGGTGTCCCCATTGAACGATTACAATCAACTCCCTATCTCTCGAATTTTGTTGCTCGCGTCTCACGCTATAGTGTTGCCAGGTGACAACTGTAAATAATACAATGACTCAAAACTATTCCCAGTCAATGAGGTATGTGGGGCTCTCCGATCGAAGGGCTCTTCGCCTTCCGTAACCAATGTCTACTCAAGTTTTCACGAGACTCTGTCTTCAAAGCGATATCGAATATCGTTGCTTATGCTATGTCGACAACGAGAATATCCGTGGAATGCGTCGCTTCAATTCCGGGCAATTACGACTCCGACAAATTCGTCGCACCAAATGGTTTTCGGACACCACAAAACTGACTTTTCCCGAAGAAAACGAGAACGAGCGTCTGCATTTAAATTGAAGTTTGGGATTCTTGGGCTGCTGCTGTCGCTCGTTGTCTTCGTCTGTCGTCACACATTTTACTCCCTTCCGCGAACCTTCAATAAATCAACGACGTATTTCACGGGAGCCCACACTAAACAATAAACACTGCTCATGCACTTCCCAAGCGGGTTATCGCGCGCGTAATACACAATTAATGGCCGAGAAAATTTCACGCTGCATACAAAACTATCTCGCATGATTTTTCACCAGATTATCCCTTTTTACTAGTATCGAATCCCCTTGAGGTGGCCCGCTTGACCTTTGCAATGCGAGTCTCGCTTGAAAACTATCCCGCTTATCTTATTCTTCATGGCGATAACGGAAGTTTTCTCATCGACACAATCTGGCAATTGCTTCACTAGATTGCGTCGCAAAGGGGGTTGCGATTATCTATTTTTTATTTGTAGTTTTTCTTTTCATTTTTTAATTTGTTTCTTTGGAAAAACTTTTTGCTGATAGTGGGAGCGATGGTAGTGGCGAGGTTTAGTGCGGGTTAGAAATAACAATGTTAATGAGTTGCATATCAAATTGTTCCGCATTTATTGCGTTATTTTCATGAGATGCATTTCTTCGCAAAGGTCTTTTGAGCAGTTTGCCTAGGCAGGCTGCTCGATTACTACACCATGTCAGTGATCCGAAAGACTGCATTTTTCGTCATGAGTGAAGCCGTCTCTTGGAACTCCAAAAAGCAACCAACGTTTGCGTTACCGACGACCGAAGTTGTATACATGGCAATGGGCAATGTCCGCATCTACACAAGAAGCTTTGTGGATTCAGCATTTGCATCTTGAAATTTTTAAGGAAGTTATCGATTGTACTATAAACTGTGACAACAAAGGAGCTATACACTTGGCAGGTACAACGTCTCATCATCCACAAACAAATCCTATGGACATTCGGTACCATTTGTTGCGTGAATATGTACTCAAATTCAACTGTGTCAAATCAAGCAGTATGCTTGCAGATTTTTCGATGAAACCTGTGACTGCAACACGGTATGGTAATGGTAAATTCAAATCGAATGTTTAGTGGGGGTGTCACAAACAAATCTAAAAAGTAATGACCGGTGTTTTACGTTTTAGTTCTAAATTCGAAAGTTGATTCATTTAGTGCAATTATGGCAAATTGACATAATAGCACTAAATGAATTAACTTTCGAATACAGAACTAGAACTTAGCACACTTTCTTATCTTTTTAGAAGATCGAACTACACAAATGAATTGTCATGTATTCTTCACAGTCTACCCGAACAATAGTTAAAAAAAAGTTATTACGATAAGCCTGTTTTGAATAACTTCAAACCCAAAGTCCACGCGCATCAATATCAATGCCAGATGATCGACAAAGCTTCGTAAACGGCTGCAAAAATTATTTGAGGCACCTACAATATGTAATTCAAAAATATTCGAAATGTGGCGCCAAATTCGCATCGTGGTAAATTGAATTAGGGCGGAGGCAGTAACTCCATACATATTTGGATAGTGTGCTTGTGGGTGTCAAGTAGTATCAAATTCACGAATCAAAAGCAGCATAGCCTCTAGTTGATTTCTGATTTCAAAAATTGGCCGTTTGGAAACTCTTTGATCGTGTTAAGCGACTTCCTTACACTATATGGGAAATTAATATTCTCCACCTTCTTTCTATACCTTTATGCCAAAAACATTACCGCCAGGCCCCGAAGAGCAATTGTTGTTCATTTGACAAATAATTCTTTCCTGTATACTGGTCATTAGAATTCAATCTTAACTGGTTGCAATGGGTTATCACATTCTACATTCACAACGTTTCTACTCTCTTCTTACATCCCTCTAGCTCCATATATTGACTTTTACACATTTCTTCATCCATATCTGAAATAACTACCCAACATATGGACCCTAAGAAAATAATATTCTCATTTCATTGCCAGGATTTCTCTTTCATTTTTATTGTAGGACATTTTGCCCGTCATTTATCCCAACACCTCCGTTCATTTCCACCATTTTATAGTACCCCAAACACTTCGTAACATACAAACGATATAAAACCTAATGAACACAACCAGTGGGCTCCGTCGTCTACAGTTTATTGCACAAAGGTCTGTACGGAACGTGTTCGTAATGTAATAAAAAGCAATTAAGATTATCTATTAAACTGCAATTAGATTGATGAAAACGGCCAAGCAAACGATTCCAAAGTCTATCCAAAGTTTGTTCCAGCCATTCCCGAGCCCTTCATAAGTTGGTTCTTGTTAAAATCGTTCCAGGAGGGTGTTGAACAGAAGCTGGCTATCAAATAAGGCACATACAAAAAAATGACGAGTTGTATTATTGCCAGAAAACATGATGGCAAGTTTGAAGCTAATGCTCTGCAGGCCATAAGGACTCCAGTCCGGCAGCCTCAGCAGCCGGAGGATCAAAATTGGTCAAAGAGCCCGAGCAACATTGAGCAATATGAAATTTTGTGTTTTTCATTTCGAGCAGTAGCAAAAATTTTATTGCTTTCCGTTTATTCCCTTAGTCGTATAAACGGTCGTTGAATTGAAAATTGAAAAGGCGACGATGAAGCTGTAGCTCGTCCTTCAGCCATTGAAAGGATTCGCTGCTTCGGTGAAGAATGCAAGACAGAACTGCGTTAACGATGATATGTTGGATGATTAAATTACTCATTTGATAATTTAACGATCGAATAAAATGAGTCAACTGGACTGAAGTGCGAAATGAACGTAGTCCTTTATTGTAATGTCCTAGAGAAAGTAGGACAATCATTAAACGGGTTATTTGCCGTTTAGTAACAATTTTATACAAACTGAAACAAATATATAGTCACTGTCTGGAAAAGCAATTTTCTCGACAAACGAAATTTCTTTGATCCTGGATAGGAGAGAACTTTGATCCTGACTGGATGACAAACACCAACAATACAGAATTCAAAACTAGTAAATGTATTGTTCAAATACCAATTCAGCATATAATCGAAAATTTCTTTGACAAACATTCTGTACGAGAATACTTCCTCTATCATCTGCTGCACGCTCGGAATTCTGCATCCTTGCAGTCGGATAAAAGAGAAAGAAGAAACAATTGTTCCAAGCGATAATACGAGCACTCCGTGCAAAGTCACGTATTTATAATCCTTTGTCAAATATCAAACATAATGGGTTATGTGTAAAGATTGTATTGAACATAATCATTCCATACAATATTTCTTTTGAAACGTTTGAACTCGTTCTGTAAATGTATTTTTAAAGGTGTTGGCGCCACTCCTTTGGCTGAATCCTTGCAATTGTTCACATACCAATACAACACGTGCTGCAAATATTGAAATTGTCGTTCATATTGGAATCAATGTATGAAGCACGAAGTGCAAATAATACTAAAGGCTATACGTGCAATTTGAATCTTTGAGAGGGAAAAATAATAAATGGGAGGATAATTCATCTTTGGAGATATTTTTCTGATCGAGTTATTTAAAATTTCAAAAGTTAAAATCTCTGTTGGCATCACCAATCGCAAAGGTTGAATTCTCGATTGCATTCAACGGCCTCGTAAGCTGAATATTTTCTTGCCAAACAAAATTCATCGATAATATTTTACGCTTTTACCTTCACTTCATTAAATCTTAATACTTGAAAATATATGCCTGAAAACTGTACATTTTAGGCTAAGCTACATCCTTCAATTTTGATAATACTCTCAAATCGCCCCAAGCATATATCTGAAGCCAGACGTCACATATCCAAGACTGAAAATTTCATGAATATACTTACAAAACCCTATTGAAATCGGTTTTGTCTGTATGTTACAACAGATTTTCTCCGAAACTGCAGCTATAGAAACCAAACTTTATATGTGAATCAGAAGGGATGAATCCTTGAAAGTGTGGTTATCAATGAAGAGCCGCAAACATTTATTTCCATAAGGTGGTCATGTTTGTTCGTTTGCTTTAGCAATAAAGCCCCTTTCGGGTCGTCACTTAGAGATAGAGAATCTCATTGTCTTGATCGAATTTATCGGCACTCGGCAAGGTGAAATGATCAGTACCACGCTTTGGCCGTATGTCCACCCACCCAGCTGCGATATGTTCTAATTTTAAGCCAATACGTATCATAACTGAACGAGGTTATAGTCCGTTCGAAGAATCTCTCGAAAAAAATCTCGTTGTCACCAACAGACTCGAACCAGAGACGTTCGGCTTACGCAGCGACTACTCTAGCCACTACACCAGGTAATCAAGTGTGGTGCCAAATGAAAGGTCTTCATGAGAAATTGAAACAGTGTTATCAGCGTCGTAGAGTGCAAGGGGAGGGAAAATATGTAAAAAATTTTAGTTCTCTAATTACAACAATACTCGATTTCGGTATTCTATGAACTTTTCATTGAATCTGACACTGTAGTTTTCATTCGATTTTCCTGAAATTTTCAGATATATGAATAACGTAAATATTTTATGAAATTTATGATTTGAGTGATTTTTCTTACATTGCAACAAAATGGAGACGGTTGAAAATCGAGAAACAATGGATTTTCCTTTGAACATGTACACCTTTTTGATGTGTTCCTTGACTTTATTCGTTGAAGGTAACTGCATATCGTAAGTGCAGTAGAAAACCCTTCTAAAAGGAGTGGAGGTCTGTCTACCCAGCATATTTTTGATTTGATATCCACATTTTTTCGATATTATCTTACATATATATGTAATATGTGGCAAGGTACTAAATTTTTATTGGAATTTGTTGATTTGAATGATTACAAGTAAAGAACTAATTTTGCTCAAATTTAATATTCATAACACCCACCATTTTGAGGCTTTTGAGTCTACCTTAACGTGTTTTTCCAAATATGGCATATACGAATAGTTACCTGCCTTCAAGGGAAAGTACCCGCATGCTTCAGGGTAGCTATATGCATCCGCATTGCGAACACAGTTATCATGGCCACAAAGATTACAAGTAAATATACCATTTTCATGTCACCAAAACTTGACCTATTGCACTCAATCATCTCTTCTGTACGAGGATCTTTGTACTCTTCTTGGCATCAGGATCGTCATTTATAGCACATATTCAGTCTCTAGTACGCGTCTCCGATCGTCGCGGTTCCAAGCATTGATCTGCTGTCATCTCATTGTGTCTTCGGTTTCTCAACTGAGCATTTCCCTTGCACTCTACCCTTCAACATTTGTCTGGGGAGCCTGCGCACTTTCATTCTCTCCTCATGTCATGCCTATTATGGTTTGAGTAGCTTTATGCATACGAATATAGGTGAGTCATCACAAAGATTATACAACTCCTGAGCACTTTGCATTCGAATACAAAAGGCCCTGGCAGAAACATGTGTAAGAGCCCAAGATTCACATCCATACATCAGCTCAGGTCTTATTAGTGACCTTGCGAATCTTATTTTCTCTTTTCTCTCTATGCAAATCTTATTTTCTTTGTGGACATCTCTTTAGCTTAGCATTTATCCTCTTCCATATTTCATTCTTTTTATGCCGTTTCTATCGAGATGGACTCCTAAGTATGAGAAGCTATCCACACTCCCCAGGTTGTAGTGTCCTAAGGTCAGGTCTTGTCGCACAGGCATGTCATGAATTTAGTTTTAGTTTCATTGATCAGAAGACTGACTTTTTTCCTTCCTAAATCCATCCGTATGTGCGATTCCTTCATATCTAGACATAATATTCGTTGGTATACGCTATTACGTAGGACGGTCAAAAAGTTCTTGAGTAGGCGGGGTTGCCGGTTGGTGAGACTATTCATACAGGTACCAAGCTTCAAACTAATCCGGTTATTAACATTGCGTTTTCAACGAGCAAACAAGTCAATCTGAAAGAAACGAGCCACTATCGACAAAATCGAATATCGTTCGTGATAATGTTTCTCATCAGACAAGGAAAGGCACATCAGACAACTTTTTAAAAGATGTTAGTTATTTATAGGGACTTCTCTTCTTGTAAAACTACGGTTTATAATCGGCACTGCCTTTTAAGGCAAAGGAAAGACTCATTTGAACACGACCCTCAACCTGGACGCCCAGATACTATTGAAAAAGTAGAAAAACTAGTATTGGAAGATGGCTGGCAAAAAAGAAAAAAACGGAGTATCTGGATCAAACATTCTCAACATCCCACATCATCATCGTAGAATGAGCAAGATGTGCCCCGATGCTTACACGAGTCCAAAAGCACGAGAGCGTTTCAGGCCGCTATGGAGAGCAAAAGAAGAAAAGTATGGCTCGGATTGCTGCTGGTTATAAAACTTTGATTTGCTATTATGAAACTTTGATTTACCATTATGACTCCCTCAACAAAGTTCAAAGTGTCTCAATTAGCCGTAAAAATTATGGCAACTATTTTTTTTGGGATACGGAAGGTATCCTTTTAATAGATTATACGGAACGCGATGTCTACATAATGGTAATGTACTACGCTTCTTTGTCAAATCGCCTCTTATCTCCTAGTACGTCACCCTCAATCCACAATCCTTGTTTGTAGGGACTTTAATTTACCTACCGTTAATTGGGTTGATTCACTTGTTTCGTCCATCTGTTCTTCTCATTCTTCTTCCCTAGCTATCTCTTTCTTTCTTTCTCTCTGTGCTCTGTCCCAATACAACCAACCAAGAAATTGTCTTGTCGAATGTTTCTGCTCATCATCTATCTGTATCTCCTTCTTTATATTCCAATGCTCCTCCTGATCAACACCGTCCACCTTTCTCCAATTAATCTCACTGTCGATCCTTTTATAATGAAAATACCTGTCACTGCCCCAAAATTTATTTTTTTCAAATCCACTGATGAAGCAATTAATTCAAGACTTTTGTCTGTGAATTGGTCTCAGTTCTTTCAAAACCTTGATTGCGAATCGGCTCTCAATAAATTTTATGCGGTTCTTCAATCCCTCAACTGTAGGTATACACCTCTTCAGTCGGCCTGTAAGGTTAAACTAAAACCTTGGTTTACAAAACGCGTTCTTACAGCCTTAAATGCCAAGGATAGGGCACGTCGTGAATTCAAGCACTCAGGTACAGCAGAGCACAAACTTAACTTTTGCAAGCTGCGTTCTGATGCCGAAAAGAAAATAAAAATTGCTATGACGAATTACTTTTCCAATTTGGAAGCTTTCCTCAATGTTAGTAATGTGAAGCCCTTCTGGTCTTATATTAAATCCTTAAAGACCTCGTCGTCTGTTCGTCCTATCATCCGCTGGTATGATATAGAATGCTCTTCTCCCCAAACGATTGCGGATTTATTCTCCCAATATTTTTTGTCTACCTTTTCTCCTCCCACTGAATCCGCCAGATCCTACACTGAGAGCAACTTTGATTTTTCGTTTAATACTCTAAACACTGACCATTGTGAAGTTGAATGCCTAATTCATTCCCTCGTTCCTAATGTCAGGCCTGGTCCAAACGGCCTACCAAATATTTTTGTCAAGTCCTTAGCTTTGTCACTTTCCCTCCTTGTTTACTCTCCAAAATCCAAGCTTAAGAAGTGGAAGTTTCCCCTCTCAATGGAAAGATGCTCGTGTTGTACCTATTTTTAAAAGTGGTGATCCTTCGCGTGCATGTAATTATCGTCCTCTCTCTCTCTTCTTAGCACTGCAGCCCCTTTCGGGCCTTCGCTTCCTGCAAATAGCGCCTCCGATTGTCTTGGTCCATTGACCGCGTCCTCCAATTTCGAAATCCGAGCAGCGATGATCTGTTTTCATCGACTGAGTCAGACCAGCGTTTCCTCGGTACTCCAAGTGGTCGACTTGAATAGTAATGTACCTCTCGTATCGACAGGTAGCTTTCTTATGACGTACTCCAGAGCCAAATTGAATAGCAATGGAGCCAGCCCATCTCCCTGCCTTAGTCTGATATTTGTGTCAAAGGCATCGGTGAGATGGTTATTGATGCGGACTTGGGAGGTCGTCAACGTCATTGTCATTTTGGTAAGACGGACTAATATGGCTGGGATGCCAAAGCAAAGCATTATTTGGTACAGTACGTTACGATCAAAACTGTCGTATGCTTGCTTAAAGTCAACGAAAATTTGGTGTACGTCTATGTTGAACTCCCAGCACTTTTCAAGTACCTGCTTGACTGTGAACAATTTACCTGTTCTAAAACTCCCCAGTAACACTGTTGGCGTATGATCCGATTTTATTTTCCAAGATATTTGAAAATATTTTGTACGCCGTACAAAGTAATGATATGCCTCTATAATTTTCGCACTGTAGCTTGTCTCCTTTTTTGTGGATAGGAAATATAATTGATTGGCTCTTCTCTTTCGGCATATGTTCTTGTTGCCAAATGTGCTGGGTGACTTTGTGAATAACTTTATGAACACTGCTGCCACCATATTTGATGATCTCAACAGGAATCTCTTCGCTGCCTGGCGCTTTGTTATTCTTTTGGGACTTCATGGTAGAGCAAACTTCGTGCAGGTTTGGTGGGGCCAATAGACGCTCTCCGCAGCCATCTATAGGCTCCGATGTTCTGGAGCTATATGGACGATTAAAGAGGTTCTTGAAATATGATGGCCATCTTTCCTTAATCTTGGTTTCATCAGCGATGACATTGCCGATGGCATCACAACAGAGCGTGGTTTTGGGCTGATAGCCACGTTTCAGGCTTTTCACTAATTTGCACGCTTATCTTTTGTTGTTGCTCGCTAAACTTAAAACTATACTTCTCAATTGGTCGTCATAGTATTTTCTTTTCTTAATCCTAATTATCTTATTCGCTACTCTTCTGAGATTTTCATTTCGTTCTCTCTTCTTCCTAGTTTTCCTACCTACGTATTCTTTGTACGCCTCATTCCTTTTTCCAACGCATTCTGGCACTCATCATTGAACCAATCATTTCTCTTGTGCCGGACTTGATATCCGATTTTCTGTTCTGCCACGATTTTAACTGCCGCTTTCACTTACAACCAGAAGTCATTGTTTGTTTTCAGCGATGCATCTAATAAGATGGGAGCCAGCTCATTGTCGAGAGTCTCTTTGAAATTTTTGGCCACAGACGCCGTTTGAAGTCTTTCGATGTCAAATTTTTGTAGCGGAATGGTCTTCAATGAATATGCCTGTGACATACGACATCGATAGGTTAATTTGGTCAAGTAATAATCCGAATTACAGTTGTCTCCTCGCTAGGTACGGACATTAAGTATGTTTGACGCCCAACGTTGTTCGACCAGAACATGGTCGATCTCATTTGTTTGTTGCGGTCCGGTGATGCCCAGGTTATTTTATGAATGCGTCGATGTAGGAAGCAAGTCGAATGCATGACTAGATACCTGCTACGTTCAAAATCGATCAGCTACTGGCCATTGTCATTTGTTTCATCGTAGAGGCTATATCTCCGATGATGCGAGTATATCTTATTGCCAAACTTAGCGTTGAGATCACTCAAAATTATTTTTGTGTCGTTTGTAGGCAATGAGTCGACTAGTCTTTCCAGCTGATGTTAGAACGTTTCCTTTGTTTCTTCGGCCTTTTCTTCGCATTTATCAGCCAGATTTTGAAGAATTTTGCTTTCATACGGATCGCATACAACTGTTCATTAAAATCAATAACATGCGATTTAAACTCCCTATCCACAGTAAAGCCCACTCCAAATTCTCGTTTTCCGGTAGGCTTCCCACTTTTGAATATTGTGTGCGATCTCATGTCTTGGATATGATTTCCAGTACAGTTCGTTTCCTGGATTGCATTTTGTAAGGTTTTTTCAAATCATTTTACAAACCCTTACTAAAATCGCGTCCTGTCTGTCCGTCTGTCTGTCCGTGTGTCACTACTTTTTCTCGCTAACTACATAAGCGAGGAACATAAGATTTTGTAGGTAGATGCAAAGTGACGCCCTCTTCATAGTTTCCCCAGAATAAGAAATTTATAAGTAGTTTGAGGGGTCTCCCCATGTAGGGGAGTGGCCCCGGAAAAAAACAAATTTCATCGCATGTAGACAATATGGGTATCAAATGAAAGGTCTTGATGAGTCCTAAAATGACAAATTTTGTTTTGTGGGATGCAGGGGAAGAGGAAATGTACGAACATTTTGTGTCTTCCTTCGCCATTGAACACCTTTGATCCGAAAAATTTAAAAAAAAATGACATAGGTTAGACTTTAGGAGTGAAAGGGCAACAAATACCTCAAAAGTGGAAATTTAATCAACTGTGTTAGTAATAGCAAATTTTATAATTTTTATATTTTGGCCTATAAAAAGAAAACGGGACCATTAAATTTCCCAAAAGCTACAACTTAAGTTTCATGAAAGTAATTATTCTGAAAATTTCACAATAATTGAATAGTAAACAGCTAAGTTATAGACGATTGAATCTTTAAAATTTACCACAACATTAATACGTGATACTAGGGAGATACATGTTTGAAACGGACCTAGACACTACAATATGTAGGAATGTTGATAAAAATGTTGGAAGTAGGTCATAATATTGCTGTGTTATCATGACTTATCAAGCGACGGGGTCAAAACACTTGAAACAAAATGGCGGCGAATTTAAAAACATAATTCTAATAATTTATCGAACTCAATTTATGGAATCTGTATATAAGTCAAGTTTTACTAATTGTTTTACAAAACCTTTCTGGCGGGAGCACTCACCTGCTACTTCAAGTTGTTTTAATTTATATGACTAGCCTGTTGTAAAAGATCCTTAACAGTGCCAGGGTAGTTGACTGGTCTAACTTTCCAGGATCCAAGGCCTTAGGCGTTTTTCCGTTTGTGAGGTCGTTAGCGTGAGTCCAATCCATTCCGAGGCTCTTCGAAACATTTTAGGAATTAGGAGGTCAAAAATTCAACACCGACGACGAGGTAGAGAAGTTCGTGCGCACATAGCTGTCCAAGTTGCCCAAGGAATGCTTCGATACCGGCGTCAAAAAGCTTCCAGAAGGGTGGACAAAATGCGTAACTGTTAAGAGGGAGTACCTAAAAAGCTGTGAATTGTTGTAAATTTTTTTGATACTAAATAAATGTGTTAGAGCATTTGTCTCGATCATATTTGAACCGGCCTCGTAATTTTAGTCTTCGTTCAATGAGTTTGGACAGCACTTTAAATGATGTGGTCAACTGAGCAATCCCTCTGTAATTTTTACTGCGTAGCCAGTCTCTCTTTTTGCATTATGCTTTTTCGCCAGTCTGGTAGCAGCTGCTCTATGCCTATCCTACATATTAGCTCATGCAGTAGGTTGTGTAGATTGTTCCTGCGGTTTGGAGTAGTTTGGTCGGTATTTCGTCATCAGGGAGCTTCGTTCTTTTTGAGACCACCAATTGCTGCTTCATTTTATGATGAAATACGGGTTTGATACAAAAGCCAGGTCTAACCAAATTGGGTATGTTTACAGGACATTGAGCTAGAACTGTCATTGAATTTTGCCTAAGCTACGCCCAAATTTACATCAAATTTGTATAAACAGTACGTTTGTATGGCCCAATGCATGGCTAAATCCCGAGTCAGCTTACGTTTTCAAGCCTTTTTCGTATGTATAGAGTTACACTTTGTATTTCAAAATAGGTTTTTATTCATATGTTTGACGCTTTACACCAAATCTACATTTTGGTACAAAGCTGCCTGTCGGTCTCAGTCAAATGTAGAAATTGTTAAAGTACTCGTAGGCTGAAATTTCGACTCGGTTTAGTTGAAGTTTTGAATTTCATTATTTTTGACCGACACTTTACCGAACAACCTTTTCTGCGTAGATTTCTTGCTCTAATGATTTCACGGGACTACCGAACAAAAATGAAGTTAATGATTGTTTTTGCTTCTAGTCTTCTGCCATATTGAGATTCTTCTGGTCCACAAAATGCAAGCTTTGTATTTTTGAAACTCAGGGGCCTTGTTCAAGCTTTAATTATTGATTGTCAAGTTTTTTGGCACTATTTTTCGGCCGTTTTGGCTCGCAATTGATTTGCATCTTATTTTAAATCATGTTTGCACTACATTTAAGGATTGAGAATTCGTTAAAACACTATTAGATTGTTTTTCCTCAGAAACAAAGTGTAGATCGATTTGTCGATTAAGTTATTTCGAGATTAACCTAGAAAATAGAAACAAAAGTTCAGAAGGAAACCGCAAAGTTTGTTTTAATTCCATCTAGATAATTAGTCTATTGAAATTTCAAAACCTATTTAAAAAGACTTTTAAAAGCGGACTCTTCCTTCTTCATATCTCCTTGGCAACGTAACTTATTCAATCTTTCATTACTTTTGCTCAAAAATTTTACCTTAACTTAAACCACTTTATTACTGTTCTGAAACACCTTCGATCCGTATAAATTACATTCCACCATATTCAGCGTATCTCCAAAAATTCACCAGCGTTACTAATTAACTCGTTCGTGTTGCAGAAGCCTCAAAGCCGCGATAACTTTCAACCATATTTTATTCATTTCCACAAGAAAACAACATGCATACCATTTCACCGCCCACCTCTTTGCCCTCTTCATTCGAAGCACAATCCACGCTCATAACTCAAAATGTACTATTTAATATTTGATAACTTTATTCTTGGAAATCCGCCCCGAAAAATAATGAAGTGTTGGTTAAGTTGCAACCGCATCATGTTTCTCCTCGATCCTTCTTCTTTAGCTGTCTTCCCAAAAACGCAAAATGAACGTGTTAAACCAACTAACCAAGAAAGGCTGAAACCCAAAAGCCAAATGCTATATTTTTCTCAAGTTTACACATAGTAAATTCCGTAGTGAAATCGCAACCACATCATAAAACTTGCTGAAAACTAAAATATAAACATGTGTAAGTCATCCTTGAAGGAGGTAAGCCGGAGGAGGTTGGTTTCAGCATAAAATTTTCACTATATTCTGTGGCTTTATATCTATAATATAGCACGCGTCATAAAAACAACCTGGCTGTGAGGCAAAAAGGTTCGTCCTTTCGATACAGCATCACGGGAACGCGACGCATCGAGTGGTGTTGGTGAAGTCCGCATTCTGTGAATAAATATAATTTACAAAAGTTTCATCTCGAAGGAGATTCTTCATCCTTGTTGGCTGATGTTCGTTCCCCACTGCAATGCCGCCGAAAAGCTTCAGGAAAGAAGTTATGGTCACAGAACCGTTACATCAACTTGATGATATCTTTTCCTTTAGTCACCTGCACCCCAGCCATATATCTCGAAATTCAAACCAGAACGGATCCCAATGATAGCAACAAGATGTTCTACACGAGAAAACGTATGCGATAGGGCAAACTCCTTGCCTAACCTTTCATTTCCGTTCCTATATAAGGTACGACTAACTGGCAAGCCTTCTTCTTCTTCTTCTTCACAACACTTCTACGTAGAGATACGTGTAGGTGCTGTTTACCGTATATTTTGTGATGAATGTTAAATGAATGTAAATGCCGTCTGACTTGAAATATAAATGAGCATCGACCATATTATTCGTAAAGGAAAATCATAAATAACTCATGTCGCTTTCGTTTCGTATATAACCTGTTAAAGGACAAACGCATACACACATGTAGACCTATACTATACGAGTATAGCGAAGTGGATTTCTCGAGGTAGAAAACACGAATATGTGGAGAGAGGATGAAAAATTGGGACAGGAAGAGAAGTCTTGGGGACAAAAAGGCCAACCTTATTTCGGAATAATTCTCATCTCATTTCTGAAGTCATTTATTAACGGATAGTGAATTTTATGAGATTGGAATATGCAGAAGCGAAAAAGGGAAGCAGGTTTATCTATTTCTGGATTAAAATATTACTATTGTTAGAGGTTTTTGGAAAACAGTCGGGAAATATATGTATGTTTATTTATTCATGACTTGTTTCGTAGACAGAGTTTATTAGAACTGATTTGGGTATTTTATCTTCCTAGATTTCATTGAGTAGGTTTGAAAACAGGACTTTATTTTTTTAACATGTTTTGCTTCCAATTGATCCAGACTATTTGAAATGCATACCCTATTATTTCCAAGTGTTCTTTTATATATGTTAGTCTCTTTTGGGCAGATGCGGGCAAAAACGATCTTGCTAGTTTGACAGCTCAGTGCAGACTAACTTAATTCATCGAACGAGTAGGTTATTGCAGTAGGTCACAAAAGATATACAATTTAGGGGTGCATCAGACTACGGCTATATAGTCGCACTTCTGTCCCAAGTTACACATGGTTAAATGGAAGCCCGCACACTGCGATTTTCGTCAATTTTGTCCAGGTCGGCAGTCGCAGGAATTCGCGATTTTTCCTAAAACCAGTTTAGTAGGTAGTTTTTGTGATACTTGCGCAGGCGCACATCATTTGGACATTTGACGCTGACGAGCATGGAAGTTTCTTGCGTAGCGCACAAGTAAGTTAGCGCATGTGTTCCTGGCAAAGACATACCTTCAAATGAGCATATTAGTTCTGCGCATGCCTGAATGTCCTTTGGAAATCTTGTCGTATTGTGTTCGTATTTGCGTCTAAAAGTCGCCGGTTACGACAGTAAAATCGCAATGTGGCCGAACCCTTAACGTGTGGTTTTCTTTTCATTTTGACACGGCCATCTTACAATTCATCTGTCTCGGATAACTCAACTGCCCATGTTTTCATATAATCGGCTGCTGATGACGTAAAATGGGACCTTCGGTCTTTGACAGCTTCCGAACATCATATTATTTCCCCTTCAACTTAAGAGCAGTACCGAATTGAGTGCGCTGTATTGCGACAATATCGCCATCTTAATAAGTGATTGCTTCACAGTGCTTCCTATCGTAGTGACGTACATTTTTGCCTCACAGTCCGTTCGAAGCTTCACACCAACCACAACTGCATGTGGAGTCATGTCGATAGTCTGCTGGTATGTTGCATTTAGGCACTGCAGAAATTTTCCGATAAATTTATATCACTTCTCTGCGTCATTTGCAGCTAGTTTGGTTAAGACAGGAATAATGAATTGATTCATTCGTTCTACCTGCCCATTACCTCTTGGGACTCCAGTTGTTATCTATATGTGCTCAATATGTTTTTCATCACAGTGTTCTTTGAAGCCTAAAGATGTGAACGCTGGATCACGATCTGATGTAATGCGTAATGGATTCCCAAAAATCGCAGCCTGCTGCTCCAATTTATCCAAGATTTCTTTAGCATTTGTTTCTTTGGTTGGATAACAGATCCAAGTGAATTTAGAGAAAGCGTCCACGATCGCAAACACATGCTCATACATCTTAGGAGTAGTTGTCATCTGCCCACGATGTTCAATATGATAAGTCATGAGAAGGGAATCATCTTTAGGAATAGCATGCAGCTTCCTTTCTTTCTTCCCTTTCTTCCTTTCTGTCAAAATACAGGTTATGCAGCAGTCTCTCTGCTGTTGAAGTTTCTTCTGACGTTGAGGAATATAGTAAGCTCGATTAATAATCTCCTCCATCTTCTTCACACCGAAGTGACCATTCTCATGGACTTTCCTAATTATTGCTTATTGCATATTGGAAGTAGCAAAGATTTCATTGTTTCGTTCACGAACTTCAACAATACAAGATTTTTAACGCTTTACTCCTCATGCGGCTGAGACTCTAGTATCTTCCTTATTGCTATTAACTTTTCACCTTTTTTTGGTTTTCCACAATGGTAACTGTGAAGGTATTTTCAAGGGTCATCACAACATTACGGCTTAACGCATCCACGTGTTTTATGCGGGAGCCTATTCGATTATTCATCGTGTAATTAAATTCTTCCACTTCCAATGTCCACCTCGCAACTCAATTAGGTACTAGAATTTTGTTCACTGTTTTTTGAAAAGCATCAAAATCGGTTTCTATTTTTAAGTCTACCCCCAGTAGATATGGCCGAAATTTCTTCACAACTTTCACGACAGCGAAAACTTCCAATTCATAAGAATAATAGCGTTTTTCTGCTGCCGTAGCATACTGGACGAAATTTGTCCTCTGGGTATTCCTTTTGAAGCAAGATGGCTCCCAATTCATCTTGACATGCGTCTGTGTGTATAACATAATTTTCATTGTAAATCGGTAGTACTGTGTTCTCGCACAATAAGTCCTTCAGCCTATTGCAAGTATATTCGTGCTCCTCCTTGAATACAAATGGTATATCCTTCTTTAGTAAGCTGTACAAAAGTGCTGCAATCACGCTAAACTCTGCACTAAATTTTCGAAAGTATCCTGACAGCCGCAAAAATTCTTGCGAATCTCTCTTTCTTCACTCTTGGAAATATTTTCAATGCTTTCACTTTTGCTGGATCTAGTAATATTTTAGAATCACTCATTATATGGCCTAGGTATGTGACGCTTATCTTAAGGAAACTATATTTCTTCTACTGAATCTCCAATCCGTATCCTGCTGCCAGTTTGAGGAATTCTCTAAGTTTCACAATCCCATCGGCTTCACCTTCTGACGAGATGATCAAGTCGTCAACGCATTGAATAACAATTCCACAGCTGATTGTCTTTGAATATTTCGCGAATGAATCTACCAAAGCTGGGTGGACTATTGCATAGTCCAAATGGTGTCTTCAAAAACTCATATTGATTGTTCGGGGTGAAAAAAGCGGTATACTTCCGACTATCAGTTGCCACTGATACATGAAAAAATCCATTCTTCAGGCAAATTACAAAAAAACCAATTTACTCCTGAGTTTTTCAAGCTGTTCGTCAATTAATGACATTGGAAATCGATCTTTGATGATTTTTTTATTTAAATGTCTGCAATCAATATAGACACGATACTCGCCGTTCTTCTATCGGACGATAACAACTGGGCTAGAGAAGTCTGACATGCTAGGGACTGTCACGCTATCTCTCAACCATTCTTCGACTTGGTTATCTAGAATAACTTTTCCTAATGGTGCCATTCGTCTAGGTTTTGATAGATCGAAGTCTCCTCTGTCAGTATATCTTAGTTTCAATGTTTGTTGTCTTGAAATTTTTATTTACTGCATATTCGCCGATTATTTTTCTTATTTCACTTGCGAAAAGCCCAGCGGCAATTATCTCTGGTTCGTCATTTACGATGTTTACAAATGCTGTGAGTCCATCATCTTCTATTGGCTGATGGAGTTTGTTGAAACGTATACCATGAACACCTAAAGTCACCTCCACTTGCTTAAGAACATCATCGCCGAGCAGCAAAGAAACAGCCATATCGCTTGTGGAAAGCACATAATATTTGATGCTATATCGTTCGCCTTGTATAATGGGTTCCTGGTTCAAGCATCCAAGTGGTATAAGTGCCTCCAAGCCGTGTGAATAATCTTGTTTGATCTGGCTCAAATTCGCATCCTAAACTATTAGCAGCATCCACTCTCATCAAACTCACTGGACTCCCCGAATCAACCAATGCTGACCTTTGTCGATATCGAACCAGCATGCTAACAAAGTTTCATTCTTCTTTTACGCAGCTGATTACTCTTCTATTGTTAGTGCATTTGGCAGACAAATGACCAAACTGCTAGCATTTGTGACATTTTGGTCCATTACATGCCATGGGATATGCTTTTGCCTCATGTCCTTTCTGACCGCAACTGAAACAGCGAAATTGCCTTTGTGTAGAGTCATCGCCAGCGATTGCTTCGAATTTTTCTTTCGCTGCCTTTTGCTGCACACGCTCATACTCGTTGAGTTTAAATTTAAAGTCTTGCAGACTCTGGGACTCTTGAAGTATGATTCCGTCCCTTCGATCCCATCGCTTATAATTGACATTGTTTGCGCCGGTACTCTTTTGTCCCGAACTTTGGTTTTATCATTTTTAATTTCAGTCTAAAATTTATTTATTTTCCATTCCTCTTAAAAAGTTAACAGCTATAATACAGACCAACCATCAATTGAACAATGAATAAACTTTTGTTTTAAAGTTTTGACAAATTAAAAAAAAGAATAAATAATGGTTTACTCGATTGATTAAAATCAAAAAAAAATGTGGTATTCGAAACAAAGTATTTTCGCTTTGTGGCGAATTGAATTTGAATTTGGTGGATTGAATTAAAATGATCGATCAATTGATAAACCAATCAAATAAATCGAATTAATTACGAATGTGCTAACTATTACGGTGCTAATTAACCTCAAATAATTATGTAAGTTGATTAAAGCGTTGATGTTGCCGGATCAGGCCGTGATGGGCGCTCAGGAGTGTCCGGAACTCAATATCAACCCCACCGTTGAACGGTCCGATCAACCTCCTCCAAGGTGTGCGGTAGACTGTAGCGTCAAGATAACGTTATTTGTGGTTGGACATGCAGGTTGGCTTGTTGTTTGCAGGAACGCCAGTAGAGGTACATCACCAGTATGACTAATCCGAGAATGCCCAGGTAGCCTATGGTGTACTGGTGGCTGTCGTGGTCGGTCACTTGATGGGTCCATAAAACATTTTGCGCTTATAGTTGTCGTCGCAGTTCGTCGATTTCAGATACAGACTCAGTGAAACGAGTGCAGCCGTTGAAAGAGTCCACAAGTTCGTCCCGTTCTGTAGGACAGCCAATTCCCGCCAATACGGTCCCAAATCGTAATAAATGAGCAACTTCCACTTGCTGGAAGATAAGTAGACTCGACCTAATGGTTGAAAATGCAGACCCGTATGGGGTCTGGTGGTTGAGCCTTGTGTTGGAGAGGCGTGTGCTATGGGAGCTAGCAGGATCATCAAGAGGAGCTAGCAGGCACATTAGGAGAGTGCCGATTCGCGTCGATCGCCACCTTGTCCTCGGGATGTCGTCGCCGCTGATCTGGGACACTTCCTTCATCAAGTGTGGGAAGCTTGCTTGTGATAGTTCTTCGTTAGACAGCGCGTCGTCGAGTACTGTTAACGGGGCCAGTTTGTGTGTTGGCCTTTTCGAAGTTCCGAAGACGGTTTTGACATCAGCGACTCGTACGAAACCATCGGTGCCTTCGTACGTTTTGATAATTCGCCCCAGTGGCCACTTCATCGATGGGGTGTTTTCTTCGCTTATGATGACCATTGTTTCCGGGATCGCATTGGGGTGTGACTGTCTCCACTTAACACGATGCTTCAACTGTGCCAAGTAATCGTGCGACCATCGTCTCCAGAATTTGAGTTTGAAGTGATTGATTAGCTTCCACCGGGCATGGAGACCTCCGGTGACTGGCTCTGCGCGACCATCCACCATGGCTGTGAGAGATTCTACGATGAGAAAGTGTGCTGGAGTTAAGGCTCCAAAATCATTGGGATCATTTGAAATTGGAGTCAGTGGTCTAGAATTGAGGGTTGCCTCCACCTCAACCATCAAGGTATGCAGCGTATCAAATTTTTGGCTGATTTGACCGCCGCCTCCCACATGCCGCCAAAATGAGGCGCGCGTGGAGGGATGAAGTGGAAATCCGGTTCCTCGACTGGAACACGCCGTTGTTATTTCTAGACGCGCTTCGTTGGAATACAATGAGGACGACAATTCTGATAATTGGTTCTGAGCTCGCACAAAGTTGGTGGCGTTGTCGCAAAATAGGTTTCGGCAGTGTCCTCGTCTTCCAATGAAACGTTTGAGAGCACAGAGAAATATCTCCGTGCTTAGATCGCTGACTAGCTCCAGATGGACGGTTTTAGTAGCGAAACAGCAAAATATGGCTAGGTACCCACAGAAATCCACGCCACAGTTGATGAACGGACAAGCTGGCTGAACGGTAATAAAATGGGATGTTTGGCGTTGAACGTCATCTTGGCACCCTCCAGCCTCCCACCGACACGGATTATGCCCTCTGGATCCAGGAATGGTGCCAGTTCCGCCAACGGACTGTGCTTGAAGACTTGCCTCCCCGACCTGATGTCCAAAAGTTCGCAGTTAAAAGTTTTTGATTGTACATACCTCACAATGATCTCCAGGACTGTGGATAATCCATCACTCGTGGGCGCTTGATTTGTCAGTTGAGATTGCTTGACTGCCGGCTTGAGACCACAGATAAACCGCATCATGTAGGCCACTATGCACTGCAGCTACTTGAAGGAGTTGCCGTGTTGGATCTGCTGAATGAAGTGTGTTTCAGGAGCCTCTGGCGCTATCATAGCGGTCTTGGTCCGTTTCGTCTCCAAGTCGCAAGGGCCCCCACTTCGAAACTCGGAAGGCCATACTGATGTTGCCCTGGATAAAAATGGTGGTCATTGCAATCACATACTACGGCGGCTCAATTCAACCGGCGCCATCCCACATGACAGGATGTCAGCTGGGTTGTCTTCAGACGCTACGTGTCGCTATCGGTCTGGCCTTGAGAGGGTTTGTATGGCCGAGACCCTGGTAGCCACAAAGGTATTGTACGATGATGCAGTAGAGTTGATCCACGCCCAATGTTCTTCTCGAAGGCAATTTACGCACAGCTTCTTAGCGCGCACGAAACTTAGTCTCTTTGTAGCAGTGCTCCTGAGGAAATCCGGGCAGTAATAAAGCGGGTGATCCTGCTCACACATTAAGCACCGAGAAGCTGTCGTGGTGGTCACGGTCGGCTTGGTGGCTTTCCTACGATTGATCTCCGGCTCCTTTGTTTTATGGCCGAGTGTCTCGAGAGCCTGAAAACGCGTTTCCATGAAGTCGAACAAATTCTTCAAGAGTGGTAGCTCGTACGGGTTGGATAACGATTGTTCGTATGATGCGTGAGTCACTGGATCCAATTTTCGGAACAGCACATTTAGCAGCAACGGATCCCCGTCCTTGTGGACAGTTGCAGGCCTCTGAGACACTCTTGTGTGGTGTCATGTAGAGCCATTATTGCTGCCACTGATGGCCTTTCATTAGCATGAGATGGCTGACTCATCAATTTGTTGATGAGCGTCGCTTGTCGTACCTTTCCTTCAAGGTTGACCAAGCCACCTTGTATTTGCTGTCCGACAATGTAAAATTTCGAATCAAAAGCTCCGTTTCTCCGGTGAGCCCGGGCTTGAGGTACCATAGCTTTGGCACTTGGACATCGGTTGGCTATGCACCATCTGCAGGAACAAGTCGTGGAATTGTTGCCAATGTTAATAGTTCCCATCGAAGAAGGGGGATTTTGTTTTCGGCAGAGGAATGGTAAGAGGAGTCACAGGTAGAGTCGCTGAGGCTAGTGTGGCGCTGAGTTCATCTATTTTCAATTCCAGACGTATGACCGAAGCTTGGGTTAGCGCTTCCAAATGAATGTGCTGTTGCACGTTAAAACCATACGCTTCAGGATCGTCATGGAGCTCGACGATCTGCAGGTGATATTCATCCAGCTGTTGCCAAGCTCGTTGGAGCGTCATGAGTTTACTCCTGCACCAGGTCCGAGTGACCTCCTTCTGCTCCAAACGGTCGATGACCCTCCTCAACGAGCCTGCCATGACTTTGTGGCGACGCAGCATCCTGACCACCATCTCTTGTTTCTGAGGCTTCTGCAGTGTAACCCTTGTCCTCGCTATCCTGAATTTCGAGCTCTTTTAGTGACTGTTCCCCAATTGGCGTATCCACGTGTGTTTTGGCAGGCATTTGATCGCGGAAGTGCTGCTGGTAACGGAGGTAGTTGGCTTTGGTAGTGTCGTATAAATATTGGGTTAAATACTCGTGCGACGGAGCGAACTCTGGTAGGGATCGGATGTAACTATCGCCTAGTTCAAAATCCTCCCACGCGGCCTCCAGTCGCTCCGCATAATAACCGGCTTCCTGCTTCCTTGAAGGCAAATGCTTCTTGTAGTTTGAAATGACGCCTTCGACGATTCGAGCCAATCCTTTTATCTTAGGTCCTCGATCAGTCGATCCACATTCGCCATCGCGTAGAAAGTCGGAAAGCGGCCGGAAACAGAAAGCGCGGATACACCACGACACTACACAAAACACCACACAGAATTCACGACCTGTTCACCGGGGAAAAATAATTATTTAGTTATGTACGCCAAAATAAATACCATGTGCATCTCGCCGGGGCCTCCAAATGTTTGCCCCGGGACACTTTTGTCCCGAACTTTGATTTTATTATTTTTATTTTCGGTCTCAAATTTATTTATATTACATTTTTCTTCAAAAGTTAACAGCTATGATACAGACTAACCAACAATTGAAAAATGAAAAAACTTTTGTTTTGAATTTTAACAAATTAAAAAATGAATGAAAAATGGGTTACTCGATTGATTAAAATAAAAATGTGGTACTCGAAACAAAGTATTTTCGCTTTGTGGCGAATTGAATTTGAATTTGGTGAATCTGATGTTTCAATTATTACCTGCTCCAGCCAATCATCGACTTGGTTATCCACTATTATTCTTTCCGTTAAAGACAAACGTCGTGATTTCGAATATATGAGTGTTTCATCTTTAAGAATAATATTCATCTCTATAAAGGTGGAACCACGCTTTTCAGGCTTTAACTGGAAATCAAGTCTATGACCTTTTCTTTTGCGTCGCTACTCGCTGATTCGTTGGTGTTCAACATATTTTCCGCGTGAATCATGTCAATCCACATTATATTGGATATTCTAAAAAGCATTGAGTTTTTTTTGTGTCATTTTTCGATTGAAAATTTCTTTTATTTAAAATGGATTTTATTTAAGTACATATCGTCTCTTATTGTCTATGACCTTTTGCCATTTTGTGGGTAGAGCCATTATTCCATCTGTGCAGAACTTCTGTGGTTTATCGGCGAAAAACTTGGCCAAGTGATTTTCACAGTCCCTTTTTGAAGTGAATTTCTTCTCATTAAGGAGGTTTCATAGAGACCGAAACAAAGAGTAGTCTTGATGGTGGGGGGTCTGGACTATACGGTGGATGCATCAAAACTTCCCAGCCAAGCTCTGTAAATTTTTGCCGGGTCATCAAAAATGTGTGGGGCCTGGCATTGTCATGATGGAAGTCAACGCCCTTTCTATTGATCAATTCTGGCCGATTTTTTTAAATTGCTTGTTGCAATCGGGTAAATTGCTGACAGTACAGAGCCGAATTGAGTGTTTGGCTAGGTTTTTCCACCTCATGATAAACAATTTCCTTCCAATCTCACCATACACACAGCATAACCTTATTAGGTGTCAATCCTGGCTTTGAAGTCGTTTGTGGTGATTCACCTTTTTATGACAATGATCTTTTTCGAACAACATTCTCGTATCTTACCTATTTTTCATCGCCCGTAATGATAAGCTTCAAAAATGCTCGATTTCGTTGCAGTTTTATTCACATTTCGCAAATGGAAATCCGGTCGATCAAATTTAATTTAACTTCCACTTCACCTTCGTTTGCCTGTAACATCTTGTCTTTCGACTCCGACGTAATTTATACACACACAGTGTAAACTGATGTTTGTACTTTCTGGTCCGTCGTACGCGTAAATACACCACAAATGTACTGTTACTCTCTTTGACACAACTCGAATATATTCGTAGACGACATTTGAAACACAATCATGTATCGCGATCAATTTATTTCTTCGATGTTGGTTGAGCCCCCATTATGTTAGTCTCTCTTGGGCCAATGCGGATGAAAACTATCTTGTTGGGTTGACAGCTCAGTACAGGCAAATTTTATTCATAAAACGAGTAGGTTATTGCAGTTTTACAAAAGAAATGGAATTTCACTTATAATTTTCTTTTCATTCTGACATATACGAGGTGTGCTCAAAAAATATCGCGAATTTTGTTTTTTTTTTCAAAAATTATTTATTTATTCATGAATATCTATTTTGTCCCCTTCAAAGTAATCCCCATGAGATATTATACACTTGTGCCAACGGTTTTTCCAATCTTCGAAGCACTTCAAAAAATCATTTTTTTTTAAATCTTGTTCAGCTCCTCCTTCGATGCCGTCTTTATCTCGTCAAGCGTAGCGTAATGTCGTCCTTTCATGGGCCTCTTAGTTTAGGAAACAAGAAAAAGTCACAGGGGGCCAGATCTGGGGAATACGGTGGCTGCGGCATCATTGGTGTGTTGTTTTTGGCCAAAAAGTCGCGCACAAGCAACGATGTGTGAGCAGGGGCGTTATCGTGGTGCAAAAGCCAATTTTTGTTCTCCCACAAATCCGGGTGTTTCTGGCGGATTGCTTCGCGCAAATTGCGCATAACTTGCAGGTAATATTCCTTATTGACCGTTCTTCCCTGTGGCAAGAACTCATGATGCACCACGCCCCTGCAATCGAAGAAAACTGTCAGCAAAACTTTCACATTCGACCGAACTTGGCGCGCTTTTTTCGGTCTTGGTTCATGCGGCAGCTTCCATTGAGATGATTGAGCTTTGGTTTCCACGTCATAACCATAAACCCACGATTCGTCACCAGTTGTGACCCTCTGGAGCAAATTTGGTTCGTCGCGGACAGAGTTTAACATCTCATTAGCAATGTTCATGTGTTGCTGTTTTTGGTCGCAATTGAGCAATTTTGGTACGAATTTCGCGGCGACCCGTCTCATGCCCAAATCGTTGATAAAAATCGAATGGCACGAGCCAATCGATATGTTTAGGTCCTCAGCAACTTCTCTAACGGTGATTCGACGATTGGCCAATACCATTTTCTCCACTTCATTAATTTTTTCGTCTGTTGTTGCAGTGCTCGGGCGTCTGGCACGCTCTTCGTCGTTCACATCTTCTCGGCCTTCTAAAAACATTTTGTACCACCGATAAACGTTGCTTCGGTCCAAGGTAGCTTCTCCGTATGCCACAGTCAACATTCGGAATGCATCCGCGCACTTAATTTCGTTTTTCACACAAAATTTGATACACGTTCTTTGATCCATTTTTTTGAATAAGTAAAAATCGAAGACGATTGAAAACACGTGCAAGTAAAGCAGCTATCACCAATTAAGTGAACATTCAAAATCGAAATTCGAATATACGTAATCCGCGAAAATTCAAAATTCGCGATACTTTTTGAACACACCTCGTACTCGTATGTTCACCAGTAATGAGATAAATCTTTGCTTGACAGCGAAAAAGCTGACCTGGCCATGCACTATTATATTGGTTTTGCGATTCTCATCTAATTCCTATAGTATTCATCATGTTGTTTTCAGAACGCAGATCTGGATCTTAATATATCAGAATAGGCAGAGTCCCATGCTAGCTTGGTGGCAGTTATGAATTATTGTTTTATCTGATAACCGCAGGCCAATTCAACGAGTCTAGACACGTCTGCTCATCGAGAGCTTTAACGAAAAAAATATTGACAGTCCCTTTGAATGATTTGGACAAATTTCGCGACGGCTAAAGCAATCGCTATACATCAAAAATTAATTCCATACCATACCATGTTACCCGGGTTAAATTGATTTCCGTCGTATCAGAATTCTTGCTAATTATCGACAACGTGTAAAAGTGCGCGTGCCAAAAACGATAGAACTTCCCTTATACCCAATAGAATAATTTATGAATTTTCCATTTTTGGCTATCAAATAAAAAATGGGACCCTTATATGTGTTTTCTACCTTTGAGCGGTTCTAGGTCCCTTAACAATGCGAATTTGAAAAAAACGGTGATAATTTTAAGAATCCTTTGCCAAAGAAATGTTTTCGGGGTCGGAAGATCGTTTAGAAATCTTAGTTTTTGTCTAGAGTCACTTGAGCCTAGATGCCAAACCGGCCTATAGGTAATTAGGAGATCTCCTATTTGTGCATTTTTTCCCAACTTCAAACCGCTCTAGCGTCCCAAGGATTGTGGATTCGAAAAACGGTGATAGTTTTAAGAAACATTAAAAGTAACTTTCCACTAGAGTGCACCAGAGCCGAGATTGCCAAAACTGACGGTGTGAAATTGAGAGAACTCATATTTTCGTTAGGTTTATTCTTTCATAATATTTGTTTGAGTCATATTGCTTTTATGCGCGTTCCCAAATACATTGATACCCTCATATTTACATGCAGTGTTGAAGCATAGCTTCTTTCAGTTAGTTCCATAACTGCCATCTTGGTTTTTCTTTTCATCGACTTTATTGTAATTTTTGAAGTACACGATTTCAACAATAAAGATTAAGACGGCACAACGTCATTAAAATGTGATATTGTCGAGCTGATGCTTATGGTTTTTTCTTCGCTTCTTCTACATTACTTATTGCTACGAAAGTTTCGCAGCCGTTTATATTAATAAAATTCAAACACTACACGCTCTTGTATTCACCCTCGAATCCCACATGTATTTGATATAAAATTTCAATCATTGGAAAGCATCCCTCATTCTGAATTTTACCATATTATTAATGTTTGTAATGATTCAGATGAATAGAATTTCTTTTCTCGTCAATTCTACCAAAAACTCTGCACTCCACTAATTAGCAGATTGTCTTAGTGATGACTGTTTCTACAATTTTTTAACACGTATTCTAATTTTGTATTTTTTTAACTTTCTCTTCGCGTTTTGATCCCGATCTTTTTTCAACAGAACGGGATCAAAAGCCTCCTCGCTTGATGTCAAACCTTAAATTTTCAAAATGGACACTCCGTCGCGACAGTTCTGTCTTGATTGCCTTTAGTTTTCCCCGACATTTTCATTATCCGTTTTTTTTCCTCTGTTAGAAGGTATGAACAATTCTTTTTGTTTCTTTTATACGTAACATAAAGACACTCGCAATGATTTATCAATTTCATGAAAATCTTCGTAGACTTAATCGTCGCCGAAAGCAATGACCAAAGCGAAGCTCTACAAAAAATGGTTTCACAATTTTGTATAAATCAATTGATTTGTTTACATACCAAAAATTACTATAAATATCAAGACTTTTATTTCTCCCTTAAAGATCCTTTTCGCTACACAATTATCATCGCAGCGAGCAGTAGCATTTCCTTAAGCTATACTGTGTGATAAAGGATTTGTCTTTGCTGCGGTGAAAACCATCTCTACTTATACCCACGTACATCTTCGCCTCCACCAGAAAAGTCGAGCGCAAGGGACTTGTGAATGCAAAACTCCAGAATATAATTATCAAACTAATAAGTGGCTTTCAGACTGGGTGCGGCCACAAAAGCTTGTGGCAAATCTCCCAAACGTGCATGTCCTCGTTCACTTTCCCAGAGTTTCCTTACTCATTAAGTAAAGGCAATGAGTGAAAGTTGCTATGTGGCTCCAACGTATAGTAGCCGGGCTTTGTATATAGAGAGTTAAATGCAAAAAGAGAATAAACTTAGTGGTTACGAAAAGGTGAAATGCCAACTTCCTTTTACAGTGATCTAATCAGAGGAAGTTGCTCAATAGTGTTCACTTAAAGCCGAACTACTTTTAAAGAGTGCATGAACATTGATTAAGATGGTTTTATTGGAGTTTATTGAAAGAAGCAGTGGCTTTTATTTATGCTTAATAGAACCGAATGTGCTATGATTTGTCAGAAAATGGATTACGCTTTGAAATTAAAAGGATTCTTTCCATATATTTTTCGGATAAGACTAATTAATTGAGGAACCTATGACAAATTCAAACTAATATTTCAAAGATAAGAACCCAATTCTTTAAGTATACATCTAATTTCAAATTTATTCATTCATTTATTTTTTGGGTTTTACCAGCAACATCTCACTTCCTTTGACTGAACAACTGAGCGCAAATAATACCTACCCAAAGCCACAATTTCTTGGCTGACGACTGTGTCTGTGGGAAAGCATATCTTACGTACCGTTCACCAAAAAACTTCTGGCTCAATACAGTCGATAAATACTTTGAACTTTTAAAAGATCAAGACGATTTTCGGGTGAAAACGAAGTTTTCGCTGATTCACCGATGAACATTTACCCGCAAACGTGAAAATTCCCTTTGGTAACATTTTCCTATGTATAGTATATTGTCTGTTCACCTGTTTTTTGCCAAAACTCACAACAGCCAAGAAAAACTCACAAACAAATGAAGTTAAGTAAAGGTGAAATGAAGACAAGATCGAAGGAAAACTAAAAAAAGGAAAAAATAAAACGTGGAAATTGTATTTATGCATTTCATTCTTCATGGACGAACTGACCGGTTCATGTGCAATATACAATGCTGTTGTAAAGATGCCCTGCACTGGATTGGAAGCAAGTGTGGTCATTGGAGTACGGAGATACGTTTAAGGAATGAGCGGAAATAGGATGTGTAGAACGATTATCGAGTTTTTTTCTCAAGCTTTTCTTGGATCATATTCAACAGGGATTTGTTGTGTATGGAGTTCAAAACAAATTTCCCGATGACTTCAATCATATTTCGATTTCACGTAATACTCCCATTTCACGTTAATACAATAAAGCCGCCATTTTATTACGGCTCAGATAATTTTTGCTGCAGCATCGATTAATTCTACATGCTAAAACTAACGCTCTTCTTGAATTTTTATGGAAAATCAAAGGACGTTTTAATATCTAGAGCAATTTGAAGCATATACCAACTGCCACGAAGGCTGGCTACTGTCATTTTTTTGTGGTAGGGAGGTGAATGCCCATTTATGCACAGAGTGTGGGACTCCCATGTCCGCAAGAAGGCGACTGGACTACCCACTAAAGACCTCCCCTGTCAACCTGAGAACCTGGAACCGTTTGACACATTACTTCGGGCCAGGTCTCGTTTTGTTACGCCGTGGGGCGCAATCAAGCTGTGGGATCCCTTTCCTAGCGGGAGGAGAGAGTGGACGAAGAAGTGCCAGAAAAGCGATCCTCCAGTCCGAACACCCCCCGCTACTGTGAGTCGCTTTTATCTTTTAGAACTGCCCGAACATAATGTTCCATTTGTCAACCGATTCGAGCATCCCCGCGGCTTTATTATCCGGGGTGAGTTCTCTCGTTCCTTCGCAGCCTGACTCATTTTTTGCACGCAAAAAATGTGTGGCAGGCATTGTCCTCCCCTCCTAGGGTATACCGACAATCGAGGGACCGTGACTTACCGATCTTGTGCAGGTAAGACTGAAAACACCCCTGCCCGCTTAAAAGCTGGGTCAAATAGAAATCATTCTCACCATGCCTTCGATTTACCCACGGGATAAGGCGCGCAGTCCACCTTCCCTTCACCCAAGACTGCTCCCAATTGTTGAGCGAGCGCGCTCTGTCTTTGCGGACAACCGTCTCCCTTGCATCCTCGTTTCGGTGTAGATAAATAAAGCGGCGCTCTCTAGCAAGGAGGGCGACAGGTATCACGCCTGCAATAACTCTCACCGCCGAATCAGCGACTGTCGGATACGAAGATGCAATCCTCAGTGCTCCTCTTCTCTGTACCTGTGCCAAATGTTTTCGGAATACCTTCTTGCTAAGAGCATTGCCCCATACCTCTGCTCCGTACAGTAGCACTGAACCTACAGCATTCATCAAGAGGCGTCTTCTTGATGGGCTGGGTCCCCCTACGTTGGCCGTAAGTCGACTTAGAGGCGATACTCCTGAAGCAGCAACTGCTGAGAGTTGCCCTGATTTGCGCAGAGATACTCAGCTTTGAGTCGATCAGTGGTCCCAGGTACTTCACCGAGGGCTTCGATCCGATTTGCAAGTCGCCAATACTGATCATCTTTAATCAGGGATTCTATTTTTTGTCAAGATGACCATTTCGGTTTTCTCCAGTGCTAAACTGAACCCGCGAGCACTCATCCAGTCTCTCACTCGACGCATTAGCATACCTAGCCTAAGTTGCGCCCGTTCAACGATACTTCCAGCGACCAGAGCCGCAACATCATCCGCATAGCCGACCAAGCGCAACTCATCTGGCATCTCAAGTCTCAGTAGCCCGTCGTTAGACACGTTCCATAGGTCTGGACCAAGGGTAGATCCTTGGGTAACACCGGATGTAATTCCCATCCTTCTATGGCCCTGTGTCGTATCGTAGAGTAGGCTTCGGTTCCTCAAAAGCCGCATTAGATATTCTGGAACTTGAAAAGGGTTTTCCAGCGTATCCAGAATATCCACCCATCTAGCGGAGTTGAAGGCATTCCTGACGTCGAGTGTCACCAACAGGACGATCTGTCGCTTGGTGCGACTATGTGCCTCTGCCTTTTCGACCGACCTCACCACCTATGCAATCGCATGAATCGTAGAGCGTCCTGCTCTAAAGCCGTACCGTCGAGGAGGTAGGTCCTCAGCAGCACGAATCGCGTCAGTGAGCCTTCCCTTGATGAGTTCCTTTAGCACTTTCCCAGCCATGTCTAGCATGCACAACGGGTGGTATGCAGGGGGCGATTCGGGATTTCCCTTCCCCTTGCTGATCAGCACGAGCCTCGCCACCTTCCATCGTATCGGGAAAACCCCGTCCCAAAGGCAAGCGTTGAATGTGCTGAGCAGCAAGTCAGGACACTGATGATAGACAAGCCACAACACCTCAGCTGGAACACCATCTGGGCCTGGAGCCTCCCTCGCTTGCAACGAAAGTACTGCCTCTTCCAGTTCCGGCTGTGTGACGAGTGGACACTCGATTGCTGCTTCACCATGGACAGCGTTAACACGAACGGGATGGGCGGGGAAGAGTGCCCGCACTATCTCGTCCGTTTTCTCCGCATCATGTACGAGTATACAAGGTTTTCGTAGGGCACCAAGCTTCCGCGTAACTAGCTTGTAGCTAAGGCCGCACGGATCCTTGTTCACATTGTCCACTCAATTTTGCCAGCAGCGAGCCTTGCTGTTGTTGATCAATTTGCGAAGGCATTTCCTGGCCGACTTATATGCTGCTGCGCGGTTGCTTGCCTCGTCCCGGCTCCGTGCCCGTTGAGCCTCACGCCGAACCTTATGACACTACCTTCGTTTTTCAGCGATATCAGTTGACCACCAGTACACTGGGGGCTTGCCGTGCCGGGGATTGCGACGGGGCATAGAAGCTTTGCAAGCAGTAGTCATGATGCTCATAGTTGAGTTCACCACATCTTGTTATTCCGTCCCCTCCGAATCCCCCTGCTGTGAGAACCTCGACGAACCTCTCGACGTCCATCCTTCCGATGTTCTATCCAGTTGTAGAAAGCCGAGAGCACGGACGTCAGGAGACAACATCGCTTATCTCCAGCAGAATGCACTGATGATCACTGGCTGAGTAGTTCTCTAATAATCTCCAGTTGTGTATCCTCCGTACTAAGGACTCCGAGGCGAATGTCACGTCTGATATGGTTCCTTCACATCCAATACGACGGAAGGTCGACGTATTGTCGGTGCTAAGTACGACGAGCGCCGCGGATCTGTTTGAGGCATGCCCCATTCGATTGCTTTCGCGTTGAAGTCTCCCCCAAAAAGCACGTTCCCGTCTGCGTTCAAAACAGCGCCCTCCAAAGCATTAAGCTTGGCTTGGAAAGATGATATCGATTCGTTCGGCGTTAGGTACACACTAAAAAAGGTGGTCCCTGAGCACCGAACCCACACAAAACCATCCCCACGTCCACAGCTCTCCGCCTGGAAATCACTTTTTCGAACCCAGGTGGCGGCAGTACCAGTTTCATCAGGATACCCTGATGCTGAACTTTTATCATGATGTTGCTCACTCAGCAGCAAAAAGTCGGCTTTCATGTCCCTCGCAAACTGCTCAAGCAGATTTTGGGTGGTTGAAATGCGGTGTAGTTTTAGCTGCAAGATGCGGGTCATCGAAATTCTGATTTTGCCTTGGCTAGGGCTTCCTGGAAAACCCGGCAGTTTCCTAATCCCAAGACGTGTCCAAAGTCACATCTTGACCTAGCATCCTTGCAAAGAATGCAATGTGCCTCCTTCGTACACTCTTTTCTTTTATGTCCCATTTCATCGCATTTGTAACATAGGGAACTCCTATCGGGTCCTTTGCATACTTGCATGGTGTGACCATAGCCAAGGCATTTGAAACATTCAAGGTGCGTTGCTCTTCGCCATATTCTACAGACAGCCCACCCTATCCGTACTTTGCCCTGGTTCAGAAATTGTTCGCCGTGCTTTTCGGTCAAGACAACTTTGGCCATGCGTTGTCTCCTATGGTTTTCTGGTGTCAGCCTTGCCTTGATTCCGCCCACGCTAGGGAACTTCCTTTTGATGGCCTCTTGCACCTCAGCCAGATCTGTCACGCAGACAACGTCTCTTATTTCGATCGTTGCCATCGGCTCGAGCGAGGCTATAGTTGCGCATTTGCCGAGGACTTTCTTCACTGCGTCGCAGAATGCCTCCCTATCCTCGGACTCTGCTCCGAATTCGACCAGTATGTGGCCCTACCGCGTTAGTCGTACTGTTTTAATAGCAGTGTTGGAGTCGGGCCTTACGTTTCCCCTGATGTCCCGCAGAACCTCCGCGTAGGGTCGGCCATCTTGGGGCTTTACGAGCAGTGCCTGCTGCCGGGGTCTTCGTCGGGGCTTCTGTCTCTCCTGTTTTGCATCAGGTCCTTTTTCTGGTTGGGCGTCCATGCGAACTTCACTTTCTGGCACTTTTTGAAGGAGTTTCTTTGCGGCTTCCTTCGCTCCTTTTCTAAGCACTGTCTGAAATCCGTTATCGGGTGCTTCACGCCCATTATCCCGATCTCCTTCGATTGGGCTAGACGCCATTCTTTTATTGGATTTTACTGCTGGAGCTATCTGCATGTGGCCTTTAGATTTTGCCCGCATTGCTTCTTTAGTCCTCTGCTCGTCTTCGGCCTTAACCAGCTCCTCCGATAATGCCCTATGCGGTCTAGGAGCTCCTCTAGTTCAAGAAGCCCAATCTTTATGCTTTGCTGATTTTTGGGGAGTCGCATGCAGATTGTATTCTTTTCAAAACATCTCCCGCTTTTCGGAATAGCCTTTCTTCTTCGTGTCGCTGGGCGGCAATTGTACTAAGCGACCATCCTTGGAAGAGGTTATCGCTTTCCGTTTCCGACTACAGTACTTCCGCCATATTTTGGGCGTTGGCGATGCAATCACACAACGTCGTTATATTTGTCTGGTCACTCTTTTCATTTCCTGCCGTAATCTCCTCGGTGGCTTCAGGGTGATTCTTTATTATGTCGGGATTTACGACCCTTGCATTGGTCGTTTCGGTAACGATCGCAGCAGTGACCATCGAATTCTCAATGTTCTTAATATTCTCTTCCTCCGCTCGAACACCTGAAGCGTCCTTCATAGGACCCTCTGGCGTTCGCAGCATTTTTTTGCTGCGCCCGAACGGCGCAAGAATCCCAGTCTGGAGCAGACTGTCTGCTAATCTCCGGTTTTTTGTCCGGCTTCACTGTCGTTGTATTATTCGTCGTTTTTGTCATCGTTAGCACCGCTATCGATGTACTGTAAACGTCGTGGCTGCAACCGCTAGTTGCGTCGTCGTTGTTAATTTTTATTTCTGTTTTTTGGGTTTTTTTTAACCTTTTTTTATAGGTTTTTGGTTGCTCCAGTGCCACTAAATTTCTTTCGTCTAATAAGAAGATCCTTGTTGCAGATCCAGTTGTGATTGAGCTTGAAGTGCAGCTTCAAATCTAGTTTCGTAGTGTTAACGCTTTATCTAGTTGCGACATTGATCGACGCCGTTTTCAAGAACACAACTTTCTGTTCATGCCATCAGATACATCGATGAATAATTTTTTATTCTTAAACTTTCTTCCGGAATTCGATTTAAATGCATTGACTGCAATTAGCTGTTCATTCAAATTCTACTTCAATTTTTTGAAAGAGTTTCTTTTTATAAAAAAATCGTCACTCCGATTCCGCTTAAAACTACAATTTCGCTTTCGAACGTTGCAACTGTTGGTTCTGCATTTTTATTTGTGCATCATATTAAAAGCCCTTGCGGTCAGTTTTCAGCTAATAAAAAAGGGGAGCGCCATTAACTCTTTTGATTATGGTACTGCTGTGCCATATTAACTAACATTGCTGATCATGGTTTCTTTCTCTCGTAACAAGTTCGTTTCCCCGAGTCTGTGCCCGCTTCGATAGTGCTTGCGCGGCCAAAATAAAAAATTTCACTACCAATCCAACAACATCTGCTCGCGAGGGGGGCAGGGGCTAACAAACAATCGTTAAGCAGCTAATTCTCTCTGCCCGATAAATATTTGAATGAGTCGCTCGTTCGTTTTACGATAACTTCCATTTTTATGTTATTGGTTTTCCCTTCCACGCAGTATCGGTCTTTTCCGTCATAAATATGCGCTCACACACACACTCACCCAATATCACGCGCGCCCTGGACGCACAGCACAAACACGATCGCAATCGTTTCCCACTTGCGAACTAGGACGACGAACGGCAGCGATCTCACACCAGACCACGAAAAAAGAAAAACTCCTTTCCGGTGCATCGAGCAATTTTTCATTTCCACTGGTGCTCGCCTTTGCCTTCCACCAAATACGTGCGCCAATGCATCAAGTTCAATGTTCAGCGTGGGCATTTTGCACTCGCATTTTACATTTGCCCCGGCAGCAGCCAAATCTGATTTTTGACACTTTTCACGCCTTTTCTTGCGTGTCCCTGGACGTGGGCAAATAAACACTTGCCGCACTTACTGAGAGGAATTTATGCAGTGCGCCGCCATTCGCGTGTACAATTCGCAATGCAAGAAATTCCGCGGCACCAAGGTGCACATCCGAACTACAGGTCGCCGCATATAAACATCCAACATCCACGAAGCCGGTACACAGAAGGCGCAAGCCCGTTCCCGGACCTAAAATAAAAGTGCCTTTTGGGAAAACGTTAGTGTTTTAAGAGCGATCTTCTTCACACCGCCGTTTATCCGGAGTTCTCCTTTGCACGCCAGGCGAGCCACACTCGACGTTTTCCCATCGACCTTTCACATGTGAGTCTCCTCCATGCCGTCAATGGTGGTTTCTTTGCCGAGCCCTCTGCTTGCCGGCAACGGTGGTTTCTTTTCGTCGAGATAAGAACGCAATTCATTTCTGAATAGCATTGCGAAGGGGTTGCCGTCATCGAATTTAGATGATATTTAAGGAATTTTTTTTTTAGTAGCAAAACAAATATGGTGTATTTGCCCGGGAATGTTTATCGAGCAGTTTGCCTAGGCTTAAGTTTCATTAACCTATAGAGCATTTCTAAACCTAAGCAAACCGAATTGGTGTTTGCTTCGGAGTTAAGGGTCAGAGATGCTCCATAGCTATCTTAGATTGATCGTCTTATAATGTAGATGTCATCAGCATGCGCTACCAATTGTGTGGACTTGAACGTTAGTCTACCAGAGGTTTCAGCTATTGTTAGATTCGTGTTCAGAGAATGTGGAAAGCGAAAGAAATGTCTTGCACAGGGAGAGCACGATCAAATTGGGTTCATACCATATTGCCATGACATACAGCGAGACTGGTGGAATAAATTCGCTCAACTGGCTTGGTGACCTTGAGATGCACGAGCTCTCCTGATTTGAATGAGACCGAAGCTTACCTTTTGTATGTGTCTATGCGTTGGCCATCTCTAACAGAGTCGGCCGATTTACAACGCAGCGCATACATTCATTTACCGCAATCGTCATTAATCTCATAATCCCATAAACCACCCCGGCAATTGGAAATTTGATTGGAATAAAAAATATGCTTTAAAGCTATAGCTACAATATAAATCACTATCTTTACGGATTCAAAGTTACAACAAATATTGGGCATCCACTGGCGCTCTTTAATGACGTAATTATAAATAAAGTGATCACATATGCCCTAGGATACACAATTGCTGCGAGACAAGACTTTAATACTCGCCTGTTTCAAATCCGATTAGACATATAAAATTCTTATCATAGACTGCTGTTGAAGAATTAGGGGCTTCCGCAGGATTACAAGGTCGGCGTCGTCTTCGTTGTCGCTCACCGTGAAACTGAATGCCAGAGTCTTTACCACACACATAGGAATGTCTGCAGTCACATGAAATCCATACGTATGTTCATATGACATACTTATGTTCAGGCAGGTGGATTGGATTTGACAATGATTCGGGAAAGCAGGAAAGGAGGACAAGCTGTAGCAGACATGAAACGATATTTACTGTCAATAATTCTAACCAAATATGCCATATTACGGTTGAATGTACATAAATTCGAAATTGAGTCGAGTGTGTGGAACTTTTGAAACTCTCAACCAATTCCAGTGAAGCCCATGGTAATTGCAAGGATGATTCTTTTATTTGTGCTTTTAGGATGGTTTCTAATTTTTTTTAGGCAATTCCCAGTTCTAATTCCTAAATTTAAGACAGAATTTAAACTCTGGAAAAAACGCTCTCAAACATATTCCCATGCGAAAAGTGTAAAGTGCTCATCGATCGCTAGCTACGAGTATTTATAAAACTTCTATCAAAACAGACACTCGCCCTTTTATCTGAACACCAACAACAATAAGTAAAGTTAATTTCATATGCTTCCCCTCAAGCGTGAAGTTCTAATGTTTCTGACAATTCCAAGTAGCTTCTTATTTCACTTCAATTAACACATGAAGCTTAAAATTGAATTGGCTAATTGAATTAAAGACACAAGTGCACATGATAAATTTCAAATGAATACATCCATGTCGTTCTTCGTGGTGAATAAATTTTGCTGTTGGTGGAGGTGTCAGGAAAAGGGAAAGTTAAAGTGTACTCAGCAAGTTCATTATCCTTTTGAAAACCTATTACATATGTAGTATATATAGTCTAGTATCTGTGTGTCAAAAGCCCAATCTATTCATACTCATCTCCTGTCATAATCTTCATTTTCGCTATTTCAATCCTACGCTGTTTACACACATGAGATATGTAGGGGGGCCGATAATGGATAGTTGCCGGTAGTGGAGTGATTAGTAAATGTTTGACAAGAGTTGGAGCGGAATTTTGGAAAGAGGATTTCAAATTGTGAATTCGGTGAAGTATGTACATTGGGACAATGTATTAAAGGTGTGAACGAATGTGATAGTGTAGTTTGAGCTTGATGAAACTATGCTGAGGATTCTCTGTTATCAATTTTCAATTTAGGAATTTTGATTAGTTGTAAAATAGGTTTTTGTGCTGATCAATGGTAATTGACAAAAAGGATTCCTGTTATTTTCAGAATAACTTTGTCTCCTTCATTTACAAATGAAAGCGCATTGAATTGGAAATTGAAAATTTCCATCGGTTATCGCTGGAATTAAAGCGAATTAATTCTGATCAGTTATTCGTGTAACAGGTAGTGCGCTGAGCAATTGAATCAACTGAGTTTACTTCATTATTTAACAAATGAAATTGTTTGCAGCTGCAGTTGCAATTGGCTTATTGTCTATTCGGGTTTCCTATATCCAAATGCAAAAATCGAATCCTTATAGGATCACTCGGGTGTCAGTCTGTTCCTGGATCATTGGCGATTTGCTCAGAACCTACCGCAACGATCATCTGCAAATTTGGTACGTATATACATTTTTAAGGACCCAAAAATGATTTTGTGAGCTAAATAAATGAATTTCAAAATTTTATTCATTTTTCGCGGATGACGGGAGGAAATGAAAGAAAAAGATTTATAAAATGTGCCGTCTGATATACGAAATGAAAGGTATTGTTGTGAGGGTGTCAAGTATAATTTTCATGTTAATAGTTTTCAAGTTATTTGAGCAAACCGATCCAAGTTGATAATTCCCCCCCTTACCTCAGAAAATACTGAGCCTAAAATTTTTAAAATAATACGGTAAATATTTTTTTATCCTTGAACTACAGGAAGATTTATCAGAAATCAATAATATTAACATGACCTCGTCAATTTTTTAAAAGTTTAGATAAAAACATGCACTTCAAACCATTTGGTGGTCTTTTTTTAACCGCACATAAATTTCTAAACCTTCTTCCAAAAATTTGGTTAGAATGCAATAAGAGCGCTATCAGAATCAACAAAAGATTATCCTCTCTGGAGATTTAAATTTAATCCTGTGCGCCTCCTGTAGTTTTGAAAAGTTCTCATTAAGACTTGATACTAATATCGGCTACCTTTGAAGAAACCTATATTGTGAGACCCCCCTTAAGCACGTTGTAAAAAATCTTCTGTAGTGAAACTTTGAAGAGAGCATCACTTTACATCTACACACAAAATTTTAAGTTTGTAGCTTATACAGTTTACGAGAAAAAGTGCTGGGACACACGGACGGACGGACAGACTGACGCGATTTTCGTAGGGTTTTGTAAAATTATTTTACAAAACCCTAAAAATTGTATGCCGATTTTTTCATCCATAATTCATTCCGAGCGTTGACATGTATAAATTAACGTGTTAAAATTTCAGAACGATCGGATGAATATTTTATTTTGGATCGTGAATACCAACCTGAAAAACGCTGATTTCGAAAAATCACATTGAATGTCATTGTACTACATTTGAAAAAAATTATCTAAGTTTAATCTGGAATGCTTACGCCATACATTATCCCTTCTTTTGGCTCAAATTCTTCCTCAGCTTAGGATTTATGCTCACCACTAGCATTCCTGGCCTCTTTTGACGCCACAGTGCTGTGCTGCGTCTATCTTCTTGTGTTGATTCGCGTAGCACATCGCTACTCTGCAAGTTGCATTGCACTTTGACCTACCTTTATTCCTGAAATCTTCAGTAAAGCCATGAATCCTGCATTGAAAACGCATGAAAAAGAACTGTTAGCAATTCTAGTATGTTTTATTTTTGGCAATTGGTCCATATTCCAAACGAAGGAATTCAAGCTTTTATATCTGTTTTGGGTGAAATTACCTGAGCAGCGCTTCATTAAATCTTCTTAAAGTAAGCCTTCATAGATTGGTTTGAAAATTTGGTGTACTTCATCATCCAAAGCTAGAGTTTACTTAACAATTTTAAAAGCATTTTCATCAGCTGCCTCAGCCTTACGCTAGTTACACCAAGACTTCTCTCCTATTCGACGTTTAGAGTGTTGAGGATTCTCTTGTGTATAAATCTTGTAGAAGTATCCGGGCCACATTTCCTTGCGGATATTTTTAACTGAATGAGAATTTTCTCGTATTGCTAGGCCATCGTAAGTTGACAAATTTTTAATATTTCAACACTTAACTGAACTTTTTCGGGAACTTTTTTAGAGATGCTGCATTATTTTATTAGAATCTTTTTTTAAAGCCAATTTATTTTGCGTTTTCTTGCTATGGTCATCAGTTTGTTTTTTGGTTTTGGCTCTACTAAAAATCCTTTTTTTTTTCATGTTCAAAACATACTCTTTCTTTTTTCGATTACAAAATCAGTACCAAAGACTGCATATCCATTAGAATTTCAAATGTTATCAGGTCATCATCTTCGATATCATATTTTTTACATAATCCATCATATAGGTCTTCAGATTTATGCAACATTACAAGAATATCATCGGCTCCCATTTTTCCGAAAGAACTTTCATAACAGGCTGAGCGATTCTCTTTGGGTTCTTTGTAAAATTGTTCGAATTCTATTCTATTTATGTCCCAGCGCTACGTTGTGGCATATATACTTGCATGACCCATTTGTATCAGGTCTGGCACCTTTAAAAATAACAGTCTTAGAGACTTCTTATTTATTTGAGGGTTAGTAAAAAATTTTCTTTTTTTGTGGTTTGGTGGTAAATACCACTTACGCACTGCATGTGGAACTCCCATGCTCACAAGTGACTGGACTGCTCATTAAACACCTACACTGTGAACACATTACTTCGAGCTGGGTTTCGTTATTTTACGCCGTGAGGCGCCTTCAAGCTGGCACATCCCTCTTCTAGCGGGAGAGGAGAAAAGAAGAGGAATTGACAGATAAGCGATCTCCTAGCCCCGGCTGCTCTGAGTCCCATTTATCTTTTAGGTCTGCCTGAGCGTAATAGGCCACCTGGTTCCATTTGTCAACCGATTCGTTCATCACCGCGACTATACTGTTCGGGGTGAGCTTTTCCGTCTCCCTGTAGAGGTCCTGTCAAAGGTTGTCCCATTTTTCGCACGAAAAAAATGTGCGGCAGGCATTGTCTTCCTCCTCTAGGCAAAACCGACAATCGGGGGATCGTGACTTCTCAATCTTGTGCAGGTTAGACTGAAAACATCCATGCCCGCTCAAAAGGTGGAATAGATAGAAGTCAGCCTCATCATGCCTTCGATTAAGCCACAGTCTCACATCTGGGGTAAGGTGCGCGGTCCACCTTCTCTTCGTGCAATTCACCCAAGGCAGCTGCCAATCGTTGAGTGAGCGCAGTCTCTCCTCGCGGACAACCATCTCCCCCGCGTCTTCGTTTCCACGCAGGTAAATAACGCGGTGCTCTCTAGCCAGGAGGGCAATAGGTATCATGCCCGCAATCACCCTCACCATCAAATCAGAGACTATCAGATATGATGATCCAATCCTCAGTGCTCCTCTTCTCTGTACCTTTGCCAAGCGTTTTCGGTACGCCTAACTGAGAGCGTCGCCACATATTTATACTCCGCATAGTACCACTGACGCTACGATACTCGTCAAGAGGTCGCTTTTTGATGTCTTAGGTTCCCCTACGCTGGCCATAAATCGACTCAGAGCCGATACTTCCGAAGCAGCCTTTTCAGCACTGATTTGGTCAGAGAAACTCTTTTTTGAGTCGATCAGGTATTTCGCCGCTGGCTTTGACTCGACTAATACATATGTCTCGAATACTGATCATACTTACTCTAGGGATTCTCTTTTTTGCCAAGATGACCACTTCAGTTTTCTCCAGTGCTAGACTGATCCCGCGAGCAGTCATCCGATCTCTCACTCGGTGTATTAGAATACCTAGCCTAAGTTAGGCATGTTCAACGGTGCGTCCAGCGATCAGAGCCGCTCCATCATCCGCATAGCCGATCAAGGTCTCCAGTCTCAGTAGCCCGTCGTAGCACACGTTGCACACGTCTGGACCAAGCACAGACACCTGGTCAGCACTCGATGTCATTTCCTTCCTTCGTTGGCTCTGTGTCATGTCGTAAAGTGGGCTTCGGTCCTTTAGAGAGTCCCAAAAGCCGCATTAGATATTCTGGAACATGAAAAGGGGTTTCCAGCGTATACAGAATATCCACCCATTTAGCGGAGTTGAAGTCGTTCCTAACATCAAGTGTCATCAACAGGACGATCCGTCGCTTGGTGCGGCTATATGTCTCTGCCTTTTGGGCCGCACTCACTTCTTCTGCAATCGTTTCAATGGTGAAGCGTGCTGTTCTAGAGCCGTACTGCCGAGGAGATAGGTCCCTAGCAGCATGAATCGCGTCAATGAGTCTTCCCTTGATGAGTTTCTCTAGCATTTTTCCAAGTCAGGACAATGCATACTTGCAACGAATACAGTGTGCCTCCTTTGCACACTCTTTTCTTTTGTCTCCCATTTCACTGCATTTGTATGCAGAGGACTCGATAGGAGCTCTCTATCTCCTATCGAGTCTTTTGCGCATACTTGTGCGGTGTGACCATAGCTAAGGCACTTGAAACGGTGACTTCGTCGTTATTTAGAAATTGTTCGGCGTCCATTTTAGCTGAGTTACTGATGGCCATGCGTTGTCCTCTTTGATTTTCTGGTGTTAGCTTTGATCCTTCCCACGCTAGGGAACTCCCTTTTGATGGCCTCTTCTACCCCGGCCAGGTGCGTGACAAAGTCATTGTATCTTATTTCTTAATTCGGCTCGAGCGAGACTATAGTTGCACTTCTACCGATAAATTTCTTTACTGCGTCGCAAAGTGCTTCTTTATTGCAGGCCTGTGCTCCGATTTTGACCAGTATGGTACCCAACCGCGTGCGTACTACTTTAATGGCAGTATTGGTGTCTTCGGGCCTTATATTTCCCTGGTATGCCGCAGCATTTTTGCGTAAGATCGGCCATCTTTGGGTTTCACGAGCAGTGCCTGCGGCAGGCATCTTCGTGTGGGATTTTTTTCTCTCGTGTTTCGCATCAGTACTTTTGTCTTGTTGAGCGTTCATGTGGACTTTATATTTTGGCACTCTTTGAAGGAGCTTTTTTTGTGGCTTTTTCGCTCTTTTTGTCAGCACTGTCTTAAGCCCCTAATCTGACATTCCGCGCCCGTTCAAGTACCTTTTCCTTCCTTGTTTTATCCCGATCATGAAATCATACAACGTCGCTTTATTTGTCTGCTCATTCCTTTCTTTCTTGCCGTGATGAGGCAGGATGGTTCGTTATTTCAGGATTTAAGGCCCTTTCTTCGGCTGCTTTAGTAGCGATTGCAGCAATAACCATCGAACTGTCACTGTTTTTTTATATTTTCTGCCATTGCTCCATCTTATGCATGCTGCAGAATTTCCCGCTCTTCCTTTTTATACAGTTCTGGCGTTCAGATAATTTTTTACTACACCCGAACTCCGCAGGAATTTCAGTCTGAACAAAGTTATCCGCTAATCTCCTTCTTTTGTCCGTCTTTACTGTCATTGTGCTCATCGTCGTTTTAATAGTCGTTAGTATCGTTCCCGATTGATGTTTACTTACTTTTATAGATTTTTTGATCTGGTTTTAGGGTTGTTAGTTGCTCGAGTTTTATTGAGTCCCCTTTCGGAGCCTCTGTCTTCGTTTGTGTCCCATGGTTACATTTTCAGAGCAGGGAGGCGTTGTTGGTTTTGCACAAGCCCGCATGAAGACAGCTGCTCAGAGCCAGACCAGCGCTCATCGGGAGTCCGTCCCAACCGAACCTACACCATCAACCCAATGGTGCGAACTTCGAACGTACTCCGAGGCCTGCCAAGGTTTTACCGGGACAGAGACGGTATGATCGATGAATTGGAGCCGTTCACGCACGAGTGTCACCTCGGCGCTACCGTGCAAATCAACTAGGTCCAATCTCGTAACCGCCAGCCCAAACCTTCAATTTATTGACGTCGTGATAAAGACGATCCTCGTCTACATTTAACCAAGTGATTCAACAGCCTCAGCCAAGTGATGCAACAGCCAAGTGATTCAACTTGATAAACAATCGCGAATTTCAGATCAAACTTTTCAAATAATTTAAGTAGAGAGTTCTCAAAATTATATTTAATATTTGTGATATACACCTCATTGGCTTCTCATTTCAGCAAAGTGTCTCGTGTTTTCCTTTATTCCAGCACCAGTCTGGCCTTTGTCATTATATTCATGTAGTGATGTTGAAATTATCTATAATGTTCCGGTAGTGTGATCCTTGTAGGCGAAATTCCGACGGCAGCCGGTATGTTGCACTCAACGAATTCCCGTATAACTTTATGACAGGCTTCGTACCACTACTTTCAAATACGATACGCTGCCACAGCAACCCACGATCATCTCTGTCGGTCAATGGCTCTTTCCGACATAACTGTCTAGTTGGTCCATGTCGAAAAAATTATTAATGTTCCATTTCAAATTCTTTCAAATGGTTTTAATCCTTAGGTGCGTTTCGCGCTGTTTGTAAATTTGGCATAAGCTTTTGTAACTACTCGTGAGTTCTCTATATCGTATGTTAAAACTTATCGAATTTCTGGATGCATTGTGAAGACCGCGGCGATTGAAATTTTTTCACTTGAACACGGAATTGTGAACACCATAATCCGCTCATGCGTTATCTGCTTAGAATGCAACTAACAAACTTATTTCTGAATCGTGTTTGATCATAAAACTTACAATATTCTCCGAAATTTTCGAAGGATTCTCAGTTGCATCTTCAAAAAAATCCATGAATTTATTCTGGATATCCTTTTCTTGACCGAAAATGCGAATGGTTATTGTAAAAATTTTTTGTATACGCTTATTTGATGCGTCAATAGAATTCGACAAGCCAATACTGTTTTGAAATGGAGCATAATGTCCTTTTTAAGGTCTTCTACTATAGTTTCTATAGAGTTTGACGCAACCGCGTTCAAAAGAATGGTGTTGCCTTTGGTTCAGCAATATCAAACTTTTTGAGCTAGTAGGGAATCTGCATACAGCGATGTTTTTGTAGGCTTTTTCATTACGGACATAACAATAAATAAATAAATTTCAATAAATCGATTGTGAGGCGTCTTGTTGAAACCACATATCGTTGATGTGTCAAATTCATCCGATTCTGGTCACAAATAATCTTCGAACATAACATGATTGCTTTCCATTGACGGTAACATGACGGTCAATTTCATCCACAAAAAAAAATATGGTCAATCACACCTTTGGCATGAAAACCGCACCAAACAGTATTTTTTTGCGGATTCAAAGGTGTCGCAAGAAGCACATGTGGGATTGTTGCTGAGCAATAATGCATATTCTGCTTATTAACGAAGTCATTCAGCCAGAAAGAGCTTCATCGCTGAAGACGATTTTCCATAATAGTAATCGATAGTAATGTTTAATAATTTACAAACGTTGCTGATTCGTGAACTTTACCATGATGAAAATGTGGACTTTTACTAACGTTTTGACATTGACAGTTGATTAACAAAGTTTAGGGGTGCGTTCATATAAAGATACGAAATTGTTATGTCCCTAATGCAAAACCCTATATTTAATCAGGTACCGCAATGATTGCTTAAATAATTGTGGTGTTGGCTGGTTACAATTCTAGTAATCGCTTCATGTATATAATAATCGTGAGATTAAGTTCTTGGCTAATATTTTCTTAGGCATAAATGATATAATTAATGAATTTGTTTCCAGGCTTCTTACCTTTTTCTAGCGAGTTCAACTATTAAAAAAAGAGAAGTTGGGAAAGCCTTATCTCCATCCCACTTCTTTGTGAAATACACATCACAAACTTCTTCTGTACTTGTCATTCTCTAGCCACGATTGTGGAAAAAAACTGATATGCATTATATCCAGTAGACACAATTTCAAGCGCTTTTCATAGAAAAAACGCTAGCTGCAACCATACGATTCCTGTCCGGGATTTTGCGAGAACAATTATGATAGTGCTGAGGTTTTCTCAGAAACCAAATCAGGAACGGTGCGTGTGCCACCAATATAGCCCGGAGATTTGTCGTGTCAACCAGGAGTCCCCGTAGACTCTGGGTCAAACCCGAAGAGCTGGCTGCTCTCATTTCAACCCATCGACCTAGGATACGACTTTGCGATAAGATTAGTTTTGTTGCCCCTCTTGTTTCCATCTACTAGCTCTTTCTATTTCAGTAAGACCTGTTTCAGGCATATGTTCAATAATCCAGCCTGGCTTCCTCAATTTGCATGGCCAGAAGTATCGTAGCATTGTCCCAGTATCAACGTCAGTTTATATATGAATTTTGTTTTTGAGAACATCATACTACTTTTTATAGCTTTTCTTGTTTGACTCATTACTTGACTTCAAATAATTTTTCTTTAAGGAATTGGGTTTTTGAAGTTGAACCGACAACTGAAGTACTACCCAAGGATCCCTGAGTCAGCTTAGTTGCCATTCCACGTGGATCACTCGCAGTGTGTTCGGGCTTTTCTCGCTCTTCACTGTTCTACTTTTTCGCCTTGACTCAACACAGGAACAAGCAGAATAAGATTTGGCATTTGCAGATATACGCGGAATAGACTTAAAAAACCATTTCTCCGGAATCTCTCTGTCAGTAGACTGTGAAAGTTGGAAGCATTCTCAGAATGCAACTCATTTTGGTAATACTACTGTAACTTATAATTTATCAATAAACTAAAGTTTTAAACAATCACTAGAAAGGGAAAATTCACTTCATAGTACTCAAAATATCATTTCAATATTCATTCATCGTTATTGTAATTTCTAAAATTACCGAACGTACTATACATTTCTATTGACCTCTTGTTTTCGCCCTGACGTGCCCTTTCCACTCCCGCCAAACCTTTATACAAAGGAAATTCATAAGCGTTACAAAATAAAATCTAAGAATCCATCGCCTTTAGCCGTGATGTTAATTCCCAGCCACGAGATTGCTCAAAAAGGAAAGAACGAACGTGCTACAAAGTACGTGACCATTTCGTTACTGGATTGCTTTATGATGGTGAGCATCCAGATTACAGTTAATCGCTAGAAGATGGATTCTTGTTGTACTTCCAAGTTTCTGCTGGTTAAAAATAGACAATACGAAACATGTTAAATTTTCTACTGAGGATACTCTATTCTAGTCTTGATTTAAAAGATTGGTGCGAGGCCTGATTGTTGTTTGTGGTAAGGATATATTCAGGTTTGTGTTCTATTTTGTAGATTTTTTTTTATTCTTTAGCTGAGTCGATTTAACTTAATATTATGAACGTGGTCTGAAAGGTCAGCACTAGGATTTTATTTTAAGGTATAGGAAGCGTTCCTTGAGCAAAGTCTGCTTTGAAAGGTTTAGTAAGGTAGTGATTGTTCGTAGTATCACTACTCCTTTGAGAAATTTGAAACGAGATCCTAGTAAGTTTATGTATACCCTTTCAGAGTTTGGACGGCTTTACCGGAATAATAAGAAACCTGAGTTAAGGGGGAAATACGTTTCGCTAGCTTAAAAAATCGACCTCTTATTATTCCATAAATCTTTAGGAAAATTTTTCAAAAATATGTTCCCAAAGTTTCAAATTCAAATTTCATTTCGTTCTAAAGGGGCTTTTTAATGTAATACTTTTCAAAGCGTTTTTCTTGAACCAATGCTTTTAAGGGGTTTTGTACTAAAATACATAAAGATTACTTAGAGTATTCTTCAGTATCCCTTTGGATTGTGGATGGTAAGCAATTGTCCTGTCTTTTAAAACCTAGCAGTTTTCCCATTTCTGGGAACAATATTGATTCGAATTGTCTTCTCTAATCAGCTACTATTTCAGTTGAAATTTTGAAACTTGGAATCCATTCTCGACATAAGTCCTCGCCACAAGATTGTGCAGAAGTATCTACCATGAGTATTGCCTCGGGGTAGCGTGTGAACCCATCTTTCTGGTACTACTGAAAACCTGGCAAATGTTGCAATAAACCAATAATGTCGATGTAAATCGCACGAAAAACCCAGGCTCAGTTTGCCCACATCGAAAGATTTTACAATTTTTGCAGGCGATGTAACTACGGGTCTACTTATTAATGCTCTTAAATCTTGACTCTAACTTATTTCTGCGTAGCTCTGATTCCTGGATGCGAAATAGAATGAACAGCGTTGAATAATTTTTTGAATAGCAACTCGAATATATGGTCGTGATTCTTTTTGAGGGATTTCAAAGCAAATGCTGGAATTTGAGCCGAAGGCTGGCAGTTGTTCAAATTTTTATAAACAGATGCTGAAGAGGGCCTAGAGAACGGCATCATTCTTTTCAGTCTCTGCGACCACTGAAAAATCGAGAGCATTAGGGAACTTGCTTAATTTTTTGCGAGGCGGTGCATTCTTCTCCGGGTTTTGTTTAAGAGCGAAATTGAAAGATTTGTGATCAGTCAACGCCGGGAACGACCTCTCCTCTAGAGAGAACCTGAAGTATTGTATTCTATGCTTGGATAAGCAGCCAATTCTCTATCATAGTTGCTGCACACTCAGTGGCTGCCAGAGACTACCTTCTTTTTGCTGAATGGCATCGAGTTGAGGAAATGCCAAAAATGCAGTTGCTGCTGGGGGATCGCTTGTCTGGCAATTCCTCTTCCCCTCTCCCCTCCCACTAAAAGAGGGATCCCCTTGCTTGAAGGCGCCTCACGGCGTAACAAAACGAGACATGGCCCGAAGTAATGTGTCAAACGGTTCCAAGCTGGGTTCTTGGGTTGACAAGTGAGGTAGTCCAGTCGCCTTCTGGCGAGCATGGGAGTTCGACACTCTGTGCATAAATGGCATTCACCTCCCAACAACAAAAAAAAAACAAAATAGGGTTTTGTACGACTTACAACTTTTTATAATAGTGACCTTAAGTTTCTGAACAATTTATCTAGGACCTACAATAATAACATTACTTATGAAAATTCTATGCATGTAGCTACATAATTAAGTTGCCTTTTAATAATTTTTCTGAAAAATTTCTCGAGAAGAAAAATGTTTGAAGAAGGTGGTTTGGACGTGTGTACTAATTCTCTTCAGGTCGTCACTCTTATTAGATACAAACCGGTGATGGCGGCCACCAGGCTTACAAGTCAGAACATTATTTTTTAGTTTAATTGATTTTTTTTTTCATCCTTAATTACCGAATTCCCTATTTCCCCACTTTTGTTCGTTACCTAATTCTTTGTTTAAAAGCTCCTTAAGATTGAATTTTGTAAAAAAAAATATTTTTTTTTTAATATAATCTGATTTTTCTTTGAAATTGTATCCTTATTACTATTCTTTTGATTTTATTATGTATTTATTCATTTATACGCCGATATTAAAATTATTTAAAATTCTGTTTAAATAGGCTTGAGAATCCATTTGTTATGCCGCCATTCAGCCTTGTCTCCAGGGATTTTGTCATGATGCGGAGTATCTCTAGAACATCCTCATGTTCCTTTCTTATTTCATAGAGCTATCTTGTCCCAGCCCCTCACAAATATGTTTCGCTATCGATGACCTAATATTGTTCATGTTTCCTCGTTTCATTGCAACTTGTGCTTCTTTTGTATGTTCTTCAAAACGTTTCTTATCCGTTCTTCTTGTTTGTCCGATGAATGCTTTTTCATATATTCGCACTTAATTTTGAACATGGCACTCTTTTCTTCCTATCTCCTTTTGTCTTTTGGATTTGTCAACCTAGTTTTTGAATATTCACTTCCTGCAATATTTTCGTTAGATCACTGGTCAAGTTGGAATGGAAAATCGCTGCCCTTTGTTGTTCGTTCCGTTTTTATATTTTTGTTTGATTGAATAGCGTCCTTAAGCTGCTGGATTTTTTCTCCTTTCAATCTTTTCAATCGTGTTTAGTATTATATGTATCCTGCAGCCGTTTTTACGCTGTGTCCAGGATATATTTTTCTTCCATTTTCCGGGTCTCTCTGCTTATTAGTAATGCCATCATACTGTATACTGCAGCCTGGAAAGATGCCATTTTGTGCGAATAAACCTAGTTGGACGTATTCAGTACCATTCTTTGAGTGCTTGTCGGCTTTCTATGAATATCCAGGTCCAAATTCCTGTTGACTCGCTTGATCTTCAAACCTTAAAATGGTATTTCAATATTATAATCTTTTTCAAATGCAAATTTAATGTTTTTATGCATACTATTTGATTTTTTCAACAGACTGGACTTCTTCTCTGACTATAGCCAACATATTTTCACGTACCTAGCTCAAAATCTAAGCATTATCCCTTCGATTTCAATGGTTTCTTCAACTTATCCCATGAACAATTCGCTTAGATACGGTGAAACTGGCTACCCATTAGTGCTTCATTCTCCGGTTTAATATACCTCCCTTTGAAATTAAAATAATTTCTCGTCATGCAAACCGTTGGAGGTTTTTTAAAGCTATTACTATTTTCTTTCCTGTACCGTCTTTTTCGATTAGCTGATCTAGGATTGCCAGAGCTTGTTTAGCGGGTACGCCTGGATATAGAGTCTTGACCTCAAATGATACAATTTTCTCTCTACTTTCTATATACAAAACTTTAGCTAATCTACCTATCAATTCGTCTCCTTTCTTCACTGACTTTTCTTTCGGGTCTATTTCTATACGTTGAAATTCAGTTACTGACCATTTGCCTAATCTACAAGTATATGTTGGTGCGTTCGTTAATGTAATTATTTCTCTTCTTTCACAATCATTTTTGTGAATTTTCGGTTGGCATTTAGCTCTGGGTACAACCGGTAGGCACTTAGTTCTGGGTAGCTTGTGTTTCCCCTATGAGATCTTTGCATACTTTTCGAGCTTTATTAAATCTTTTTATTGATTCTGTTAGTGGGTCATTTGTAAGCTCAAAAGAATTCCCAGCGCTTAATTTTTCGATTAATATCATATTTTTCTTTTCCATGATAACAACTTTATTTCCCTTATTAGCTTTTAAATGAAAATCCAGCTTTTTGTGGAATCACTTCAGTACATCTGCTTTTCGTTTTCTGTCTTCTCTTTCATCTTTTTCTTTACAAGTTTTCCCGCTTTTCCCTTGAATGTTGCTTTTTCTCCTTCAGCAAAATGTTCATAGCTAGTTCGATGTCTCCTCCTATCTCTTGTTTCGGTGCTATCTTGTTTGTTACAATTATTACGTCCCATTTTCAACAGCTCCAATTGTTCTTCCGTGAATATTTCCGAAGACATAATAATAATAATAATAATCCATCACACAACAGTCCAAATCCGAACTTTGGCGTTGAGATTTATTGTTAAGGGATCTCATTTCATGACCGTAACGGAATTCGACAACGCGACCGAGATTTGAACTTAAGAGCTGCTGCACAAGCGAAGTGTGCCCTAACCCCCAGCCCCAAACGACTACGAAGACATATTCACCACGAAACCCACGATTTTCTTCACCTGATAATTGTATCATTCTTTGTCGGCTCCTCACATCCAAATGTGCTTTGTACCTTGTCCAGTATGTCAGTCATGCTGCCTTTTCTCCCATCTACACTACTGGCAATCTTGTGATGCATATTGTAGGCCCGTGGAGCTACGTCTGATCAAACTGTCTTTTATTAATATACGCTCCACTTCTGCTCTTCTCTTCTCCCCTCCTGAGGACCTTATCGTTTTCCATATCCTATGGCTTTTAGGTATTATCTTGCCAAAGTCAACGAGACGTTGACCTTAAATATTCTAAATGCTCCATACTCAGAAGAAGAAGCAACTGAAACGTCATTCAAATCGACGGAACAAAAAACCTAGGTTTCATGTTATAGAGTGGATGAATCTATGAAAAGTTTCCGCTGCATTGCACAGTCTAACAGTTGTCCGTTTTCACTTTTTTTTTGAATGTCCTCGGGAGCTACAGGGATAAGATGATACGGTATAGCAAGAGTTGAGGTTGAAAATACTCGGCAGTGAGCTAAATTATGCGCAAAATCAGGAATGAATGGAAGAAAATAACGGTCTGGAATAGTCCGAGCATTTAGTCGTTAGTAGTCTTCACGTGGCCTCCGTTTTCCATTTTGTTTTGTGTTTTGGGATCATATTTACAAATGAAAGCCGAAAATTATTTGATGGACGACTATATTCTCTTTCTTCGCAATTGCTAATTTTTCCAGGAGGCACTAGAACCACCTTTGAAAATAATGAAGAACCAGTACCAATAATGTGGTGTTAAGTAACATGCTGTACTGCTTTCACGAAACTTCTTTCAGTAGTTATGTTGCGAAGTTATTAAAAGAATGAACGAACCTCAACACCTTAAAAAATAGGTGAAAGAGTGAAATTTTCACAATGTGAGATCTCCCTTTAAGACCCTAGTATGGTTGAGGAATATATGAGAGTTTTATTCCTAATATTATCTTAAGTTTATGAATTTGAAACAAAAAGTCTATTTGTACATTAGGGAATCTAGAGAGAGGCAAAATTATCGAAAAAGTTGTGTCTGTCTGTCTTTCGCATTTTAGTGTCACGCTGAGAACGAAGAAAATGATAAAATGAAAATTTTGCGATTTAAAGTTAGACTAGCGATTTTTGATTTTTTGTCAGTTTAGGCATGCCTTTATTGATCATACCTAATACGGGCCTAAATAGGCGTGCCTAAAATTGCTCTACTCGTTTAGGATTTGTTTAGGGAAACTCCACTTGGCCCAAATGCCGAATTTAACGCATCGGCCCATCAATTCCTACACACAACCAAAACTGAGAAATTCCTAAACTGAGAAATCCTAAACTGAAAAATCTTTGCTGTGGAAAATGTAAACAACGATAAAATTTCTTAGTAAGAACTTAAAGTTTGACGAACATTCGTAAAACTCGATATTTTTACGATAGTTTTGCGACACTTTGGCGAAAGTTTTACGATAGCTGCAAGATAGTTTGACGATAGTCTACCGATAGACAAGCGATAGTTTATGATAATTTTACGATAGTTGTACGATATTTTCATGCTAGTACTGAAATAGTTTCACAATAATTTTACCATACTTTTGGCGGTAGTTGTACGAACGACCGACTTGCATTCAATATGGTTGTCTGTTTTCCACGATTTCAGGAATATACTTCTGGGGCTATGTTGGCGTTCAGCTATGATGTATGCTCGGCATTTAGGTTACCGGGGAGAATGTACTTATTATGCAGCCTGTTCAATTCGAGTATTTCAATCAAGGAATTAAACTTGAACTTCAGAATGTGTCGACCAGTTATATAGGCATATATAAAGAAGAGGTTACCCCCACCTGGCAGTGAAATCTTGGTAACGGGCACTTCAAGAGATTCCAAGTTTTTGAATTCGACTTTTTCAATATTTTGGAAACCATAGGGTTTTCTAACCAATATCCCGGTGCCACCTCCTCCATCAGCTATCACCCTATTGTTTCTTACGTTTTCAAAATCTTTGAATGCCATAGAGTGCCATGAGTGAGAAGCACGATGCCAGGGTTTTGCTTAACAATGAATTCATGGAGGTAATCACGTCAATGTATAGTAACAATGGAGTTGACGTTGATCGAGATGAGGCTGAGTCTATTCATGAAAATCTGACTGGATGACAGGCTATTTTGAGGCATTTGAAAGCCCTAAATGCTGAAAAACAAAGTTAATTTTAGAATCTTGTTGATCGATTCTCTCCGATAAGGATTTTAATTGCTGATAAATTTTAAAAAGCAGCTCATTATTGCCACTTACATTATTTATTTTATTTACTCTGTCTGCTGGTCCTCATCGCAGCAAGTGCGAATCACACTCCGTACTTGACGAAGTTGGTAGACATCGCACTGCGGTGCACTTTGCTTTGGTTTGGAGTAAATTTTAACCTTTGCATCTTGACACCGGGAGCATCCTCGATATGATGCTGGATGACCAAAGACACCACAGTTCAGACAATATATTTCTTTTGGCTCCGACTGAGCCAATTTGCTATCGCCGGGAGCATGGATATCTTTGCACTTTACACATCCATATTTCATGGCACTATTGGCAGCCGAATGCCCGAATCTTTGGCACCTACAGCATTGGTTGACCTCGCTTTTCTGGAGGCGTTCTCACCTCACTACACGGAAGCTTAAGTACCTTAATTTTTGTAGGGCACTTAAACTCCTTTGGCTGGAAATCTAGACTAAGTAATAAGGCAAGTTTTCACACTCGACAATTGATCTCCTTGTTGTAAAGTCTTTAACAGAAATAAATTCTATTTCTGGTGCAACTTCTTGAAGCACCTGAAGGAGATCGACTGTGTCCGCTCCGCAGTCCAGACCCTGCAATAAAAAAGTTTGGTTTTTTCGCTTTCGGGGGTATATGTAAAATTTGGCACATCTCCGGAATTCAACGCACTTTTTGCTGCCTGAAAGTCAACAAATGACTTAGTTCTACTCGTGTCAGTTTATCGGCATTTACTCCTTTGATCTCAAAACTTTTTTCGGCTGCCATAAGCCGAACCATATTTTTGCCTGTCTGCCCAAATACATTGATTGGTGGGATTTTTACTTTCTTTTGAGTAACCTTGACGGACGGACCAGCAGACAAAACTTTTGGTTTTTCCTCCCTACTTTTAATTTTCAAATATTCAAATTATATTATCTGGCTTAGCAGTATAATGTTCAGAAGTTTTATTACCTGTATCCTCTTCAATACTCATGGAATCTTCTAGTCCAGCTAGCGCTGCATAATAATTCGTCCTGACGTTTGCTCCGCCTGTGTTGAGGACATCCTCTTGATCAGTTTCTTCTTTTGGTTTCTTAGACTCCTTATCTTCAGTCGAAGTAAATTCTTCTTTTTCTTTCTTGCTAATTTCTTATGCTTTGTTGAACTTCAATTTTCCAACTAGTTCTTCTAGTGATTGAATCCGAAGCCTGAGCTCTTCGCTTTCTCTCTCAACCTTCTCAGCCTTCTCGTTAGCTTTGATTAACTGCTCGATCTCCATGACCGATAAAATTTGCGGTTTTTCTTCGTTGTTATCGAATCTTCATGTTAGCTTTGTTTTCGCCCGTCATCGTAGGCGATGATGGATGCAATCTTTCTTGTTGATGGTTGAAGCCATCGGACTCCATCTCGTTGCTTTTGATGCGGGACGAGAGGAAATGTTCTTAAACCGGGACTTCCCTTGAATGTATTTCCACTTTCGATACTTCAGGAGATAAATTTCAGATATTCGATAAATGTTCGAATAATTCGACGGTGATGGTTTTCAATTAAAAAAAATTGTTTCAACTGACTTTTGTGAAAAATTAATTAATTTTTAAAATTAATAACAGGCGCGATTAAAAACACGTCAAAGTCAAAAAGCGCTTTATTCGATACTAATCGTTATAAATTTTAAAAGAATATAAATAATTTAAATATAATTAAAAATACGTCTACACGCAACGAGTGCTAGACGTCGAATCTCAAAAACATTGCAGTCAACTAATTTATGTTTTCTCTTTTCAGGTAAGAATCAGAAGACATTGGATTTTTGAAATAATTAGCCGTAAGTAATTTCCAAGTTCTCTATGAATTATTTAACGTTTGAAAATTCGTATATGTCTTCCAACTTATCATCTTGGCACTACCACAAATCCGTGAAAAGTGAGCCGGCATTGAGTTCCAGATACTCCCATCATATCCTGCATTTGGTCTCACATTAAATTTACCATAAAGTTTTAAGTTCATTCAAACCCCGCTAAAACCTCAAAAAATAACGTATAATCGAACTTCTTGTCGCTTACGTTTCAACTTCTTTTGTCCGGAGAGTAGTTAAAAATAATTTCCTTTTGACAATAATAGAAAGTATTTACAATTAAAAACCACTTCTGGACTTGATGCTTGTTATAATAATGTAGAAGAAGCTCAGGTAGAACTCGCGCAGTGCCCACGCCTCCATGGCTCGTGATGTACTTGGGTTTGTTTTGGGGAAAATTTAACATGTACATCTTGATACCGAGGGCATCCTCTCTATGATGCTGGATGATCAAATATACCGCAGTTTACACATTATAATTTTTCCTTTGGCCCCATCTGAGCCAATTTGCACTCACCGGGGGCGTGAATATCTTTGCATTTAACGCAGCGATAGTGCATGGCACTATTGGAAGCCGAATTACCAAATCTTCGGCACCTATAGCACTGGTTGACCTAGCTCTTCTGGAGGCGTTCCCACCTCACGACTCGGAAGTTCAAGTACCTCCTTGTTGCGAAGTCATTGACTGCAATCAATCATATTTCTGGTGCAACTTTCTGAAGCAACCTGAAGGAGATCGACTGTGTCAGGTTTTTCTCAGTCTTGGAGGTGTACGTAAAGTGCGAAACATCTCCAAAATTCCGAACACTTTTTGCTGTCTGAAAGTCAAGCAATGACTTTAGTTGTAATCGTTAGTTCATCGGCATTGGCTCCTTTGATTTCAAAATCATTTGATTTGTTTTCGGCTGCCTAAAGTCGAACCTTATCTTTGCCAGTTTGGCCAAATACATGTATTGGTAGGACTGTCCCCTTCTTTTAATTAATATGGACATCCTTAATTTTAATTTTTAAATATTCGATGAATGTAATATTAGGTTTGGTGAAGCAATTTTCTGAATTTTTGTTCCTGTTGTAGTTTCTTTAGTTTTTTTTCTTCGGTTTCTTTCCGGCGTTCCGGCATTCTCCCATTTGCTATTTCAAATTGCCGCCGTAAAATCTCCACCTTCTTCTGGGCACATATACCCTTTTCCTCGGTAAATTTATTTATTTTTATTAACATTTAACAACTTCCTGTAATTTTTATTCCCCCATCATCTCAATCTTAGCCTTTTCCCTTATCTTCAATTATCATAACAACAAAAATAATAATATAATATTCTTAACTTTCCCACTAACAACACCCCATTCATTACTTCCTATTAACATAATTTCATTCGATACTTTTTCCCTAACAAAACCTTATTACGTCCTTCATACTAACTAATTTTATTCATTAGCTCTTACTAACAAAATTTTATTTGTTATACTAACAAAATTCATCCACGCTTCCCTGCTAACAAATTTCCTTTTCATGCCCATTAAGAAAGGTACATAGTTAAAGTTGCTAATTCGATGAATGCGAAATCAACAGAAGGTGGCTCCGTTGGTAGATTCGTGGGTTCTCGATCGGGTGTCCGCTGGGACCCTGGGTTCAAGTTCTCCCGAGAGCAAGAAAACACATTTGGGATATCGGAAAAAGCAATTGTTTCCGTATATTCGGTAGATGACGATTTGCATATAACCAAACGCTATCATAGTTTTGCAAATCGACATCTATGCAAAATGGAAATTGTTGCGTTTGTCAATATGGAAAAGATGTGTGGGTAGCGGCATTGAAGTGCATTGAACTTCGATTACGTTACTCGGATGCGGCAGCGGTAATTGGGAATGGAAGGATTGCGGGATTGGTTTTTTTTGGGAGTTGATGGCAGTCTGTATTTGACTTTAAAATAAGAGGGATTGCTTTTGGTGGTGCGTTAATTTATAAGTGGGGGAAGAGAATTCGGTATTTGGTTTGAAAAAGAAGAGGATGTGCTTTGGCAGTGTCGGGATAAAGGTTAATTTTGAATTTGGCAAAAAGTTGGTTTTTGAATTGGAATTGGTGACGAATGTGTGAAGTTCGGAAGTGAGAAAAGAATAAGTTCTCCGAATGGTAAAAATTCGGGAAATTTTGCTTGTGGCATATGTGAGTGGAAGTTAAGTGCGGATTTTAGATGAAAAATAATGGCCAAAGGCCTGAATATAACTCCAATTTGTTTCCGTTATGATTAATGCAGCAAGAGAAAGGAAAACAGTTAAAAAGAATGAACCGAGAATACAAATAATGACGGCTTAAATATATTCCGGAATAACCCAAACCCAAAGATTGTGTTGAAAATAAAATTAAGAAACCTATATATGTTAGATTCGAATTTTATTTGATGCAGAGGACAGTTAAAAGGGAAACAGTAAAGTGTAATCATTTAATAAACTGAAGACGGAAAGCTTTCTGAGAAGTACCTTGTCATCGATTAATTTGTGAAAAATTCAATTGCTGAGTTTGAATTATATTATTGGATGAAATTGAAGGGACCGTTGTTTAGTGAAGAGGGTGTATCCAGCGTCTTGGTGAAAAATGGCCGTTTCGTGTTTTAAGTTTGATTCTTGTTAACATTAATTATCAAATGAAGATTGGATTTCAGATTCCCCGAACTCCCTTATTTTATCCTTTGACGAGCGCTCGGAGATCAACAAAGATAGTGTTAGTACGTATTTAGATTTACTTTTTATATTACCGTTAGTTTATGCTATTAAATTTTTTTTGTTTTGTTTTTCTAAGATTTTTTTATCGTATTATTCTTACATAAATTTTTGTTGAAGACACTCGACGTCAGGAATGCCTTCAACTCCGCAAGATGGGTGGATATTCTGGATACGCTGGAAAGCTCTTTTCAAGTTCCAGAATATCTAATGCGGCTTTTGAGGAACTACCTAAAGGACCGAAGCCTGCTCTACGACACGACACAGCGCCAACGAAGAATGGAAATTACATCGGGTGTTGCCCAGGGATCTATCCTTGGGCCGGACCTGTGGAACGTGTCTTACGACGGGCTACTGAGACTTGATATGCCAGATGAGTCGCGCTTGGTTGGCCATGCGGATGATATTGCGGCTCTGGTCGCTGGATGCACCGTTGAACAAGCGCAACTTAGGCTAGGTATGCTAATGCGCCGAGTGAGGGACTGGATGACTGCTCGCGGGCTCAGTTTAGCACTGGAGAAAACCGAAGTGGTCATCTTGACAAAAAAGAGAATCCCTAGAGTAAGGGTAATCAAGTACCTGGGGCTACTGATCGACTCGAAGATGAGTTTCTCTGAGCAAATCAGGGCAACGACTGAGAAGGCTGCTTCGGGGATATCGGCTCTGAGTCGACTTATGGCCAACGTAGGGGGACCCAGCCCATCAAGAAGACGCCTCTTGATGGGTGCTGTAGGGTCAGTGCTACTGTACGGAGCAGAGGTATGGGGTGACGCTCTCAACAAGGAGGTATACCGAAAACGTTTGGTACAGGTACAGAGAAGAGGAGCACTGAGAATTGCATCTTCGTTTCCAACAGTCTCCGACTCGGCGGTGAGATTGATTGCAGGCGTGATACCTGTCGCCCTCCTTGCTAGAAAGCGCCGCGCTATTTACCTGCGTCGAAACGAGGATACGAGGGAGATAGTTGTCCGCGCTCGCTCAACGATTGGCAGCAGTCTTGGGTGAATTGCACGAAGAGAAGGTGGACTGCGCGCCTCATTCCGGATGTGAGACCGCGGCTAAGTCGAAGGCATGGTGAGACTGACTTCTATCTGACCCAGCTTTTGAGCGGGCACGGGTGTTTTCAGTCTTACCTGCACAAGATCGGTAAGTCACGGTCTCCCGATTGTCGGTTTTGCCCAGGAAAGGAGGACAATGCCTGTCACACATTTTTTGCGTGTACCAAATGGGTCAGGCTGCGAAGGGAACTCTACAGGGAGACGGGAGAGCTCACCCCGGATAATATAGTTGCGGTGATGCTCGAATCGGTTGACAAATGGAACCAGGTGGCACATTATGCTCGGGCAGTTCTAAAATATAAAAGGGACTCACAGCAGCCGGGGGCGCTGGGACTGCGGGATTGCTCTTCTGGCATTTCCTCTTCCCCTCTCCCTTCTCGCTAGGAAAGGGACTCGTCAGCTTGAAGGCGCCCCACGGCGTAACAAAACGAGACCTGGCCCGAAGTAATGTGTCAAACGGTTCCAGGCTGGGTTCTCAGGTTGACAGGGGAGGTGTTTAGTGGGTAGTCCAGTCGCGCATGGGAGACCCACACTCTGTGCATAAATAGCATTCACCTCCCTACCACAAAACAAGTTGGGTTAACAGACCTACGCTCATGTCAGAAGGGTTTTGTATTCAATTTTCAAAATGCAGTCACCAGATTGAATAAAGTCAAGAAGCATGTCAATGACAATTTTATTGGAGAAACTATGAAATTCGAAGATCATACTATTATTAACAAAGTTGAAAGAATTTAGACTTCTGAGGTTTTTGTTATTGTTATACTCATAAATATCTCCCATGATAATTATTTCAGATGTCCATTCGCGAGGGAGGAAACACATTTTTCATGTATTTCCCCCCTGTGGCCCCACTGAAGCAAAAACTGACAGTTTAAGAACTGTTTTGAAAAGCTCCCATGAAAACTTTCATTTCATACTCATATCGGCTACGTTTGATGCATTTTTTTTTCAGGGGCCACTCTCCTGTACTGTTATCACCGATTAATAGCCAATTTTTTCGAATCCTAGAGTTGTTACAAAGCCCTTTTGTTAGAAGCTCCCTCCCGCCTCCTTGACTTGTTTCACTTATGAGTATTAATTGTAGGTACTCAGCTTCAGTCATTCATTAAATTGAATCAAGAGTTCAAAGCATGCACCTTAAACGTTGAAGTTGGGAAAAAATAACTCAACATTATTCAATTTTCGCCTTTAAAACAGCCAGTATTTTGTTTTACGATTACTGATACCACTAGCTGAACTGATTCTCAAAGTTATTCATGGCACCTATCATTCCTGAAATTTTCATGCAAATCCTAACAAAACTGTAGTGTCTGAGTCGGTAAAAAGCGCATGTTGTTCCATAGCCAAATGTTGCCATAGTAATACATGCAGCGCATATTGTTCCATAGTAATATAGGAAAATTCAAACCGCTATAACTTCGCTAAATATGATGCAATCTTCATGAAACTTGCAGGATTAATCAATCTTATAAATAGACATCTGTATACTAAATTTCATTGAATTTAAGGGTACCGTTTAGATTTTATTCAAGAAAACATAAAATCGATAAATCATACTATTACTAACAAAGTTGAGTGTATTGCGACTTGTCACGTATTTGTTGTTGTTGTACTCATCAAGGCCTACATTCTTGATTTTTTTCAGATTTTTCGGATGTAAGGTGTCCAATCGCGAGGGGGGGGACACAAATTTTTCGTGTATTTCCCCTCCCTGTGCAGCCCTCGAAGCAAACTTTGCCAAACTAAGACCTGTTTTGAAAAGTTCTCATCAAGACCTTTCATTTGATACCCATATCGGCTACCTTCAATGAAATTTTTTTTTCGGGGGGTCACTCCCCTACATGGGGAGACCCCCCTTAAATACCTTATAAAATTTTTTAGTAGTTGAAGTTTCAAGAGATCACCACTTTACACCTACATACAAAATTTGATGCTTCTAGCTTAAGTAGTTTCCGAGAAAAACTGCTGTGACACACGGACGGACGGACGGACGGACGGACAGACAGACAGACGGATAGACGGACAGACAGGACGCGATTTCAGAAAGGTTTTGTAAAATTATTTTACAAAACCCTAAAAAGGGGAGTAAAAATTTGTGATTTTTTTTTGGTTGAAGTTTTTTGTGAATTAAATAAAACGGCCATAATTTTTCATTTCTTAAAATGACCTCCCAAGGTCTCTGGTTCAAGTCTCGTTGGCGTCAACGAAATTTAGTTCGGGTGGTTCTTCGGACGGAGTATAAGCCTGTTGAGTTATGATACGTGCTGCTTTAAAATCAGAACGTATCGCAGTTGGGTGGATGGACACACGGCCAAAGCGTGATAATGATCATATCACCTTGTGGAGTGCCAATACGTTTGATCATGAGAATGAGACATTCTATCTCTAAGCGAAGGCCCGAAAGGGGCTGTAGGGCTACAAAGAAGAAGAAGAAAATGACCTCCCTCTTTCCCGTCCTTATCCCTTCGTGTTAGTTCTTTATGTGTAGGGTGGCTCAGCATGAGTAGCGGGTGTCCCGGAAGATTTAGGACACGACTGAGCACTAGCCGGCCTCAGTATGCCACCCCGGGTTACTCACCACTCTGCTGAAACATAATTTCTGCAACTGCGGTGACTTCCGCGGTTGTAACAATGTGCCTACTAGGTCTTCTTGCGAATAGATCCTTAGTCTAGTTTCCTCATTTTCTTTGTCATACTTATCCACTGTGTCATTAGCTTTGACTAGTTGTTCGATATCGACGACTGATAATTTTTTTCAATTGTCTTGTTCTTCACTGTTCTCTCCTTCGAATCTTCGCGTTAACTTTTTCTCGCCCGTCGTTGTTAGCGGCGGACATGATCGTTCTATTTGATGGTTGAAGCCATCGGGCTAATCTAGCTCGTTGCTTTTGCAGCGAGATTCGAGGCAATGTTCATCAACCGGGACCGCCTTTGATTGTCTTGCCGCTTCTCTGGACTTCTTCAGAATTGAAACTTCGGATATTCGATAATTGTTCGAATAATTCGACGGGGTGATGCGTTCGAATTAAGAAAATTAGTTTTCGACTGACTTTTTTAAAAAATCATTGTTTTCTATAATTATTGACAAGAGCGATTAAAAAACGTCGGTTCGCAACGATTGTTAGACCTAGAATTCTTATACTCGGGATGCGGTTGTGGTTGGCATATATAGACATTAGAATTTTCTTCGAATTTTCGTGAAAATTTCAAGAATGTGCTTATAGTGGAGTGTGTTCGATATGTGAAGTATTAGAGGATTGCATTTTTTTCGTTTTCGACAGAAATCCTTAACCTTTACTACAAAATTCGACGATTTTTGTACATTGGACTCATAAGTTAATTTATTTATTTACAGTGAATGATTTTGTTTAATTGTTATCCACAGGCCAATTCTAATTTTTTTTGAAAATCCGTCGAGCCTTACTGTTTCGAGTGAGCCTTACAGTCTCGGCTCTGAGTCATTTTCTGTGAGCCAAAATACATCTGCTCACTCAAAAAAGTAAGGCCCGACCGATTTTAAAAAAATAGGAAATATTGATATCTGCAGAAAAGTAGCTTTGAACGTTACAAAGCCCTTCTTGTAGGAACACTTTCTTGCCTACTCAGCTTGCTCGCATTTGCAACGAATAATTGATTCTCGGGGTGTTCGCCTCGTCAATCACCAATATAGAGTCAAAATTAATACTACATAATATATGGAGTTAGATGACCACTCCAAAATGATTAAACATAAAATATTACAGAAAAAAACAAACAGTTAAAGGACTTTCAACTTTCAATAATCTCTTTTCCCCTAACCGACGTTCCACTTAATTATAAATTGAATTATCGTGGAATATAGTAAATGATGAACAACTCATTGCTGCCGACACGCCACTAGTAATTCCTTATATCTCATTTTCAAAATATTCATCCAAATGTCAAAACAATTCCACACTTAGTTGATTTTAATTGATCGTTTCCTCAGTTACCAAACTCAATTCACCTCTGCCAAACTTTTCGTTAAAATCCCTCTTGATATTGTTATTGTGTATATCGCTTGGAAAACATTTAAATCTCCCGTTCTATATTCAAAATTTTCAATTTACAACAATCTTATAACTTGTTCTCAATTGTGTCTAACAGTTCTCATAACTTTCTTCTTCGACAAACTTCATCCATAATATTCAATCTAGCAGTCAAACTAGACGAGCGATAGGTCGTTTTCGCAAAACTTGGTCCTCCGCTCCTCTTGTTGCCGATTTCCGTTAAAGGAACAGATTTTTCAAGATTTCCATCCTGCGTCGTTTTATTATTCACTTTGACGAAAGCATCGAAGCGAGGCTATAAAACTCGTCGAACTTATGCATCACACTACTCTGATTGCCTACTTTCCATTCTCTCAAATCCTTCTTTTTCCTCAATGTTCCTTTATTCTTTTCAAGTACTCACCTAGACCATACTAGCTCTCTCTCTATCTATCATTCTTCTCTACTCTCTTCTCGTTTCAAGACAAAAAGTGAGAAAGAAGAATACAAAAAATATCTAGCGCCAAAGAAAATATGGCAGAAAACTTTTCAGCCGTAAAGAAAACTTTACCTTTTTCATCAACCCATCTTTTTCGGGAAATCAGAGCTAGGACGCATAAACCATACTCATAGCGTCCTTCACTAGTCGTTCGCTCTCAATTGTGGTTCCTTAGAGTTCGTTTGTTGGTTTGTTATAGTCATCGATCTCGCTTCACGACATTGTCGCTGTCGTTTCATTGTGGAAATTTCCTTTACCTCAAGGAAAAGTTTTTTTTTCACTACCGCTTCTGGATGAGTAGTATGCAGGCAGGACGATGAGTATAACGTGCGGTATTCACGTCGTGAAGAAGTTTTTCACTCTTTTTCTTTTCACTTCATAGAGAAGAGAATAGCGTCGAAGAATAAGATGGCAGCAAACTAAAGTGTGGAATTAAGTAGATGGAAAAGAAAACGATTTTCATTCTATTTTTGGGAGCGAAAAACAGTTTTCCAACAAAGAAAATAAAATTTGCCTGAGGCGTTTAGTGGCTCAAATGAGATGCAGCCGTACTTGATTTTAGTAGTTCGGTAACCTTTTGGAGGAATATAGGACATAATGGTGGATCTATCGTTTAAGAATTAGGGAAGAGAAAATCGGAAGACATCATTTACCAACAATCCAATAAGGAGAACTGGTTTCATTCCTACGAAGGTGGCTGTTGTGATGAAATTATTGTCAAATATCCTGACAAAATACTGGAGCTCCTACATTTACTCATCACTTGTAATTAATACCAGCATATCTGCAGTACTACCTAGAATTATCAATAAAATAAAATAAATCCTGTTAAAAAGGAGGTCATCCCAAAATAGACGTCTATGTTCACTTTCGTCCTCCAGTGATTTCAATATTATAACGCAATTTCCTTCTATATTTTATCTTGACAAGTAATCTGAATGGACTTTCTCATCCTTTTTCGTCTGTCTTGTTTTCATTATCAACCAACAACAGAAGTCGACGACCTCCCCGAATCCTGGATGTGTATGTACACACAATTTCAATGAATAAATTTCAATTTTAATCAAAAGTTTTCCAGAAGCCGTGGATGAAGCAAATAAATCGGATATTTGCACTCAATATCGCAGTTGATACATAAATTTGATTGCGGTACGCACGTAACATATGATTGGTAGGGATATGGGTTTTGTTATGGGGATGAAGTAAACAGGCAAAATTTTTACAAAAACCAACTGAAATCGCGACCTGTGTGTCACATCAGTTTTTCTGGGAAACTTTAGCAACTATAGACACGAAACTTGGTAGGTGAACGTGAAGTGATTTCCTCTTATAAGTTTGGGTACCAGAAAAATTTTCAAGGATCCATAATGGCCGTCTCCCCATATAAGGGTGGGGGTGAACCTTAAAATACTTTTTTAACCAAAGATAGCCATGTGGGGTATCAAATTCAAGTTCTTGACAAAAATATTTCAAAATAGTTATCAGAACAATGTTATCATTATCGACGAGTGCAGGGGAAGGAGAAATTAGGAAAAATTTGTGCCTTCTCTCATCTTGTTTAGACGTTGTGTTCTAAAACTTCTGAAAAAAGATTACGCAGGTAGTTCCTTATGCGTATAACAAAAACAAATACCTTTGAAGTCAAAATTCACTCAACTTTTTTAATCGTAATAACATTGATAAATTTCAAATTTTCTCCGAAAACCCCCCTTTGCGTACAATTTTATATCAAGGAAGCCGAATGTAAGCCTGTTCTGTTCGTAAGTTTTGTCACAATCTAACTATATTCTGCTAAGGTATAGCCATTTGTGTTTTCCTGTGTAATAATAATAATTTACGGTTTTTCTACTAGGCGCTGCATTTTTAATCGATAATAAATAATTTAAGGAGTTAAACCATTCCAGTTTTTCCGCGAAAATTACTTTTCGGCTAGTGACAAAGAATCCCTTAAACCCTACAGAATATGAAACTAAAAAATTATTATCGAAAAAGACTTGGATTTTCGGAACTTCGAGCAAGTCGATTTCTCCAAAACCACATATTACATCATATAGATGCCCACTGGAGAAGTACCATTTAATGCTTAACTTTTGATGTTTGTATTCTCATACATAATTGCAATCATCGTCAAAGTCAAAGTCAAAAATGCTCTATTCAATACTATTCGTTATAAGTTTAAATAGAATATAAAGGCAATTCAAAGCAATAGCTGTAAAACTTACTGGCCCAAAAGGCTCTCTAAATTTATACGTTATCAGTTAAACACATTTCATCAAAAAACCATAGCAAATTCAAATTAATTCAGATTCTTACATATTTTATGATTTGATTGGAAAAAAGAAGAAACAACCAACCAACACGATTCTAAACTTATTTATAATTTTAACACAACAGTGAACTTTTATTCTACACCTAATGTGTTATAACCTAATTCTACGCGTTTAACCCTACCTCTAAACCTTATATAATAAACCTAACATGCACCTAACCTATCTATAATTTTTAACACAAACAAACAACAACACTAAATGTCGCAATAATGAGCTGAAACTGAAAAACTAAGAAACGACAAACGAAAAAACTGAAAATAAACACAAATAATTTAGACATTGTCACTCAGCCACCAATACCTAGATTGCTCAGTCTCAGCTCGACCAGTTTCAACAAATCTAGCAAAAGAGTATCTCCATTAGAATTGTTGATCTCGTGAACTCGAACTCGGAGGATATTTTATCTGCTTATCGGTGGCCCGTCTGTATATATGATATATGATTGGGACGCCGTCAGAATCAAAAACATATCTATTCATGTCCAAATACATGAATGCTTCTGAAGGAACGAAGCCAATAGCGACGCAAGTCGCAATATACCCGTCTGTAGGGTGGAATGGTTGTGAAATCCAAAGGCTTTCACTCACAGTTACAGATCTTGCGATATGATTCCGAAAAAGTTTCAATATGAAGATATCGACCCTTGAGCAGTTTGATAAATTCTTCTATTCGATATATTATGTTTCCAATCCGTCTCAGGCCTTCTGTACATACCAGTTCATGCACGAAGACATTTCCTTTCGAAAACTCTTAATTTTTCCATAGTACTAGCACTCTGGTTGTACCAGATCTGACATCCATATGTCAAAACTGGTCTAACCAGTGTCTTGTAACAGATAATTTTGACCTTTTGATCAATGTATTTGGAATGAAAGAGTCTTCGTAGGGCCATGACTACTTTTTAAACCTTACTGAGCATGACTTTGACATGTTCAGTATAGTACAGATACTGATAGAGATGACCACCGAGGTATCGAACACAGGATTTATGTGGAACCCGTTTTGAACTACCCTCGGCAGCCATGATGTGGAAATCCTTCCAACTATGTTTCAGGTCTTGACTGCCCCCCTGTGGCGTTGTCCGAAACAAGAATCTTTCGCATTTCTGCGCATCGATTTTCATTCGCCAATTGTCAGTGTACAGCTGCACATCATTAAACATTTTTTGAAGATTGCTCTGAACTATTGTAGCTTTTCGGTCTGCCGTATAGATGATCAGATCATCAGCAAATTCTACCAATGATCGCGTTGGCGGGACGCTAAAATCAAAACCGTTCAATAGCTTGCGAATGAATATTGAGAAGAGTAGAGGCGCAGTAACTGTTCCCTGATGTAGACCATTCAAGACCTGGAATTCGCACATTGTTGTCAAATTTTCATCAGTTACAACAAATGATTTCCCGTATGACATATTGCACATGATGGCGACAAGGTGTCTGGGGAACTTGTCCTGAAGGAGTTTAAAAACTAGTCCATCAAACCACACTGTATCGAAGGCTTTCTCCATATCAATGAGACACGCTCTAACACATTGTCTACCATTTAGTTTCCAACAGATGTCTGAGGTTACTTTCGTTATCGCATGTGTGGTCGAATGCCTGGAACGAAACCCAAATTGGCAACTCGGTATCAACTCATATTTCTAAATGTGGGCGTTTAATACTTTGTTAAGTGCTGATGTTAGGCAGCTAGCTGACTGGGCGATAGCTTTTAGGGCATGAAGATTCTTTTCCTTTCTTCAAGATCGGAAATACCTTAGCCTATGAATTGCTCAACATGTTGTTGAACAATATGCAATAATTCCTAATAGCAACCTCAGGCAAGTGTTGGAGAACTACATTTGGAATACCATCAGTACCACATGATTTCTTGTTGTTTATCCTGCAAACTATGAAACACAATTCTTCTAGCTGACAAAATAATCAATAACATTCGAGCTCGGTATGAGGTCAAATGTTAACGTTTTATTGAAATGAAGAATTGATTGGCCGTTCAGGCTGGATTTGAAGTCGGAAACTTTTGCTTCAACGACCTCTGAAAATATTTCATTCCCTTTCTTAGGGTTTGGTAGACACAATTCAAAATGTGTTCCAATCAGGGCAAGTTTATACAATTCCTCACAAATAATCCTGTTTCCATTTCTATCCGGAGTCGTACTATCAATTTCGATACCAGCCCTATCGAGAAGATTTATCTCATCACTAGTGACTTCAAGATTCGATACCTTCACTCGAGACTTCTTACGGATATGCTATTCACTTTTGGGAAAACGCCATCTGGGTCCTGCGGGCTAATACTCCTCAATTATTCCGCCCATTGTTTGTTGACCTCACTCCTGAAGTATGAACAAATTAAGTTCCGGACTTTCTTCAAGTGTAATTTCAACAAAGCCAACGACGGATGGTTGTAGTCCAAAAATCGCCTATAAATATTGTTGACGCGTGTGCGAAGAAGGCTTTTCAATCTTTTCAACCTTGCGATGGTTGGTGTTTCATATCTTTCCATATTGTTTCGATGTTTAATTTTTGGAACTACTTTCTCAATCGTTCCCAACGTCAAAATCCTATAAATATTGTTGACGCGTGTGCGAAGAAGGCTTTTCAATCTTTTCAACCTTGCGATTGTTGGTGTTTCATATCTTTCCATATTGTTTCGATGTTTAATCTTTGGAACTACTTTCTCAATCATTTCCAACGTCAACTTCTCTAACTTCGACAAATAGACATCTATTTCATCGTTAGTTAGATTTCTGTCATTAGGAACCATTGAGCAAGAGTTGCCACCTCCAGGAGGGGGACATTGCTTCTGGTACCCTCGATTAAACTTCTTTTGAAACTTTCCCCAGTCTGTTTTTTTGAAATTCAACCGATGATTTTCATGTTGAACTAGAATGAGGAAGAGTTCATCCTTTTGATGATTGATTTCCATTACGATTGCGTTATGGTCGCTATCATAACGAAGCACCTGCAGTTTCCGTTGAGGACTATTAAAGCTGAATTCAAGTCTTGCGTCAGCAATGCAGACGCCCAAATATGAATTTCTCCTAGGGTATGTTGGGAACTCCGACACATGTAGATTGCACTTGCATTCAATTTGGTTCTCTGTTATCCACGATTTCAGGAATACACCTCTTGGATTATTAGTGGCGTTCGCCCATGATGTATGCTTGGCGTTCAGGTCACCAGCAAGAATATAAAAACTATGCAGCCGGTACAATGAGTATTTCAAATAAGGAATACAACTCCTCCTTGAACTTGTGAACGTTTCGACCAGTTGTATAAGCAGAGAAAGCGAAGAGGATATCACCACCTGGCAGTGAGATTTTGATAACGGATGCTTCAAGAGATTCAAAGCTTTTGAATTCGACGTTTCCATATTTTGGAAACAATACCACCACCTTCCCCATCACCGTTTACCCTATCGTTTCTAACGAATTCAAAATCATTGAATCTCATGGAATGCCATGAATTGAGGTGGGTTTCAGTGGAAGCATGATGTCAGGCTTTTGCTTAACAATGAATTCAAGGAGCTAATCACGTCGATGTATGGCAACAATGGAGTTGACGTTGATCGACATGGGACGAATCCTATCCATAGGAATATGACTGGATGACAAGTTATTTTGAGGCATTTTAGCCCTAAACGCTGAAAAACAAAATTAATTTTCATATCTTGTTTATCGATCCTCTTCGATAAAGAATTTAGTTGCTGGAACATTTTGAGAAGCAGCTCATTATTACCACTTACATTATTTAAACTCTTCTTCTTCTTTGTAGGACTACAGCCCCTCTCGGGTCTTCGCTTAGAGATAGTTAGAATATCTCATTTTCATGACCGTATTGATTTTTTCGGAAGTTGGTTTGGTCAGTACCGTGCTCCCGTGTGCCTGCTCAGCTATGATATGATCTGATTAAATAAGTACATATCACCACTGAGTGAACACTCATAGTCGGTCCGAAAAATCCTCTGAACTAAATCACGTTGCTCCCAACGAAATTTGAACCTGGGACCTTCGGCTTATGCGTTCATGCTCTAACCACACTTTATCTAAATTATTTACCGCTCTTTCTGGTGATCCGCTAGCGGCGAGTGCAAATGATGCTCTGGTCGTGACGAAGTTCGGAGCTTAGACACTGCGGTGGAATTGTGTTTGCTTTTGGTCAAATTTTACTCTCACATCTTGATATTGGGAGCATCCTCGATACGATGCCGGGTGACCAAAAACACCGCAGTTAACACTGTATTATTTCCGGTCTGGCTTCGTCTGAGCCAATTTCCATTCACCGGGAGCATGAACGTCCTTGCATTTGACGCCTCGATAATGCATGGCGCAGTTGGCAGCCAAGTGCCAAATCTTTGACATCGATTCACTTCCCTTTTCTGGAGGCGTTCCCACCTCACCACTCGGAAGTTCAAGTACCTTATTTGTTGAAGAGCACTTGAACAGCTCTTATTTGAAATCTGCACCAAATAAAGTGGTAAATTTTATTTTCTACCATCATCTTGTCGCGAAGGTTGTTTCGAAAATAAATTCAATTTCATTTGCTGCTTCATTGAGCACCTGAAGAAGATCGATGGTATTTTGTCCGCAGTCCAAGCCCATCAACAAAAAGGACTGGTTCTTCTCACTTTTCAGGTATAGGTGAAGTGTGGAACCTCCCCAGAATTCAATGCAATTTTAGCTGATTTGAAATCAACCAGTGATTTACGTTCTGATTGTTAATTTTTAGCATTAACTCCTTTAATCTCGAAATAAGTTAATTTAGTTTCGGCTGCCAATAGCCGAACCATATCCTTTCCACTTTGACCGCACATCGATTGGCGGAACTTGCTGTGTATGTCCATTGGTATGTTTGCTCAACTGCTTTGTCAAATTCTTCTTACCTTGATGTCGGTTGCGTTTGGCCAATTTCTTCTATTGTAGTTGTTGTTGTGTGGGATTCACGCACTCAGAAGTCAATTGACTGTTGTATCCTTCAGCAACGCCTCTGGTGAACAGCCTCCCCCTAGCAATCTTGCTAAGGATAAAAACGGCTTCCTGAATTCTCTTCTGAATTTCAAGATGATTAAATCAATAAGAATAGGGCTTTCTAATCGTGAAGAGTGTGTATTCTCGATGTCGCTAATTGAAAATATTAATGACAGTCTCGTTGCAGCCAGTTTTCACTCCGACTCGGCAAAAAATATGAACTAATGCTATCGGTTTTTATGTAGTCGAGGGTGAAGGCTATTTACGCAATATCATTTAGAACGAACATCCTGAATAGTTGCATCCTTTCTGGGTTTACAAACGCCACTTTCGTGCAGGTAGAATTCCCTTGTACTCGGGAAGTTTTCAGAGTAGTTGGAAAGTGTCGCCCGATATCTCTGCTCCGTACAGTCCGGTCAAAGTTACTTTATGTAGCAGAAATATGGGGCGACGCTCTCTCCACTCGAAAATGAGTTTCTCTGAGCAACTCAGGGCAACAGCTGAGAAGGTTGCTTCGGGAGTATCGGTCCTGAGTCGACTTATGGCCAACTTATAGCTCATCAAGAAAACGCCTCTTGATAAGTGCTGTAGGGTCAATGCTACTGTAAGGAGCAGAAATAAGGGTTGACGCTCTCAATAAGGAGGTATACCGAAAACGCTTGGCAAAGGTGCAGAGAAGAAGAGCACTGAGGATTGCATCTGCATATCCGACAGTCTCTGATTCGGCGGTGAGAATTATGGCAGGCGTGATACCTGTTGTCCTTCTTGGTAGAGAGCGCTATGCTATTTACTTACGTCAAAGCGAAGATGCGAAAGAGACCATTGCCCGCGAGGAGAGACAGTGTTCATTCAACGATTGGCACAAATCTTGGGTGAAATGCACAAAGGGAAGGGGGACTGTGTGCTTCATCCAAAATGTGAGACCATGGCTTAATCGAAGGCATGGTGAGACTGACTTCTATCTGACCCAGCTTTGCGCGGGCATGAGTGTTTTCAGTCTTACCTGCACAAGATTGGTAACTCACGGTCCCTCAATTGTCGGTTTTGCCCAGGAGAGGAAGTTGATGCCTATCACACATTTTCTGCGTGCACAAACCGGGACAGGCTGCGACGGAGAGAGCTTACTTCGGATAGTGTAGTCGCGGTAATGCTTGAATCGGTTGACAAATGTAACCATGTGGCACATTATGTGTCCTAAGAAATAAAAGGGACTCACAGCAGACGCTTGTCTGGTAATTCCTTTTCCCCTCTTCGCTTTCGTTAGAGGAGGGATACTTCACTTTGCAGGCGCCTCACGGTGTAATAAAACTAGACCTGGCCCGAGGTAATGTGTCAGCGGGTCCAGGCTGGGTTTCCGGGTTGACAGGAGTGGTGTTCAGTAAGTAGTCCAGTCGCTTGCGAGCATGAGAGTCCCACACTCAATGCGTGAATGACATTTACTTCGAAATCGCAAAAAAATTTGCCCTTGTAGCTCAACTCCAATTCCATGTGTAGTCGTATGTCTCTTCAATGAACTATCTCAAAGGTACTGAAAAAAATAAAAAAATTATAAAATTTCCTTTAAAAGCGCCATTTATTATTAATCTTTTTAACCAGATACCGGTATTTCGAGGACAAGTTATCCTCTTCATCAGTGGCGGTATTTTGAAGCTCTTCTTATAATCATCCGAGTATTTAAACCTTTCACATTTAATGGTAATAAACATGAATATCCTTAAGTACTACTACGAGAAATAATAAACAATTATAATGCAATTAAGGGTATAAAATTAATCTTTGTTAATTTTATACCCTTAATTGCATTATAATTGTTTATTATTTCTCGTAGTAGTACTTAAGGATATTCATGTTTATTACCATTAAATGTGAAAGGTTTAAATACTCGGATGATTATAAGAAGAGCTTCAAAATACCGCCACTGATGAAGAGGATAACTTGTCCTCGAAATACCGGTATCTGGTTAAAAAGATTAATAATAAATAGCGCTTTTAAAGGAAATTTTATAATTTTTTTATTTTTTTCAGTATCATTACAGGTGCTATTACTGCCGAAATGCAAATCGTATCTCAAAGGCTTTCCCAGTCTCTGTCCATCTCGCGGCACTCTTTCTTAGGTTCTGAAATAATATTGATACCCTCATCGATGCGTGATCCGTTCAAAAGGCGATCCTTTATGCTTTTATCGTTGTTTAAAGCTCTCTTCGACTGAGTGCCTCCGTAATGACTGATGCCAGCTAGTGTGAAAAGGAAGAAAGATTGTATGCGGAAAACAGGGAACTGAGTAGCTGTTAGTCAGAAAGGAGGTATTGATGACCATAAGGATAACCCCTGAGTGCTAGGTACCTGGTGTTAAGAGAAAAACGAATTTTGGTATGGAGCGATATCCTACGCGGGGTAACTGCGGGCCTGGAGGTAATACTTCGAGTCGATTTTGCGCGTCTAGAACTCTAGTGGGTATTTTTGACTCATACCATTTCCGATACATGCCAAACGTGGTCAAGAATTTCCGTCTTGAACTGCTTTTCTGGAACTAGTTATAAATTAAAGCATTCTAAGTTTGAAAAACAATGAATGCAGTGGGAGATTCCTTAAAAATAGATAAATTCTTAGAAAAAATTAGTCTTTTGTAGTACCGTCGCACATACGTGAAAGAGACTACCATCTTCAGTACAGGAGCAAAACAGAAAGTGATGCTGAAACCGAAGTCCACGAAAACGCGAAGAGTAGTTTGATCTCTGCCCAAGGTAGAAGAACTCGTGAGGGGTAACTGTCGCCTCCTACATGGTGAGGTCTCAACCAGCAGAAATGTGATGAATATGGTTTTGGAAAGGACTAAAAAGTAGTTTTGAGCACCAGCTTTATTTTAATTAGGCAAACTGAAATGGACGTATCCGAATCGCATTTTATCAATCCTTTGTCTTCGGTGACTGTTGGGCCAGAAGGTCATGTTAAGCTGCGGCATTTCTCCCTTTGGGTTTTACAGTAATTTCACAGAAGGGCACAACTGTTAAACCATCCCTGTCTCGCCTTTTTCCCGCCGGAGATTTTCTATGTAGCTAAAATCCGTGACGATGATAACATTTTTGTTTGGCTTTGGACATGTCAAAACAAGAGACGCAAAACTTCATCTTAATGAACAAAGTGCAGTTTTTATGGTGCAATCCGCAACTTTATTACTTGGAAAAAAAAAACTTTTCAAGGAACGTGCGTTCTGTTCAGCGGCCGACTCTTGTCTTTTTTACAATTAATTTCATTATTCACAACGAGGTGACAGTCGATAACAGCATTACCAACAATAATCAACATAACATATAGTAATTGACAAAGTTTAAGCTATAACTCGTCCAACCTGACTCACAGATCGTCCTCGATCTGATAAGTTTATCCAGCTGGTTCGGAAGATTCACAACCTACTAGAGCGTCGGTCTATAACCTGGAAACAGGGTAATTTGACAGTATTCTATATCACAGATGACGTATCTGTCTTTATTTTGAACTTTGCGAACAGCACAGTGCCTGTGGTATTTGGGGAAAATCTTCTTCTTTAAAGACGGCTTCGGCTTAAGTGTTGTACCTCATTACGGGCTTAGAATTGTTCTCCGGGCGAGCTGGTGGATTTATCGTTTAACTGCTCGATAAGATCATCTATTGCCAGACCACGCAATGCAATGCCAAAAAGAAGATCCCATGGAAACACATGGTTAGTACTGTAAACGGAGTTGTTTAGGACATATTCGCCATGGGTTAGTAGGGATATCCAATCCGAGACTCGAAGAGTCTATTTAAAAGGTATCGAATGGGATGGGTTTCTTGGGAATGTTATTTCAATCAATTCGGGGCGGTACGCATAATGCAACGAATGCAATTCTGAACTTAATCGGTAATTCTTTTCTTCGTAGACGGGAGCCAATAATTTAGTCAGATTTTATCATAACATTTCTCTACCTCCAAAAGACCCTAATTACTCTTGTGTAAGACGAATAATATAAGTTTGCATCTCAGCGGAAACATAGAACGCACGGTGGCGTTCGGACAGCTGGCGATAAGCAATATCATTCACCAGACAAAATTGTCCTACTGGGTCCTTTTCCAATTTTTTCCGTAAATCGACCCGCATTTAAGCTACTTGTAAATGTAAATCGATTTCCCACTCCGTAATATGCAACAACTTGGCCCCAGAACGATGAAAAATGAATAACTGTAGTTCTCAAGTTCATAGCCAAAAAGCCAATGCGCGGGTTCAGGACATGCTTAGACAGTATCAAAGTTAATGCATTACAACCGGTGATGATTTGGAATTAGATATCTGACGAATGTATACGGAAACGACGTAGAGCATAAACAACAGCTAGTGCCAAAAATTCAAAACTATAATAGTGCTATTTCGCGGGTGTAGCACGGCAGGGAAAGTTAGAAACCGGATGAAATTCGCCAACCGGCTGCTTCTGCAAAAGAACCGCCCCGAAACCTGGCAAACTTGTATCAGTACGCATTTCGGTCCCACAGGAGGAATTGTAGATAGCAAGCATGGGGCCGGACATAAAGCAATCTCGTAGTTTGTGCAACGGCTCAACGCACTCCTTGTTAAACAAAGATTTCTTATCTTTTTTTGCTTGGCTCAATAAAGGGATAGCAATACTGGAAATGCTGGGACCAAGTCTGCGGCAACACAAAAATAAACCACGCCAAGGTTGTGTTTCCTGAAAAGAAGTAGGCATTTTAAATTTCTGTATAGCTTTGATGGATGGATTTCTCTAGAATTGGTGGTTTAGCCTCGATTATCTAGGCTATACCGCTACTTCTAAAGGAGTCTGCCCAAATGATACTCTGGATCGAACCTAGACGGGAAGTATCCAATGGCTACTTTTCTCCATCCAATGCCTACTTCTCTTTACCTAATAACTACTTCTCTCCATCCAATGCCTACTTCTCTCAATGTTTAACTGTAAAAACCGGGATTTAACTAGTTTCAGCTCCAACCCGTACAAAATTAAAAGGTCAAACACACGGGATAAAATTTCAACATAGTGTGACAGTTGCATTCAGAATCCATGTAAATAGATAACTGTCAAGCGCGGATCATATCAGCAAGAATCAATGCAATAAATTTCAGAAACCTGACAGGATATAGGTTTATTCAAATCGCCCAGGAAGGGTGACAAAAAGCCATACTCGACGGATTCTGGATGCATTCCCACTTGGCGAAATCCGTTTTTCAAATCAAGGGGGCGACACATTTTTCCCATCAATGTATTCTTCTGTACATAAGGGTAAAGAGTAGTTATTACGAACGTTTAATTTATTTACCGCACGCTAATCCACACACATTCGTTTTTCAACGGATTTCTCACTGATCATTACTATAGGGGATGTGTAAGAGGAGTTACTAGCTTGGATTTTTTTTTTCATCAACAATTCATCATTTTTTTTTAATTTCCTCTGGTTCTGCATAGGATAAGCGATGGCGAGGGCAGGGAAACGGTGTATCGGACGTAAGTTTTATTTTTTTGTGGAGTTTCGGTAATTTATGCTTAGGACGCGAGGCAGCGATATACCTTGTTTGAATTGATCTACGGCAAGGGCTTACTCAGAACCGACTTCAACTTCTTCACTATCACCATGTTCATAAACCAGATTGACTGCTAAAATATTGTTCGTGATAATTCCAACCAATTTAGAAATGGTGGGGCTATTTAATTTATCCAGATGATCGTACTTTAGTTTTCACTCCAATCGTTCCCCGCAAAAACATTGTATACCCGACCGGAAGAACATGGATTGCTGTAATGGATAACTGAATGGTATTCAGGTAACTAAAATTTCTTTTGAGAGATTTTGATCCTAAAAAGAAGTCCAAAAATTTGCAAAAAAATCGCGGCCAATGAGCAACGGGGTCGGAATAACAGTATCTGGAATAATTTTTAAGATCGCGTTCAACGTCTCAAAATTTTAGCTTTATTATTACTTAACCATAAGTATAGACTGGACTTATGCCTGTTCCTGAAAATTCTGATGAATTCAATTCAGAAAAAAAAAATCCCGGCTAACTGAAATTCCTTCACAAAACTACTTTCGCTACCGGTATCAAAAAGTACGGCAATATTTATCACTACTTGTCTAGTTACACCAAATTTAATGGAGTAACTCACCATCTGCAAAGAAGCTAAATCTTTAGCCAAAGCGGAGGCACAACATCCAAAGAAACTTCATTCTTCATCGATTCGTCAGCTGTGATAGTTCCAACAAGGCGTTTATGCGGACACTCGTTTTGTAAGTGTCCTATTTTGTGGCTGATAAAACAGGAACCTTCAGGTTTCTTCGTTTTGCGACATTGTGCGCCATAATGTTCGCGGGTCCGGCAATTATCCGAGTAGCATCGGAGCATTGGCTGTGGGAGATGGTGAACCTAGTGAAAACGGCACCTGATTTGTTTGCTGACGAGTTAGCTGCTTTTTCATTGGACGTGAGGTCGAAGACATAACATTTCGCTGGGTAAAGCGTTGCTTGTGATTATGCAAAAATTTCTTCAATTGTTCCAATGACTAAACGCCATACAACATCTGCACATTGCTTGACCGGTCAACAAGTACATATATGATAGATTGAACAATGTCGAGCTCGTCTACCACCGATTGTCGGGCTACCTCGTGCAGACAGACTACGCATCAATGGATAGTTTCATCATGGCATAGACGTCGACGGCTCAACTGCTCATATACGTCTCCACGGGAAGCTTCGTAACCAAACTCACACTTAAGGTTGTCGCAGAGTTCATGTTCGCTCGGCAATACTCCTCAAAAATATCTTGACACAGATCCCTCCAATAATCGCCGGGCCCATGACAGTTTGCATGTATCATGCGTCCTCAATAAGTTTCGAAATCGCTAATCCACTTTCTCACTGCATAGACATTGTCCCAGAAAAATGCGGTATTCTATTCAGTTCAAATATGTCAACATGGCGGGCTTATATAACGGTTGATAGATTCAGACGATCTTCTAATGCTTGTACTTTGTCGCGCAAAGCTAATTTCCTAGGAAATAAATCGCGACGTTGATCTCTGCTACACCTTTTTGTTATAAGACACGCTTAAGCCCTTGAAGCTTAGTCCCTCGACATGGTTGTCCTTATCTCGTTGCTCTTAGTTTTCGTCCACGGGATAGTGCTCGTCACCCTGATCCGCATCACGGTGTTTATCATTACGGTTCGCATTACGTTGCTCGTTTTCAATACCTCCATTAAGGGGTCCTTTATAGGAAACGGCTTTTCCGGGCCTCTGCTCGGCTGCTTTCCTCTGGTATAACGTTCGGAGTTTTCGGACAGTTGCTCTTTGCGATAGTAGGATACCCGCTTCCTCCAACTCGGAACGATTCACATGATTCGTCATCTTTTTTGATAGCGCCAATACAGCCAGTCAATTTGATCCTGTTTTTCCAGATCATCCCACTCCTAATTGTTATCCACAACTTCATTTCGAGGACACGCGCCTTTTTGAGCGATCGCATAATGACTCCTCTCATTTCTACACTTCATTTCATTACCTACCACGAGGTGGCAGTCGATAACAGCATTACCAGCAATAATCAAAATTCAGCCAAAAACGGCTATGTTTCACCATACTGTTCGAAATCTCACGGAAATGAAAATTCCAGGGTACAGAACTGGATAATTCAGCATCGCTTCTCATTTTTAAAGCAGATACAGTAACAGAACTTTACAAAGTTTCAACGACAGTCGTTAACAAAATACAATGTTTCAATAAATATCCATCACCACGGACATGCCTGGTATCAAACAGGTCATCCAGTAAAAGGATTATGGTCCTTCAACAAGTTCAAACGCGAGAGAACGATAAGAAAAGTATTTATTATTTACAGATTATTAAATGGTTACTATATAATCGATACGCGCTAGGATAAAAATTAATTCGACTGTCGTTTTGATGTCTGGTTGTCGTTTCGATGTCGTTCCTACGATCGCTCTAGGTGAAGTGATTAGCGTCTCGTCGACGCGATAACAAAAATTCCTAACTCCGTGCATGCATTCATACCACATTTGCTGAGCATGCACACGCGCAGCGATAACAAGATTCCCAACTCCGTGCTTGCATCCATATCACATTTGCTGAGCATGCAAATGTATCAAATGATTGTATCGACGCGATACAATCTCCGTCAGAGCGTTCCTCATCGCAGCACAATCGCTGACCACGCACAAGCGCAACCAGCAGACATGCTGAGTGGATCTTTGGTCATGTAACCCATATCGTATGATTATCGCGGTGGCTGAAGCATCGGGACAATGTTGCACACTACTATTGCATGCATGCAATGCATGCGTTGTGTTGTCGCCACACTACTCCCCTCGCAGTGGCTTGGCCACGATACTTTATTGGAAGCGTACGGGTGGCCGGATCTTACGTCCACTGCGTGTGGTTGTTGTTGGTTCGCTAATGAGGGGCCTCGCCTTTGAAGTAGGTTCTGGCGTGAGGAATGCGGGTTTGAGCCTGTCGATCGAAATTGAGGCGGGGTGTCCATTAATGTCGATGCGGAAATACTTGTCCTTTCTGCTTAGGACCGGGTATGGGCCGTCGTATGGTGGTGTGAGCGATGATTTTACCTTGTCGTTGCGTACAAAGACGTGTGAGCTGCTGCCTAGCGTTCGGTGTATGAAAGTTTGGGTGGTGGTGTGGTGTGCCTCGTCTCGAGGTCGCAGTTTCGTCATGCGTGACCTGAGATCACGCAAGAAGTCTGTTTCGTTGGTTTTGGACTGCGATGCGGTGAAGAACTCCCCCGGAAGCCGTAGGCTGGTGCCGTAGACCATGTCTGCGGGTGTGGCGTTAATATCCTCCTTTAATGCGGCGCGCAGTCCTAGGAGCACGAGAGGTAGCACCTTCGTCCATTCGGCTGTATCGTAGCAGCGGATGGCGGCCTTGACTGTGCGATGCCATCTCTCAATGATCCCGTTGGCGGCAGGATGGTATGGGGTCGTCCGCAGGTGGTTGATTCCCAGAATACGGGTCAGCTCGGCGAAGATTTGGCTCTCGAACTGGCGTCCCAGGTCGGTAGTTACTCTTGCCGGCACTCCGAAGCGGCTTATCCATGCATTGATAAGCGCCTCGGCGACTGTTGTTGCAGTGATATTCTGGAGCGGAACGGCTTCTGGCCAACGTGTGAACCTGTCAATGATGGTTAGGCAATAACGGTAACCATCGTTCGGTGATAGTGGTCCGATGAGGTCGATGTTAATATGCTCGAACCTGGTGTCCGGCTGGGTGTATCGTTGGAGCGGTGACTTGACGTGACGTCCGATCTTGTTGCGCTGGCAGGCCGTGCAGCTTCGTACGAAATCATTAATCTCCTTATTCATGGCCGGCCAGAAGAAGCGGTCGGTGATGAGTCGTCTAGTCGCTCGTATGCCTGGGTGTGCTAGGCCATGCATCGTCTGCATGACTGTTTGCCTAAGCTGCTGCGGTACGTAGGGTCGAACCTTGTTTTCGGTGACTATGCAGTGGAGTGGCGTGTCGGAAGTAGCAAGCTCCTGCTTCTTCCACTTGAGTTTGTCCGTCTGGTCCTCCAGCAAAGCCTTGAGCTGTGGATCGGTTTGTTGAGCTGAAGCGAGAGAAAGGATGTCGGTCGTTGAAACTGTACTCACCCGAGACAAGTAATCCGCGACGGAGTTATTCCGGCCCGGAATGTGGCGGATGTCGACTGTGAACTGGGAGATAAAATCCAGCTGACGTTGTTGCCTCGGTGATGCTTTCTCCGGTCGTTGCTGGAACGCAAACTGTAATGGCTTGTGGTCGGAGAAGACTGTGAAGACTCTGCCCTCCAACATGTACCGGAAGTGCTTGATGGCTTCGTGAATCGCTAGCAACTCTCGGTCGTAGGTGCTGTAGCGTCGCTGGGTGTCGTTCAGCTTGCGTGAGAAAAATCCCAGAGGCTCTGTTCCAGTGCTCGTTGTCTGGTGCAGGACAGCTCCGAGTCCATCGTCCGATGCGTCCACTGTTAGGGACCATGCGGCTGTTGGATCAGGATGCGCGAGTGACGGAACCTTGGTTAGTTCCGACTTGCACCTCTCGAATGCTGCCGATGCCTCGTCGGTCCATTGAAGCTCCGTTTTGTCGCGTTTTCTGTTTCCCTCTATCAGCTGTTGGAGCGGGCGTTGGGTTTGAGCGGCATGCGGTAGGAACCTCCTGTAGAAGTTAATCATTCCTAAGAATGACTTTAGCTGCAGTGCTGTCCTGGGCTTCGGAATAGCGGATATGCCTTGCGTCTTCTCAGGCAAAGGTTTCAATCCGTCAGTTGAAATTGTGTGCCCCAAAAATTGAATCTCGTCCTGTCCAAATTGGCACTTATCCTTGTTGATTGCAAGTCCGTATTGGCGTAGACGGCTCAGCACCTCCGACACATGCTGTTGGTGTATCTGCGGGTCCGGTGAAAACACCAATATGTCGTCTATGTAGACGAATACATTACTGAGTCCCCTTAGCACCTCGTGCATGAAGCGTTGGAAGGTCTGGCCCGCGTTGCATAGGCCAAAGGTCATGTAGATGAACTCATACAATCCAAATGGCGTGATAATCGCCGTCTTCGGGACATCACTCGGCTCGACTGGAATCTGATGAAACGCCTTCTGTAGATCGATCACAGTAAAGACCTTCATCCCGTGCAAGGCAGCAGTGCAGTCCTGCAGGAATCCGATTGGATATCGGTCCGGAACGGTGCATGCGTTGAGGGCCCGGTAGTCTCCGCATGGACGCCAGTCTCCGTTGGCTTTACGTACCATATGAAGAGGACTGCTCCATGCACTCTTGGATGGTCGACAGATTCCCAGTTGTATCATGTTGTCGAACTCGGCTTTCGCAGCGGCGAGTTTGTCGGGAGGAAGTCGGCGTGCCTTCGCGTTGACTGGAGGGCCTTTTGTCACAATGTGATGCGTCGTCGTGCACTTAACGTTGCGGCGAGGTGCTGTTGATGTGACTTCGGGATAGTCTGCCAGAATTGCAGCGTATTCACTGGCGATTGTCGCGGATGTCGATGGTTGTATCAGTGGTTGGTTCGTTGATGTGGCCTTCACCTCAGCTGCGTTCGCAATTTGTCGCTCGATGAGTTTTCGTCCTCTGATGTCCACGAGTAGTCCATGATGCTCGAGCAGATCAGCTCCGATGATTGGGGAGCTGACGTCCGCTATGATAAAAGTCCACGTAACGGGCCTCGGAAGGCCGAGATTTAAAGTCAGCTTCCTCTTCCCGTAGGTGCGAATAGCAGAACCGTTAGCAGCTAATAAGCGGGTGCCAGATTCTGGGTTACTTCGATCTCGGATGGTAGGTGGGATCACGGATACGTCTGCGCCGGTGTCGATCAAAAGCGCGCCAGTGCCATTGTTATCGCGGATGTATAAGCGATGTACTGATCGCGCGCCGGCCAGTTTTTGCGGAGAGGACGGTTTTAGTTTTTTTGCTGTTTGCCGAACTTGCATGGCGGTCGGCATTTCGTGGCGTCTGATCCGTAATGGGCGTGGTACCAGCAAGCTTCGGTTGGAGGTTTGGGCGACTGTGGGCGTGATGGCGATGGTAATCGTGGTTTCCCTGAATTACCGGCACATGGGCACGTGCACTCGGTCCTTTGTGAAATGCTCCTGTGGTCTTCGTCGATTCGGCGTGCCAGCCTCACAACTTCCGCCGTCAGTTTGGAGAGCTCTGACAGGATTCTCGTTGTTGGCAGAGTGGCTTCCGCAGAGTCGTGATTCGAGATTGATCCGATGGTGTAAGGCTTGGACCCTTTCGTCACTTCGTGGACCCTATCGGCAATCGTTGCTAGATTCTGCAGCGAGGCGTCGTTTGCTGACAGAATGCTGCGCAACGTGATGTCCAGTCTATTAAGCCACATCTGTTTTAGCGTCTCCTCCGAAATGCTGTCAGCGGCGAGAGTTCGCATTTGGTTCAGCAGCTGTGATGGTCGCTGATCGCCCAATTCGACCTCCGACAACAGTTTCTGAATACGCTGCTGGGCGGACTCCGCGAAGGCTCCAATAATCTCTCGCTTGAGGTTGTCGTACTTTCCTTCCGCTGGTGGCTTGGACACGGCACTCCGCACTTGCTTCACGACTCTGATGTCTAGGCTGGCGACGATCAGCTGGAAGCGCGTTGTGTCTCCCGTTATGCGGCTCGCCCCAAAGTACGCCTCGATTTGCTCGAACCAAAGTTCGACGTCCTCCTCCCAGAACGGCGGAATCCGGAAGGTGGCATTTTTCACACCGCTTATCTCGCCGGCTTCGGGGTCCGCTCCATCGTGCGTGGCTGCCGGGATGTTGTTCTTGTCTTCGTTCGGCATTTTAACTGTTATGGTCGAGGTTGGGAGGTATTCGCTTGCGCGCGCCGCTTTACGCCGCGGACGTGGTCCCTGTACAATATGTACACTAGGGACGCGATGTTTACGATGAGCACGCACAATAGTGTCACCTCAAGACGGTCACTTTGCACCGCGAGCGCCGAATTTATCACTAAGGTGTTCGTAACTTCACCCGTCACCTCTTTCACCGGTTTATTTCCCATTCACGCTGACGTGGGAAAACGAGCACTACACACGTGAGATTGGCAGTTCTGTAGCGTCGGGCGCTATGTTCCACTCGCGGGAGGCAGGATCGCCAGTTATGGTCCTTCAACAAGTTCAAACGCGAGAGAACGATAAGAAAAGTATTTATTATTTACAGATTATTAAATGGTTACTATATAATCGATACGCGCTAGGATAAAAATTAATTCGACTGTCGTTTTGATGTCTGGTTGTCGTTTCGATGTCGTTCCTACGATCGCTCTAGGTGAAGTGATTAGCGTCTCGTCGACGCGATAACAAAAATTCCTAACTCCGTGCATGCATTCATACCACATTTGCTGAGCATGCACACGCGCAGCGATAACAAGATTCCCAACTCCGTGCTTGCATCCATATCACATTTGCTGAGCATGCAAATGTATCAAATGATTGTATCGACGCGATACAATCTCCGTCAGAGCGTTCCTCATCGCAGCACAATCGCTGACCACGCACAAGCGCAACCAGCAGACATGCTGAGTGGATCTTTGGTCATGTAACCCATATCGTATGATTATCGCGGTGGCTGAAGCATCGGGACAATGTTGCACACTACTATTGCATGCATGCAATGCATTGTGTTGTCGCCACAGGATAAACTATTTGTTTTTCCATTGCTTTCATCCAAAAAAAAAAATCAGATGCAGTTAAGAAAAATCAAAACCTTATCAAATAGTGATCTCATCTAAATTTGGACTTTGAGCTTTCACCACTAAAAATTTCAAGTTGAATCTCAACTTCATCTTTGCAATGATAATAACTTTCTATCCCCTTTGGACGTGAAACCAAAAACTGTTTCACAAAGATGAAAAGTAAAAGGAAAAACTGCATTTCAAAACATCAACTTTCTGCCAGCTGTTTACCTCTCGACATTCTTCCTTCTTTGAAATGATTCCCTGAGATTGTCAGTAGTTGTTGTTCTGACGAACGCCCCATCCCAATTTCATTTTATTTTCCAACTCCTCCTGCCAGCCAGGATTTCGCAATGACTCGGTCGTTCCTTGCTTTTATAATATTCATCCTCATTCTATATTTATCATCATCATCATCTTCATCATACCAAAGGTTCATCGTATAATGTCAGTCATTTCCCACTGACACTACTACGACCCATCTACAGCGTTTTCTTTGTTACTGTATGAGTGTGCATGCTTAACTTTCATCCCACAAAAAGGAACAGAAGTTTGAATTGTAATACACAGAATACTTAATTAAGTATGGAACGGTCGAATGAATTCTTAGGGAGAAAATTATGCCACAATGGAATTTTAATTATAATCAAATACAAAAACATTGGCAAAAGGCACAAAGAAAAGGTTCGGTAAGGTCAGTTCTGTATTAGAATAAAGTGAGGGGGGAGTCCTGTGCAGAGTTGAAACTTGTGAGTGGCTTTTCAAAAAGGTCCGGGCCATATTACACTGGAACCTACTATTGAAAGCCTTGCTTGGCCTCTGAAATCATGGTGTATAATTTTTTTGCTTCCCTGCAGGATCCTCATTGTTGTTTTTGATAATGGACAGGAACTTGTTGAATTTCGTGTTTGAGAGAAAGGGAATGATGACTTAAAAGTGTTGCCAGGGGCTTGACATGTTCAAGGATAATGAAAAGTTATTTTCTTTTCAAACGCAAAATTTTAATTTTCTGCCTTATTAATATTCAAGCATTGATAACGACTTTCGTCTAAGCTATTTTCTTCGCAACAGAATTTCGCCAACATATCCAAGTTCAAAGAAAAAGGAACATCAAAACCTTGATACCAACTCAATCCCTAAGCAACTATCTCAATTCCCTTCCCCTAAAATTTCCCTTTCTACGAAATGGTGAAGTGTTTCTCAAATATTCATTTTTGCATTTCGCAATCACATCACGAACTTCTTCTCGGATATACAAAAATCAGGATTTCCCATTCTGCGCTTCCATTTCCGTCTTGTATATAATTTCTTTTCCTGTACATTAAGGGTGTAGTACATGCGGGTGAGAGTTTATGCAGAAAGCAGCCTCGAAACAAAATTTGACTTGGTATAATTTCATATTCTATTCTCATGTGGATAGCTTCTGTGAGCTGAGAGAGTCTGCCGTATTGAAAATGAAGTCAGAAAAAGTTTTAATAACGGACTTTTACCACTTAACCTCAACGCAGGAAATGTGCGTGAGACTCAGCGTAGCGAAAAGTGCGAAGGGAAAATGTTATTTGCAAGAAAATTGCTTCTCGTGGGGATTGTTTAACATTTTCTTTAAATTATTTAAAAATGGACACGGAAAACCAAATTGTCTTTAAATTTCTTGTGTAATGTGTTCAAAAATGAATGGTTCACTGGAGGGGAATTCGCGGCTAAAGTTGCCAAAAGTTTGGATTGTTTAGCCTTTCAACATTGTCTTTTACGAGAATCGGAAACGATTTTAGAGCTACTCGTCATTAAAAAGATGTTTGGAATTGCATGAGAAATTACACTGATCAACCGGCCAGAAAAGGATTTCATCCATATATATATATATATATATATATATATATATATATATATATATATATATATATATATATATATAAATGTATGTATATATATACATATATATATATATATATATATATATATATATATATATATATATATATATATATATATATATATACGAGTATATATATATATATATATATATATATATGTATATATATATATATATATATATATATATATATATATATATATATATATATATATATATACTCGTATATATATATATATATATATATATATATATATACTCGTATATATATATATATATATATATATATATATATATATATATATATATATATATATATATATATATATATATATATTGTTTACCCTTTTATGTAATTTGACACATGTTTTTGAAAGTATATAGTGTTTTAAATTGAAATGCTCAAAGTCCTTAGCTGGCAGCATCGGTGGAATGCCGCCTCAACGAAATAGCTTGAAGAGCTAGCTCTGCTGGATTTGACAAGGTCTAGTGAGGCAGACATTCGCTGGCAGCTGGCTTTCTGCGGCGATACGGGGCGGATTCTTACCCCGAGCACTGAGTTCACTGCAAATTTTTTTCACATTTTCGTATTTGGAGCTGAAATTAGAAAAGGTCCAAGGGGCCTAGGCGAGCACTAAAGAGGTGAGACTGCAAAAGAGATCAGTCCATTTGTTTCTTAGACTACCTCGAGTAATCAAGGGCGCACTTATCACTGAATAAAGACATTATGGCCTACAGAAAGTACTAGGACATCCCAGTGAGATTTGCGCCCCCCTTGCACTTCTCCAAGCCAGACTTTGGTCCCAATGGTGCGAGGCAAAATGCGATGGCTCCCCATCCAAAGCAAAATAGCCTGCAACGGCTCAAAAAATCTCTACAGCCCGATGGCCTCACCAAAGAAAGGTTGTCTGCTATGGTGGCGGGTCTCATACCAGTAGTGGAAATAAAAAATAGAAGACCAAACTATTGCATCTTTAAATTAACATCTCATTTGATTCATGTTTCACCATAACAACAATCACGTTTATTTTTGCAGTTAACATATAGAAATTGATGTATTTTTAAAATATAAAAATGAACGCATTTACGAACACGATAACAAAAATTCAAATTACAATATCGAATAAGTTGCTAACAAATATGGAATGGAAATGTTTGAATAAATTGATACCAGTATTATCTGAGCATTGTATCAGACACATTACATTCTTAACGCTAATAAAACAAATAAATACAATCAAATACGATACCATGCCCAACAAAAGAATTCGGTTGAATAAAAATAAAGCGATTGCCTGATAACAGATAGTTATTGTATTCGCCACCAGGCATTGTAGTTATAAGTAGCGGTAGGAAGAAATATCTCCCACTCACTCGCATTCGTCATTATTGTGCTTTACATAGTTTAAATAAATATAACTAATAAAGTATCTACAACATTACATTGGTGTCCCCGACGTGATACCTGCACGCGATGCAATTAAAAAGCAAGAGGTGAAAAAAACGAGCACCACTAAAGCCGAAGCTGTTACAGAAACCGAATCCACCGCAGGAGCTGCAACCGACACTAGAACTGTTTAGGAGCCATCAATAAGCAAAAGCGACATCGCGAATGTCTGCGTTCCACAATTTTTGACGTTTGACCAACGCTGTAGTTCGCCCGAGTTGACTCGCAATTTCGGGGTCCCAAAAAAGCTCGGATGCCGCAATGTTTGACAAGATAGTCAGCGAACTTAATCGCGCCACTTCGGACGCTGCAGTGGACATTCTGGTGGTATAACTGCCTGAAAGACACGTTAATCAGAAGGAATTACCCCAGCTTTCACTAGCTAAATCATTTCTAATAAGTTTTTCTGAAAGTGTCTTCCGCCGTGTCACCCCAAGTTTAATTGAGAAACGTGCGTCATGAAAATTAATAAATGAAGCTAGTGAAGTTCAACTTCATAAAATATATTTATACAATATTTAGAATAACCTTCATTAATCTGATTAAAAATGTTGGGCTATCGCCAAAAAAAAACCAAGCTAAATATTCAAATTTCACGGAAAACTTCGACAACCAGCTGGCTCCCATTTTATCATACGCATCGCTGAAAACAAGCAACGAGCTCTGGATGGAAGTGAAAGCGGCTATTAGAAGCGTGGCGGAACACACAATGAGGCATAAAGCCCGGCGCAAAAGAAATGGATGGTTCGATGATGAGTGCCAGAATGCGTTAGACAAAAAGAATCAGGCGTACAAAAATTAAGTAGGTAAGAAAACAAGGACGAAGAAAGAACAATATGAACATCTTAGAAGAGTAGCGAATAAGATAATTAGAATTGAGAAAAGAAAATACTATGACGACCAATTGAGAAGTATAGATGTAAGCCTAGCGAGCAACACGACAAGGCAAGTATACAAAGTAGTGAAAACTCTGAAATGTTTTTATGAGCCCAAAACCACGCTCTGTCGTGATGACGTCGGCAATATCATCGCTGATGAAACCAAGACTAAGGAAAGATGGGGATCGTATTTTAAGAGCCTCCTGAATCCTTCGCACAGCTCCAGAACATCGGGGCCTATAGATGTCTGCGGAGAGGTTCCATTGGCCCCCACCAACTCAGATCAGAATCACATCGTGCGCTAACAGTATTATTTGGGAGTATCAAGGTGATTTTAGAGCAGGTAGATCGACAATAGACTAATTGTTCACAGTCAAGCAGGTATTTGAAAATGCTGGGAGTTCAACATAGACGTACACCAAATTTTTGTTGACTTTAAACAAGCATACGACAGTATTCATCGTAGCGTACTGTACCAAATAATGCCTTGCTTTGACATTCCAGCCAAATTGGTCCGTCTTTCCAAAATGACAATGACGTCCGCATCAATAACCAACACACCGATACCTGTGACACATATCGGACTGAAGCACGGAGATGGGCTGGCGCATTGCTTTTCATTTTGGCTCTGGAGTACGTGATAAGGATGCTACTTGTCGATACACGAGGTACATTACTACACAAGGCGAGCCAAGTAGTAGGCTATGCGGACGATATAAACATTTTATCATGATCAACAACTGCCAAAGAACTGTTCCTGAAAATCGACAGCGAAACAAAACTAGTAAGGCTGCAAATCAATGAGAACAAAACAAAAATCATGACGTAGTCGAGAAAGGGTTCCTGAAATACACGAAGTAGAACACTTGGCGAATACAGTTTCGAAAATGTGAGTGAATTTGTGTATTTAGGCGCCAAAATAATGAGAACCGGTAATGAAAGAGACGAATTACGCCAAAGAATACACCTCACAAACAAAATATTTCACTCAGTTTTGACGATTTTGAAGACCAGCTGCATACACTGGAAAACAAAGCTCTGCGTATACGAATCTGTGATAAGACCTATGTTATGCTGTGAGTGTGAAACATGGACCCTAACCCAATCATCTGCAAAGATATATAACGCCTTGGAGGGACGGGTCCTTAGGCGAATGATCCGAACGAAGCTAGACGGGGACCAATGCCGAATTCGATACAACCATGAGCTGTATGAAATTTTTGACGAGCAGGAGATCTCAAGGATTGTAAGACTGAGGAAGCTGCAATGGGCTGGACACATGAATCGTATGGACGAACAACGGATACCCAAGAAGGTATTCGTTGGGAGAACTGAAGGCTGGAGGCCAGTGGGGAAACGGAGAAAACGCTGGTTCAAAACTAAACATGTACGTCATCAGCGGCCGAAATTCCATAAGCGAGGCATATTGCACCCAGAAGAACCAGAATAATAATTCCTTTCGAGAAATAATCGAACGTACAGAAGATGTTTTGGTGAAGCCGCGTGCAGCGATGTATCTACGAGTATGTACATACATACATACATACATAGTATCATTATTTTGATCTTGTTGAACTTGATAATGAATCATATGCCCGGAGACTTTTTTTATACGAAAAGTTGATGTGTAACTTGAGGCGTTTCGGGAAGTAAACTTTGCATTGAAAATTATACAGACTGAATTTGCGTATGGGATAACATATGAGTCCTGATATAACATTGTGATGAAGATGATTTTCTCATGGCTGTGAGTTGTTATGAAAAGTTTCAAATATAACTTTACGGTAGGGATGTTTCCTGATAAGAATCTGCACATGCGTTTATTGTGAATGATAGCTTTTGTGCAGGCGTTTTTTTGAGTAGATTTAGCTATTACGAAAATGAAAAAAAAAACGTAAGCAACTGGAAATCCTGCATAAATATTCCAGGTAGTTCTGAGGACACAGGCGATTCGTTGTTAGATCTTAAACCCATGGCAACGGCTGGACTGACATCGAATTGTGTATTCCGGTGTTAATCCCCTGCTCTTCATGCGCTCCTAGCCGCTTTAGAATTAATATAGGTAATCCTTGTGTGTATTCTGTCGTTAACCGCCTAACTTATATGCCGACCTAGGTGACTTCTTCCGAAATTAACTTTGGCGTTAATCACCTATTTGCTCCGGCGGTAATCACCTCAACAATATGCGAGTCTAGCCGCTTTATAATTAACCTAGACAAATTTGAATCCATTTTCTATATTTTCCATTAAATAACAGCAACACATCTAACTGGATAGTGCCGGTTTTAAGGAGATTTGAGAAGTGTACAGGCCTAGGACCATCCTCCGGGAAGTTTATGTGCCCGGTCCTACTCCCGCTAACGTCCCGGAGCTCGTCGTTATTAAACAGCTTTAGCCAAATCAAACCCGAACAACGCAAGTGGTCCTAAACCAACAGAGTCGCAAGATTTGCTAGGTCTGCATTTACTGACGATAAAGGAGTACCAGCATCGGCAAGGGAACTGACTCTACGCTCCCCCGCCAGATCCCACACCATCGAAGAAGCAGCGATCTAACGACGCTAGGATCTCGCTACTCTCCAGCAGGATTACCACGCGACCGGCAATCCGAACAAGAAGAATATACTCCGGGGGCGTATCGCCCAACTTAGGCAAGGTGGTAAATTGACTGCATCACCACCATTGATTCTAGAGATTATAATGGAAAGAATTAGTAGGCATAAAGAAGAGGCTCAATTTCAATCTCTTCTCACCGGCGTGGAACTCAGTGACAACAAGCCCTCACATTTGCTGCGGTGTATGAGTATGGCTGCAAAAAGCAAACTAAGCGAATTATTTTGAAAATCACTGGAGTTGCAACGGCTTCCCCCGGATGTGCAATCGATTCTCGCAATTGGAGAAACAACTGATACTATTCGCCTCGCCGAAATGGCTCACAAAATTCTAGATGTCAAAAGGCCTAACGAGATTCATGAGGCCTCAAATTGCCAAATATCGAGTGGAAGTTCGTCCAACACTGCGGCCTTGGGGAGCCAGATCGCACAATTGAAATCATCTATCTAAGACCTACGCGTGTCCTCTGCTCGACGCTTCACGTTACCACGACAACCCACACGAAGACCGTTCCCGTAATCGAGAGAAAAATCTCCTTTTATCGTCGAAAGTACGGAGTAGCCGCTCGTTGTTTTACTAAGCGATGTAACTTTCAGGCCCCATCGATATCGGGAAAAGTCTTGGAACCCTGCATGTTGAGACAGCTTGCAGTCACTCCGCAACAAAGCTAAAGCCAAAAATTGCTAAGATTAGATTTTAACTTACGTTGACCATTCACGTGGCTATTTATAGTTGCAGATATTGCACAACTGATTATAGTCGCTGATTTCCTGAAAGAGCATGACATCTTCGTCAATATTTAAAGCATATATCTTGTGGACGAGAAAAGAAAACTTACATCAGCCGGAGCCGTATCAACTCTACATACCAGATCGATCTCTAATTTGAATATAGAATCACAGGTCTCGCACTATTAAAAAATAATTCCTGAGTTAACGAATCCTGCTCTAGAGAATACTATACAGTACTCAGTACGACACCATACCACTATTGGCGCTCCTTTAGCAGAACACCAAAAACGTTTACCACTAGACAACCCAAAAATAGCCAAAACTGAGTTCCAGTACATGATGGATAAGGGCTACTGTCGCCCATCTAGTACCTTAGAAGGAAGGTCTTGCCCCCCATGCGGCGTTTATCGCAGACTAAATACGATTATCATACCTGATCGGGATCAGGATATCATATTGAATCTCACGGGCAAAGGTATATTTTCTAAAATCGACTTGCTTCGTGCCTACTATTCAGATCCCAGTGGCGGAAGAAATTGTCCCAAAGACGGCAGTGACAACACCCTTTAGCCTATTCGCATTTCAAGTAATGGCTTTTGTCCTTCGGAATTCCACTCAACCGTTTCAACGGCTTGTTGACGTAGTATTGCGTGGATTAGATTTTTGTGTCTGCTATCTGGATGACATTCTGGTATCATCCAACTCCAGCGAGAAAGATACGGACCATCTTCGTATGTATTTGAATGATTGAAGACTTACGGACTAGCCATTAACATTGCGAAATGTCTGTTTTGGTGTTGAAGAAACTGAGTATCTGGGCCACAAAACAAATAAATATGGCGTTTTTCCACCTGACTCGCGAGCGCAAGCCATACCTGGCTTTCCATTCCCAACAACAGTCAAGAAACTGCGCCTTTTCATGCGTACTTTAAATTTCTACACCAAATATATCCGTAATGCTACCAAACTACAAACACCGCTACTTCAATACGTCCGTAACGCGAAAAAAGCGTCACAAGTATTATTCAATGATCATCCGATACCATAAAAATTTTTAACGCTTGTAAGGAAAAGCTAGTCAAAGAAATATTGCTGAAACACTTTTCTTGATCAAAACCATTATAACTTGCCACTGACGCATCGAATGTTGCGATTGATTCCATACTTGAGCAAAAAGTAAATGGTAATTGGCAGCCTTTAGCTTACTTCAATCGGAAACTGAAAAACGCTATAAAACGTACTCCGACTACGACCGAGAGCTATAAGCTATCTACAGCAGTGTAAAACACTTTCGGCACTGACTTAAGGCTACGCAACTTGTTATAAAAATGAACAACAAACCTTAGATACATGCGTTCAGGTAGAGATCCAAAAAATATTGGCCGATATCAATAGGGCACTTCGGCTTTATAACAGAATTTTGCACCCAAATTATTTTAGCGATCAACCTGCCACCTTCATTGTCCACCCGCGAGCTGATCGATGAATAACTTGACGACACTGCACTTCAATCATTTCTAACGGGAAACAATGGAGGGTGGCGAGGGTCGTGTTGATTAGCATCCCGGATCGCCGTCTGCGTACCGCCCGTTATGCATGCTAAACACTGTTGGAAAAGTGCTAGCGAAACTTATCAAAGGAAGACTCACTGACACAATTTGTGCTGCTGGGGACCTATTTTCTCGGCAGTATGGCTTTACAAAAGCACGTTCCACCGTTGATGCGATTGCAGAGGTGGTGAATGCGGTCCGAAAGGTAGAGGCATACAGCCGCGCTAAGTGATGGATCGTCCTGTTGGTGACACTCGGCGACAGGAACCCCTTAAACTTCGTCAGCTTTGTTGATATTCTGGATACGTAGAAAACCCTTTTCAAGTTTCAGAATATCTGATCCGGCTTCGGAAGTGACTACCTGGAGGACCGAAGCCTGCTTTATGACATGACACAGGGCCGACGAAGGACCTTGACCTGTGGAACGTATCTTACGACGGGCTACTGGGACTGGAGATGTCAGATGAGTCGTGCTTGATCGGCTAAGCGGATGATGTGCGGCTCTGGTCGCTGGACACACCGTTGAACAAGCGCAACTTAGGGTATGCTAATGCGCGGAGTGAGAGACTGGGTGACTTTTCGCGAGTTCAGACTAGCATTGGAGAAAACCGAAGTGGTTATCTTGACAAAAAAGATAATCCATAGCGTAAGGATGATAAGTATTGGAGTATCAGCATTGGATTCCTACAAATTGACAGCGAAGAAAAACTAGTAGCGCTAAAAATAAATTAGAATACAACAAAACTCATGACGCAGTCGAGGAAAGATACTCAAAATATCACACTTGGTAAATACAATATCGAAAATGTGGGCGAATTCGTGTTTTTAGGAACACCGAAGAATAGAGCTCGCACCGAAGAATAGAGCTCGCAAATAAAATATTTTATTCGGTTTTAACGTTCTTGAAAACCAGCTACATACACAGGAAAACAAAGCTCCAAGTATACAAATGAAATGAATCTTATGAAAGCACAACGGATACCCAAAATGACGTTGGCAGAATAGAAGGGCGGAGACCAAGCGGGAACCGAGAAAATGCACGAGCTTACAGTAAAAGAATTACTGGAAACGTATCTCTTTGTCACTAACGCGATTTGACATGGCGAACTTGGGTTTACGGGGTGAGCGCTCTAACCACTACATCACATAGACTATATGTTTCGTTGAAACTTATGTCTAATTTCTGACAAAACAATAACAATTAAAGTACAATAGCAATAGTGAGCTGCAAATCAAAGCGAAGAAACGAAAAAACACAAACCACGAAAAACTACGTAATTCAGCCGCCAATATGTTGGTTGGGCATCTCCATTGGAATTGCTGATCTCTCGAGCTCTGATTCGGAGGATATTTATCTTCTTATCGGTGGCTAATCTATACATATGAACACCTTCAGATTCAAAATATCGGATTCATGTCCAAACACATTTATGAGACAAGGATCAAGGTACCCATCTGTTGTGCGGATCGGCTACGAAATCCAGGGATTTTCGCTGACAGTTAGAGACTTTGCGAAATGTTTTTGAAGTAGTTTCAAAACACGGATGTCGACTCTCGTCACTTTAGCAGTTTTATAAAGTCATCAATTCGATATATAGTGTTTTCAATCCGTCTCAGAGTTTCTGTTTAGTGTAGTACATACACAAAGGTATTTTCTTTGGAAAAGACAACCCTTCTATTGTACTAGCACTCTGACTATACCCGGTCTGACATTCATATGTCAAGGCTGGTCTAACCAGAGTCTTGCACCAGGTAGCTTTGACCTTTTGATCGATATATCTGGAAGAAAAGAGATGATATTGGGAGCGCGCTCTATAGCACACAGCGAGAGACGATTGTGGAACTTTCCAGAATATAACTACGATTCCCGAGTCGTGTGCAATCCTGATACCTGGCTTAAATTCACCAACATGAATTTCCCTCATTATTCTGCCGCCAGGGGTAGAAATTATCGAAAAAATTGGGTATGCCGGGGCTGAAATTGTTCTACAAAGCTTTCCCGTTAGTTCCACCCTATTTTATTCTAGCTAAAAGATACAACTACCGTTCTTCATGTGCCGCCCAGCAGTTGACCCCTGAATGGCAGCTATCGATACAAGAAGCAATAGGGGACAACTAATGGCCAATATCGACCTAACTGAGAAGAACGCCGAACAACTTCTGAGTTAGGGAAAAGTAGGAATGAGGTAGATCATCTGCAGGATGCGGCGAATAGTAGTACCTCTGCACTACTTTTAATGCCTTAGGTATGGTCAACCGCCATCAAAAAAATTTTATGACAAAATGGAAAACACCTTTTAGAAGCCTAGCAAGATATTTTCAATGAAAAATGCCATTATTTAGATTTATATCAGACGATTTGTACCGCAATCAATTTATTTTAAACGATTATCTGATTTTTAGTCAGTAGGTATTAGGAAATATTTCAACAAACCGACATCATTAAACTAAACTGCCTAGGAATTGTTCACTGCGGTTCACACACACATTGCAGCTGGTGTTCGTCAAATCTGGAATGAGTGGCAAATCAGCATCGACAAAGTAGAGGGCGTTGTAACCGATAGAATGGCCAATGTGAAAGCAGCTGCTCGCCTTGTGTTCAGCGAGGATAAACATATCATTTGCGCTGTTCATGATTCTTCCACCAAGAAACAGAAACAGAGCTGAGAAAATGAAGAGCATACTGAAGCCTTGCTTGGGGATGTTCAAAACGAGGGGGAAGTTCAAGAGCCGGCAGAAATGTCAGTGCGCGCTCTGCTCATTGACGTCAAACGGATCGTGCGCGTTTTCTGCATTAGTGAACAGTGAACTTGCCTTAAGCAGCAACAAATCAAGGCCGGAAAATTAGCAGAAAAATGCTTGAAGCTCATCAAAGGGGTACAAACGGATTGAAACTCAGGGTCCAATGCTATCTTGAGCTCAAAGTGCGTGTTACGACTGTACTTTTCTAGTTGCAGCGTGAGCGCGGCTCTACAAAAAGAAAACCATGACCCATCTTCGGTGGGGAAAAGATCGGTATCGTAGCCGAAATCGGAGATCTCCTGAAGACCCTAAAAGAGGCAACAAATATGCTTTATAAGGAGAAGATTGTTACCCATAGTAACGTCATCTGTAAGAATAATGTTACACTTATGATTTACAGAATGGCGCGGATTTTTAAAGTGTTTGCCTAGTTGGCAACACTTTGTTTATTTGCAGTCAGGATGCAAGGTTGGAAAGGGTCTGCCGCACTTCCAGCCTCCTCTCTCGCCAGCATCTACACGAATTATTCCTTACCTGTAAATAAACAACGGGGTCCTCGAGCTATCCTATATATATTTTTCATACCTTGGAACACTTAACAAGTAATTCTTCTAAATTTTCAGAATATCTTCGCCTATCTGCCAACAGTGCCCTGATCATTTAAGATAAAGTAGAAAATTTTAAAGGAAACTTATTCCAAATTTTCGGGAATCGAGTTTCTTTGCAGCAGCAACCTTTCTATACCCTCGCTATAAAAACTCGTATTCGAGGATCCACACACTGCGTCTTCAATAATTTCTTACCTTGGTAGGTATTTCGATGTTCGATTAATAATTTTCACTGTTAGAAAGAATTCACAGGGAATTTTCCCTGTTAGGTATTAGCATATGCATGCGTCCGTCTTGCCCAGCAGCCCGGTTGAAGCTGGACAAAGTGGATAGGTTCACTTGATGAGATCTTGATAAAGCTGCATCCATTATGTCCGTTCCGGGCATTCTGATCAAAAGGAGGGTGGCCAAAATGGGCGTGTGCAGTGTTGCACGGTTGTGGCTTCGCGTTGATTTTCAGGCATCCGTATATCGTAAATGTTAAGTGAATCCAGCCGTATTATGGGTCCTTGAAGTTGCGGCTGACACCTCCTTAGGGGTTTGGTCCGCGGTAGACAGTCTCCTTCGCTGAAGTTCTTCGGAAACACTTGACTAAGAGTCTACAGGTGTTATTCCATCGCTGCTATTATCGATAGTGCCCTCAGACCGGGGAACCAAACGCGTCCCCAGGGTTGCGGATAGGGGCAGACCTTTCTCGAAAGGTTCGCTGCGAATAACCAATAAGCAGCCGTGGACAATGGTCGGCAGTAAAGGGAGAGTCTCAGGACAAATACCTGAGTGTCAATGATCTTCACTGTGACATGACGAAATATATGGCGTCATCAATTATCCATATATCCTAGTAGTAGGTAAAATGCTATGGGAACGGAAACCCAGACAGAAAACCAAACTATGCAGGTCCACAAGGGGAACCAAATTACGGTGCAGGGGGTCGGATCCCCAGTACCGGCGGCAGAGGGTAGTGAGCGAGCAGGCTCCCGGCCGTCGTCATCCAGCGACTGCAATGTTATAGAAGTAGTGAACTTGGCTTCTGTAACAGATATTACTACAAGCAAACAGGACGCTAGCACGGAGAACCCTTTCAGGCAAAAACCGCTGTTGGCAAGAACACCGATAAAACAAGTCACCGATTGCGGGGGGAGGCAGCAAACCCCAGAAACACTGTCAAAGTCAACATCACAGGTTAAATCATCGGAGACAGACCACAGACGGACTAACGAACGAAAGAAGGCAGAGTGCGTTGTGCAACCTGGCATCACTGCGGCCTTTGGGCGCAGTAGAAGGACTATGCGCACCCCGAAGCGTCCAGTGCAAGACGTACACAATCCGGATCAAGCTGCGACATCAACAGAGGCCAGTGTAAGACTGGGGGAGGGAGAAGTTTTGCCGTTGGCCGACGCCACTTCAAACGTCACCCAAGCGATCGAAGCAAAAGGGCTAGGAAACGGGGGCCTCTCCCAAGAGGTGGCGCCAAATAACACAATCGCCCTTGACCGCGCCGAAGAGGAGCGGCTTACTCGGAAAGCGGGGACTATCGTTAAACAACTAAGGGCTGCCTGCGAAGTGCAGAAAAACATAGGCCAGAGTGTCAGGAATGGCATTCTTGAACTGGAGGAGCTTTTTGGCCGCATAACGCACTACGGGCGGAGGTGGCTTGCAACCGAAAAGCACCAAAAGGACACGCTCTCCGTCGAGGCATCATTGGGTCCTAGCAGCAGCAAAAGAATGGCCGGTAGCCCAATTGGAGGCGACCGTGAGAAAAGGAGGAAGGACGAGACCATAAACGAAGTTGTCACTCCAGGCGGGGAGTTTCATGTGGTGCGAAACAAGGCAGCGAAAAAAGCGGCCAAAAAGCTGCTCCTGGAAAAAACAGACAAAGAGCTCAACCACGAAAAGAAGAACAAAGAACCCCCCGATATACCGCAGAAAACAGAAAGCGAACCGCGGCGCAAACCCTTGCGAGAGGCACTGCTTATTAAACCCATTAAGGGCCGAACTTACGCAGATGTCCTCCGTGAAATTAAAGGAGCGGTCAAGCCAGACGACACCAAAACTGCCATCAAAGCACCGGTGGCCTGCTGGTGGAATTCGGGCCAGAGGCCACAAACAAAGATGCATTCCGTGACGCGGTTCAAAAGGTTCTTGGAGATGCGGCAACCGTTGCCTCTCTCGAACCAATGGCCACCCTGGAAATCAGGGACCTCGACTGCGTCACGGACAAAGCTGAAGTAGAGGACGCCATTAGGAGGGAGTTGCCCAGCTTAAGTGAAGTCAAGGCATGATTGACACGTGAAAACACAAGGGGGCAACGCATGGCTATTGTCGAACTAGCTGATAAAGACGCCCAGCAAATCCTGGCGAAGGGCAAAATTAAGATAGGTTGGGTGATCTGCAGGATACGGAGAAGAGCGATCCCTATCCGCTGCTTCAGATGCCTCGAATACGGACACACCGCGTATGGCTGTAGGGGACCCGAGAGGAGATCTGTGTGCTACAAATGTGGTGAAACGGGGCACAAAAGGAAGAAGTGCACGAACGAGGCAAAATGCATTCTTTGCAAGGATGCTAAGCTAGCACCCGGCGACCTCAAACATGAGCCGGGGACAGGATGATGCTGGGTTTTCAAGGAGGCGCTAACTAAAGCCAAATCGATACTCAAATGATCCGGATCCTGCAGGTCAATTTGCACCGAAGCACAAACGCCCAGGACCTACTTGAGCAGTTTGCGAGGGATAAGAAAGCTGACCTCCTGTTGCTGAGCGAGCAACATCATAACAAGGACTCGCAAGCGTGGTACCCTGACGAATCTGGTACCTCGGCCATCTGGGTTCGAGACAGCGCCCACCTTCAGGTGCAGGGCCATGGACGCGGGGATGGTTTTGTGTGGGTGCGGTGTTCAGGGATAACATATTTCAGTGTTTATCTGACGCCTAACGAGGCAATGCCATCTTTTCGAACGAAACTCGATGCCTTGGAGGACGCTGTCTCGAACACAGAGGGCCACATGCTGGTCGGGGGAGACTTCAACGCTAGAGCCATTGAATGGGGTATGCCACAATCCGACTCAAGGGGAAAGCAAATCTTGGACATGGCGGCCAGAACAGCGCTTTTGGTCCTAAATACTGGTAACACGCCTACTTTCCGCCGCTGGGGTTGCGTAGGAACCATACCCGATGTGACACTCGCTTCGGAGTCCCTGGTACCTAGAGCACACAACTGGCGAGTACTAGAGGACTACTCAGCTAGTGATCACCAGTATATAGCTGCTGAGATTCACGACGGTGCCACTCTGCGTGCATATGCCCAAACTTCAATCCTCGGATGATGGACGTTGAAAGGTTCGCTGACGCGCTTACGGCAGGCGCACCGTTGCTGGGAGCTCCGCCAGGGAGTGGAGCGCCCACAGCCAAGGACTTGGTGAACTCAACTATGAGTACCATCATAACTGCTTGCGAGTCTTCCATGCCCCGTCGGAGACCCCGACACGGTAAGCCTCCAGTATACTGGTGGTCAAACGAGATCGCCGAACAAAGAAGCGAGTGTCACAAAGTTCGGTGAGAGGCCCAGCGGGCGCAAACACGGGAGGAGGCAGACACTAGGCTAGCAGCATACAGGTCTGGCAGGAAATATCTTCGCAGGCTTATTAACAAGAGCAAGACCCGATGCTGGCAAGATCTCGTGGACGATGTAAATAGGGATCCGTGGGGCCTAGGTTACAAGCTGGTCATGCGAAAACTTGGTGCCCAACGGAAGCCCTGCTTAGATGAAGCAGAGAAGATGGACGAGATCGTACGGGCACCATTCCCCACGCACCCTGTCCGTGTCGATTCAGCTCATGCACAAACACCAATAGAATGCTCACCTTTCACAATGATGGAACTGGAGCCGGCAATTCTATCCATGAAAGCAAGGAAGGCACCGGGACCAGATGGCGTTCCTGCTGAGGTTTTGCAGCTTGTCTACAAGCTTTCTCCTGACTTGTTGCTCAGTATGTTCAACGCTTGCCTTTACGAAGGTGTATTTCCGGAACGCTGGAAAGTGGCGAGTCTCGTACTGATCAGTAAGGGGAAGGGAAATTCCGAGTTGGCGTCTGCATACCGCCCGTTATGTATGCTAGACACGGCTGGGAAAGTGCTCAAGAAACTCATCAAGGGAAGACTCACTGACGCGGTCCGTTCTGCCGGGGACCTATCTCCACGGCAGTATGGTTTTAGAGCAGGTCGCTCCACTATTGACGCGATAGCGGAAGTAGAGAGCGCGGTCCAAAGAGCGGAGGCTCACTGCCAGTCAAACAAATGGGTTGTGTTGCTCGTGACGCTTGACGTCAGAAACGTCTTCAATTCCGCTAGATGGGCGGATATTCTGGAAGCACTGGAAAACTCTTTTCAAGTTCCAGAATATCTGATGTGGATTTTGAAGAACTACCTGACAGACCGGAGCCTGCTCTATGAGACGAAGGAGGGTTGTGGGAGGATGGAAGTTACATCGGGTGTTGCACAAGACTCCATCCTTGGCCCAGACCTGTAGAACATCACGTACGACGGGCTACTGAGAATCGAGCTGCCGGATGAGTCGCGCTTGATCGGCTATGCAGACGATATCGCGGCGCTAGTTGCGGGACGCACTGTTGAACAAGCGCAACTCAGACTGGGTATGCTAATGCGCCGAGTGAGGGACTGGATGACTGCTCGCGGGTTCAGCCTAGCTTTGGAGAAAACCGAAGTAGTCATCTTGACAAAGAAGAGAATCCCTAGAGTAAGGATGATCAACATTGGGGAAGCACTCGTTGAGACTAAACTAGCAGTGAAGCACCTGGGCATTTTGATCGACTCGAAGATGCGTTTCTCCGAGCAAATCAGGGCAATAGCTGACAAGGCTGCAGCGAGTGTTTCGGCTCTCAGCCGGCTAATGGCCAACATAGGGGGTCCCACCTCATCAAGCAGGAGACTTCTGATGAGTGTTGTACGGATCGGTGATATGGTGTGAGGCTCTCAACAAGGGCTGTATCGAAGGCGCTTGGCACAGGTGCAGCGACGGGGAGCGCTGCGGATTGCATCTGCATATCGGACTGTCTCGGAGTCGGCACTGCTGGTCATCGCTGGAGTGATACCCACTGCCCTCCTTGCCAAGGAGCGCCGCAGAATCTACCTGCGGAGGAACGAATGCGACAGAGATGCTGTCGCCCACGAAGAACGACAACGCGCACTCAGTGATTGGCAACAGTCCTGGGTGAGCGAGGCAAAAAGTAGGTGGACCGCACGCCTTATTGGTGACCTGAGGCCGTGGCTCAATCGAAGGCATGGTGAGACTGACTTCTATCTAACTCAGCTACTGAGTGGACATGGATACTTTCGGTCTTACCTGCACAAGATTGGTAAGTCACGGTCTCCTGACTGCATATTCTATGCTGGAGAGGTCGATGATGCCTACCACACATTTTTTGTATGCAAGAGGTGGGAAAAGCAGCGCAGTGACCTTATTGAAGAAATCGGAGATCTCTCTCCAGGTGAACTCACTGGAGAGATGCTCACATCCGTTGACAAATGGAACTGTGTGGCAAATTACGCTTGGGCAGTCCTTAAGATGAAAAGGAAAATATTTGAGCGCCTTGAGGCGTCGAGGGCGGAGGGGTCTCTTTTCTAGAAATCCCTCTCCCTTCCCCCTCCTTCCGTTGGAAAAGGGATCCCTATAGCCCGGTGGCGCCTAAACGCGTAGAAAAATGAGGCTTAGCCCGAAGTAATGTGTCAAACGGTTCCAGGCTAGGTTCTCAGATTGACAGGGGAGGTGTTTAGTGGGTAGTCCAAGGGTATCCTCCATGGGAGTCCCACACTGCCAGACTCGGCGGGCGTAAATGCCTTCACCTCCTTACCACAAAAAAAAATCCATCGCTGCTAAAAATGTACCTTGGCAGCGCCTTTGTGGACAGGCACACAAACCCAGATCATCTGGGACTTTGGCACTCGGTGGAAATTGGCTACGAACAAATGTACGATTTAACCATGCTCTATCTGCCCCAACTTTAACTGCGGTAGAGCGCCTTTTCTCCCAAGCAGGTAGTGTTAGGTGCACGAAGAGAAATAGGCTATCTCCTAAGAATCTCACCATGCTAGTCTTCGTGCGTTCGGTTAACCAGGGCGATTGGTTTAAATCTAAAAATTAGGGAAACGTTTCATTATTGATTTATGTAGTATATTTTTTTCCCTAAGAGGCTGATATGACTGATTATGCATTTTAGAATTTGTTTGTATTATTTTTTATATTATGTTGTGTTTTGCAGAAATGATTTTTATGTCGTATTTTAAAGAAATTCTATTTGTTCCGTTGACTAAATATTATTTGAAGTTTTTAAACCCTAATTTATCTCATTCTTCATTGACATCATCAAAACTCTTTGAAAATCTAATTTTATAATTATTTCAACAGCATTCCATATCTATTTTAAAAATATCATCGGTTAACCCGTTTAAGGTTTTTCGCTGGCGAAAGGTCTGCAGTGAAAAACAGAACAGTTTACCGTTCACCGGTGAAAATAATTGGTTTTCCAACCCTAGCTTGCCTTATTAAATAGCTGAATAATATAAAGACCAATAAATTTTGGAGCTTCCTACGTGATTTTTTCCCTTTATCAAAACAGCGATTCAATACAAATTGTAGGTATGAATTGGTAGATCGGTTTAATGACTTAAAATTTTTACCTTTAAAGTTATAACTATATATAGTTGTGCATATTTAATTTTATAAAACTAATAAATTACTTCTATCCATTTTCAGGTGAGTGATCATTGTAAATTATGTCGATAAGCAGTAAGTAAGATGAATTTTGCCAATATTTAATATCGCATCTCTTTATCCCATTTATTGTATAATTTCTCCTGCATCTTAATTGGTGAATACTGAATCAATCTCTGAAAATCGATTCAACCTACCTTCAGTTTCATGTGTCATCAAAAAAATTTCATGTTTTTCATTAAAACTAATCCATCTAATGGTTTGCTTTGGTATTGGAAATGAATGATACATACGAGTATGTGTGCATTTTAGAAAGACAAATACTGAAGCTTAATACAATGCAGTATAAAATATTAGCACATATTGTATTTCATTTCAAACCTAGCCTAAAATAATTATTATATCAATGGAATCTAAGAAAAAGTGGGGAAGGTACATAACATATGTCTCCGAAAATTTTCCATGAGTTTTCGATGTGTCTCGAATAGTAAAACTCATTAGTTGTCCCATTTTAGAAAAAATTACCTGAAAATAAAGAGCAAACTACAATAAACGAAAGTTTTATCGCTCTAGCTCATCAGGCAATTCACCAAACATTCTACCATAATTACACGGACTACACCCCAAAATTAAAGCGAAAATTATCGTCTGAAATTATCGAATCACAAAGTGTGAGAACGCCCCAAAACTACCCATGAAAACAGCATGAATTGTTTTGATGAATTATCAGCCGCTGAGGGGGTCGCGTCTGGGACAGCAACACTTAGTCTGCCTATGATGGAAATGCACGACTTTTAATATTGGACGAGGCAATCCGCGAACAGCAAGAAACGATTCTTAACTTAATCAATAGTAATTGCCTTTTCCATTACATTCTTTTCATATTTAATAGCTTTTTGATTCCATTGCGAAATAAATACGATGACTAGGAAAATCCATTAGTGTTGGCGCTAAATATAAATTTGTTCTACTGAGTTGTAATTTTTTGTTTTTCTGTTTTTGTTCGTGTTTGCGTTTTCGCTGCGCGCTCCAGGACGGAAAGTCCGAATTAAGGCAGCTAATGTTTAGTGAAACAAACACACAAGACGAATGTTTCGGATGTGAGTGGTTTTTATTATTGGACAAGTGGAGCAACAGCACAGAGGAATTAACAATCCACTGAAATGCGTGCCCTCAATTATTCGAAATAAATTGTAGCGTTCAGATCCCATCCCCATCTCACTCACCCTTCGGTTCAAATCCAGAATTATAATGAAGCAATCGATTCTCCATTTGTTGGGTTGACACATCCCGATTTCAGCTTATACTCGTATTCTTGTGTATCGAAAATCAACACCTTCCCTAACGATGCAATCTGATTCAACCCCGACGACGACCCGGTCACGACCGTTGCTTGATCACAACCCTTGGGCGATCCCATGCCTGCTTTATATTCGGAAGGAAGATGTGGAGATCCAATAACAATTGTAATAAATTCTAATTAGCAACAGATTTGCGCCTATGTTGTTTTGGTTTTTCACTCACAGATACACTCGTGCGTTTAGTTTTCAAGTTCGCACTGCGAGGAAGTGGGCAAGGGACACAGAATACGAGATAGATGCCGCCACGAGCAGAATAAAGCTCAAGGATACTTGTACAATGAATTGGGGTCGTCCGAGCATCACTTTTATATATAAGGGTTGATTGTTGGTTTTTAGTTGTTGAACGTGATATTGATATTATCCTTGCGGCATAGAATTCCTGTGCAGATAGAAACGGAAGGCGGGAATCAGTTATGGAAACCTTGATTTGATATTCTATTATACTCGTAAAAGGAATGGTAGAGGTGTAGCTGATAATGTGATGTTAATTTAAATTAATTTTAAATGGCAATGATACTGATTCTGGAGGGAAGGGAGAGAAAATGGAAAGCGGGTCATTTATTTTTCCAACAAAATTAGAAGCTGTGTTTTGCGAATGATTTTAAAGGGATGGATTCCCCAGGGTTATATTCCTTGTTTAGCAATCTTAGAAAAAATTGTTGTTTGATGGTATTTTCGCTTGAAACGATTCAACTTTTTGAGGTGAAAATGCTACAGGTTCACAAACTCAATAAAGCGAACGCTTTGATTAAGGGAGGTATAGAATGCTCAATAAAAAGAACTATTGAATTCATGTGTAAGATTACACTGTGCGACAGTGAATTTGGGGGGTCAATGATTCCACTTCAGGGTGAAAGTACTAGACCAGTATAGTAAAACCCCTAAAGGGTTTGACGTTGTCAGGTCAACATATTGTTTATCGCCTTTTAAAGTTTTTACTCATCAATCGAGGTGTCGGATTTCCATTTCATTAGTTTTAGGGACATAAATCTTGCAATATTGATTATCTGGTATCACAGTCTGCAGCAATATTTTAGAAGAGACTTAAAGAATTTTTATTCAAATATAAATGCAGAAAAATTTAGTTGGGCGTGTTTAATCAGATGAAATATTGGGAAAATTGCCTTTATTCTCCATTTGGTCAAGATTTTCTAGCAATCTCTTTAATAACTACAAATTTTTACAGTAAAAAGGTAAAAAAATAAATTTAAAAGCAAGTCAAAATGTTCTTTATCTAAAATTAATGACAGCTTAAAACTTTTATTTGTACAATTTCCATTTTCATTGAGTTTTCATAATTTTTCATTGACATTATGTATTTTATTCAAATTGATATAACTTAAGTAATAAAAAAATATATTTATTTACACAGAATCTTAGTCTTTTTTGGTGTTGATGTTCCGAATACATCATCGCCAATATCATCATCATTACTGACCGAATCTTCTTCTTCGTCAACATCGTTTTTGTCCTCAAAAAGATGCTTACTCCTCCAGCATATTTCTGCGAGAATTGCAGCCCGAGAACTTTTTCCTCTGTACCTGAAGTTTTATTTTAATAAAATATACGGTGAAAAATAAGTGAGAACATTAACTAGTTTCAAATGGAATAGCGATCTGGTGATAACGTTCATCTTGTTCATATGATTTGGTGGCTAACACAATTGTCTGCTAAAATAGTCCAAATGATGATGCAAGTAGCGAATTTTTAAAGACATATGCACTCCAATTTTAGAGAAAGCTGATAACATTTTGCTGACCGAAACTGCATAGCTGCTGGAACGATGTTTCCCTAATAAACCCCCAATGACTTCTTTGAAAGCGTTCCAAGCCTCCGATTCAACGCTAGTTAAAGTTGTGTTGAATGCTTTACTTTTCATCAGCGTCCGTATAACGGGCCCATTAAGTACACCTGAAATGAAAAAAAATTAATATTGCTTTGAAATATGATCAACATGAGTCTAAAAGTTTTATTTGCCATGTTGTAAATCGACTTACAATACTATTTTTAAGTTTAGGCTTGCTGTTTCGGGAAAATCAAGCTCAGACAAGAGAAAACTTAATTTCTTATGGCAACATTTTTGATAAAACCCTTACAATTCCAAGTTTGGGAGGTCGGAGAAAAGTGTTCGGGGCTTTTGTGCACTTGCACGTTTCGCAGGCGGCCACGTATGATTTCACTTGTTGGACCATTTCGAGCCAATATAAAAAGGTTCTTAACCGCCTAAGCGTCCTACCGTAACGTCCATGTGCACGCATTGGATGGTCATGGGCACGTCTGATTAACTCAGTCGTCATATCCTCGGGTACCCATAATTTTGACTGTTCTCCTTTCAGTACGGTACTTCCGATGGTGTATCCTACTTGCGTATACACATAACCATCGGAGACCTTTAAGCCATGCAGCTATGGGAGTTAGCTTCATATGTTGTGCTTCAACTGCGTGTAGCCGGCCAACTTAAAGGCGTGATGATCTGAGTCAATTAGAATCGAACTGTCGATATCCTGACTCAACTCGGCTGCTTCCAGGCAGAATATCCTTGATAGAGTATCTGGGACCACATGTTGTGTTCCCATACGGTGTTAAATCTTGAAATCGAAGGCTTGTAGTTTCAATGCCCACCTCGCCAGAAGTCGTGTAAATTGGACTGATTCATCAACCACTTCAGAGATGCATGATCTGTAATTATTTCGAATGGATGACCTTCTACGTATGCTCGGAAACGCTTCGCCGCCAGCACCGCTGCCAGACATTCCTGTTCCGTGACCGTATAGTTCCTCTGCGCCGAACTCAACTTGCGAGACATGAAGGCTATAGGCATTTCCTCTCCGTTATCCAACAGCTGGACTAAGACTGCTCCCACCCCATGTTGACTTGCTTCACAATGATTGAGAACAGTTTGACAAAGTCCGGACTGTTGAAAATGGGAGCGGTTGTCAGGCTCTACTTTAGCTCCTCGAAAGCTCGCAAGCCTGGCTCGGAACAGACGTACTTACGTCCCTTTCGAAGCATGTCTGTCAGTGGCGTGGTGATGGTTGCGCAATTCTTCACGAAGCGTTGATACCATCTACATAGACCTAAAGAGCGACGTAGTTGCTTGGTGGAACTTGGCAATGGAAAAGTGCCGGTAGCATGGGTCTTCTCTAAATCAGTCCTAATGGTTCCATGACCGATATTGTGGCCCAAGTACTTTGCGTCTGTCATGACGAACTGATTTTTCGTGGTGTTGATTGTTAATCCGGCCTTCCTGATCTGCCGAGCTACCTCTTGCAGCAATATGATGTGCTCGTGGAAGGTCTCCGAAATGAACAGTAAGTCGTCAAGGTAAACGAATACTTAATATCGTAGGTGTGGTGGTATCACTTTATCCATAAGACGAGTCATTGTCTGAGGAGCATTGCAAAGTCCAAAAGGCATGGTGACAAAATGGTACAGCGGACGTCCGGGGACAGTAAACGCTGTCTTATCTTTAGAGGCGGGGTCTAGCGGGATTTGCCAGAACGCGTCCTTAAGATCGAGGTCGGTGATGAATTGCGCTTTGGGAAGACGACTCAGAATACCCTCTATCAAAGGAAACGGATATGCATCCTTTATGGTCAGAGCATTCAGCCGTCTTGCATCCAAACATAAACGAACCGTTTTGGGTTTAACTACTAGGGTCACGGGTGACGCCCAGGCGCTTTGTGATTCTTCGATGACGCCTAGTTGTAGTATCCGATCAACTTCGGCATATAGCGACTTTTCCTTCGCCGGTGATATTGCGAAGTGTCGTTGTTTGACCGATTTAGCATCGCCGACGTCAATAATGTGTGACACTAAGGTAGTCCTGCCAAGTCCTTCCTTCTCATGCGAAGGAAAAAGCCGCTACAGTTGCCACTAGTCGTCGCTGTTGTGCTGGGTCTAAAGTGTGTTGAAAAGGGTATGGTGTGGATGTAGAATCTTCCACTGCACCGATGGAGTTAAGTGGTGGGTTTGTGTGTAGGTCAGGTGCAAGATCGAATATTCGAACGAAGTTCAGCCTGAGATATAAATTCTGGATCAGTGCAGGAATAATGTAAAATTCTATAGGCATGGTTACTCCCTTAAAGGTAATATCGGTGAGGAGTTTTCCCTTAATGTAATGGCTGGCTCCATCTGCGATGCTAAAGCTAGTGGTGAAGCGTTTGATCCGATCCTGGTGTTGTTCCCATACCTGTCTTGCAAAATCAGACGATATGCAGCTGATACTGACACCAGTGTCTATAAGGCCTATATAAGGCAAGACAGTTACGGTTGCATAGAATCGAACATCATTCTTGGCAAGTTTGTCTAGCTTAATTGACCGAATAAGCCGTCTAGCTTGTCTCACTCTCCGCCAGAAGCTGCGCATTCGGAGTGTGGATCGCTTCCTTCTCGGGGAAGTGGTTGGGATAATTTCTTCATTGAAGATACGCTGTCTCGCAGCCTGATATTCCCGCATTCGTACTTGGTATGGTTTCATGTGCCAAGGAACCATAGGTTCCTGAGTATCCACTAATTCTTCAGAGTCGGTCTTAGGTGTCGCCGGATGCGAAACTTCGGGCGGAGCGTGAATGTTATGACCAGGGAGATTTCCGGGGGTAGAGCGTCTAGTGCGTTGGGCACGACGTTTTTTTTTTGTCTGATTCTACGAATGTCGCCGGGTGTTCTGCGCACTCGCTGTCCCGTTTTTGGATCTGGGGCAGTCCTTACAATTTGGGGCGTATGTATCGGCCTTGCCACAGCGATAACAGAATACGATAGGTTCCGACGGACATGCGGAGAATCGATGGCCAGGTTGACGACAGTTCCAGCACATAGTGATTCTTGGTCGGCCGGTCACTTCGCCAATCGCTGGTCGGTCTCTCTGGGAGGATTTGAACCGACGTGTCAAAGGGAGCATACGCTGCAGGATCAGGCTGGAGCTCATGTACGAAGCGTCGATCTGGACGGTCTCTACGAGGAAAGGAGGGTGATGCATTCGCAGCACGACGCTGGCTCTAGAGGATAGCCTCCATGACCCTTGCAGAAGATCGTACCGCTCTAATGGTATCCCTGGGGGGCGTAAGCCATACGTTCTCTCAATTCGGGACGTAATCCGCACCAGAGGATTTCCTGAAGGTTGGCCTCTGAAATCGGACTGACTAGTCCCTCTACCACGCCACGTAACGTAGCATAGTATTCGTCCACGGTCTCGTGCTGTAACTGTTAACGGCTTAGAAGCTGTTGCTTATTTAGGGTATCGCTTTCCTCTGGCAAGAATTCTTCCATAGCGGCTTGTTTGAGGGTATCCCAGTCATAACAGGGATTTGCATCTACTATCCCCCAGAACCAGGTTTGCGCGTTACCTGTGAACAGAAACTGCGCGTTTTGTGCCAACAGCCTAAAGTCGCCATCCAGAGAGGACATTGTGAGGTGTTCTACCCTCCTTAAAAATCGGTCTACGAGTATAGAATGAGGACCGTTGTTTCCCGTGAAAGTTAGCTTCCATTGGGCAATAAGTTGCGCGCCTTACGTGAGGGAATTTTACTCCTTCTTCTGATCGTCTGTCCCGTCGGAGCTGAAAGGATGCGTTGTTGGGGTGCAGGATGATATATGGCCGCTACAGGTCTAGAACTCGCTTGTACTTGTACTGCAGGAAAGTGATGCGCTTCTGTTTCAGTAGTGACCGCTATGACCCAACATACCGAAAATATGTTATAGGGTCTGCCTGTCCGGAACGCCCTCGTTAGGGATTTGTAGTGGATCTGTATAAATTTCGATCCCACGAGGTTCCACGCGGATGGACTGCGAGGTCTGTGTTCGTTCTCCGACCGGGGTCGTTACGTTGCTACGAGGCTGAAGGATCGGCTCCCTTGGTGTTGATTTCCGAACGGCTTCCTCGAGGGTGTTGAAACGGCGTGCTGTCTGCTGCATGAACTGCATCATCTCTAACTCGCTGCGGCTTATTGGTTGCATAGAGGTCTTAATCTCCGTATCAGTTGTTTCAGGAGAATTTGCTGGTGTTGGGGTATGCATTACAGTTAAGGGCGGGATCGATCGGGCATTCGCTCTCGCATTTTTATCTTCCGTCCGAAGTTTTCTATCTCTTCTACCTTGCATCCTCGGTGGCAAAGGCGGGACGAGTCCTCGGGAGCTCAAATTATTATAGGGTGGTTCCTTCGCTGTTGCTCCTTGAAGGTTAGGTGGGGCGTTGGGTCCCAGGAGTATTGGCTGGTTAGGGGTGTCTGTCCGAGTTAACTCGTGTAAGGACAGCTGACACCTGTATTGTGGGCGCACACTTTCCCTTTCTACCCAGGTTTTCATGCACTCAGCGTGAAAATCATGGCTACAGTTGGTGTGAATCATCTGGTCTGTTGCGGTGGCTGCTTGTCGGCCAGCTAGTTTGGAGAAGATTTCGGTCGCAGGGTTTTTAAATGGATTACGAGTGCATGGACTGGTTGACCGATTGGGTACAATTCGTTGGCACGACTCAGAATTCACGTCTAGATAACCGATGAGAGGTCGGTTTAGATTTCCTTGGGAAATCTTATCGGAAAATCGTTAAAAATCATTACAATGGCGCCCCACGTGGAGCTTCAAAGGAAAAACAACACCACTCTCCTTCGAGTTCTCACATTTTTAATTTTGCTGTCGGCAGACGAACCAATTCAATTTTTATTGTTGCCCTCACCATTTGACATTAACGTAGCACACTTTGGAGGGTTCCGTGAAATAAAGATAGAGTCACCGATAAACTTTATTCCGGTGTTGTGTTGTTTATCTTGTCTTCTGTATAGTGAGGTCTATATGATCTGCCGATGATTTTATAAAGCATTACACCCATAAATGTTAACAGAAGAAAGGTCGGACGGTTCTAATTTTGAACAAAATGATGGTGCCTAGGATTTTCAAATGCACTACTTGGAATCGCGTCAATTTTCTGGGAGGTAATCTGACGACCGGCAGTGATAAAATCCGCATCATCAATTATTCCTGACCGACAGTGATAAAATCCGCATCATCAATTAGTCCTGACCGACATCCGGTTTGTGTTTATAATTGGTTAGCGGTTTTAATTATCATCCTTTAGAAGAAGAGGGGCCTAAATTACAAAAACCATCTCCCTAAAATTACAAAAACCATCTCTCCAATGCGGAAACAATTGTTTCCTCAGTAGTGAAGAGCGAAATCCTTCATCTCCATGCCTGAGTCGGCAAAGAAGAGACTACCATTTAATAAACATAAACAGTCGAGCACCCCGTGGTGATCAGGAGTGGCTGCACCTGAAGAGATAAGGTGGTCACCCCGTCGAAACTGCTTAATTTGTTGTTTTACGGGATTAAAATTTACTACATCTGTCAAGTTCCCATCCTTTAGACAGAGATGAGTGGTTCACTTCAGCCACGTTTACATCTTTAGGTCTGACGTTTCCCTTGTAATGCAACGACCTTCTTTGGAGAAAGTAACGGTTGCTTTTTGTCTCAATCCTCCGTGTCCGCTAACTTTAATGAAACAAGTTGGGTAGACAGACCTACGCTCATGTCAGAAGAGTTTTGTACGCAACCTCTCCGAAATACGGTGTGCACGTTTAAAGGAAAATCTATTGTTTCTCCATTTTCAACGTTCGCCATTTTTTTGAAAACTAACAAAAATCACTCAAATCATGAATTCCGAAAAACATGTATTGTTATAAATCTTATCTGGAAATTTTGTGACGATCAAATCAAAATGGAAGTGTCTGAACCGATGGGAAGTCCATAAAATACCAAAACCTTGTGTTTTTGATGTTGTTATTGCAGAAATTTCAAATGGCTATAACTTCCGCGAATATTATTTGATTGTCATCAAACTTGCAGAGTATTAGGCCCTTTTGCGTAACTACTCAAATATCAAATATTGTTGAATTTAAGGGTACCTATACGATTTAATCGGGGAAAATGTGAAATTCGAAGATCATACTATTATTTAAAAAGTTGAGCGAATTTCGACTTCTAAGATATTTGTTGTTGTGGTACTCATAAACATCTATCTCTATGATTTTATTTTTTCAGATTTTTCGGATCACTGATGTCCAATAGCGACGGGGGGACACAAACTTTTCGTGTATTTTCCCTTTGTGTGCGCCGCCTGAAGAAAAAAATGTCAGTTCTGAAAAGCTCTCATTAAGACCTTTCATATGATACCCATATTGACAACCTTTGATGAAATTTTTTTTCCGGGGCCACTCCCCTAAATGACCCCCCTTAAATACCGCATACAATTTATTTTGTAATTAAACCTTGAAGAGAGCACCACTTTACACCTACATGTAATGTGGTGTTTCTAGCTTAAGTACTTTGCGAGAGAAACTGCTGTGACACATGGACGGACGGACCGACGGATGGACAAACGGACGGATAAATGGACAGACAGACGGACGGACAGACAGGTCGCGGTTTTAGTAGGACTTTGTAAAATTATTTTACAAAACCCTAAAAAACACAAATTTTGAATTACTCTAGAATAGCTTAATTGACACATAAAGGAACATTTCTGAAGATATTAAAAATTGATCGGAACGCCTCGTAGAGTAGAGTACGCGTGATAAATATTTTGTAGTATAGCTTCGTGGCTCTACAAGAACCCGCCTCATATGATCCCGCAAATAGCTAGTCGACAAGCACGCGTACGCGGTCGTTAAGCGAAGCTAGTCAGCTGAGCTCGGTTTTGTTTATAGCTCGCTGACATTTGTGCCAGACAATAGGCACCCGTGTCCTACACAGATTTTTAGACGTATTAAATCATTACAAATATTGTTTTGCATTAAATCTTCTCGTTGCATTTCTATTAAACATTTAATTAATATTTGTTTTTTTTTGTTTTCATGGTTCAATTTTTCTTATCATTTTGTTCTCATGTAATATATATGGAATGTTTTTGTTTTATTTTTTTACTTTTCTTTTCTTTAATAATAATGAATAGAAACAAGTCGTTCGTACAATAATAGTACTATTGTACTTTTACTTTGTTCATTTTAGTTCATCGCGCTTTGCCTAGGCGCACTGCTCGATTACTACAAGCTATCCAATAATTCGGGACAGCAGAGCCCTGTGATCGTTTTGCCCTTCTTCAGGTGGTCGATGCAGATCACACCTTCTGAATCCCAGAAAACGGTGGCCATCACCTTTCTGGCCGATATGACAGTCTTCGCCTTCTTTGGAGCAGGTTCGCCGGGCGAAATCCACTGCTCCACGGTCAACGCAGAAACTCCTTCGGATTGCGCTTAAACAAAATCAAACATCGCTCTGAAGTGGTCTCACGGCTAGGTTTGTTCTCCGGAGTGAGCCAACGCGGCACCCATCGCGCCGATAGTTTTCTCATGTTCCAACATTTCATGCAGGATATGACCCAGGCGGTATTTTGAGATGCCTACGGTCTCAGCTATCTCGCGCACCGTCCATCGGCAGTCTGCCAATTCGAGTTCGTCGATTTTTGTCATGTTATCCTCCGTGGTACTCGTTTGCGTGGCACCTGGTCATAGCTCATCAAAAACCGACGTGCGTCCACGTTGAAACTCGTTGAACCAATTTTTTACGGTGGCCATCGCAGCAGCAGAGTCACGATACATGGCACCCAAGCGCTCATTGATTTTGCTGCGCGATTTACTTTCCAAAAACAAGAATCGAATCAGCGCCCGATATTTCTCTTTCTCCATTTTTTAAAATCCACACGCGGTCAAAACGAAACTAGGACTCCGATTCCGCTGAAATTTTGACAGTAGCCGTCTTCGAGAATGTACTACACGATAGTGAATCTCTCTTACGATAGTGGCGCCATCGGACTTATCGGATTGCCCTCGTACTTCGTATCAGGGCTCTATTTTGAACCCCAAACAGGTTCATAACTCCGTTTCTAGTAACAATTAACCATAGAAAACCCGGGACTCGTTGCTGCAGCTTGAGACGTAGTGCAGTGGCGTCCATCGGAGTTATGTTGCAGAAATTTTCGTTCTTGATAAGAAATGGTTATCAAAGCAAGTTTATTACTATATTTCCATAGAAAGCACCTACCACCGGCAAACAAATCTTCCATTTTTGTCAATTATCGAATCCTTCCATACTCTACCAAAAAATCGTTGAACATATTTTTCCTACGGATTTAATAACCGGAAAAATGTTAACGCTACACGATTGATTGATTTTTCAACAGATTCCCTCGTCCTCTTTTATCATCATCATCATCCTTGCTATCATCTGATTACAATCGTCTAAGTTTTTCGTTTTACGTTCGACAAAGCAAAACCAACATTAGGCTGCATGCCAGTAAATGTTGAAGGATTCCGAAAATACTGAAAGAAGTAGAAGTTTAAGAGCAACAAACAATTTCGCAAACGTCGAAAAAACAACAAGAAAAATCCGTTTTTTGGCAAGGACAGATAAATGCGAACGAAAGAAAAATATTTATAAAAACGAACCAACGGACCGTGAGAAAGATTCTTGAGCTTTTTTTCCTCAGCCATGGAAGTGTGTGCCAAAAGTGAAGTAGGAAAAATCATGTGAAGAATGGAAGTTGAATAATGTGATAGGAAGGACGAAGAAAAGAAGAGAGTGGTGGCCACAGAAGGCCAGTCCTGACAAAAAATAATTTTCCTTGTCCTCGTTCGTAAATATGTTCGCAAAATAGGATTGGATCAGCTCAAATGATAGGCATGTGTTACAGACTAGGAATCGAACATTGGTTCGTGCTCTGGACACCAGAAACATGTTGATACTATCGATAATGATGGTAAGGACGACCTAGAACGACGCTAGGATATTTGGTGTCCATTTTCACCGCAAATTGACCAGAAAAATTCTTTTACCGTCACCAATTCCCCATCTTGTCGGGACCATTCTTTAGGAATGGTTAGCAAGCTCATGAGATACTTTTCCTGCTGACTGTGTCCTCGACGATGATGTCCTGTTCCGTATGAAGAGATAATTTTGCTTGTTATATTGGCTTAGGTTTTCGACATATTGAATATGTGAATAATTTGTTTTTCTTTAGAATGTGTCAGGGAAGAGGAGGCAAATGGCAACAAGCAATGAGAATCGTCTTGTTCTACCAACCATACCAGGGAAGATGTGATGGCTTTCGTATGGTACATTTCGGCATATTAAGGATACCCACGTCAGGATGTGAACGGTCCTTGTGCTTTATTTTATGATATTTTCACATCACGTATCACTAGAAATGATGCTTTCATTTATTCAGAAAGTACAGGAATGTCTTTTTGCCATGAACGAAGTGAACCAAGACAAAATAGCAAGCATGAACGACGAGTCCTGTAAGTAGGCGTTCATCGGATGAGTAGGATTTTATGAATAAATTCTTGTTGCTTTACCAATGACGGTGGGAGTAACATTGTTGTTGCTTTTATTTTTGAAGAATTATGTAGCGTAATTCGTAATGTTGTATGAGCATGTCGTTTTGCAGGGCTCTTAATTTTTGTATTAGCAGGATTGTAATGGCATGAGGTTCTACAAATATTCCTTTTAAAATGTCAGTCCAAATGAATTTTGCAATTTAATTTGGGGCTGCTGTAATTTAGGAGAAAAGCGAAGAAAAAATAATTCAATGATTCGAGAGAAATTGCAATTCCAGCTTGGGCTGATGTATTATTCTGATCTAAATTAAAATCAACCGTTTTATAGTTAAATCTTTTCCAGTCTAATGGGCTTGCGAGTTTTTGCTCGAACTATTGTATCAACCCTAGGCCTTCAGCACATACTGTATGCCTTCGTAGATATTATCAATGCTTCCACATCCCAAACGTGCATTTTGTTTGTTTCGTTTTAAAATTCCACTCATTTCTGTACTCTCTCAAATTATGTTACATTTAGGTTAAGGCAGCCGTGATGCACTCCTTAAAATTCCTGCTTACAGAATTTCGAAGAATCTTCTTCTTGAAACGTACACTCATATTTCTAAGAAATACCCTAAGTAGAAGGTACATATAGTCATACTAAACTAGGATATACTCGTATATTAAATAGCATAATCAAATTACTTGAGGTGTTCTTAATGCTTCCTCGTTGCTGCTCACTCTCCATTAACTTTTAAAATCACATACAGCATCATTAGAATTGTCATTAAAGTGAAAATAAACATAGCATTGTACGTGCCCATAAACAAAATGTAACTCCATCACGTCTGCAAATAAACCAGGCAAAAATAAGTGATTCATTCATCCTTTACGTCACACAATTTTCATCCCGGTTGGTTGTGTCAGGGATTTGATGAAATTCCATATTTGCTTTTGTTTCAAATTCGGAACCAAAGAATATTTTAATTTACTACATTGTTGCCACAGTTGGAATATTTATGCTAATGAAAAATGGTCTCTTAAAGTGGCATGGTCGTTTTATTTGGTCCAGAAAAAAAGTTTTAAAGACGATTCGCAAATCTTACTAAAAATAAAAAGAATTACGTAGCCCTCAGCAAAATTTAATATAAAAAGATTTAATCAAGAATTCTATACAAATGAAAACAAAAACGAATTTGATAATATGAAGAAAATAAAATAAAGAAAAAAAGCCAAATGTGTGCTTACTCCCTTTCTTGCTGAAGCGCTCGGCGAAAGACAGAAAAAAGAAGTGTGGAGCCTCTGAAACTTAAGATTTAAATGAATGCGTAACTTTTACTTCACTCCTTTCAGTTGAAAAAAATCTGCTGTTGGTTTTTTTTTCTTTTCTTCGCGCTTTTCACAGTGTGAAACAAATTGAACTTTGTCACGACATTCCGCTTTGCCGTTTCGTCTATAAATCCGAACGCAATGAGTAATTTACAGCTTTGCCAACAACCGACTTTTATTCACGGATTCATAATCAAATTTCAGTAATTTTTTCCTTCATCACAACCTGACTTTCGCTAATCCCTGACTCCGTCGCCACCAAAGACTGACTCTTCAATCTCGCAACGCTGTTTTCCCAACCATCCGCTGCCGTACAGAGGTAACGTGAATGAATTTCAATACACTGCAATCCCGTACCCTCCGTTCATCTTTTGACTTTTGCTGTGTCCAACAATTCCAATTGCATATATGGCGATTTACATGTAACCATGAAAACGCTTAGTTATAGGCAAATCGTCATACACATAGAAATAATTACAATTGACAAAACTAAAAAGATTTTCTTGCGCCCAGCGGAACACGAACCCACAGTCCCAGTAGCCCCTTAAATTGAGAGTAGTCCGATATGCTATTATTTACTTCAGCTGCCGGTAATCGCTCACTCATAAATAGTCGATCTCAATTGCGTAAAAAGCATTTGAATACTTGCATGAATATTAGGAAAGAATGCGATATTGTTAGTAGAGTTACGACTGAAATTCCTCCATCGACAAGTTGACACTACCAACATATTTCTCTACTCCACTCGGTTCAGTCGGTGGCTCCAAAGGCACTCGGCTCAATGCGCCGACGTGAAGCATCTTCATTCCGGGACGAAATACAACCCGGTAATCGATTTCTTGTAGTTTCAAAAACCATCCTGCCCTCCGCGGAATCAGAGGCTTTGTCGCTTTCAGACTGTCAATGGCTTAGCAATCAGTTACTATTTCGAACTCCTTTCTCAAAAAGTACATTCGGAACCGTTCACACGCGTAGACGATCGCAAGCACCTCCAGCTCGTAGCTATAGTATCGGCTCTCCGCTGGATTGCAACGACGGCTATAGTACGCAACGGGATTCATCTGTTCCGATCCATTTTTCTCCAACAAGATTCCTGCTAGGCCCACAGAGCTCGCATCGGTGTGCAACATATGCTGTGATGCCTCCTCGTAAATAATTAGTGTGGGTGCCTCAGTCAACAACCTCACCAGCTGTTGATATGCCTCCTCCCATTCGGTCGAGCAGTTGAATAGTATAACCTTTTTTAACAATCGCGATAGTGGCGCGGCTATTATGGCATAATTCGGAATAAATTTCCTACAGAAACCGGAGAGCCCAAGGAAACGCCTGACCTTGGTAGCATTCTGTGGACTAGGGAATTGTTGCACCGCCACGGTGCAACATCTTCCCGGGCCTGATTCCTTCCTATGTATTGGAAGAATGAACACTTGCACTTGCGTAACGTTAGTCCTTCGCGTTTTATGACTTCTAGGAATTCCTTCAAGTACTCCAGCCCCTGCTTGACAGTCTCAAACGGAATGATGTCCTCGTCCACATAGCGTATCGCCTTGCCATTTATCGATGCTATGAGCTTCGCCATAAGTCGTTGAAAATTTCTCGGGGCATTTCAAAGCTCAAACGGCATTCGATTGAATTCGAAGTGGCCATGGTGAGTTATGAACGCCGTGTACTGTTTGGCCTCCTCCGCTATCTCCAACTAGTAATAACCAGACATCATGTCAAGCACGGTGAAGTAGTTTTTCCCCGCCAACGTTGACGAAACGTCGACCACAGGCATGGACCATGGTTCTTCGCCATTCTGCTTCCGCACCAAGACAATGGGTGAAGCGTACAGCGACATCGACGGGCGGATTATGTCGAATTGTAGTAGCTCGTTCACGATGCTTTCGACTATTTTCTCTTCAGGGATGGGAACACGGTACGGTATCATTGATATTTTCACATGCAGTATTAATTAAATAACGATTGTGACAGATCAGCATATCCGACGCAAATTATCGTCCGTCAGCCCGTTAATCATATAGCGGATTATTGACTGGTCGTCGACACCACCGTGGCGTCCCAACGAAAGCATTCGATAATATCCACCATCGATTCAGCCTTCAACTTTTTCATATGCACATCGGCGGCACTTACGTGAAGCGTAAAATCTGCCAAAAAAAAACAATGCGGAATTCTATCCATGTAGGAAGCACTGATTGCGAGTAAGCCCATATCTTCGCCGTGCACTTAAGTTTGGCTATGACAGCTAGGAGTAGCGACCGATCTTGCCCTCCATACCACATTCGCAATTGCTCGACTCGATCGATGAAATGTGTTGACGTCATGTGACCATGACATGGGTCAAATTCAGGAACAATTAACATTATGTCGGAAACATGATGCTCGTTGTGACAGGAACGATTGTGTTCCATGTTGCAGCATGTTGCAGGCAGCACAGACGAATCTGGAATTGTTTCGTCGTTACACGTATACACGTTGGTGTGTGTTGGTATGCTTAGCGAGTATAAGTCTGACGTAGATGCCAACGCCACACTGGCTGCCATCTTCGGACACTTTTCATCCTGGATAGTCGACACCGATTTCAACGAGATTATGGTGCCAATGGTGGAAGCTGGCTGTTGTGATAGGATTTTCAATTGCTTTTGCAATTCCCCTACATCACCTCGCAGCTTCTCGGTTTCCTTTATGCCATCTTCGTTGGCCTCGTGGAACAACTTTACTTCGCCTTTATGGTTCCGCAACCGCTTAATAAGCTCATCCTTCGTGCCGGGCACAGACAAACTGGCTTCGTGAAGTTTTACGCGTCAGATCTCACGTCGCTATTATGACACTACTTTTTAAGAAAACAACTTGTGAAATTAGGGACTATCCCACTTCTGATTTTGTCAACAGTCAGGGTTTAAACTAAAACAAAGTCTTTGATTATACGTCTAACTTTATTTAAGGACCGACATCGACCCCCTAACAGTTTTTGCATGCATGCATATTCTTGAGATTATCGAAGGGACAGAGGGACGGTAGGTTTGAAGAGAAAGACAACTTTAAATGTATATGAGTACGCTTTATTTGTTTTACATAAAGGAACTTCTTATTGCACATGTCTCGTGGGCAACAGTCACAGACCAACTAAGGAAAAATTACTGGTAACACAAGCAATGCGCTCCGGCGATTAATACTGAGTTTCGCTCACGCATGCCTGGTGAGCCTATCGACGTACGATAACTTTACTTCTCAACACTCCCGCCATTTGAGTGCATCGAGGACCCTATGACTGGTAAATATATCAGCTAGCTGCTGATCCGTAGGAACATATTCTACCGATATTTCTCCACTCTCCACAGTTTCGCCAACATAGTGATGCTTAATGTCTATATGCTTAGTTCGCTTGTGGAACTCTGGATTTTTGATTAACCGGATTGCACTTTGATCGTCTACTCACAGAACTGTCGCAGTTACCGGTAGACACCCGAGATGTTTTAACAATTTTCTCAGCCAAATGGCCTCTTTTGCAGCCGCTTCTCCCGCGAAGTACTCAGCCTCCGTTGTGCTGAGTGTGACTAGCTTTTCTCGTTAGGACGACCATGTCGCAATCCCGTTCGATAGACAAAACGCATACCCCGTGGTAAATCTACGCGTCTCCGCGTCACTTGCGAAATCCGAGTCTGAAAACCCCTGTATTTCCGAGTTACTCCCGCCGCTTTTGTACATTATCCTGACTTTCGTTGTTCCGACCAAGTACCGGTAGATTCGTTTCACCGCTTGCCAGTGGCTCTCGTGGTGATTGCTAAGAAATTTACTAACTGTATTCAGCGAATATGCGATGTCTGGCCGCATCACAAGAAACGCAAGAAACATTAACGAGCCCACTGCTTCTCGAAACGCTATCGTACTTGAGTTTTCATTGTCGCGATCGTTTGGAACTAGTCGCGCGTACGGATCGGCAGGCACACTTCCCGCTTTAGCATCGATCATCTTAAATTTATTGAGAATTTTCTTCGCATACTCTTCTTGATGCAAAACATGGTTTCCTTTACTCGATTTCGTTCTATTTGTACCACGATAAATAACTTTCCATCCCCGATCGTAATTTCGAACGCGTTACCCAATGATTTGATTACCGGCTCGAGGGCTTTACTTGTTTTTGCTGCGATGAGTCCGTCATCCACACAAAGCGCTAAAAACACATCTACACCGTTTACCCGTCCGTGAAAGATATACTTGTCGGCTTCCGTTTCACGAAACTGATATTTCTCTAAGAATTCACGAAACTTTTCGTTCCAGCACCTGGATGCTTGTTTCAAGCCGTACAAAGACTTGTTCAGTTTACACACGAAACCACGTTTTTCTTCTTTCTTGATGTTGAGCCCTTCCGAAATTTCCATGTAGATCTCTTCCTTCAGTTCGCCGTGAAGAAAGGCTGTTCTCACGTCAAACTGTGTGAGCTCCAAGTCCTGTTCAGCCACCATGGCCAATAGAAATCTCAGCGAGTCGTGTCTCACGACTGGCGAGAAGGTCTCCGTGTAGTCGAGTCTCTCTTTTTGTTGAAATCCTCGTGCACAAAGTCTCGCTTTGTACCGGTATACGTCGAACTCTTTCTGAATCGTCTCGGCACTGTTCATCGCCTCCTGAAATGTGTTTGGCGGATTATATTCAGCGAAGTCGACCTCATACCTTATCGGTCGTCGGATGTTTGCACGATCCCGCAGTTGTCTGTCATTATCCGGTTGATTTTGATCTTCCTCTCGAGGATCTTCTTGTTGTTCGTTTCTTTCAGGTTCTATCTGAGCTTTCTGGCATTCTTCCTCCTGTTGCTGCTCGACGGGTTCTGCCACATCTTGGTTTTGAATATTGCACCACCGATAGACTCTGTTGAGAATGGTCCGCATACGTCCGCGAATGCATGTATTCTCCCGTTTTTGTGTTCTTTTTTGTCTCGTTCTTTTTGAACGGTAGCCTGTGTGCTTTTCCGAAAGCACACGATTCACAGAAGAAATTGTCAATGTCCGCTAATTTCACACCTCAAATTAGCCCTTTTTGCGTCATTTCGCGCAAAACTTTGTTGTTTGCGTGTCTCATTTGTTCGTGCCAGACACGCAAGTTGACAGTTGACATATTTGCTTGTCTCACAACACTTGGTTTTCTCACATTAAAGAGCATTGGGTAAATCTGATTGTCTTGTTGCACACCGACACCGAAAACTTCACCGTCACGGTTAATTGTTACTAGTTTTCCTCTACACAAAACGTCGAAACCTTTTTCAGTGCATACGCCGACTGAAAACAAGTTCTTTCGAATCTTTAGAACGTAGAGCACGTTTTCGATTCGAGCTTCACACCATTTATCGTTCACTAGTTTATCGATGAGCGCAGTGCCACTATCGGTAACGTCGCACAAACCATTGTCCTCGAGCGATATCGAATCGCCACTGCTTGGTTCGAACTCACTGTACCAGTCCCGTCGGTAAGTGATTTGCCTGGACGCACCGCTGTCGGTAATCCAGACATCGCTTGTGTCGACTGCCATGAGTCGTTCTACGACCTCGCTACTCGGCACTGTCTCCGATTTCACTTGTCGCTGTTTTTGTTCACTTGTCGAAGCGACGAACGCACACTTGCGAGGGGTTTCACCGGTATTGTCCTTGTCCCTTTTCTTTTTCCGGCAATCGCGAGCTAGATGCCCTTCCTTTTTCAAAAGAAACACTCGACACTCGTTGCAGTTTTTCTCACTGTTATTGTTTTGACTGGCGGCGAACTTTTTCTTCTTGTTCCCCGGCTGACGCTCGAGTGACGTCATCGTCACCTTCAAGTCTTCTTTCTTCCTTTAATAATGGTTCTAGTAGATTATCAATGGTTTGACTTTCTTCGGGTACACTGTCCCATGCTGCCTGGAGAGCATTATACTTTACCGTTAGGCTGCCAAGTACCTTCGGCATTATGGCCGTGTCCGAAATCGCTTCTTTTAGATCCTTCAGTTGAGATGCCATGTTTTGTACCCGGGACTCGTTTGGATCCATGCGATGTCCGTGGAACTTCTGTAGCAAGAGGATCTTGTTCGACGCTGAGTTTTGCTCGTGAATTCTCACCAATTTGTCCCAGATTTGCTTCGCTGTAGTGCAGTTGAGCATATAGTCGAGTTGAAAATCCTCTGTCGACGAGGAAACTATGCACATGGCCGTTGTATCGATCGCGCACCCGTAACGACGTCTTTTAACGCGTTCGCAATAAGCACATCGAGTTTATTCGAAATTTCCACGCTTGAAAATTCGAGCCATCAAACTTCTTACTGTGCTTTATCAGAGTTGATTCCGCCATTTTCGTTCGATATTTTTCCGGTACGCGTTTACCGGCACACTACAATGGTGACCGCGTGTCGACCTCTCAGGAAGAAAAAATCGAGATAACAGTTTTCTCTCTATGGTTCTGTGACTTCGATAATCGGTTGTTATGCAGGCTGCTGGCCTGGGCCCATAACCTGTTGAGATTATCGAAGGGACAGAGGGACGATAGGTTTGAAGAGAAAGATAACTTTGAATATATATGAGTGCGCTTTATTTGTTTTCAATAAAGGAACTTCTTATTGCACACGTCTCGTGGGCAACAGTCACAGACCAACTAAAGAAAAATTACTGGTGACACAAGTAGTGCGCTCCGGCGCCTTAATACTGGGTTTCGCTCGCGCATGCGCGGTAAGCCTATCGACGTAGGATAACTTTACTTCTCAACACATATAACGATGAGATAGATGGTGTTGCCATAGTTCATATAGACGTTGGGTAGCAAAACATTTATGGATGAAATATGCGTGAACTTGATATATTATGGAATTGATTGAATTTAGATGGAATTGATTAAGTAGGTACTGAATTTTAGTAGATATACCACGCAATTTTATTGGGGTTTGTAAAATTATTCCGCAAACCTCTGAAAATTATTCTTCGGTCTATAGACTCAAACTTGAGAAAAATGTGATAAATTATTTGATGGAATCTTTATTTTTCTAAAAACACCATGCTCCATTCTTTCGGAGATAAATTGCGCAATTAATTGATTCATCAGAATCACTCGAGTGGGCACTCAAAAATTTAAAAGCGGGCAAGTTAAATATATTTATCTTTCAACAAAACCAAAACTGAGAGATACCTCAATAAAAACTCTCCAATTTCATACTCCAGCTCTATGTCCTTTCCGCACCACATCGAACTTCTTTCAAATAAATATCAACATCCACGTCTTTGCCGAAGGAAACGAAATAGAAAATGTAATTTTCTATTTTGCATTTATTAACAAAGTTTTCATCCACCAGTACAGAGTGGACTAAAACCATATCATCAGAATGAGAAAAACTCTGAAAACCCCCAAGTTAGCAGCAAACAAGTGAATAAGTAAGCAAGCAACCTTGCAAACAAGTTGCCTTCATCGTAGGCTCAATATCCCACTCTGAGTAGCAGAACGTGATCGGAGGCGTCATCTAAAAATTCATGAACACACAGAACTGGAGTTTTTCAACGTTCCCCAAACGTATATCCGAGTGGTGTCACTTTTACGAGTGAAACTGCATGTTGTAGCCCAAAACACTTTCGTAAAGTGGTCGGGAAACTTTTCCGCAGAATCAACATTGTAAGTATTGACATACGTGCTCACTTCATATGCATATGGAAGATCCTGACTAGGTATGTTTAGTTAGGGCAGTAGGCGATGCAGCCTGAAAATCGGAAACAATAAGCGTTTGCATACACTACTTGACCGGTGGTGCAGTAACACTTCAAATGAATTTCAACGACTTTATGGTTCGTACTGGTCCGTAAGGATAGGTCAAGCTCGAATAGAGTACTCAGAAAATACAGCGGAACTCAAAATTCTTTAAGGAATAAAATTAATTGATTTTTTTTCTTAAACTGTTCATTGTGAAAGGTAAAAATGCATTGACTTCACGATCAACAACAACTTCGAAGGTGTTCACCTGAATTTTTAAAATTTTCTCGCAATATAATGCGCTCAAATTCCATCGATTCCAACACCACATACGACTATCAGCCCGCATTCAAAAATTTACGGCTTGACTGTTTCTCAGACTGAAACATTCATTCGTCTCGGGAGCTCCCAGTACCATATGGAGTGATACACATATGATTCTATTGCTACAAGGTAAACGTTGAGTCATCAAATCCCCAAAGGGTTAGGTCAGAGCGTCGACGTCGACTGTGACGATTGCTGGTCAAACCCTTATGTAAAGTAGTTGTTGCCGACTGTGAGGCCTCACCTACTCTGATATTCAAAAACGAAAGTAAGCCCAAGTGTGAGCATTATTTGTATACGGCACCCTCACATCCCAGGATGGCTACCGGCCGCCATCACTTCATTCGTCATCGTACTTGACAGAGGGTGCGAACAACCAGCATGTTGAGCAATTAGACAAAAAGGACGGAACTCTAGGCCAGGAGAAAGTGTATTCATAAACAAGTGAAAAGTGGAAATGTTTGTCGGCGGATTCTATACACTTTACACGCTGGCGGTACCACAGAAAGTCCGTTGATAAACGTAACACGGAAAAACGTACCGACGACGACCAAAACGGACGAATCGAGAAAGAGAAATATCCGAGACCAATTAATTTAAATTAACGTTAATTGTTTAATCAAGAAATGGAGTGCCAGTTCATTTGTTGATTGTGTGTATACATGCATAGGCGCTGGAGGGGGTGGGTCAGGGTGGTAGTAGAAAAGTGAAATGTTTCTAATGAACGAGGATATATTTGGAGACTATATTTTGACTGTGTGTTAGACATAATGTAATAGGAGAGCCCGTGCGAGGTCTTGGAGAATTTGCTGAAGGACAAGGTGATGTAGTGGACTCGTTAAGGCGGTAGTTGAGTCAACTAATTAGTAGTCGGTCAATAGACAGACACACTGACATTTATGGAAATAAGTAATTAGAGCTTATTGTTGTTTGTTTGGGGTTGATATTGGATTATTCTATATTTATGTATATCTGTAGGTGATTATTTTCTAGACACGAGCTTCGCTAATGGTTTTGGAACTACATAACATATAACAATCTGTAGAACCTTAATTCCGCTCTCATACAAAATTGACATTATTTATATTTACTAACGAATCAAAATTAAAACTTCATAATACCACCTTTTAAATAGCTCATCAAATATAGTTTTATTATTTATTTATTTTATGAAAACTATATTCCCTAAAAATTACCACATGAAGTGGCCTACAGAAAAAATTAATTTTAAAAATCAATGTATTAAAAGAATTATTCGAAACTGAGAAATCTCCCAAAAAACTGACTTCAAACTATAGAAGACAGAACAGAATGTGAGGTCGTTGTGGCAACAGTACGTCAAATGGGCACACCGAGTCAACGCCATGTTGGACAGAGAGTGTAGTAACATGACAGCTGACCAATAAATATTTGAATGTAGCGGCTATACGGATCGGCAACCAATAGGAGTTTTGATTTATCTTTGCGTCACTCTCTCCAATCCTAATCGCCATCGTGTACGCACGCATTTTGTTACTTTGGAGTACATCTTTTTGCTAATAAACCTTATAATTGATCCTGAGCATATTAATTTTACGGACACACAGTAAACCCCTACAGTGGTGACCCCGTGATGAATGCCCATGTAATCCCCTGTCGGTTTGAAAATTTACGCAGAAAAAAGCAAATTCACGAGTGATGCCAGCTAATATTGAAAATGGCTACCGGGCCGGACAACTCCGTAGATACGTCGAAGACATCGGAAGTTCTAAGTGCTACGTTACCGCCCATCGTGCCGAGGCCTTCGACAACTGCGAATCTGTTTGTGAAAGCATCTCGGATCACTAAATTTGCTGCATTTTACAAATCGTATCCGGAATTTCGGTTCGAGCAAGTGGAAGCCACTTTCCACATAAATGGCATCACGCAATAGAAACAAAATTCCAGCATGTCATCCAGTATGCCGAGCCGGAGATATCACCGCAGGAAAACAAGTAGAATGCTGTCAAGGAGCGTATACTGGCAGCGTTCGCAGAATCTAGCGAATCAAACCTTAGACGCTTATTCCAAGGCCAAAATCTAGACGGAAGAAGGCCACAGGGCGAGCGCAATTGACAAATGTAATGCTGCGATCGCTTCTTTTCGAGCAGCTACCTGAGAATGTTCGGGTTGTTTTGGCAATTTCAAGCGGGCCCGACATTGACAGACTTGCAAAGATGGTGTATCTAATGATCGAGTTGCAGCAACCACCGGACATTGCATCTGTACAAAGACAAGAAAATTCAAATGTCGAAGTTTTACAACAGGTATTGAACTGTTTCGACCGCCTGGAGTTTCGGAAGCCATCCCGATCAGCTGCAACGTCTCAATGGACAAGCAAACGTTCAACGTCGAAATTAGACGACTCGTTCTGCTTTTACCATAAGCGCTTCGGACAACCCCCAAGAAATTGTCGTTAACCGTACCAGTTGACAGTCGACGAGAATGCGGGAAACTAAGTGTGTTGTCCAGAGTTGAGACGAGCGAGGACGACCAACTACATGACAATCGCCGTCTTATCATTTATGATAAACATCGCCGCCTGGCATTGAGGCAACAGCTCGATACCCCGTCGTTCGCCTTCGTGATGTCGCCCACAAACTAAACGGTTGCACTGTATTTTCGACACTGGATTTGATAAGAGCCTATAATCAAATCCCAGTGGCACCGGAAGACATCCCCGAATCAGCGGTGATAACTTCATTTGGGCTATATGAGTTTAAAGTGTTGACGTTTGGACTTTGCAACTCCGCACAAACATTTCAACGATACATCGATCACGCTCTACGCAGTCTAAACTCTGTTACGTGTACATCAAAGACATCCTCATTGCTTCCAAATCGTAAAACGAAAATCGTGAGCATTTAAACTAAAAGACATTCTTATCTTGTTGTTGGGACCAGAGTGTTCTATCTTGATATGATGGCAAAATAAACAGTGCAATAACCTCAAAAAGTATTTGGTTCTAAGGGTAAGAATATTGAAAACGGAACAAGCGGCGAGAAAGGCACGCTGGTAACAACTTGTTGTATTGTTAGTGCAACCGGTCAAGCTTCGCTATCTGTTCATATTATTCGCAGGAAAAATTATAAGCAACACATGATTAAAGGCGCTTCCCTGGAACATTAGGAATGCTCGTGCCTGGTTGCAGAAAAAGTGAATCAACAGTTCCACCCTGATATTTTATCATGGCTGTTGCAACATTTAGCCTGTAGTCCATCAGACCTAACCTGTTCTTGGCAGGTACTCCTTCTTGGTCGCAACACCATATATACATTATCCTGCAGTTGATGCATAAATCTATAAAATGACTAAAAGTGCGAACTGTCACCTCTGCGATAATAAGCGATCAGCCTATCACTTAGATCAATTTCGCCCATACATTTGTTGTAATTTCTAACCACGGCTAGCTGCGCGACATCTATTTTATGCTTTGTCTGCTTACACCATCGTTTACAGGTCCCGACTGGTGCACTTCCTGCGCATGAGGATAGCATAGTAACGGCTTTAGTGTCTTTCCACTTCAAAACACAGACATTCCCATCGCTTCTCACCTTCTCATCCCATTCGCCTCTTTTGAGCTGCTTGTCATTTTTCAATTTTTTGGAAACTTCACCAAAGCGGTTACTCATAACTGTCCCTGTGATGAACACGTTCTTTTTGTTTGCGTTTTGTTTGCGACCGTCTCTCGCAGCCAAAAAAACGTTTCGACGGCACATATTGACTCAAGCCACATCTTCCTGAAAATGGTCCCATCTGCTCGTCGATGGACATGTGTGTTGAGCGAGGCAGACTGTGGCACTTTCGAAGGATTTTAGTTAATAACGGCCCGACTTTCCAGAGTTTGTCTCCATCTTGATTTTCTGCAGTGTTGTCAGCAAAATGAATGTGGTTTCGGAGTTTGAAGAAGCGATCGCGCACCATAGTTTCGCTTATGACGGGCACAGCAAGGTCTTTTGTCCAATACAATCTCGCTTGGAGGTAATTTAGCGTGCCCATCATGATTTGTACACCAGTGAAGTTGATCATTTCTACTTGATTTGTTTTCACGGATCAAATGTCTCTTTGCTGCGCCGAATATAAATTTGTTTGATCTGCCAACAAGTTCCAAAACTCGAAGTCCAAATACTGTGAGGTTTCCTTCTTGGACGACAGGTAACGACCATAATCTGGACTACGCTTTGGACAACGAACTGGAATAGATGCTTTGGGCTGACGGATATGATGGTTTGGACCTAATTGCTTTGCACACTAGCACGTACACAGTTTCAATTCAACTATCATACCGTCTCCTTCCTGGTAAAACCTTGGCAACCCTCGGAGTACGTTTGAAGTTCGCACCATTGGGTTGGTGGTGTGGGTTCGGTTGAGACGGACTCCCGATTAGCGCTAGACTGGCTCTGAACATTTGTCCCTATAAGGGCTTGTGCCAACCCTCGCATGGCATCCCTGCTCTGCAATGACAACCATGGGACCAAAAAAGCGACTACACACACGAACGGGGGACGATGGGGGACCCAATAGAACTGGAGCAACCAAAAACCCTATGAAAAGATAAAAAAAGAAAGCAAAAATAACACAACGCAATCAGCAGCTACAGCCACAATGTTAAAAGCACATTGGGAGCGGTGCTAACGATGACAAATATGACGATGAATACAATAAAAGTCAAGACGGACGGAAAACGGAGGTTAACAGACAGTCTAGTCCAAACTGAGATTCCTGTGGCGTTCGGGCGCAGCAAAAGAAATTATGCGAACGCCAGAGTATTCTAGAAAGGAAAAGCGGGAAACTATGGAGGGTGCGTCAGATGTTCGAGCGGTGGAGGGAAATGTAAAGAACATCGAGAATTCGATGGCCACTGCTGCGAACGCTGCCAAAGCGACCGAAGCAAGGGTCGTAAATCCCGAAATAATAACGAACCATCCTGGAGTTCACCATCAAAAAAGAGGTCTCTAGCGTGGGAAGGATCCAAACGAAGCTGACACCAGAAAACGCATGGCCATCATTGATTTGATCGGAAAGGACACTGGACAATTTCTGAATAAGGGCTAAGTAAGAAAAGGGTATCAAATGCCTTGGCTATGGTCGCACCGCACCAGTATGCACAAGACCGGTTAGGAATTCCCTATGTTACAAATGTGATGAAATGGACATAAAAGAAAAGATTGCACAAAGGAGGCACACTGTATTTTTTGCAAGGATGCTGATCCAAGACCGGATCTTGGGCACATCTTGGGATCAGGAAAATGCCGGATTTTCCAGAAAGCCCTAGCTAAGGCAAAATGAAAACTTCGATGACTCGCATCCTGCAGCTAAATCTTCATCGTATTTCAACCGCTAAAACCTGCTTTAGCAGTTTGCGAGGGACATGATAGCCGACTTTTGCTGCTGAGTGAGCGGCATTATGGTATCCTGATGAAACTGGTACTCCCGCCATTTGGGATCGGAATAGTGATTTCCAGGCGGAGGCCTGTGGACGGGGGTATGGTTTCATGTGGGTTCGGTGCTAAGGGACCAGATTTTTTGGTGTGTGCCTAACGCCGAACGAATCGATATCATCTTTCCAAGCCAAGCTGAATGCTTTGGAGGGCGCTGTCTCGAACACAGACAGCAACGTGTTCGTTGGGGGGGGCCAACGATGAAACAATCGAATGGGGCATGCCTCAAACAGATCCGTGGAGAAAACGAATCCTGGAAATGGCGGCCAGGACGGTGCTCGTCGTACTAACCACCCGAAGCACATCGACTGTCCACCGTATTGGCTGTGATGGAACTATACCTGACGTGACATTCGCCTCGGAGTCCTAAGTACGGAGGATACAAAATTGGAGGGAATTAGAGGATGTTTCTAGCGTTAGTAGTTTGCGAGAGGAAGTCCTGTGACACACGGACGGACGGAAAGACGGACAGACAGAACGCGATTTTAGTAGGATTTTGTAAAATTATTTTACAAAACCCTAAAAATGAATAGATTCAGTCAGTAGTTGATCGCCAAGCAGTCAGTGTGTTTCATTTTTGTATCCAGTTAGAGATCCAGCGAAGATTAATTCAGGCATTAGTTGTCCAGTGAAGATTGATTTATTCAAGGACGAATCAGTCTCGAGTAAAGTTAACTTTTGCGTTGTCTCAATCAATTCATGTGTTGATTGAGATTCATTTTTCCATCGCGTAAATCCAATTAATTCATAATTGATTGGATCCAACAGCGACCCCTGTGTTTCTGTTAGGTATCCATCCATATCGCGATAATTGCTGCCCTGGACATCGATATCCTGCAGCAAGTATCTGACGTAGCTATTAAAGTTTCGCTGAAAACTGTTGTAACACACAGACCGACGGGCAGACAGACAGGTCGCGTTTCCGATAGGGTTTCATAAGGAATACAAAATCCCGAAAATTGTGGTTTTCCCTGGTTATTGATTGAATAGTTTGATTTATTTTGATTTATTCACAACTTGTTTTCCACGATGAATCATTTTTTTATGCATATTAAGGCTTAAAACGGGCATTAGTCGTTGTATAATTTTGTAGTCTGCGGCTAATGGATGTCAATTACCGAAAGTTATTAAAAATTTTCGACATATTCGCTGATGGTTTCTACAGTTTCAATCAGCGCTTTCTGAATCTGAAAGGTTCCCTCGTTTAACCACAGAGTATCCACATATTTATTGAGAACAGTAATATAAATAAATCATTATTCATCCGTACATGTAAATATGGAGTTGAATATATCTACATTTTCATATTCATGCATTCTGCCTTCAATATTTCACTGATGGGAACGAACTTGCATTCAAGTTCTTCATATTCAATTCAAGTCCATTGAATTCAATTGAGGCCAGCTATCTTGTTTGCAAATGGGTCGTCCATTGTCGTTGATATTCTGAAAAGGAAATCGATAAGGGAGAAAATAAACGGACGCTATACAAGTTGGAAATTTGTATGGGAAAGTAGAAAGTCATGTTATTCTCAACGGATGCCCGTATCTAACTCAATTAGTTTCCATTTCTAACTGAGAGCAATCACATGTTGATTATGCAAGACTGAGTTGCATCCGTTCTTGCAGTCCTCTTCAATTCCGAGGTAATGACTTAAACCAATAATTCACTGCTTGATTCAATACACTTCCATTAACCCAATTTCAAAATAACACTTCTTACATCACCGCATCGCTTCAAAGAAAACCATTGTTTCCGCCAAAGTCGCAACTTCTCTAGAACGATCCTCTCCTTTCACACTCATAATCTTTGTACCAAAATCATATTTTCCTCTGCAGTCTTGGTGGAAAATCAATGAATGTTACTCTAGACTAGAAAAGGGCGGATTTCAAGGAACACGACTGAAAGCGCTCCAACACCTTAAAGATTTCACCGGATGAATCCGTTCAATGGGAAAACGGTTAAGGACGAAACTCACAGCATGGCATGATGTCATGCCAGTGTCACGCTATCTACCTTCAAACATCCGAAAAACCTTTTTGCGAGCACTTCTCTACACTTTTGTAGATTATAAGCTCCAGTAATTTTGAGGTAAACATCACAAGGATTACATCACCCACACAGTGTCGCTGGCACACATAAAGTAAAGTTTGGTTAGATGAAGGTGCGTTCTATACGAGTATGTTAAGGGAAAGAAGTTCCTGTGTTCAGTCATTCTTATCTTATCGGCGCCACCATGTTCTTCGCTGCTAACATTCTTCGTGCAGAGAAAGAATGTAAGGCTAGAATGTTGCCTTGTATGGGAGAGTTAATGGGATGTCATTCCAAATGCAATTTTCTGTCATAAAGCGTACAATGTTGGATGTATGGGTTAAGAGATAAAGCAACTGGTAACAGGGATTTAGACCATCAACCCGGCAAATGTATTAAGGATGTCTTAAAGACTGCTATTTTAAAGTGAATTTAATAGTGTAGAGTAGAAAAGCTGATAATGATGAAGTTTGGTGAACTAGCTTGAATCAGAGTTTCGATAACGAAAATGATAAGACTTTTTGCTTTTATTGAAATTGTTTGAATAGCTGCTGTCAGCTAGTCTTCATTGTATTGTACATCAAATACTCGTTCCTGTCATCTTAGAGATCAGCTTAATAAACTTCTTTGAGCCTATTTGCATTAAAAGATACAAAGGATCTAATTTACTGCAATGATTCTAGATTTTACTGGCGCAGTCTAGCATATGAGGTAGGTAAGATCGAATCGTTTCCTCTTCGTGGTGCCCGCTGCACATCCATCTAAAGATGGCAGTGGCGAGCATGAGACGCCGTATTCCCGCATATCAGTGGCGTTAATAACACCACCTAGCAGTACCAAATTGCCACGAAACCCGAAAAGAGGCTTCAAACTGAATTAGAACAATAGAAACGACTACGCAAACGAAACAAGAACTACGCGATTAGATCCTCGAATGTAAGATCACTCAACGAATCTGGCGCTGTTGAAGCATTGTTATAACAGACCTGTCAAGACAAACTAAATATGCTGGTCATCCAGGAAACGAAATGGGCTGGTAGCGGTACTATGGACATGAGGTCGCACACAACGTTTGAAAATGAGAAGCATGGTGGAAAGCTAAAATTTGGAGTGGCATTTATTGTGAATAGGGAATTCAAATCACACGTTATCAACTTCAAACTAATAAACGAGAGAATTTGTGCGATCTGCATCAAAAACAATTTTTTTTTAAATTTATGGTAGAAGTGAAGGCAACCTTTTACTAACACATGCAACGCTTCTTCAACTCATCGCTCACCGCCGACCTTAAAATAATACTTGGTGATTTCAACTCGAAAGTTGGCAATGAAGACACTCATTGGGGAACAACTGGAGGCTAAAGCCTTCACGATGCTTGTAACGGTAGCGGCCAATGCCTGATTGTCTGTACCGGAATGCAAGGGAACGCATGTAACTCTAAAAATGCAAATTTTTAAAAATTTTAGGTAGGTTCAATTTTAGGCTTTACTCGCGAGCGGCTCGTAAGCAGATAATAAGTGTCCTAACAAGCAATTGTGATGCGCCGAATCAGGAAGGGAGGTCAGTCATCTCGTCCGCGCCACACAATAACAAAACAATACCCTCCGCCTACCCCCTCCATTTTTTCACCGCGCCATCGCCACCGCACACACATCACAGTGGCAGTGGCAACACTGATCACAGCATAGGTTACTTGACGCGATTCGGTCACAAGTTGGCTTGCATCCCGTCATCACTGTTTTGTAATCAGTTCGTTTTTGAATCGCAGTTCGTGTTTATTTATGCGTACTAGTGCTAGTGCAGCTACAAAAGTTTACCACTCGAGCTATGACTACCTGAACAATTTTCGATTTCTTTAAAGCTAACCCTAACTTAGGGTTTCTTAGGGTCCCTAAGAAACAAAATGTTAATGTAAATAATGAGAAATGCATTTCGGAAGAATCGATTACGACTCCAATTGTTGAACAAGATTGAAAACAAGACGCAATCGGAATCGAGGAGGATGATTACCCTCTAACTTCCTCATCGGACAAAGAAGTATCCAGGTTGGTGGGATTAGGATCTGATTCAGACGAAGCTACGATTTTTAAAGAAGATAGTGATTATGTTCATGGAGGTGAACACCCAGTTCGTTGGTCTCTTGAGTGAAGTGTTGAATTTAAAGCAAAAACTCCTGGTTAATTGTGAACAATGAACTAGGTTGCAATATTTGCAGAAGGATGAGTAATCTAGGTGCCGAGAAAAAAAAACGGCCTAAAAATTAGTGAGGAGTGGGTTTTAGGAATTGTTACCGCTTATGGAAACAATAAAAAGGATCAACAAACCTCTCTAAGGAAAAAGATGTTTTTACACCGTGGGTCTCGAGCTCACTCTTTAGCTGAAAAAATACTCAATGAAGCGAAGAAAGATCAAATGAAAAAAGCTGCTGCTTCTATGCTTCAGGGGCACCATTTTTACTGAGCGCATTTTCCGCACGGCTTATAAGCAGGCCAAACTAAAAGGTCGTGTTTTTAGTTTGAAACAGAAATCGATCTTCAAATAAAAGTTTGGATATAGGCCGAATACTCCATTCAAATGTTTCTTCCTCTAACATAGTTCTTCATAATTCTGATGAAATAAAATCGCATAATTAAGTCAGACTCTAAATTTTCACTGCTTTTGGATGAGGCCACTTCAGTTTCGAACCAAAATGCTTTGGTGGTTTATATCAGAACTGTTTTAAAAGGAATGCAAAAGCCTATGACAATGTTCTTAACACTTTTTGAGCTAAATAGCACAACATCTGCTGGTATTTTACAAGAACTTTTAAATCAGTTACATGCATCAGGTCTAAGCTTTGAATTCATGGTAAACCATATGATTGCTCTAACTGGCGACGGTCCATTATTGCTACTAGGCAAAAAACCTAGCCTTGCTATGCAGCTTACTGAAACATGACCCAACCTGTTCATTTGGCATTGTTTAAACCATCGTTTAGAGCTTGCCGTGCACGATTCGGTAGAAAAAGTAGCTGGAATCAATCATTTCAAGATATTCATGGATAAAATTAGAAACATGCGTAGTTACTCTCCGAAAAAAAGCAGGGAGTTGGCAGAAGTTGCTTAAAGACTAGAGGAGTCGATTTCGAAAATCAGCTGTGCTTTGGATAGTTATTGGGTAGCATCCAGCTTAATGGCGGTGAAAGCAGTATGGACAAATTTTACAATCATTCTTTAGAAGCATATGAAGACAAGCAACGGGACTTGAAACAACGTTCGACTTACAAAGGGCTTTGTAGTACATTGTCATCTGCAGCTTTTGTACACAACCTGGCGTTGATGTATGATGCTTTAGTAGAGTTAGTGGAATTATCCTTACAGCTTCAGAAATCAAGTCTCAACTTACCCAAGCTCATAGTGACGTAACAATGTTAATAAAGTGTTTGCAAACCGAGTACATAACATGGGTAGACGTGTAGTGGAAGTTTAAATTGCTATAGATAATATGAAGTTTCAAGATGTTGAACTTTGTGAAAGAGCAAAGATTCCGATTATTCCAGAAAAACAGTTCTACCAGAGCCTCGTTTAACACTTGACTTCAAGGTTGCTATCATCTTTAAATGCGTCTGAAAACTACGACTTCATCATGAATGACATCAAAGTAATCAACCCCATGTATCGGCCAAAAGTCTTATCTATCACCTATGGAGAATGCGAGACCCAGCGAATCTGCGATAGATTCAAGATTAGCAGCTCTGGGGATATAATTAGAGACTTCAGACACTTTAAGCAGGGACTGAAGCCTATGTTAACCAGAGAGAAACCTACTATTCTTGAGCAGCCGCCTCGTTTAAGATACTGAACTCAATCAAAAATAGTATTGCAGAGTCAAGTGCTGAATGTGAACGTGGGTTTTCTGCAATGAATTTAAGATCTTCACTCTACATCAGCACTCTTTGTAATTTATTGCGGATTAGGATCCTGGGACCTCCTGTGGCTAGATACAATCCTGAGCGACACGTCAAGTCTTGGCTCGCGAAGAGACACCATTCTGCATTTGACACCAAGTCAAAACAACGAAAACAGAAAACGTACAATGTATTGTATTGTCGGAATTTTTTTCCTAAAACTCGTTCTCTTTTAATATCTTTTAGGTTTTTAGAACACTAAGTTTTCAAAAACATTGCTTGTAGTTGTGTTGTGAAAAAGAATTTTCTCTGTTTTTAGGGTTTTGTACTAAAATACGAAACCTTATTGCAATCACGACCAGCGTCCGTCTGTATGCCACAGCACTTTTTCTCCGAAACTATAGAAGCTACAGCCATGAAACTTTGTGAAAAGGACTTTCTAAAAGTTCAAGGGTGAAACATTTTTCAAGGGTTTAAAGGGGGTCTCCCCATATAAAGACGTGAATCTTCAAAAATTTTTGTTGACCCTTGGTAGTCGAATACAGTGCCATTGAAAAGGTCTTAGTAAGATCTTTTCAAAAAACAAGCCTAAAAATTGGTTGACCGGTACCGCAGGGGAAGGAGAAGGGGAAATGTACGAACTTTCCGCGTAATCCTCCCCTCGCGATTGGACACATTTGAAAAATTTCATGTATGTAGGCCTCTATGAGTACAACAACAAATAATAAATTAGAAGTCGAAATTGACTCAACTTTGTTAGTAATAGTATGATTGATCAATTTTACATTTTCTTGGATGAAATCTTGACGATACCTTTAAATTCAACAAAATTCAATTGACAAATGGTTATTTATAAGATTGACCTATCCTGAAAGTTTCACAAAGATCAAATGGTATTTAACGAAGTTATAGCGAATTTTCCTGTGTTACTATGGAACAATATGTGCTGTATTACTATGGAAACATTGCCTATGGAACAAAATGCGCTTTTTAACCTACTCAGGCACTACAGGTTTGCCAGGATTTTCATAAAAGTTTCAGGAATTATAGGTATCATGAATCGTAAAACAAAATACTGGCTGTTTTAAATGTGAAGATTCAATAATTTTGAGTTATTTTTCCCCAACTTTGACGTTTAAGGTACATGCTTTTAACACTTGATTCAATTTAATGAAGTGATTACAATTAATACCCATAGGTGACACAAGTCGAGGAGACAGGAGAGAGCTACTAACAGAAGGGCTTTGTAACCATTCTAGGGTTCGAAAAAATTTTCTGATGCCATGATTCGATGATTCGAATTATTCACCCAATACGTATTTAAGAAATCGTTCAAATTCATCCAAAGGATGCAAATTTTCGTTCATAAGCACATAACAATCGTGATTCCGTTCCATGTTGAATAATTTTGTTGAATGCTCGGCTCACTAAACATAAGAGTGTATTGGCCGATTTGAAATATATATTAGCTATCAACATGTGTTATTGTTTTGGCAATTCCATACAATTGAAATGACGATAAGTCACTTGATTATGATTTGATTTCCATGAAATTTAGTACGCATAAGGGTCACATATCAACCTACATAAATGTAAAACTTTAAGAAGTTTAAGGAGATCGTTTCGATTTTTGGGGGGAAAGCGTTAAATTTACAAACCATACTATTATTAATAGAGTTGCGTAAATTTTGATTTCTGAGGTATTTGTTGCCGTTGGACTTCGAATATTTCAGATTTTTGGCTCGAAGGTGTCCAATCGTGAGAGGAGGTGACACAAAAATTGTTCGTGTTTTTTTACCTCCCCCCGGACTCTAAATCCAAAAAATGACATATTTTTCAGATTTCGAAAGTGCTAAGACATTTCATTTGATACCCTACTCGAGTACATTTTTCGTTATAAGGGCCCCCCTTAAGAAGTTTTAATATATTTGATAAGATCTAAACTTTTCAGAGACTACCACTTCTGACCTTTTAACATAGTTTGAGCTTCTTGTGACGCACGGAGAGACGGACAGATGGACAGACGGATGAATGGACAGGTGGACAGACGGACAGTAAAAAATAATTTAGAGGCTGAAATTCTTTGAACTTGGCTAATAGTAGTAGACTTTGACATTTTCGTCAGTAAAACTGTATTAGTATCTGTTTACGCCGGGACTCTTTTGTCCCGAACTTTGATTTTATTATTTTTATTTAATACATTCAGTTAAAAGCACAAAAATTCGTTGAAAATCTTTTAATAAACGTTCAGCAGCTATGATACAGACTAACCAACGATTGAACACTGAATAAACTTTTGTTTCAAAGTATTGACAAATTAACAAATGAATGAAAAATGGGTTACTCGATTGATTAAAATGAAAATGTGGTATTCGAAACAAAGTATTTTCGCTTTGTGGCGAATTGGATTTGAATTTGGTGAATTGAATTGAAGTGAGCGATCAATTGATAAATCAATCAAATCGAATTAATTACGAATGGGCTAATTATTACAGTCATAATAAACCTTAAATAACCATGTAAGTTGATTGAAGCGTTGATGTTGCCGGATCAGGCCGTGATATGGGCACTCAGGGGTCTCAGGAACTCAACATCCAACCGTTCCCAAATCGTAATAAATGATCAACATCCATTCGCTGGAAAATAAGTAGACTCGACCTAATGGTTGAAAATACAGACCCGTAGGGGGTCTGGTTGTTGAGCCTTGTGTTGGAGAGGCGTGCGCTATGAGAGCTAGCAAGAACATCAAGAGGAGCGCCACAATTGACTTGCCGGTTCGCATCGATCGCCACTCGTCACCGTTGATCTGGGATCCTTCCTTCGTCAAGTGGGGGGAACTTGCTTGTGATGATTCTTCATTAGACTGTTCGTCATCGAGTACTGGTAACGGCTTCAGTTTGTGTATTGGCCTTTTCAAAGTTCCGGAGGCGGTTTTGACATCAGCGACTCGTACGAAACCATCGGCGCATTTTGATAACTCGCCCAACTCGGTATCGGTCCAGAATACCTGAAAAACCTCCTGCAGATTGAGCGCTGTCTTAACTCGTCTTGTGAGCTCAGCGCCTAGTTTCGCCGCACACAACTCCTGGCGCGAATCGAGTAAGTGTTTTGGCCTGACGACAACTTGACTGCTCCTCAGAGTTGACCGCATGTATATCGCTGCGCCATATGCCTTCTCGGAGGCATCACAAAATGTGCGCAACTGTACTTCCACGGGTTTCTCGCCTATGCTGATGTGACGAGATGTCGGGGCTGCTGCAATAATGGCAGACCACTGCGGAAATTGCACCACTGGGTATGGATCCCCACTAGTAATGCTGCATCCCAGACCAATTCCAATCGCCATAATTCCTGCAGGACTAGTTCGGCTGCTACTATCACAGGAGCCAGAATGCCCAATGGATCGAACATTCTGGCTATATCAGATGCCATCGTCCTCTTGGAGAAATTCGCATCGGTTGGATCCAGGTTGGTTTGGCTTTGGAACTTCTCAGTCTTCGGACGCCAGATGACTCTTAACGTCTTAATATAGTCCACGTGTAAACTACTGATGTCCAGCTGGACCTGTTGGTCCTCAGGTTTAATCTGCTTCAACAATAGAGGATGGTTGGTACACCATTTGCGCAAATGCATACCTGCACTCAAGAGTGTGGCGCATAGCTCCGCCTGTTTGCGAAGTGTCTCCTCTAAGCTGTCTGCTTCGGTCATGGTGTCGTTAATGTAGCAATCCTTCTCCAACGCGCTGTTGCCAAGGAGACCTTTCTGCTAGTTCTCTTGTGCTAGAACTTGCAGACATTTTGTAGCTGGATACGAGGCATACGTTGTGCTGTAGGTTACTGTTTTCAACTGATAGTATCGCACTGGTTGCGTTGAACTATTTCTTCAAATTAAGCCATGGTACCGTTGATCTGGGATCCTTCCTTCGTCAAGTGGGGGGAACTTGCTTGTGATGATTCTTCATTAGACTGTTCGTCATCGAGTACTGGTAACGGGTTCAGTTTGTGTATTGGCCTTTTCAAAGTTCCGGAGGCGGTTTTGACATCAGCGACTCGTACGAAACCGTCGGCGCATTTTGATAATTCGCCCAACTCGGTATCGGTCCAGAATACCTGAAAAACCTCCTGCAGATTGAGCGCTGTCTTAACTCGTCTTGTGAGCTCAGCGCCTAGTTTCGCCGCACACAACTCCTGGCGCGAATCGAGTAAGTGTTTTGGCCTGACGACAACTTGACTGCTCCTCAGAGTTGACCGCATGTATATCGCTGCGCCATATGCCTTCTCGGAGGCATCACAAAATGTGCGCAACTGTACTTCCACGGGTTTCTCGCCTATGCTGGTGTGACGAGATGTCGGGGCTGCTGCAATAATGGCAGACTACTGCGGAAATTGCACCACTGGGTATGGATCCCCACTAGTAATGCTGCATCTCAGACCAATTCCAATCGCCATAATTCCTGCAGGACTAGTTCGGCTGCTACTATCACAGGAGCCAGAATGCCCAATGGATCGAACATTCTGGCTATATCAGATGCCATCGTCCTCTTGGAGAAATTCGCATCGGTTGGATCCAGGTTGGTTTGGCTTTGGAACTCCTCAGTCTTCGGACGCCAGATGACTCTTAACGTCTTAATATAGTCCACGTGTAAACTACTGATGTCCAGCTGGACCTGTTGGTCCTCAGGTTTAATCTGCTTCAACAATAGAGGATAGTTGGTACACCATTTGCGCAAATGCATACCTGCACTCAAGAGTGTGGCGCATAGCTCCGCCTGTTTGCAAAGTGTCTCCTCTAAGCTGTCTGCTTCGGTCATGGTGTCGTTAATGTAGCAATCCTTATCCAACGCGCTGTTGCCAAGGAGACCTTTCTGCTAGTTCTCTTGTGCTAGAACTTGCAGACATTTTGTAGCTGGATACGAGGCATACGTTGTGCTGTAGGTTACTGTTTTCAACTGATAGTATCGCACTGGTTGCGTTGAACTATTTCTTCAAATTAAGCCATGGTACCGTTGATCTGGGATACTTCCTTCGTCAAGTGGGGGGAACTTGCTTGTGATGATTCTTCATTAGACTGTTCGTCATCGAGTACTGGTAACGGGTTCAGTTTGTGTATTGGCCTTTTCAAAGTTCCGGAGGCGGTTTTGACATCAGCGACTCGTACGAAACCGTCGGCGCATTTTGATAATTCGCCCAACTCGGTATCGGTCCAGAATACCTGAAAACCCTCCTGCAGATTGAGCGCTGTCTTAACTCGTCTTGTGAGCTCAGCGCCTAGTTTCGCCGCACACAACTCCTGGCGCGAATCGAGTAAGTGTTTTGGCCTGACGACAACTTGACTGCTCCTCAGAGTTGACCGCATGTATATCGCTGCGCCATATGCCTTCTCGGAGGCATCACAAAATGTGCGCAACTGTACTTCCACGGGTTTCTCGCCTATGCTGATGTGACGAGATGTCGGGGCTGCTGCAATAATGGCAGACTACTGCGGAAATTGCACCACTGGGTATGGATCCCCACTAGTAATGCTGCATCCCAGACCAATTCCAATCGCCATAATTCCTGCAGGACTAGTTCGGCTGCTACTATCACAGGAGCCAGAATGCCCAATGGATCGAACATTCTGGCTATATCAGATGCCATCGTCCTCTTGGAGAAATTCGCATCGGTTGGATCCAGGTTGGTTTGGCTTTGGAACTCCTCAGTCTTCGGACTCTTAACGTCTTAATATTGTCCTCGTGTAAACTACTGAAGTCCAGCTGGACCTGTTGGTCCTCAGGTTTAATCTGCTTCAACAATAGAGGATGGTTGGTACACCATTTGCGCAAATGCATACCTGCACTCGAGAGTGTGGCTCATAGCTCCGCCTGTTTGGGAAGTGTCTCCTCTAAGCTGTCTGCTTCGGTCATGACGTCGTTAATGTAGCAATCCTTCTCCAACGCGCTGTTGCCCAGGAAACCTTTCTGGTAGTTCTCTGTTGCTAGAACTTGCAGACATTTTGTAGCTGGATACGAGGCATACGTTGTGCTGTAGGTTACTGTTTTCAACTGATAGTATCGCGCTGGTTGCGTTGAACTATTTCTTCAAATTAAGCCATGGTACCGACGGTCTTCAGGATGGAGCATTATCTGCCGATACATCTTCTCGATGTCGGCGGCGAATACGAAAGCAGGAGTATCGAAACAAGGTCATCCTGGACAGTAGGCCCTGTATGAAAAAAATCATTCAACGAAACGTTTGCAATCGTCTTACTGGAGGCATCGAAAACCACCCGCAGTTTGGTTGTACTGCTGTCAGGCGTCAGGATACAATGATGTGGAAGTAAGTATCGTAATTCCTCCCGCTGCTGCGACGCCACCTCTTCCATATACCCAAGCCGAATATACTCCTCCATGAAGTCCTCGTATGGAAGTGTTACATCTGGGTTCCTCTCCAGTCGACGCTCCAAGGCAATGAATCTGCGCGTGGGAATCACCTAACGTCTCAGCATCTTTGCTGAATGTGAGTTTAACCAACAAACAGCCGTCGGGACGTCTTGTCATTGTCTGATAAACATGTACTTCGCAAGCCTTTTCAGTTAAAGTAAGCTTGTGCTGTAGATCCTGTACTTCCTCGACCTCTCAATATCGCTTGATGAGCTGATTAAGCTGGTTATCTTCTGCCACCATGCCACATGTCACGGAAGACATTTGCGGTTTGATCACTCTTCCGGTCACAATCCACCCTAGGACCGTATTCTGGAGCAATGGGAGCTGTGGGCCCAACTTTATTTGTAAAATGGCTAGAACCTCGTAAAAGTGTTCGGCATTCAGCAACATGTCAATGCGCTCCGTTCGGTGGAAGTCTGGATCTGCCAGCCTTATGTTTTTGTGAATGTGCCATCCCGATTTGTTGCAGTTCTGAGACGGATGCGGTGATATAATTTTGTCCATGACGTAGGCTTCCAACTGCGCGGCATATCCTGATAATCTGGACCTTAGGCCGAGGTTCACCTTATGCTATGCCTTCTCAGTGCTACCGCCCACCCTTTCAATGAGGGCAAGGTGTGGTGTCGATGATAAACCCAATTTTTTGATGATTCTTTTGGTGACTCGGTTTATTTACGAACCCGGGTCCAGCACAGCTCGACAATTCATCTTCTTCCCATTGCTGGTGACAATATATTTGTTGTGCATATCATAAACGTTTTTTTTTTTCTAATTTAATCATTCTATTTATCCACATATTGTAGGTTCAGTACAAAACCCTTTTGACATGGGCGTAGTTATGTCTACCCAACTTGGTTTATTATTTACAGTTAGTTTTGGTTTGTTATTTTGTAGTTTCTACTTTTGAAAATTAATAAGCAACTTGTTTACGTACTGATATGCATTATTACTACTGTATTGTTGGCCTATATAAATTAAAAATTTAAAGAATGCTTTAGTTGTTGTTATTTTACCCTGCATTGAAAAATGCGCTGTCATAAAGGTAACAAACAATAAATCTAGTCAAAAGTACGATATATCTAAACAAAATTGTCGGATCGATTGTGTTTGTGTGTATGTTCGCTCTCGTCGTCGGTTTCGTTCCACGGGCTCGTGTGATGATGTTATAATTAAAATTACTTTACTGTATAAAAGTATTACAAATAAATCCATATAATTCAAGAAATTCGAACTATTTTGTAATACCTTACGCCAGAACTGTTCGACTAAAGAACGATGCAACGATTGATGCCCTGCGTATATACAACAATCTCTCAGGAACAGTGAAAAACGCAAACTCATTATTGGTTTTTAAGAAAAGACTTAAGGAACATCTAAGGAATTCAAATTAATGGTGTCCGGAAGATTGAAAATGCAGTATCTTAGGGCATTTAGACTCTTTCTTCGAGATACTAAAAGACAGCTAGGTTTTATCAGCTCAGAGTTTTTTTGTACTGCGTCGTATCATTATTTTTTTTTTTTCATCTCTGAGAACTGTTCACAAATCGAACTAGACTAGCAAGGAAGGAGTACTTCACAGCATTTTGTGTGCCTTCTTAAACCGATATTTTAGCATTTCCTGGAGACACACGAAGGAATCGACGACGTGTGAAGTGCAGATCGCACGAGCGTTGTGCGACGATGAAAGAGGGATGGAGAGAGTGATAGGGAAAGGAAGCATTTAAAAAAATAAGAGTTAATATATAAGTAAGTGAGTTCACTGCCAACTGACTGTGACTTTCGACTGTTCTGCTACACATGAAATCGCTTCTTAGGCTATAGTGAAACCCGTCACAATTTTGCGTGACGCAAGTTTGCGTCTTACAATTTTTTGGATGACCCACAGAGGAAAGACATATCTATGTCAAAAATATATCGGTTATTGTAAGCTTCATACAAAATGGTTGGTTCAAATCGAAACAAGTTTATAGGAAATTTAAAGTAGGCAGTAGCCACGGATATGTTAACGTGGGTGGGGTGAGGGAATGTTTAACTAGGCCATATTAGAAAATAGAGCGGCTGGTTTATAAAAATAAATGAGCGTTCCCACACCTAAAAGTTTAGAAATTAAGGTCTGGCTGCCAGCCCATTATAGCTTCCCCAGTTTTACAATCGTTGAGACCTCCGGCTCGTCAAAAATTGCATATTTCTCAATAATACCAAGTTTCTAATCGATATAATTCTTGAAATTAATCATCCATAACTCATTTAAAATAACTCGATCCCCATTTACTGAGAGCAATTCATTGAAACTGTCCAATTGTTTTAGTCAAAATGAATTTCTAACTAGATCAATTAGTCCCCAGCGGTATTGCAGATATTTTGCATAGATACTTCTGTTGAGGTTTCGAAAAGAAAACACTTGACTTTTCTTTGAAGTAAAATAAATGTATTGTCCAGAACAATTTACAAGCGATGTTGACGGAGTGCGTGGCGAAATGCGACTGACTGGCTAAGCTTGTTTTCCAAACAGTATTGCCAAGACTTTACATTCACTTTAAATTACAACACGCCTCCTTGAATTTACAGTCTTGGCTGTTTACAATTTTATTATCGTTTCATTGCTTTATTCGAATTCATGACTTACATTTCAATTTCTTACTCCTTTCAGTTTCTCAATCCTAACATGCTTCTATTTTTTAGAAATTTTTCTTTACAAAGACTTTTAGTAAGTATATCAGCCAAATTATTTTTTGAGTCAATTTTAACTATATCAATATTTCCTTTTTCATAATTTTCATTTACATAGTGATATTGTACTTCAATATGTTTTGAATTTTTTGTAAAATTTCCAAACTTTGCTATAGCTACTGCCCCTGAGTTGTCTTCATACACACCTATGGGCTTATCAAAGTTTATTTTAAATGTTTCATTCAATAGATTCTTTATAAATAATATTTCTGTTGTAGCTTCTGATAATGCTGTGTACTCTGCAAATGTAGAACATTTAGTTACATTATTTTGCTTGCGTGTCTTCCAAAAAATTAAATTGTTATACATTCTTATAACAAATCCTGTTGTGGACTTTCTATCAATATTGTCACCAGCATAATCAGAGTCTACCATACAATCTAATATCTCATTTGTTTTATCTCTATTATATATAAGTTTCAAATCTTTTGTTTTATACAAGTATTTTAATATTCGCATTACATATTTATAATGTGATTCATCGTAACAGTTTTGAAATCTACTTAGATAATTTACACAATATGTTACATCTGGCCTTGTGCCTGTACTGATATATAAGAGTTCTCCTATTAAATTTCGATATTTAATATTTTCATTACAGTTTTCCGCTCTTTCTAATTTTAAATTAGACTCCATAGGAGTTTCGTATAGTTTTGCTTGTTCTAGATTATATTTTTGAGCCAGTGATTCAATATAATTTTGCTGACTTAATGTTATAATATTTTCACTTTTATTGTATTCTATATCAATGCCAATATAATTTTTAACATTACCTAAATCTTTCATTACAAATTGTTTCATTAATTTAGTTTTGACTTTGCTTATTCTTTCTACGCTTTTGCTGCATATTAATAAATCATCTACAAATATCAAAATAAATACAGGATCTCTGCTTTCATTATTTGCGTATAAACAATAATCATAATTACTTCTTACAAAACCTTGTTTTTTGATATAATTATCAAATGTTTCATACCAAGCTCTTGGGCTTTCCCTTAAACCATATAAAGCCTTTTGCAATTTGTAAACTATGTTATCGCCAGTTTCATAACCTTGTGGCTCATTAATATAGACTTCAGATTTTATTCTACCATTGAGGAATGCTGCTTCAACATCCATTTGTTCAATAAATAAATTATTCACGCAGCTGTAATTTAATAAGATTTTTAATGTTTGCATTTTACCGACTGGCGAGTAGACATTTTCCAAATACTCCTTTTGTTGAAAACCTCGTACAACTAATCTAGCTTTATATGAATTATTGCTTTTTCTTCTATAAATCCATTTCACATCAATTATTTTCTTACTTTTTGGTTTATCAACAGCTATCCAAGTTTTATTTTTCCTTAAACATTCCAATTCTCTATCCATAGCTTTCTGCCATTCTTTTGATTCGGTTGAGTTTAATGCCTCTTCATATGTATCCGGTACATTTGCATTTACATAATTAACATAAATAAAATGCGTTACAGGATTACCATATCTATTTACAGGGCTTCTCTTTCTTTCGGACTTTCTTTCTTCTTTTGAATATTCAGTTCTATTGTTGTCATTTAGACTAAATTCATTTTCTTCTTGAACATTTTCACTACATTCACTTTCAATGTCAATTTTTTCATCATCTTCAAATTCGCTCTTAACATCTTTTATACTTTCAGTTTCCTCCGAATTATCATTATCTTTTAAGCAAATTAATTTAATATTATCTTCGACCACTTGTACATGTCTAGCATTTATAATTTTATTATTCACCAAAACTCTGTAGCTATTCTCATTATAGCCTACTAATACCCCTAAATTTGCTTTATCGGCCCATTTATTATTTCTCTTAACTTCTGGTGTTCTGTAATGATTTTTCTACCTTCAGATCGAACGCGGAACCGACCTCTCATCGGTTCTAGACGTTAAGTCTGAGTAGTGCCAACGGATGGTACCAACAGGTCAACCAATCCGTGCACCGTAATCCATTCACGCGATGACTGCTTGTCGGCCAGCTAGTTCGGAGAGGATTTCGGTCGCGGGTCTCCGAATGGATTACGCTCAATCACAATATTTCAGTCACCTGAACTTGCCCGTTTTTCAAACGCGTCAACAATTACTCATCCAGAACGAGAAACCTACATTACGTTAGTTCTGGATGTGATCTATCCACAGATCTCAAATCAAAAACGCTACAAAATCCCATAGGCGCGTTACCGATTCACCGACGCGGTACCGAAAAATATACTACTCGAACTTAAACCGAAGAAAACTACTCTAAAGAAATGGCGAAACAAACAAAGGTACCGCGTACCGCGCGCGACGCGAAACCGACTTCAGCGGATTTGTCGAAACCCTACCCTCGCGACGGCATACTTACCATGCACTCACCCTCCCGCTGAAACAGAAAGAACCACTGAAAAGGAAAGTCTTGTTTACAATTAGCAATTCATTTTAATATTTTCCATGCTTTTCCTAATTAAATTTCAACAATTGATCTTATTAGGGATTTATATTGAATGGTAAGACTTAAGTTACATATTAAACTTGTGTATAGTACGGTTGAAATTTTCAAGATACGTAACGGATTACACTACATAAGCAAACTATCATCGTCGATTAACTTTTGACACCAAAATTATGCCTGATGTATGAATGTGTTTGTTATTGTTATTCTTTTTACTCCTACACATACTCCTACGTGCGTGTATGTATTCAAGTGAAAATTAAGCAAGGTACTGGTATATAAAATTAATCAACATATTCATACTTAATACTTGAAAACATTGTTCAATATATTGTTTTGTTTTCTAGGTTATGCGGACATGCAAATAAGGAACAATTTTTTTAATGTTTCAACTCGTAATTAATTAATCTTAATGATGAAAATAAATAGAATAAACCGTAGGGTGTATATTATAATATGAATTTTAAATGTATCCGAAATTATGACCAAATTTCAACTAGATTAGTGTATACTAGTTACTAAAATAGTGGATCTAAATTTTCAACGATTTTGTTTTCCGATTTTCAAAAGTATGCTGATAATAACCTGATCTCTATTATCGCGTTTGTTTTGATTTGTTCTATTTCTAAGAACTTATATTTTTAATAGTTGAGTATTAATTTAATAGTATAAAATAGAGTAATATGCAGTTCGTAAGTTCTTATTACAAAAGTGGGTGTGCTTTCATATTCAAAAAGTTTCCTTGTGTATATATTTTTTTTTAAACCGTATTCAATGCCGGTAAAATAATCAATTTTTGAAAGCGGAATTCGAAAACAAAAGATTAACATCAATGAATCGAGAGATAGAAAATTTTCTCTCAATAGTTAACGACCGCGTTCGATTGTATATTCTTCTATATATATTTATCCTAGTTGTTGTTAAACTTCAGTAGAAAGAACTAAGGGAATTTGTGTGCACTCATGTTTCAAATTTCTCGACTTCCTAAAGATTGTTGTTTTCTTACAAATATTAACGTTTTTTTTTTCTTTATTTTAAATCATATGTTCATTACTTAACTCTTCTTCGCCCAGGAATACAAATATCAAACAAATTAAATTAATATTTTATCAACACTATACCGAAAGCTGTATTTATTTTTCATTTTCTGTCTATGAAATTGATTCCTTCGTGCTATGCTTAGCAATATAATTTAATGGGGTCAATTGTAGAAACATAAAAAAAACAATAAGGTGTAGCTCAGTTTTAATCTCATTGTCCTGTTTTGTGTATGCCTTTCCAAAAGAATGAATTCAAAGGCAAGAAACCCAGTATATTTCTAGAAACGCAGGTGACTTCGATCATAATGTATGCCTTCGCAGATGGCTTTAGTGAAATGTAGCTAAAAGTAAGGGTCAATCGTAACACTAAAGGCACATATCCGACACAATTGGTTGAAATTCATTTTCACATTGAAAATTTATTATTAACTGCTGCGAGAAATCATCAAATCCTCATCATTCTCATCATTATCATCGCTGATCGCCGTTGATAGTTTATTCTCCTGATTTCGTGCAATCAATTCGGAAAGTGGTTGCCAATCCTCGTCGTCATCATCATCTTCATTTGTTACTATTTCTATAATTTTGTTTTCAGCCGGCCGCATGAATGCCCTCACATCCGCCAACAATTCCTCTTCTGGAACTTCTTCTTTGATACCGACTGAATGTTTTATCGAAGGTATATTTCCACTTAGTCCGCAGTTCACGCAACGTTAAATTTGATGAGGTGATCAGCCGCTGCATAGCTTCGCCATAATAGCAGCAAAGCTCTAGTGGATCACAATACCGAGTCAGTTCATTGTCACAATTGTCACTTTTCAAAAAGACATCTGACCATTCAAGAAAATTGTTTGCAGATGTGAAAACTTTCGTGCAACCAGCTGAAAACAAAATTATCATACGAACGCAACAATTTTCGTTCCGGATTCTTGCGATTTTCTATCAAGAATGAGGTTAGAGACGGAACTCGGGAAATATCCGTTAGCAGACTTACCTTTCTATAGATATTTTCGGCACACACACGAGCGAAATCCGGACTCTGCCGCACCCAACAATTTGCAGCTGCTATCTCTGGTTCTTCCGATATTTCGCGACACTGGACATATTCGAAGACGACAGCCACGAAAAACTAAGCCGACATGTGGCTGTCAAAAATTTCGGTTGTCACCTCGGACAAAACATCTGTGCGTGGAATGGCACTTCATATGGCGGAAATGTGCTTCTCCAGATGTCGCCAGTGGCATAGTTTTCTCGATGGCCACGGTGGAGGGGCATTTCCAGATGGCTATGTCTCGAAATGTGCCGGGGTTGGATTAATTCTATATTTCGAATATTTATATCCACGGATCTAAATATTTGGACAGAAAAAAAAATATTTTCTGCACAACGATATCCGCACAACAGATGAAGTCCGCTGGCACTTCGAGGACATATCCATCTGGCAGGTTACAAGGGTTCGGGATCGGAATCACTTCGATTCCTGGGCGTAGGCGTCACATTACACATTCCCCCCCCCCAAAATCGAAGTAATTACGATCCCGTCTCCTTTGTAAAAGGTCTTGGTTAGGGACGTGGCGGGTCGAAGATCTGTTTCGAAGGATAGGCTACAACCATGTTCGTGAAGACTCGACAGTGACTATATAGTAGGGAGTCGGGTGTTATTCGGAGGTCTTCGTCTAAGCAGAGATTTGGGGTAAGCCAAGGTTTCTCGTGGGAATTAGTTGCACTTCATCGTCTAAGGTCTTTTGCGTGGTAAATTCCCAGGGTTTTACCAGTCATGTCCGCGATGAGGTATCGGGTGGGGCTTATGACTTGTATGACTCGACACTTCACGAATTTCTTGTCTAGTTTGGCATTGTAATGTCGGGTGGCATCGCTCTGTCGGAAGTTTCGACGATATATTTCGTCGCCGGCCTTAAAGCCAGAAGGATGAGATCGCAAGTTGTACCGCTCCTCTCCCATCCGTCTACTTTCTTCAATCTTCTCCCGCAGTTGATCTCGCAGAAGTTGGAGCTTTTCGTGCGGTTCTAGAACCACGATTGGGTCCTCTAGCGATTTCAGCTGCCGCAATAGCCGGTAAGCGCTCCCATGACCGATCATGTACTGGCCGAACACTGCAAAATACGGCGAAATGCCGGTCGTGGCGTGGTACGACGAGCGCAGCGCACTAGTGATGGCGGACAATTTGCGATCCCAGTCCCTCTGATTCGGGTGGACATAGGCGCGAATGGCCGCTATGAGCGTACGATTCAGTCGTTCCGATGCGTTGGCTTGTGGTGAATAGACGGCAGTTCGTTGGTGGATGATGCCGTATTTGGACATTAGGTCTCGGAACTTGCTGGAGGTGAACTGGACCCCATTGTCGGAGACAAGTTTCTCCGGAACTCCAAACATGTGAAAGACTCGTTTCTCCAAAAAGCTGATTATAGGTCCAGTGTGCATGTTACGTAGTGGTTCTATGATAGGGAATTTAGAGAGCTGGTCCAGGACCACGACAGCTCCCGTGTGACCAGAAGCAGATCGAGGGTAAGGACCGATAAGATCAATGTACAAGCGCTGGAACACGCGTTCGGGGACCTCAACCTTACCCATGGGTGGCCGAAGAATGGTGTTGGGCGCTTTAGTGCACTTGCATAGCTCACAAGAGGCTACGTACGCTTTTATCTGTTGTGCCATCTTAGGCCAAAAGAAACAGGTTTTCAACCGCCTAAGTGTACGACCGTATCCGCCGTGCGCACTTGATGGGTGGTCATGAGCCCGCCTGATAAGATCAGTGGTTAATTCTTCGGGCACCCACAACTTCCACTGTTCTTCTTCTTGTATGGGGTCTCCGGATGCGTGTCCCATCCGTTTGTAAATAAATCCATCCGTCAACCGCAGTTCAGGAAGCTGGGGCTGTTGATTCTGGATAGTGTGAATCAGTTGGGTGTAGCTGGCTGACTTGAAGGCAGGATGGTCCAAATCGATCAATTGGGGGCTGTCGTCCTCTTGGACCAACTCGGCTCCTTCAGGGGCAAACATTCTGGATAGGGTGTCGGGGACTACATGCTGGCTTCCTTTTCGGTGGCGAATTGTGAAGTCAAATGCCTGTAGTTTCAGTGCCCACCTGGCCAATCTGCCGTTGAGATCAGTCTGGCTCATTAGCCATTTCAGAGAAGCGTGATCCGTAGCGATTTCAAAGGTGTGTCCCTCCACATAGGCTCGGAAGCGTTTCACTGCCAACACCGCGGCTAAACATTCTTGCTCGGAGACCGTGTAATTTCGCTGGGCTGGGTTCAGCCTGTGAGACATGAAGGCTATAGGTCTCTCCTCGCCGTCTTGTGCAACCTGGACTAAGACTGCTCCCACCCCATGTTGACTCGCGTCACAATGGATTGAGAACGGTTTGTCAAAGTCCGGGCTGTGCAGTACGGGGGCTGTAGTCAGACTCTTCTTTAGCTCTTCAAAGGCTCGCAAGCTGGGCTCTTCCCAGACGAATTTACGTCCTTTACGCAGCATGTCGGTCAAAGGAGTGGTAATGGTGGCATAGTCACGTACAAAACGCTGGTACCATCCGCATAAGCCTAAGAATCGGCGTAACTGTTTGGTGGTCTTGGGTAGTGGAAAAACGTCAATCGCTTGAGTCTTTTCCGGATCGGTCTTGATATGGCCATGCCCAATGATGTGACCTAAATATTTCACCTCCGTCATCACGAACTGGCTCTTCCTTATGTTGATGGTTAATCTTGCCCTCCGGATGTGTAGAGCCACCTCCTGAAGCAGGTCGATGTGTTCATCGAAGGTCTCGGTTATAAGCAACAAATCGTCCAAGTAAACGAAAACTTGGTGCCGCAAGTGAGGTGGTATTACCTTATCCATAAGGCGCGTCATTGTTTGGGGGGCATTACACAATCCGAATGGCATGGTCACGAATTGATATAGGGGCCGGCCTGGGACTGTGAAGGCTGTTTTCTCCTTTGAACCGGGGTCTAAAGGAATTTGCCAGAAGGCGTCCTTGAGGTCTAAGCTCGTGATGAAATGGGCTTTAGGCAACCGACTCAAAATGCCTTCGATCAACGGTAGAGGATATGCGTCCTTGACTGTGACGGCGTTCAAGCGTCTGGCATCTAAGCATAACCGGACCTTGTTCGGCTTGACAACTAAGGTGACTGGGGAAGCCCACGCGCTCTGTGATTCTTCGATTACGCCTAATGCTAACATTCGATCCACTTCGGCATATAACGATTTTTCCTTCGCCGGAGATATGGCGAAATGTCTCTGTTTTATGGGTTTAGCATCCCCCACATCTATAGTGTGGAACACCAGGGCAGTCCGCCCGAGACCTTCCTTCTCGTGCGATGGAAAAGCCGATATAGCCGAGTCTAGACGCAGTTGCTGGTGTACACCCAGTGTATGTCGTAATAAGTTAGTGGGTTGAGATTGGTCAGGAGCTGTGGTAACGGACTCCAGGGTCGTACCGGAAAATAGCGCCGGGGCCAAGTTAAATTTTCGAACGAAATCCACTCCTAGGTAAAGATTCTGGGTTAACTGAGGTATGATGAAAAATTCCGTGGGTTTCGTTACTCCTTTAAAGGTGACATCCGTCATAATTTTTCCCACTACAGAATGACGAGTTCCGTCCGCCGTGCTTAACCAGGAGGTGAAATGACGGATTTGGTCCGCGTGCTTTGCCAGTACCTCCCCTGCAAACTCGTCCGATATGCAATTCACACTGGCTCCCGTATCGACTAAGCCTGATACTCGTTTTTGCAGGAGGTGTACTGACGCATATGGCCGGACATCATCCCTCAATAATTCGTCTAAGTATATGTCCTTCAACACTTTCCTCGACTGCCTGACTTTTCTCCAGAAGCTCCGCATCCGACGCGTGGCTCGCTTGCTTCGCGGTGGGACAGTTGTGACCAATTCCTCATGGAAGATGCGCTGTCGAGTAGCCAAATAATTCCGCAGCCTAACATGAAAAGGTTTTACTTGCCAAGGAACATCCGTCTCGCTATCCTTTCCCTGCGCGTTGGCCTCGGCGAAAGGCGGCGTCGGTTGTGGAACTTCGGGAGAACTGTGGTTAGCGGTGCGAGTCAGCAGAGTTGGAGTCATGTTGGGAGCTGGGTCATAGCTGGTGATGGGGTCTGGATTGGTTCGTCCGGGGTCTAGGAGTGCCGACGGGTGGTCGCGGCACTCGGTGGCAAGTTTTTTCGCCCTTTGCAATTTGCACAATCAGGTGCGTATGTGTCGGCCTTCCCGCAACGGTAGCAGAAAAGCGTTGGCTCCGCTGGACATGCATAGAACCGATGTCCCGGTTGTCGGCAGTTCCAACATACCGTCGGGCTAGTAATTGCTTCAAGGGAGGGTCGATTAATCAATGCTGGGTCCTCAAGCTCCGGTGGTGCTCCGCTCCTCGGTACTGGTACTGGATCAGCAAGCAGGTGGTCTGCTGCCATCAACTCCGCGGTGTGATGATTTCGGGGATTTGGTCCCGTTATGCGAGGTTGTGGACGGAAGGTACCTCGTCGCTCATCCAAGTGTTCTTGTCTACGCGCATGGAGGCGCAATCCCTGTATGGTGTTGATGGGAAAATGCAGAAGGCTGTTCTGGAGATCCCAGCGCATATTCTCTCTGATAATTTCTACCAATTCGTCCTCGGGCATGGTATTTCGCAGGCGAGTGCTCAATCTCACTATACTGGTGTAGTACTGGTCGAACGGTTCGTGAGCGCCTTGTTTCCGTTTCTTTATTTGCTCTCTTAGCTCTCTCTCAGTGAAGCCATCCTCAAATCGATTGCGGAAGGCTGCACTGAAAGAGTGCCAAGTGGGACGTGGCGTTGACTCTTTAAAGCTCCAGTACCAGTCGGCAGCGTCGCCGCTGAACAAAAGATGTGCATGCCGGAGGAAGGCCGAGGAATCACCTCCCAGGGTGCTGGATACCAACGCCTGAATCCGGAAAAGGAACCGGTCCGCCGATATCATATCATTGAACCCTGTAAAGTTCAGGCGCCAACTCTCCATGATACGAGGCGTCGGGTCTCGAAAAAGTGACAATGCGTTCCCGGGGGGAATCACATCCTCGATTGACCTGTTGTACTGAACGGCCTCGGGGGCTGGAGGTACCAACGGGGGTCCGGTACTGTGTCGCGGTCTGTATTCGGGAGCTCTGGGATCCATTCCCGAGTTCCTTGGAGGTGGGACCCATTGCTCGGATTGTCGGGAGTGGGGCATCGCCACACTGGGATTTGGCTCCCAGCCAAGCGGAGTTCTCACGCGGCTGGGTGGTTTGCTCAACGGGAGATTCTGGAGCTTTCCCTCCAGGTTGCCAATCCTCTCCGACATATCCCTCATCAACGCCACGAGGGTGTCAATGGAGTGGGCGGAAGGCATGGTTGTCACCTCGGACACGACACTTGCAGCCGGAACTTCACCGCCTACTGCTCCTTGCAGGTCTAAGAGAGGTTGTGACTGTTCAGCCTCTGGAACTCCTTTCGCCACTGCTCCACGCGTTGGTAGGGGCGTTCCGAGGGGGACGTCTAGGGCAGACCGATCTATGGGTCGCCGGCATAATGGACACAGCTCGGACGTGAGGAGGAGCTGTTGGACACAGGCACGGTGGAATAGATGTCCACAATCCAACCGCACGCTGTGTACCCCCTCCACTACGTCTTCGAAGCAGATCCCGCAGTTAGCTGGTTGGACCGTTTTAGATCGGGTCCACCGCTTATCTGGGGTCCGCTTCGTGGCCATTTTCGTTTTGCTTCTAAAAAAAAAGAGAGAAAAAATATATAAACTAGACTTATTCCTATTATAACCCTAATATGTAAATGGACAAAACTTACTACTAATTAGTGGCCGATAGTGGCGAGCTATTGATAAGTGGGAAGAGAAAAAAAAATTTATTTAAATTATACTTTCCTTTTCAGTGGTCGACTCCTCCAACGGGAAAAGAGAGTGCGTGGTAATCTGCCGGAGAAAGGGTGCTTTCGGTCGATTTACCAAATTTATCCCCTAAACCCTCATACATTACAAAAAACCGTCTCTAAACTACGTTAAAGTGACTCGACGAGACAAGTGGTAGAGCTACCGTAACGATTTTAGTACGCGGTCAAAATTCCCGACGCGTGGAAGCATTCCGGGCTTCGCAACTCCAGCATACGCCATCGAACGTTGAACCGATACCACTCGTCTAACACGCATAAGAAATAGTTAGAATCCTTCCGCGACATAAAGGCAAGGTAGCCTTCTATTTTCTTGAGAGTCCATGCTGATAGGTAAACCCATCAGACTGGCAGTTCCATCAAGAAAATAGAAGGTCCTTACAGGGGCTAACCTGGGACAACACATCGGAAGGATTCTGTCGCGAAAGCAAAATCAAACAAAGGAGAGCGGAAGCTACAACTCACGTGAAGCGACTGCGAGTGTGTATCACACAACTCCACTGCTCCTGTTAGTGGAACTCGAGTACCAAAGTACCTTACATCCTCCGTAAAGGACCAACTCGTCAGAAGACGCGAAGTTCTTTCCCCCTTAGGATGTTTTTGGCCCCACGTTGGGCGCCATTTGTAATGATTTTTCTACCTTCAGATCGAACGCGGAACCGACCTCTCATCGGTTCTAGACGTTAAGTCTGAGTAGTGCCAACGGATGGTACCAACAGGTCAACCAATCCGTGCACCGTAATCCATTCACGCGGTGACTGCTTGTCGGCCAGCTAGTTCGGAGAGGATTTCGGTCGCGGGTCTCCGAATGGATTACGCTCAATCACAATATTTCAGTCACCTGAACTTGCCCGTTTTTCAAACGCGTCAACAATTACTCATCCAGAACGAGAAACCTACATTACGTTAGTTCTGGATGTGATCTATCCACAGATCTCAAATCAAAAACGCTACAAAATCCCATAGGCGCGTTACCGATTCACCGACGCGGTACCGAAAAATATACTACTCGAACTTAAACCGAAGAAAACTACTCTAAAGAAATGGCGAAACAAACAAAGGTACCGCGTACCGCGCGCGACGCGAAACCGACTTCAGCGGATTTGTCGAAACCCTACCCTCGCGACGGCATACTTACCATGCACTCACCCTCCCGCTGAAACAGAAAGAACCACTGAAAAGGAAAGTCTTGTTTACAATTAGCAATTCATTTTAATATTTTCCATGCTTTTCTTAATTAAATTTCAACAATTGATCTTATTAGGGATTTATATTGAATGGTAAGACTTAAGTTACATATTAAACTTGTGTATAGTACGGTTGAAATTTTCAAGATACGTAACGGATTACACTACATAAGCAAACTATCATCGTCGATTAACTTTTGACACCAAAATTATGCCTGATGTATGAATGTGTTTGTTATTGTTATTCTTTTTACTCCTACACATACTCCTACGTGCGTGTATGTATTCAAGTGAAAATTAAGCAAGGTACTGGTATATAAAATTAATCAACATATTCATACTTAATACTTGAAAACATTGTTCAATATATTGTTTTGTTTTCTAGGTTATGCGGACATGCAAATAAGGAACAATTTTTTTAATGTTTCAACTCGTAATTAATTAATCTTAATGATGAAAATAAATAGAATAAACCGTAGGGTGTATATTATAATATGAATTTTAAATGTATCCGAAATTATGACCAAATTTCAACTAGATTAGTGTATACTAGTTACTAAAATAGTGGATCTAAATTTTCAACGATTTTGTTTTCCGATTTTCAAAAGTATGCTGATAATAACCTGATCTCTATTATCGCGTTTGTTTTGATTTGTTCTATTTCTAAGAACTTATATTTTTAATAGTTGAGTATTAATTTAATAGTATAAAATAGAGTAATATGCAGTTCGTAAGTTCTTATTACAAAAGTGGGTGTGCTTTCATATTCAAAAAGTTTCCTTGTGTATATATTTTTTTTTAAACCGTATTCAATGCCGGTAAAATAATCAATTTTTGAAAGCGGAATTCGAAAACAAAAGATTAACATCAATGAATCGAGAGATAGAAAATTTTCTCTCAATAGTTAACGACCGCGTTCGATTGTATATTCTTCTATATATATTTATCCTAGTTGTTGTTAAACTTCAGTAGAAAGAACTAAGGGAATTTGTGTGCACTCATGTTTCAAATTTCTCGACTTCCTAAAGATTGTTGTTTTCTTACAAATATTAACGTTTTTTTTTTCTTTATTTTAAATCATATGTTCATTACTTAACTCTTCTTCGCCCAGGAATACAAATATCAAACAAATTAAATTAATATTTTATCAACACTATACCGAAAGCTGTATTTATTTTTCATTTTCTGTCTATGAAATTGATTCCTTCGTGCTATGCTTAGCAATATAATTTAATGGGGTCAATTGTAGAAACATAAAAAAAACAATAAGGTGTAGCTCAGTTTTAATCTCATTGTCCTGTTTTGTGTATGCCTTTCCAAAAGAATGAATTCAAAGGCAAGAAACCCAGTATATTTCTAGAAACGCAGGTGACTTCGATCATAATGTATGCCTTCGCAGATGGCTTTAGTGAAATGTAGCTAAAAGTAAGGGTCAATCGTAACACTAAAGGCACATATCCGACACAATTGGTTGAAATTCATTTTCACATTGAAAATTTATTATTAACTGCTGCGAGAAATCATCAAATCCTCATCATTCTCATCATTATCATCGCTGATCGCCGTTGATAGTTTATTCTCCTGATTTCGTGCAATCAATTCGGAAAGTGGTTGCCAATCCTCGTCGTCATCATCATCTTCATTTGTTACTATTTCTATAATTTTGTTTTCAGCCGGCCGCATGAATGCCCTCACATCCGCCAACAATTCCTCTTCTGGAACTTCTTCTTTGATACCGACTGAATGTTTTATCGAAGGTATATTTCCACTTAGTCCGCAGTTCACGCAACGTTAAATTTGATGAGGTGATCAGCCGCTGCATAGCTTCGCCATAATAGCAGCAAAGCTCTAGTGGATCACAATACCGAGTCAGTTCATTGTCACAATTGTCACTTTTCAAAAAGACATCTGACCATTCAAGAAAATTGTTTGCAGATGTGAAAACTTTCGTGCAACCAGCTGAAAACAAAATTATCATACGAACGCAACAATTTTCGTTCCGGATTCTTGCGATTTTCTATCAAGAATGAGGTTAGAGACGGAACTCGGGAAATATCCGTTAGCAGACTTACCTTTCTATAGATATTTTCGGCACACACACGAGCGAAATCCGGACTCTGCCGCACCCAACAATTTGCAGCTGCTATCTCTGGTTCTTCCGATATTTCGCGACACTGGACATATTCGAAGACGACAGCCACGAAAAACTAAGCCGACATGTGGCTGTCAAAAATTTCGGTTGTCACCTCGGACAAAACATCTGTGCGTGGAATGGCACTTCATATGGCGGAAATGTGCTTCTCCAGATGTCGCCAGTGGCATAGTTTTCTCGATGGCCACGGTGGAGGGGCATTTCCAGATGGCTATGTCTCGAAATGTGCCGGGGTTGGATTAATTCTATATTTCGAATATTTATATCCACGGATCTAAATATTTGGACAGAAAAAAAAATATTTTCTGCACAACGATATCCGCACAACAGATGAAGTCCGCTGGCACTTCGAGGACATATCCATCTGGCAGGTTACAAGGGTTCGGGATCGGAATCACTTCGATTCCTGGGCGTAGGCGTCACATTACAGTTCTTACAAAAACTCGACTTCAATAAATTTTTAAATATTTTACATTTGGCTTGATTCCCATCAATATTTCATACGGAGTTTTATTTTCACTAGTATTAGCAATAGTTCTGTTTTTTAAATATGCTACGGTTTTCATTATTTCGGGCCAATACCTTTTATTTATGTTCGCTTCTCTTAATAAGCATCTACCCATATCCATTGCCGATCGATTATATCTTTCCGCTACGCCGTTAAGTTCATGTACATAGGGTGGACACGGTACTAATTCTATAGCTTTGTATTTTATAAATTTATAAATCTCTTTGTTCAGGTATTCTTTTCCATTATCGCATTGGACCTTTTTTACGGTTTTTCCAAATTTATTTTCTACTAAGCTTATGTAATCAATAAAACATTCTGCCGTTTCTGATTTATTTTTTATGCAATAAATTTTTGCACATTTGCTATACTCATCTATAAAAGTTAAAAAATATTTTTCGCCGCCATAACCCGTTGTACTATGTGGTACATTTAAGTCCGTGTGAATAACATCTAATATTTCTTTTGCCTTGCTTCTATTATTTTCAAATGGAACATTTGACATTTTGCTCTGAATACAATTGGCGCATTTCATTTCGATATTTTCAAGTTTGTCTGGGATACCATCTAGCATTTTATTTGTAACTAATTTATTTAGATATTGGAAATTTACATGACCTAACGCTCTATGCCATTTTTCTTTTTCTGTTATTTTTTCACTTTTATTCTTAGCATTCATTTTATTTACGTTATTCGACATATCTCGCGAGAAATGCTGAATATCTTGATTGTTAACACTATTTGCAAACTTTCCGTTCTTATCGTTTCCCTTGAGGTAACTTTTCACGTGATATAAACTTCCTACTACTTTAGCTGTTGCTACCAATTCGTAAGTAGCTTTATTGTATATTTTCGCAGAATCATTAACTGCTACTATTTTACATGTTTTGGCTATTCTTGAAAGACTCAGTAAATTTCTCTCAATATTTTCGACATAATAAACGTTATTGAGTTCTACTTTAGATTTATTTTGATTTGTGAGGAAATATAAATTCATTTTTCCTAATTTAGATGCTTTGACCTTTTCACCATTTGGTAGACTTACTCTTACTGGGTTCTTCAAAATAATAAATTCTTCAAAATATCTATCTGTATTTATAATATGATCAGTACTACCGCTATCTAACAACCAATTCAACGTATTTTCGGTGTCGCAATTATTTATTTCGTTTACCTTATCTTCTGCATGCAATACTTGCGTAGTCCAAGTTGCCGTTAAATGTTTATCTTCGCTTGATTTGTTTTGAACTCTGCCTCGTCCACTGCCTTTGCTGTTGCCGCTAGCTTGTCCTCTTCCTCTGCCTCGTTGCATATTCCTAGCCTGAGTGTGCTGCCCTTCTTGCTCGTGTTTGCTCGACTGACCATGCCAACAATCTTTTGCCATATGCCCAGTTTTTCCACAGGTATAACATTGGCCTTTGATTCTTGCAGAGAAAGTACTAGAACTATTTTTCTTCTCACTTTCTGATTTCGATAGATTCTTTTCCTTTATTTTTGATTTAACATAATCTACAGTCCTATGTTCTTCAGGAATCACATCGATAAAATCCCCAATATAACTGTAACTTGATGGTAGTGCTTTGAGTATGTATCTCATTTTTTCAGCTTCTTCTAGCGTTCCGCCTGCTGATTTCTAATCATTTACCGCTTTTTCGAAATGTATGAAAAATTCTTTCACTGTGTCGTAATTTTTTAGCTTTATTTCTTCTATTTTACTTCTCTTAAGTATTTGTAATGCAGTGGATTTTGTATCGTATATTTTTCCAAATTTCTGTATCATCTGATACGCCGTTTCGCACTCACTTATGTACTCTAACTGTTTGTTTGACACTGTACTTACAAGAATTGTTCTTGCTTTTAAATCGCTTTTCTTCCAAGCTCCTATGTCATCTTTTTCTGATGCTTCTCTAATTGCTGGTTCTTTACAATCTTTGTACTCCAGCAGCATCAACAATCTGAATTTCCAGCTTTTAAAATCTTCTCCATCGAATACTGGAATTGTCACTTCGTCAATTTTTGCTTGTTGCGTCGCCATCTTTGTCTTCGCTATAACTTTTTATTTGATTTCTCGATATGAACACTTTTCACGTGTTTCGCACAAAACTTTTCCTCAATTATTTCGCGTTTTATTCACCAAAGGATTGAATAACTACGCTCTGCTACCATGTTGAGGTTTCGAAAAGAAAACACTTGACTTTTCTTTGAAGTAAAATAAATGTATTGTCCAGAACAATTTACAAGCGATGTTGACGGAGTGCGTGGCGAAATGCGACTGACTGGCTAAGCTTGTTTTCCAAACAGTATTGCCAAGACTTTACATTCACTTTAAATTACAACAACTTCAATATTAAATCATCAACATGTTCGAAAAAATCGTGCATCAAATTTGTATCACTTTAAAAGTTTGTCAATATTTAGCATCCTCAAAGATATGTAAAATTATAATAATTAAAAATTGGTGTTTTGAAGCATTGTAATGAATTCTTTTCAAAAATATTGCAGTTACCTAATTTTTATTTTCTCTTTTCAGGTAAGAATCAGAAGACATTGGATTTTTGAAATAATTAGCTGTAAGTAATTTCAAAGTTCTATATGAATTGAAAATTCTTAAATGTCTTCCAACTTCTCATCTTGGCCCTGTTAACACAAACTACCACAAATCCGTAAAAAGTGAGCCATCATTGAGTTCTAGATACTCCCATCATATCCTGCATTTTGTCTCAGATTAAATTTACCATAAAATTTTAAATTCATTCAAACCCCGCTAAAACCGCAAAAAATAATATAAAACCAAACTTCTTGTCGCTTTCATTTCAACTTCTTTTGTCAGAAAAGTACTTCAAAAGTAATTTCCTTTTGACAATAATGGAAGCTATTTACAATTAAAAACCACTTCTGGACTTGATGCTTGTTATAATAATGTAGAAGAAGCTCATGTAGAACTCGCGCAACACCCATGCCTCCATGGCTCGTGACCATAATTTAACGATTATAGACTTCCTACACACATGAACCGTCTTGGTGTCTTGGTCGTCTATTATCTAAGAGCCCAGCTAGTCACTGTTGCTGCGTCTTCTTCCTCCGGACCGTGTGTGTAATTACTACTCAATTTGGTGCGCTTTGTAGTCCTCCTCCGATAAGTATCTAAAGTTTACGAGTATGTATCTAAGAAAGTTATTCACCTTTTGCATAATTGTTGCGCCCCTTTTTTTCCACATAAAGTTATAATTTTTTTCTTGTTAGTTTTTCGCGTAACTCAAATCAAACCGAGCACAAGGTTAGATGAAAAATGACTCAAAGGCTGTTTGATGATAATAAAAATTTATTGTAGATTTTATTGAACTTGACACGAAACGGTTTGAATAAATTTTTGCAATGTTTATTTCAATGGAATTTCATGGGGTGAATTTAATCGACTCATTGCTAATGGAGAACAAGAAATCTCACATTTGACTTTAGTTTGCATCGATTAGAAGACGATTAATTTTCTTGTTATTTTTTCTATTTGAAATTTGATTAGATCATTAAAAATGAAGTCATTAAATTAGTTCTTCGCACTAAAATCGATCCAGTCACTATGAAAAATGTATCCAAACATTGGCGCGCAGTAAATAACAGGCTTTATTGCTTGTATAATTTGATCGAGCGCATCAATCACACATTCTAAACAATACCCCCCAATAAAAGTACCTTTAGTCCAACTGTAGAGTTCCTTCACCCGATCCCTGCTATCAAACACACCTAACCATCAATTAGATAATCTTAACGCTTCGAGAGTTGTACTCTCATTGTGCGTTCAACTAGAATTAAAATATATTCAGATACCAAAGAAATTTATCAATTCCGCCCATGTGCAACCCAAAGCAGTGGAAGGAAAAGATTCAAATTTGTCCATCCAAACTAAGACGTTAGACTTGCTTGGAGAATTCTTCATGCCCGTTGTGCTGTCGACTTCCTCTTGGCATTCAAACCGCCTGACTGACCGTTTTAATCGCATTACCAAGCAAAAGAAAAGTTCATTGCTAGCCGGAGAATTATGTCACGGACAGTTGGTTGAACTGTTGAATAAGAAGGCTAAAAGTAAATTTACCACGAACTCCAGCAAACCAATAAGAACAGAAGAGTAAAGATCCCTTCCTCTGACAGAGATGATTGTTGTCAGTGGTTAGCTCCAACTTTGAGGTTTCCTATTCTTTCTTACAGCTTTGCATTCTCTATTGCATCTATTTAAATGTAAACAGTGCAACTAAGTTATGATTTCCAGAATGGCTGCACATGGCGCCAATGTTAAGAAAATCTTCTTTGCCTCGCGGCTTCTTCGGGCGAAGAAAAAAGTCAAGAAGTCATTTTGCAAGATGTACAATGACGATAGTTAATTAGAAAAATTATATCAAAGTGCAAGATAACTTGCAAGCTCCAGCCAATTGTTTCCAAACTCCTTTTCTTTCTTTTATACTTTCTATCTCCTTATATTGCACTCTTGCCTCTCAATTGCATAGAGAATCAAATTCGTAAATCTTCAGTCCTTTCTAGTGGCGGAAAACCGTAAGAAGTTTTCTTAAGCTTTACGTAATTAGTTTGAAAATGAATGATAATTGTATAAGAGAGGAGTCAGTAATTGGTTTGATTTTTCTTACGTTGGATTTTTCAGTTTTTTGTACGTTCTCTGCTTTCGCATTTGACTTCTTCTTTATATTGAATAGCAACTTGGAGGGAAAAGGAAAATTGGTGCGATGTCAAAGCGTCAAATGAAAAAGTGAAAGATTTTTTATGTTCTAAAGTTTTGATGAAGTTAGTTAGAAAAGTTTTTCCTCTTGGACGCGTGTAACGAACTTTATGGACTTGCATATTCATTTCGATCATTGATAATTAGGATCAATTTATTGGATCGTTGGATTTTAAATAAATTATCATGCATTCTAATTGAAAGTATCTAAGATATTCTTATTTAAGATATTTGAATATGATAAACGAAAGAAAGTTTTCGGGGTGATATGTGATAGGTGCAAGTGGAAGTCAACAAGGTGCAGCTGGTAAGCAGGCCAAAGATGATGTCAAGTCAAACCAGAAGGGGAAGAAGTCGGCTTTCAAGTGCTACGGTTGTAACGGAACTGGTCATTTTAAAAGAGATTGTCCAAACAGGAAGAAGAAGAGTGATGGGACGTCTGAAAGTAACGGTTCGTTAGCGAAGTGTTCAGTGCGGAAGGCAAGATTCTGGTGCGACGGACCACATGACCTTCAAGAAAGAGTGGTATTCATTCTTTGAGGCTTTCTCTTTTCCAGCAGAGATTCGTATCGGAAACAATTCTGTGATGAGTGCTTTTGGAAGAGGAAATATTGACTTTGAGGCGCTTGTGAATCGCCGTTGGACTTCTTGTCACATGGAAAACGGTGCTGTATGTTTCGGAAGCTAGGAGAAATTCATTCTCGGTTACGCGTGCACTGGGCAAAGGTATGACTTTCAGCTCATCCAAGTATAGCTGCGAATTCCTGCTTGATGGTGCTGTCAAGGCTCAAGGAGTGCAATCTGGTCAGCTGTTCAAGATGATGCTCAAGGTCAAGGAACCGGACAATTGCTATGTGAGTGAGGCTAATCTAGCGGCCAGGGACTCTCTTCAAGTCTGGCATGAGCGACTAGGTCATCAGAGTAAAAGACATGTTGTGAAGATACTCAAAAATCACGGAATTGAAGTACAACAGGACGACGAATTCTGTGGATTTTGTGTAGAAGGTGAACAACATCGAGAACCGTTCAAGTCACGTCAACAGCGTCCATCTGTCCCAGGAGAAGTGATCCATGCTGATGTCGGTGTTTCACTTGGACAGGAGTCTATTGCTGGTGCCAGTTACTTTGTCTGCTTCACATGTGACTATTCAAGATTTCGTATGGTTTACTTCTTGAAGGAAAAACCTGAGGTGTTTAACAAGACCAAAGAAATGTTGCAGCTAGTGAAGACTCAACGAGGTCGACCGGTAAATGTGTTCCAGTGCGACGGAGGAAAGGAATTCAACAACAAGAAGATGCGAGAACTCATGGATTCCGAAGGTACGAAGATGATGATTACGAATCCTTATACGCCTCAGCAGAACGGTTGTGCTGAACGATCAAACTGGACAATTGGTGAGCTAGCACTAACCATGCTTGTTAGCAAGCATCTGTCGAAGTTTCTGTGAGCTGAAGCTGTCAACGGTGCGGTTGGCATTCTCAACTGAACTGGTCCAAGCCCTGTAGAGGGCAAAACTCCGTACGAGTTGTTCGTTGAGAAGAGTGTTCATTTGAACAGGTTTCTTATTTTTGGAACCACATGCTGGGTGATGGTGCCTTAAGAACGTCGCAATAAGTGGGATGCTAAAGGCGTCGAAGAAGTTTTTGTTGGGTACTCGGAAGACATCGATGGATTTCGTGTGTGGAAGAAGGATACAAAGCAGGTGATCCGAAGTCGTGAGGTAGTTTTTGGTACAGAGCATTCCTCTAAAGTTCTAGCTTTGTTTCCTGTTGAAGGAATTGAAGATCCAGTCGAGCTCCGTGATTTTCCCAGAGTTCTGAATTCACCTGAAGCTCCGTACGTGCCTGAGGTCCCGGATCCTGTGTTGCCCGTCGTTCCTGCTGAACCATGAATTGAAGAAACTCCTAAGGCTGGAAAAAATACCACTCAACGACGTCTTCGAGATAGAAGTAAACTTCAGAAACCTGTAAAATTGAGTGGAATGTTTCTTGCAGAGTTAGAAGAACCTCGAGACTACAAAGATGCCATGAAGTCGGATAATCGTGAACACTGGAAGGCTGCGATGAAAGAAGAAATGTCTTCACTGAAGGAAAATTCAACCTGGGTTTTAACGGTGTTACCTCCAGGAAGGAAGACAATTGCTAATCGCTGGGTCTATCGTATCAAACGAGATGCAGAAGGGAAGGCTTGTCGCTACAAAGCTAGGCTTGTTGCGAAGGGTTATAGTCAACAAGAAGCAATTGATTATCATGAAACCTTTAGTCCCATAGCTCGATTTGATACTATCAGGGTGATTCTAAGTGTTGTTGCCAAGGAAAGTCTGGAGTTGGCCCAATTTGATGTGAAGATGGCATTTCTAAACGGTATTTTGAATGAAGAAATATATATGGATCAACCTGAAGGTTTTGAAGATGTTTCTGGTCGTGTGTGCAAGCTAATTACAAGTCTCTACGGACTGAAGCAATCTCCGAGGTGCTGGAACAACCGGTTCAAGGAGATTCTTATCAAGTTTGGTCTCGTCCACAGTGAAGCTGATTGATGTCTTTCCTTTTGTATGTCTCGTGGAAATAAACTGATCAGCGTCCTTTATGTTGATGATGGCCTGGTTGCTGCAACACATAAGAGTGTGACTCAAGAGTTTCTGAGGAAGCTAGAGATGGAGTTCAAGATCACACGTGAACCGCTTGGCTGTCTCCTGAATATTCTCATTGAACGTGAAGAAGATGGTTCAATTCGTTTGAGTCAGAAGATGTACGCGGAAAATCTTCTTCAGAAGTTCAACATGGCAGAAGTCAATGCTGTTTCAACGGCCGTTGACAAGTACGTGCAGTTGGAAGAGAAAACTGGTTTGAGAACATCTGCTCCTTACCGTGAAGTTGTGAGATGTTTGATGTACTTAGCTGTTGCTACTCGTCCTGACATCGCATTTGCAGTCAATTATGCGTCGCAATCCTTGGAAGATCTGGAAGATGTCCGCTGGTTGCTGGTAAAGAGAATCCTGAGATACGTCAAAGGGTCTACGTCAGTTGGTATCTGGTACGAGGCTGGTTCCAAAGGAAGTGTCTTGAAGGCCTTCAGTGATGCAGACCATGCTGGTCAATCGGATACTCGTCGGTCTGTTAGTGGAATCGTTTTCATGCACAGTGAAGGACCGATATCCTGGGCTAGCAGACGTCAAGAGTTTGTGTCTCTAACCACAACTGAGGCTGAGTATGTCGCTGCTAGGGAAGCTGCCAGGAAATCGGTGTGGTTGTCTCGACTGTTCGCAGAAGTCTCTCCCTTAGACAACATTCCAATTATTTTTGTGGACAATCAAAGTGCAATCAAGTTAGCGAAGAATCACGAGTTCCACAAGAGGACCAAACACATTGAAGTGAGGTACCATTTCATTCGAAAGGAATTGCAGGATGGAATGCTGAATATTCAACATGTTTCATGTGATCAACAACTCGCTGATATCCTGATGAAGCCGCTGCCACATCTGAGATTTGCTGATCTACGTTCTGGCCTTGGAATGATCTGATCTGATTTTGAATTTGAATTTAGTTTGTTATTGAAAAATTGAAATATCGTGTTTTAGAGGAAGTATTGATGTAAAACGCTGATATGTTGAATTCAAAATTATGTTCCTTTAACCTAATGCTACAACTGTCATTTGTCACTCTGTTCACTTCTGTCAATCTGTCTGTCAATAAACATTGTGTTAAAACGTTGGCTAATTAAAACCATATTATGCATGTTCACGCATAACTCTTGAATGGAGAGGGATAGAATAGTCTTGTTTTTGGCAAATGATACGTCTTTTTTCCTATTAAGTCCCATTTAAACGACGAGAAATTCAATTAACGGAAAAGGACTGTTACCGATAAAACTAAAAAATTTCCGACTTTCACCCCGACTTTTGAGCATAACTGAACCGTAAAAATAATTGCATTTTTTAATTTTCCGATTTCACCATTTATATTTCTGCTTAGCCATTTAACTTATAACTGATGATACTTATTTTCATCCTACAAATTATGGTTTTTTCCTATAATTCGAAATACTAAATAAATGGATAGTTAAAACTTGATGATTCGATCTTTCCCTTTATTTTCTTTGAAAACCTGACCGGGTTCAGGACCCGCATCGATGGCAGGCTCCTCCGCTAAAATGGGCTAGCCATCGGGTGCGCTCTTTCCTTTTTTTTGCTTAATAGGGGCTCTTGCCGGGTATAGTGGCCTTCCGCTCGCGTGCCCATTTATGATATAGGTTTATGTGATTTCATTGCATAACGCTATATCGTAAATTGGTTACGTTTGTAATTCGCATTTGAGGGAAAGAGTCATGCAAATTATGTTTGTATGAGTTTTTCACTCAAATGGGAAATACATGGGGACGTCTACATTTGGATCTTGATCCGATTGGAAAGGTGCGAGGGGGCACCGCTTCTATCTGGATGCCCCACTCATTTGTGGGCCATAAGTATCGTTCGTAACGACGAAGTCTCTGTCAGTCCGTCTGTTTTCTCCAGGCCCGATTTGTCCTCTGACTCAGCAATTTAATAGCCCTTAGTAGATTACCTCCTTTCTCGACTCCGGTCGATACTCCTTTGACGCCGAAATTCGTGGATGTGAAAAATATTTTTGTAGTGGATCTTTTGCTGGGGAAAAGAACCCGCCCCACGACACCGCAACGCTAGCCTGCCAGTGCATTCACGCGTCCCTAGACAAGGCCAAATTTCGGCGTATCTCAATATTCTCTTTCGCCGAGGCAGCAGACCATCGCTGCAGTCCTTCACGGACATCTAACATACCAAATTCGCTACACAAGTCCGTCTCACATGCTGCGTCTTTCTCCCCTTAGTTGACTCCAAAACCAAAAAAGAGAGCGCTTCCACCGTCGCTCGCCCTTACATAACTTTTGCCACAACGGCTCTTCTTCAACGGTGAAGATCAAGCTCATGGTTAAGCTGCCATCGTCACCGCTGCTCAACCTTCAGGCTTAGTAATGGCACATTCAGCAGCCATATGTTTTCGCCCAGAAGCTTCTAAATGAAAATAATATTGTTTGTTTGGCTCGTCAGCTGATAAGTATTAACTACAGTGGGCTGCAACGGAAATTATCTTCTTGCATAACAGTCGTTACATCTTCCCTTTCAGTTTCACGAATAATTTTCAGTGGCTCTTTAGCAATCTCCCGAATTTGTGGTTCAACATAACCCAGCAGTATAACAGCACCCAACGGGCGTCTGCATGCGCGTGCTTAGCTAGATCAAGGATTCCAAGGAACTTTTGTAACTCAATCCCTGGTCCAACGATTGGGTTTGAAACAAAAGAAATGCCACACAAACGTCAAACGCATTGGAGGTTCACAAGCTGATACAAAAGGCGTCGTCGCTATCGAAAAGATTGCACGACAAGGTGATATCATCACATTTAATGATTTTGTGTTGAAGAATATCATAAGCATGTTGCCAACAAGCAACGTATCATCGATAAGACGCGCCCAACTGAAGAGATTGTCATTAGCCGGCCCGAACTTTGACCGGCCGGGGAGGATTGAGTTGTTGGTCGAAGCGAGCGTATTCACGGGAAGATCATTCTTGATGACATCCGAAGGTTACCTAATGAACCGACCGCTCAGAAGACCAAATTGGGATGGATATTAGCAGGAGACGTTCGTACGAAGTAAAACATTGATGACGGATTACGAGCATGCTGGGAGTTGGAGGAGATCGAAGTTCAAAGGATGTAGTCGGAAGAGGAAGAAGCTTGCGAGCTCTTGCTTAAGGGTTCAACGCATCGAGACTCGAATGGGATATACTAAGCTCGACTGCCTTTTATAATAGAGTAAATTAGGAACTCGCTAGGCGATTCAGGAACTGCTGGGATTGGAGCCAATTTGAGCCAATTGGAGAAGCGTTTTGAAAAGAACCCACTTCAGGAAGAGTACCAAAAATGCCTGCAAGATTATTTGGAACAAGGCCACATCCAGGCGGTTGAAGAGGTGGAGGAAAATTATCACGATAAAGTAGGCTGTCAGACGTATTATCTACCGCACCACGCGGTGTTCAAAGACGGTTCTACAACTAAACTACGGGTAGTCTTCGATGCGTCTCGAAAGACTAGCTCGGGAGTTTCCTTGAGTGACACTCTTCTGACTGGTCCACTTCTCCAAATTGATTCGACTCTAGTTCTTCTAAATTGGCGCCTTCATAAATTTGCCTTTGTAGCCGATATCACTTAGATATATCGGCAAATAAACATTCTTCCATCAGATTCGAACTTTCGGAAGATAGTCTGGACGAATTGCCTGAATGTGAAGGACTATCGGCTAAGTACGGTCACATTTGGTTTAACTTGTGTTCCATACTTGGCAATCCGTACACTACGACAACTGGCAGAGGGCGAACAAACCCAATTTCCTGTTGCGGCGCATTTTTTCGGAGCGATTTCTACGTCGACGACGTTCTCTTTGGAGCTTTCAATGTGGATGAGACGTTCAAGAAAAAGATGATCTTCGCAACATATTCAAGTCAGCCGGCTTCCACCTGAGCAAATGTGTTGGAATTGACCCGCGCTTGCTACACAGCATTCCACTAGAAGATGTTGAAGAAAAAACCCACTGTAGAATTACCTCTAGAACAAAGGTGTAAGCCTTTAGGAGTTGTGTGGTGTCCAAAGGCCGATTATTTTGCATATCGTTTGAAACCACGAGAAAAATTGACACAGTATACGAAGCGAATCGTGCTTACAGAGATAGCGCGCTTGTATGACCCTTTGGGTTGGCTGTCTCCTTTAATTATTAGAGCGAGAATTTCGATACAACATGTATGGTTACACGGAACGGACTGGGATCAACCACTACCAAAGGAAATCCGATCGGACCTTTCTGCAATTGAAACAATAAAACTACTGCGATGCTTCCAGTCTACATTAAACACTAGCTATATCCTGGATGAATTTTGTGACGCTTCTCAAGAAGCTTACGCTGCTGTGATATATATCGTACCTCAGGAAAATGACAGTACTCATGTAAACTTGTTAACTGCGACAACTAGAGTGGCGCCCATACGACCCGTTAGCATCCCTCGTTCGGAGTTATGTGGAGCAATGCTACTGGGAGGCATATACTTGCATATCTACAGCGATCAAGAAACGAGTTAGATGGTAATAATTAATTTGAATAGGATTTCAACCCGCCAGCAGCTCCACATTTTCGAAGGCTGTGGGATGCGGGTGAGAAGTCCGTAAATCAGTACCTGAGAAGGATGCTCGGTAGTGCAATTTTAACGTATGAAGAGTTGAATACTGCACTCGCACAAATCGAGGCACGCTTAAATTCGCATCCGTTGTGTCCTTTGAATGAAGATACTACTGACACAACAGCTCTTACGCCAGCCCATAATCTAATCGGAGATACCTTACTTTCTCTTCCCGAATGCAACATTTCTCGACTAGATAAATGGCAACTATCTCAGTTTTTGGTACAACAGTTTTGGAATCGGTGTAAGAGCAAATATTTAGCGCGGCTCCAGCAGCGACCCAAAGTATTCATTGAGAGCATTGTCCGCAAATCGAAGATTTGTGTCTGGTGAAGAGTGACAACTTTCCTCCATTTAATTGGTCGTTAGCTCGCATCACAGCAGTTCACCCTGGAACAGACGACTTAGTAAGAGTTGTGTCAAATTTTTGCAAAGGAATAACCTTTCAACGCCCAATAGCAATTATTTGGAGCACATTCTAAGCAAGGAGCTCATGACGCTTGCAAAGAAGTAACTGCTCTTTTCGATCGCGGGAAATTTTAAACCTGAAAATGGTCAAGTAAGTACATGCTACTGTTACGTCTTCGTCATCATGCTTATTAACTCTCTTTGAGAAATGTTCATCTTGGTACAAAATTCTTCGAATTACAGGTACAGTATTTAAAGCTATTGGGATTTTGAACCCCATACTCTTCAAATTGGCATCCGTTAAAAGCGTTGACTTGAGATCACAGCCAAAGATATTAACTTTGCTGAAACCACAATGTTTAAAATTTTGCGAGAATTAATAATCTCAGATGAACTAAAAACTCTCAAAAACAATAAACCTCTGTCAAAAGCAAGTAGACTTCGAAGCTTAAACTCGTTTCTCGAAGAAGGCATACTGAGGGTTGGGGGCGTTGATCACTTACAAATTGGGATCACCACTCAGCATCCAATCATTTTAGCTCGTCATCATTTCACTACTTCAATCATAAGGGATGCACATTGACGGTGTCTTCATGGCGGACTGCATCTAGCTTTAGCAACAGTGCGACAAACTTCTTGGACCGTAAACCCTCGGTCTTATGTTAAAGCTGTACTGAGCAAACATCTGCCATGTGCAAAAATTTGAGCTTGATTGTCCGCTCAATGAATGGCAGACCTGCCAAGAGATCGAGTTACTCAACCATATAAAGTTTTCACTGATTGTGACGCTGACTACGCAGGCCCGCTGCGCTTACGCATAGTAAAAGGTCGTGTTCACTCCTCACATCCTAGATACTTTGCTGTATTTGTGTCCTTTACTGTAAAGGCTGTTCATTTAGAAGCAGTATCTAAATACTCAGCAGCTACCTTTATTGCTGCCTTTAAAAGATTTCTTGCCAGAAGATGCATTCCAGCTCGTATGTACAGCGATTGTGGCGCTACGTTTAAAGGAGCTGACTCAGAATTGCACCAAGCATGTATTGTAGCTTGTTCTGGGTCAAAATTCAAAGAATTTCTCTCTAAAGGTTGAATTTCATGACACTTTAACCCTCCAGCAGCTCCTCATTTTAGAGGACTATGAGAGGCAGGAGTTAAGAGTGTAAAAGGCCATCTCAAGCGAGTTTTCGTCGACAAAACTCCCAACATTGGAAGAGCTTTCAACATTGTTGTGTCAAACTGAAGTTGCTTTAAACACTCTACCACTAGGACCATTGCATAATGACATCGACGGTTGTGAGCCGTTAACCACCGGTCGTTTTTTAAACGAAAGTAACTTAACTTCAATTCCTCAACCTTCATTAATCGATATTAGTTCAAATAGATTATCGCGAAGGTCACTCAGGCAACAGTGCTTTGAACGTTTGTGGCGCAAATGGCCCTACGATTATTCACAATTTTTACAACAACCGACTAAATGGCAATCAACTAACGAGAATGATAGATTGGGCAACTCGTTCTATTTAAGCAGCCAAATTCACCTCCAACCAAATGGTTGTTGGGTAGGGTTGAAAAGTGTTGTCTTGATGATTAAGGAATAGATAGTACGCGTCATCCAGATAAAAACAGCAAGTTCCAGTTTTATTCCATCAATAACTCAAGTCGCACTTTTACCTATTGATTTAAAAGAGAAAACCAAAATTTACAGACAACACTACTCAATAACATATAAAATAATTAGTCTAATTTTATTTCATTGGTATAACTAACATTTTTGAATTTATTTCTGCGAATCAATGCATAAATGTATTTATAACATATACTTTGAACTAGAGTTGGTTCAAGGCGGGGGGTTTGTTCAAGAATGAAACATGATATTAAGAATAATCGATGTAAAAAAAGTATAAAAGCTGGGTTGGTCGGCCTTTCTGCGAGTGTATACATGTATAATTGGATAAAGTATATCTAGTATGACGTGATTTTGGAGAATGCGTAGGGTGCTAAATTTTACGGACAACTCACTGTGTATTCGTGGGTCTTAGCTTGTATAAGTAAGCAATGCATGACGAAGGAGAAGCTACTGTGCGGATTCATCAAGTTGTCTAATTTTGTGTGCAGAGGTTTTTGGTTTTGTCTACTGAAATCTTCACAAGTATATAGAATTATATTGTCGCTCGATATCATTGGTTACTTGTTTATCTATCTGTACTCAACAAAGTCAGATTGTATAGGGTTATCCATTTTACGCTTGGGAAAGTAAAGCTAAAGAAAACACATAAAATATTCAGATGGAAACTAACATAAAGATGGAACCTAGCCATTATACGTGAAACACAACATCATTCAAATGTCCTCCACGGGACCTTTGACAGGTCTCAATCCTTTTGAGGTAATTTTCAATGACTTTTCGGCACATTTCCGGCAATATCTCGGCCATAACTTCACGAATATAGGTTTTCAATTGCTCAAGATTTTGAGGATTGTTCGCGTAAACACGATCTTTCGCATAGCTCCATAAAAAGAAATCCAAAGGTGTTAGGTCGCAGGATCTTGCGGGCCAATTGACATCACTCAATCTCGAAATTACGCGTCCTGGAAAAGTGCAAAAGTGCTCGATTAGCCTGTGTTGTGTGGCTTGTGGCTCCGTCCTGTTGGAACTACATGTTCTTCAGATCATATCATCGTCCCACATCCGTCCATAGCGGTCAGAATTGACTGTAATGTCTCTTCCTTGATCATTTTCAAAAAAATACGGGCCAATAACACCACCAGACCATAATGGACACCAAACGGTCACTTTTTCCGGATGTGAAGGCCTTTCTGCGATCACCTGAAGATTTGGAGAGCCCCATATGCGGCAATTCTGTTTATTTACGTAACCACTGAGCGCAAAATGAGCCTCATCTCTAAAAAAATGTTGTTCGAAAAATCATTATGAATGGCTTGTTGTGCAATCACCCAATTCGCATACATTCTGCGTTGTGTATGGTCTTGAGGCTTAACTTCTTGAGTGAGTTGGATTTTGTAAGGATGGAGATGCAAATCCAAATGCAAAATCCACCACAGTGAGCCGTAAGACAAGCCCAAATGTTGAGCACTTCGAGGAATCGACAAATTCGGGTCTTCCTCCACACTTTGAGCAACGACAGTGATATTTTCAGCAGAACGAATGTTGCGATGATGCGCAGGCCTTGCAATATCAATAACCGATCCAGTCTGTTCAAATTTTCTCACTGTGCTCGAAATTGTTTGCTGTGTAGGTCGATTATGTCGACCGTAATCGGCTCTTAAAGCCCTAAATGTTGATACAGCAGAATCACCATTTTTATAATAAAATTTAATAATTTTAACGCGTTCTTCGTCTGTTAAACGATCCATTTCTCTAAATGGCAAACCTTCAACTAAAAAAAACACGCTTTGGATGACATTTAATTCTGACAAATGTCAAATGGCAGGATTTTACTTTCCTACCACGAAATGGATAAACCTGTATAATTTGTGAAACAAAGATTAATAAATGAATACATTTTTTTTTGGTTTTAATTAATAATCGAGAGTGTGTGTTGTGACATTGACAATTAAATCACTGATAATGTACCACCAACTGAATAAGTTGGCAACTCAATTTAAAAAAACTACATCTAGAATTTCGCACAAACGCTATCAATGCTGCTCATCAAGCCACCATGGAAATGGAGGGAAATTTTACATCGCCTCTTGGATATTACACTTTTTGGCTAAGCATCGGCTCTGGAAATCGTGGTAATTTCTAAGAACTAGTCAATCTTTTGTCAAATTATGACCCTGTTTTAAAAGAGCACAGCATCCGGCTTCACCAATCTTTGCAAGCAGGAATATTTTTAGTTACGTACTTGTTAGCAGCAGTATTTCTCTCTTAGGAAAGTACAGTTCTATGGAATATGGTTCGACAGCACACCTTACATACGAGTATCTCACATCGAACAAATGAGTCAAGTCGTGAGATATCGTAAAATTGACATTCGGAATGCAGAGGTGAAGGAGTCATTTCTGGGTTTCATTCCTCTTAGGAGAAAAAAAGCAAACGACATTCCAGAAGAAATACTTCAATCACTAGAGAAGGACGAATAGGATTTAAGACTTTGTCGAAGTCAAGGTTATGACAATGCTACAACCACAGCAGGCATTCACACCGGAGTGCAACCAAGAATTAAAGAATAGAACCCAAAAGCGATTATTATCCCCTGTGCCAACCACACTCTAAATTTATGTGGGGTTCACGCTTTTGGGAATCTTTCTATTTGTGTGGCATTGTTTGGCACTTTGGAGTGTGTGCATGTACAAATTTTTTTCATGTTCGACTCGTAGATGGAATATTGTAAAAGAAATCTTAGGAGTGACTGTGAAAAGACTTAGTGATACGAGATGGAGTGCTCATCATGATGCAGTTAAGACAATCTTAAAAATTTTGAAAAATTGCTTGATGCTGTAGAAAAGTTGTGATGTTTTTGAAAATCTAGACACGAAAGGAGGTCCGCAGGTTTTGATGACTAACATTTGCAATTTCCATTTTCTTTGCTTCTTGCATTTATGGTATCATATTTTATCTGGTCAATAATGCTCAAAAATATCTCCAAATCGAAGGTATTAGTTTTGAAAAATGCGTATTGAAGCTGAAAAGCTTAAAAATTTTTTGTAAAAGCGATTCGGGAAGAATTGATCCATAAAGCCTGACAATATCTAACCAAAACTTGCACTAAGTTAGACATTGATATACCAGTACGTGAAGGCTTCAGCAATGAAAATTGATTATGCAGCCTCATGGACATCATTTCGAATGCTTGAGTTTATTATTGAAATGGACTTTCGTGAATCGCTACCAAACATAACTGAGGCCCTTAAATACTTTCTTACCGTATGTGTTTGCGTTACTTCTTGTGAGAGGAGTTTTTCAAAAATAAAATTATTTAAAAATTATCTTCGATCCACAATGAGCCCGTCCCGTTTGACAAGCTTGGCTATATTATCAATTGAAAATGAGGTTGCAAAGCAGGTACACTTCAATGTTTGATCCAACAATTCCCACAAGTCAAGGCTCGTAAAAAACATTTTGAAGGATCAAAATTTCATTTAAATAACAAGACTTAAGTGTGTTGAATTAAGATACCTGTTTTTTGCAGTGTTTCTTATATTTTGCATTGCTGTACAAGACTGATTTATGTGATTTGCAATAGAGTATCATAAAAAATTATACATTTTTCTATTATTAGTAATTTGTTTCATTTATCTGCACCAATATTTATAGGCTCCTCACCCAGCGCCGCCCTAGACCCCACAGGTATGTCGGTACGCCATTGCAGAGCCATATCTGCGCAGTTGGCTGTCTATCAGCTCCTTAGCAAATTTCTGTATTGATGCTACCATAAAGTGTGAAGGATTCTTAATCTATAGATAAATGAATCATGGAATTTCAACTGCTCAATGTAAAAAAATCGCAAATATATGATATTAAAAACTATTCTCCATCATGAAACTCGATTATTGTTTTGCTAGAAGTAATGAAATTCAAATCGGTTATACTTTGCCTTTGTAAAAAAGCCCAAAACGCTAATAAATTTGAAATGTTTCATAATCAACTGCTGAATTCCCCTTATTTGAAAAGAGCCCAAAATATCCCATGATTACTTCTTGGATTTTTCGATCTTTAAAAACTTCTTCATTCAAATCTGCAACAACATTCTAGACTTATCTTCAAGTTATCCTTGCAATGTCGGTGTAAATCTGCAATTATTATCGAAATTCTATATCTTGGAACTAATGAAAATTCATCGGAGTGTTCGCCGTCGGAACAAGCAATTTACCCAATCAAACAGACACAATAACGTCCAACTGTGATAGATATAATAAATGATGGGGAAAAGTACGAGGTGAAGATCAGAAAAACAAGTCACGATTGTGGCCTCTTTATGTTCGGCATACAAAGCTTCTGCCTTGCCTTGTGGTGTGCAACAATCACAACTTACCATTGTCAGTTTCTTTGTGTATTTCCTAGCACTTCTTAGACCAAAGAATTTCCACTCGGTATCAAAGTGGGTATGGAGAAAAGGTTCACTGAACTTTTCCCAACTCGTAACATTGGTCATGCCGCCTTTTGGCTCATCTTCATCTTGTTGTTCTGCATAAGGCCATGTTTTCTTTCTTTATTTCTTTCTCCATCGATATGCTCTTTTGTTTCTTTAATTCTTCTTCTCTTCTTTTATTTTACATTAAAGATTGTATGCTAGTATGATTTCAATTTTTTCTTGTCTATTTTTCTTCTTTGATTTTCGTTCTTATTACAAGACCATTAGTTGCATGCAGTGTTGTACCTTAAAACTATTCTTCCTGCTTCGACAGCTACCCTAGAAGAGAATGTATATGCTGCCAATATGGCCAACTTATTCAACCAATCTTCCATGGTTGAGGTTCGTGGTAGAGGACGTGATGGCGTGGTGGAAGAAGCATTCTTCTGTGTAAGGTTGAATTATAGTCGAACATGGCGAAAATGATGATGATACAAAGAAAATAGAAAAGTTCAATAAAGACATATAGACAGTGTCGAGTGTTGTTGGCTAGAGAATTCTAGTTCATTTCATACTTCATTTTCTTTTGCACTCCACATTGAACGTGCGCACTCCAAACTCCAAATCGTGGCCAGCACAGGCGCAAGATAGTTATCAAGATTGCACACAGCATGAATGCTTAAATTGCTTCTATCGTGTAAGATTTTGCTTTTAAGTGGAAGACGTTTTTCTCGAAAACGTTTTTCTATCTCTTAATGGTTCGGAACATTCTCTTTTTCACATGATTTTGTGTTACATAACCTGAGTTGCTTTTTTGGCAGCTCGTAAGATGGACGATACATCTTGTGTTAGCAAATTTTTACTCAAAAAAAATGCTCTAGAATTTTTTAAGGATTGAAAAATTACATTAGATTTGGGGACTTTTCAGTTAAAAGTTAGGCTCAATTCGAATTTGGAATATGATTCTATTCCCTTAGTAAAAGACAATCTGAAATCAGATATTGATTTTATTATCTACCAAGAAGCTACTCCAAATCTTTGAATACTAACATTTAACGAAGTCCTCATGGAAAAAGAAGTGTGAAATACATCTACGAGTAAATTCCACTAATCAGATATCATTTTGCCTCAACTGTATAATAAATTGTTGCTTCTCCAATCCTAAAATTCTGATAAACATCCATAAAAGTTAACTTGGCCTAAGCTAGTTATTGAAATTTTGCATAAATTAATGCGTGAACATTGATTCAATTGCATACGTTTGCACTTTGACTGGTGATTGTCAATACCTTCATTTAATGAACATAATAAATTAGACAGAATTTCGCAAAGCAGTCTTCACTGCATAAATTATTTGGATAACAGTCACCTAGAATCCGAAATAGAATGTCACTAGATCACAGTCAATCCCTTAATTCGCTTCCAAAACAGCCAACTGCAAGAAGTCCCAAGAATACGCATCTAAACAAAGTAAACCCACCAAAAAATAGTTAAGTAGACGGAAATATGCTTGTCAGAAGGATTTTGTACTCAGCCTATAAAATGCGGCTACCAATGATGAATAAATCAAAGAAACATTTCAAAGTGGAATTTTAAAAGAAAAACTAGTCCTATATGCAACTCGTTTCTCCAAATCAAAAAGAAGCAGAACAACTTGGAATTGCAAATACCGCATTTCAAAAATTCAAATATCAGAAAAAACTCCAAATCAGACCTCAAAAATCATTAAGTGCATTTATAAATTGGGCACGTATTGCCCAGAGGGCGAATGGAACGAAAGCTCCAAGAAATTGGACACGGCAAACGCCATAAATGAGCGTTCATACGGATCGTCTAGTACTAAAGGATACAACATTTTTTTCCTAAAGAAAACTCCAAAAAACAACACATCATAGAATCCTAAAATGTTTGGAATGCAATCTAGTGTTTGAAGGATGCAGAGTTGAAGAGCTCCCACATAGGAAGGAATAAGGGAAGGAGTTCGTTCAAGGTTTTTATTCCGAATAAAAATGCCTGGCTGTTTTCTAACCATTAGTCCGAAAATGGTAGCGTCTTTTGGAATGGATAGATGTTCAAAAAGTGGAAATCAAGAAATTCAAGGAAGGAAGTATGTAGTTCAACTTACACCCCATCCACTACTAACAATTGCATTCCCATATCAGCCCCTACACCTCCCACCTCCACATCTGTTGAAGAAGTCATTGATCTGATAGAACCCTCAGATGATTCTGTTATTAAATGTATTGACTTGTCTCAAGCTTTAATCAACTCAGTGGCTGGCAAATTGTCATGTATTTCCGACATAGAAGCAACTCCAGCTTCAACAATACAACCTTCGACTCCTACATCTCTGTACAATAATTTTGTACGTGGCCGGGACCAAATATCATTGTCTTCGAGCTCAATAGAATTACCAAGGTCATCGCCTTCTCCATGCTAAAACCGATCATTATTAGATCCACTTTTACCACCCACAGTAAAGGCTAAAATCAACTCAAATAGTGATCTTGAAAAGCGGTATCTCATTTCTAGGCTTAGAGATCATAAAATTTATGAGTGCATCCGTCAGTTCATACAACCTTCATTGATGGGAAAACAAAGACGAGCCCTGAAGTTATAATTCAAAGAGAAGGCCTTCCAATTGATCTCGATGCCCTTCGGGCTATCTATTTTCGCTACCATGAACAACAAGGGGTTATTTCTGAACAAGCCGTAAAAGATCTGGAAACATATGTTTCACACGTTGGCTCAAACTATATCTCTTCCTTATAAAGAAGAAAAGACCAACACAAATTTTTTCGTCTCCAATAGAATCTCCGTTCAGCTTAAACCTTTTTTACCATAACTGTGGCGGTATTCGCATTAAGTTAAATCAACTCTTTTCTGACGCAAAATCTAGTCAGTTTAATATCCTCACCCTTACGGAAACATGGTTAAATGAATCTCACAAAAATGAAGAAATGTTAAACAGTAATTGGAGCATCCTTATCAACGATTGAGATTATCGCAGCTCTGGACAGACACGAGGAGGTGGTGTTTTGGTCGCTGTACACATTTCTTTTTCTAGTGAGGTTGTACGAATTGCGTCGAATAATCTATTCTAACATCAATCAGTTCAAGTTAAGTTTGATAAATTTTCCCTCTACATTGGTATTTTCTATATTCCTCCTAATTCAAGTGAAGCTTGTCGATGTGAGAAGCAAGTCGAACGTGTGACTAGATTTCTGCTACATGGAAATTCAATCCGGCGCTAGCCGTTTTCATATGTTTCATCGTGGAGGCTATACCCTCCAGTCGTTCCTCGATGAGATATCTCATTGCCAACCTTAGCGTTGAAATCACCCAGAATTATTTTTGTGTCGTTTGTAGGCAATGCGTCGGCTAGTCTTTCCGGCCAGTCAATTGTAGTGCATTTCCTTCACTGCTTCGTCCTTTTCTTCGGTCGGGGCGTGAACATTCAACAGTCGGATTTTGAAGAATTTCGGTTTTATATGGATCGCACACAACTGTTCATCGACTGCAATTTGAATTCCCTACCACAATATAGTTCACTCCGAATTCTCGTTTTCCACTAGGCTTCCCACTTTTGAATATTTTGTGCGATCTCATGTCTTGAATATCATTTCCAGTCCAGCTTGTTTCCTGGATTGCCAGTATTTTTAATTGATATTGACTGGCCTGTTGTAAAAAGTCCTTAAGAGCGCCAGGGATCTGACATTCCAGGATCCAATGCCATAGTCCTTTTTCCGTTTGCGAGATCGTTGCCGTGAGTCCAATCCATTCTGAGGCTCTTCTGCAGGGTTCAAAACATTTTAGCGCGTTCAAGGGATGGGAAGTTAGCCCGTCGTCCAACCTCCATTCTGGTGGCATGGTTATTGCTTCGATTCCATTATCAGGCGCCGAAGTTTTGCCTTCACTCTTTTACGACCCCAAAAAGGAGGTGTAATTAGGATATAGTACCAGAGCTGTCGATGTATTTACAGTCATCAGCATTTCTCGGCATTTAATGTCCCATTATTGGGGAATCAGTAAACCGAATGTGCGACCCCGAGAAGATTTGCTACCATTTAATGGGGGGGTTTGGAATGAGGAATCATGGAAACTGTCGGTCGGGGAAATAAGGGGGTTCCCTCCTCCTTTCTCAAACGAACTTGCGACCGTCTATAGCGGAGTTCGTCGTCGTTTATATTTGACTCCAAATCTGGATTTGAGATAGCTAAAATTTCCTCTTCGGTCATGTCATCCGTCGTTTTAAGTTCTTCATGAATGCTTGAAAAATGTTCCTAACATTCTTGTGATGCCTAGCCATCTACAGCTAAAGTGCTGACCCATTGAGCTATTTTGTAGTCGGCGCCATTCCGCTAAGGTTGGTGAATCATCTGGATCAAGAGTTTTCTATTTCGTTTAAATAAAATCCTGCGTGTGCAAAACATTTGGTTATTGTGTGTTGAGAAATACGATCCCAAGCTTTTGAAATCAGGAAAATGGCTTCAAGGATATGCAATTTTTGAGGCACATCATGTCTTAAAAGTTTCGTAAAATGAAGTTTTCTAAAATTTGCTTTCAGTGACTTTATTACGCCCTGATCCAATGGTTGGAGAACTACCGTAGTATTTGGAGGAGGAAAGACTAATTATATATATTATTATATATTCGGGTGAGCGGGACAGTTGTCCAAGAGCAATAAAATTTGCTTTTGTATTACCGAATCAGCTTATTGTCCCATCGCACAGTAATTTATTCAAATAAGGCTGATGCCATGCAGGCTCTTGTGTTATTTTCGTATTCGATAGGTAGTGATTTAACATTTCTAAAACATCGAGGCCGTTAAGTTTAGCCAATAACCACTAGTTTTCATTTTTCCGAGCCAGTCATATTTGCTACCACAAGAACAGTCACTCCTTCTTTGGAAAGTTTGTCTCCAACCCGTTTTTTCTTTTAAACTTCATTGTTTTACCAAACATCATTCTAAAAAACAAACCGGTTTCATCTGTGTTGAATCTTTCTTTCCTTTTCTTAAACTTGGCCACACTGTTCGTATCCCATTGTTACACATCCCCTCTGGTACATCTGCTGCTTCTCCATTTATTTTACCAAAAATAATGTTGTGCCTTTGGATCCATCCCACAGTGCATTTAAAATCTTTAAATCCAGGTTGTCTTGTTAAATTGCCCGGCTTATAAGATGGGACCGCTGATGGGAATATTGCGAGTTCTTTGAGTTTTGAACCATTCAAATAGAGCATCATCTACTCTAGATTGGTCACAAGATCTAAACTTTTTAGGTCTTTGTAAATTTTTTTTTTAAAGACCTACTAGTTTCGCAATCTGTCTGTCCGTTCGTCTGTCCATCTGTCCGAGCGTCACAGCAAGTTTCCTCAGAAACAATAGAAGCTAGAATGCTAAAACTTTGTGGAAAGGTCAGAAATGATGGTCTCTCAAAAGTTTAGGTCTTACCAAAAATTTAAAAATTATTTAATGGGATCCTCCCTTATAACGAAGTAGCCCTTGAACATGTTTTTTAAATCAAAGGTAGGCGAGTGGAATGCCAAATGAAAGGTCTTGATTAGGACTATAAGAATCTGAAAGGAAAAGGTCATTTAATGCATCAGGAGGTCCAGGGGCTGGCAAAATGTACCAAAATAATGTGCGTCTCCCCGTCGCCGAAGAATCTGAAAATAATCATAGAGGTGGGTCTTATTGAGTACAATGGCAACAAATATCTCAGAAATCGAAATTCCCTTAACTTTGTTAATAATAGTAAGATTTGTAGATTTTACATATCCGCCCATAAAATCAAAACAGTACCCTTAAACTTCTTGAAGTTCTTAATACTCAGAAAATTTCATGCAAATCGAATCATAATTGAGTGAGTTCTAGCCATTTGAATTGAATGGAGTTGGTTGATACATATTTAAAATTGACCTAAGCACTTTTATGTACTTCTAATTTACATGAAAATTCAAGGAAAAGTGTCTAATTTAAATTAGTCAGGCTCCATCAAAATGGCGAATGCAATGTGCTTATCAAAGACCTTCCGGTAGGAGCACTCTCCTGCTTACTCAATTTGTATGATTTTAACTCGTTAGAGCTGTTCTTATATACACTTGCCAGCAAAAGTGTCCGTACATGCAAGATAACAAAAATATCATTATATTAAAAAAAGTATGTCCACTTAATTTAAATGCTTTCTGTAATAATACAGGGTTTTCCAATAAGAGGTGTTATTTTGATATTAAAAGAAAAATGCCATTTTTTAATACAAATGGTCAGACGTTTATTCTATTATAAAGAGGAACGTATGCCGTTAATAGTGGAAAATAACATCAGGCAAATGACCACCACGACCACGCTTACAAGACCATATCCTTTTCATGAAATTTTCCATAACGTAATCGCAAAGTGGCTACCCGATGTCCTCGATAGCCTCTTGAATTCCATCTTTGAGGTCTTGAATCGACGCTGGGTTGTTGGCGTAGACCTTGTTTTTTACGTGGCCCCAAAGAAAGAAGTCGCAAAGTGTTTAATTACAAAATTTCGGTGGCCAATTGTGGTCACCTCTTCGAGAGATAACACAGTCCGGAAACTTTTCCCGTTAAAGATCAATGGGTTCGTTGCTTGTGTGGCACGTAGCGCCATCTTGTTGAAAGCAAACGTTGTCCAGATCAAAATCATCCGATTCCGGTCATAAAAACTCATTAATCATCTTTCGATAGCGCAATCCATTCACCGCTGGAGCAAACTCATTTTCGAAAAAGTAAGGTCCAATGACTCCGCCGGACCATAAACCGCACCAAACAGTTACACATTGAAGATAGAGAGGCTTTTCAACAATAACTCTTGGGTTTTCCGAGCCCCAGATACGACAATTTTGCTTGTTGACGAAGCCACCGAGGTGGAAACGGGCAACATCACTCAAGATGATTTTTCGATTGAATTCCGGATCATTTTCATGCATTTCAAGGACCCAATCAGCAAAGACACGACGTTGTTGATGATCGATCGGCTTGAGTTCTTGTGTTAACTGAATTTTGTAAGCCTTAAGACCCAAATCTTTATGCTAAGTCAAATACGGTGTAATGACGTTTGTGGAATGCCTTATTCTAAAGAACGACGTGGAATGGACAAACCTGGGGTTTTTTCAACACTTTCGGCTACAGCAGCAATATTCTCGGCTGTTCTTGAGTGTCGTGCACGGGTTTTATTCTTCACATCACTAAGTTGTCCCAACAGCTTGAATTTTTCCACCAATTTCTGTATTGCGCTCCGACAAGGTGCTTCACGACAACCCAAAATGTTCGTTTTACGAACCGTCTCTGACAAATTTTCACCATTTTTATAGTGAATTTTTAAAAATTTCGATGCATTGTTGAAGCGTGTATCGTTCCATTTTTATTAATGGCGTAGTTTCTACTTGTCAAATCTCAAAGAGTGACACCTTCAAAAGTGACATCTACCGAAATAGCGGGCTATTCAAAATAACTTCTCTTATTGTAAATCCCTTTATCATAAAATCTACACTTTTGCATGATTCCCAATGTGGTTCATAATAATTACTTTTTAACAAGACTTGAAACTCAAACAAAATGAATTTATGAAAATAAAATAGACCAGAAAAAGTATTCGTACAGAACAAACCGGCGGTTTCCCCGTGTTGTTACGCGATGACATATGTATGCAGATGCATAATAATGTTTTTAGGTCCGATAATAATTCTACTTTAAGTCGTGATAGGTTTACAAGTGAGTGTAGTTTTTTTTTTAAATTTTTTATGCACAAGAGTACGTGATGACCTCCAAAATTAGCGAAATAAGTGCTGAGGAGACGAAAATTATGCTGAAACTTAAGAGTGAAGGGAAAACTTACTGCGAAATTGGTTAAATAGTAGGCAGAACTCACCCCTCTGTCCAGTATGTGGTAAAAACACTCAATAAAACTGGTTCGATTATGTCAAAGCTTCGATGTGGTCGACCCTCCATACTAACTGAACGCGAAAAAAAGAAAGGTTGTGCAGGTAGTTAAAAAAATTCTCGAGAAACTGCTTCCCAAATTGTTAAGTATATGCAAGGCTCTTTTGGCAAGGTTCTCCACAAAGATACCATACAAAAAATACTAAGGAGAGATGGATATCGCTCACGCATAGTACGTAAGAACCCTTACATTTCAGAAGTGAACAGGAAGAAACCTGTGGATCTCGGAGAAAATATATAAACAAGCCACCAGAGTTTTAGGAACAGGTCCTATTCTCTGACGAAAGCAAATTTTGCATATTTGGCATTAAAGGAATAAAGTTAGTATGGCGGAAGAGCGGTACTGCCCTCTCGAAAAAGAAAGCCTCGTACCAACTGTGAAACATAATGGAGATGTTGTGATGGTCTGGGGGTGTATGGCGGCAGAAGAAGTTGGCCAACTTGTGCTTCTAGAATCAACTATGAATCAATACGGTTGCTTTAATATTTTGAAGGCAAATTTGAAGCAAAGCGTTCAGCAGTTGAGGCTTGGTGACGGTTTCTGGTTTCAGCAAGATAATGACCCGAAGCACACAGCACACAATATGAAGCTTTCGTTACTCTACAACACAAAACATCAACTGTGTACGCCGGCCCAACCCCCAGACCTTAATCCCATTGAGCATTTGTGGGACTTGTTGGAGCGCCAGATCCGTCAGCACAGCATAACCTCAAAGGAAATGCTGAAAAACGTCATTGTCGATGAATGGGGCAAAATTACCAGGCAGGACGCAGCCAAATTGGGTTCATTCCATGCCAAATCGACTTTGCGAAATTCTCTTCAACAGCCGGTTTTTAATATTTACAATTTGTTGCGCCTGTACTCATAAAGACCTACCTGCATGATTTTTGCTGATTTTTCGGCTCAAAGGTCTCCAATCACGAGGGACAAAGGGGACAAAAATTGTTCGTTCATTTTGCCTCCTCCTGGGCCTGGATGCAACAAAACTTGTTTTCTTTCACATTTTTAAAGTTCTAACTAAAATCTTTGCACGTTATAGGGGAGGGAAAGCTCTAAAACATTTGGAAATGCTCGAGTTTGAACTTTCTTGCTTCTATAATTGCTGCGGAAACTTGCTCTGACGCGCGGTCAGACGTGCAGTCAGGACACAAAACTAGTAAGGCGTTGCAAAATTTGCTTTAAAGAGCCTTGGAGATTAATATAACTGATAGCAATTTCGAATGTAGTCATATCTTTGTTGTATACCAAATCACGATAGCGGTTCATTTGGTGCACACTCAAAACGTGGCTCATGCGACTATAATTTGCGTATGGATTACGTGTTCTTGCTTTTAATGGTATGTTATTATATTCGTATCATAATTAGCCCGTGTGGAGCACTGGGTCAGGGCACACTCCACTTGCGCAGTAGCTCCCAAGCTCAAACCTCAGTGGCAATATCAGATTTAGGAAATGTAAATCTCGTGAAATTGGGGCTCAAGGATCCCGCGAGTTTATGAATTAAAAATACTGCGAGATCTCGCCAATTTCGAGATCTCGCGAGATTAACACTTCAGTGTGTTATTTTTGCAAATAATCACAATATTTGAATGAATAATAGACTTTTACGCATCAAACATTGTTTGACTTATCTGTCTATAATTTTTTAATAAACTTCTAAGTAGTCAACTTTGACGTACGTATCTATGTAATAAAGAATAAAAGAAACAACCAGTCTTACCTTCTAATATCAAACAAAAATCTTTTAGTAATAAAACAGTTTTTTTATAACAAACAAAACAACGAGAAATAAAAAAAAAATGCATTTTATTATCTACGTAGACTACTAAACTGAGATATTATCAATTAAATAAAACTATTTCTATGCAGTAGATCTATTAGATATTACAGATTAATTAACAAAATATACCAATCAAATGAAAAATTTGTTCAGCTCAAATCACAAGCCTTTATTACGAATTATTTTGATAGTATCTCCTTAAGAAGCACAAAATATCCAAAGAATCGTCCGCTAAACGGCTTCTTATTTTGTTAGCCAGATCACCAGCCATTGAGAAGGCCCTTTCGGATTCAACGCTAGTTGGAACCAAAGATCTCAGGCAGTTATCCACGAACTGTAAAAGTTCGCCTTTTGACCCCCCGGACTCGTATAAATTCATTTCCTTTTTTATTAATGCCTCCAGAGAATTCCTTGTTAAGTTTCTGTGTCTTTTTTTTTGAACGCAGCATTCAATGTTTCCTGAAGTTCTTCTTGCGATGAAATAATCTTGTGTGTCTCAGAAAGAGATGAGAGAGGTTCATTATCGTCATCATCAAATTCAGCTTTATCATTAGTGGTGGCAGCTAATGTTGATGCGATCGACCAAGATAGATCTGAATTTCTCTGCGTCTGTGAATTAGTCAGACTGTGTTGCGGATGCAAACGCTCTATAAGTGATTTGATTTCGGTTCGAATCACGTTTTTCGGAGGCAATTTAAATGTTTCGTCTTTCCCAAACTCTTCTTTATCTGCTTGGTATTTAGCTGGATCTCTGATATGATATACAACAAGCATGCTGTCCAATTCGTCCGACGCTTAACTATTTGCTTTCTCAAGAAGCAAGCGAGTTTTTCTGCCAATGCAGTTTTTAGCTCTTCCTGGTTGCGAATCTTAAACCTAAGTGTTGTTTTTGCGATAGCCAAGTCTGTATCTTGACGACATAATACCTCCACGGCCAGTTTTACAGGTTGAAGTGCCTTGTCTTAGTTCGCTAAAACCGCTTCTTTCGCAATCAAAAAGTAGTTCGAATCGGCTTCCAGTCTGAGGTCGATCAAAATCTTTGCTGACACACAGCTTGATTCTAATAAATGTAGAAAAAGGTTCGACCATCGAGTTTTACAATCAAGTTGTAACTTAATATCTTTTCCAAATTCTTAGTTTACGTATATTTGCAGAGCTGAATTTTCAGTAGCTGATTTTTGAAAAAGTTTCACCAATTTTCTAACTTTCTCAATAAAACCCACATGTTCGGCATCTAGGTCTACTTTTATTCTGGGCATAGAGCAATGAAAAACATCATCTTCTGAGTCTGAGCCTGTGCCAGAAATTTCGTCCATTTGCAAAGGAATCTCATCGTCGTTTTCCTCATTTTAAGATTCTATCACAGGTTCCTCAATATCAGTTTGTTTTTTATAAATAGTGTCTATTATGCCAGGTTGAACTACATGGGCATAGCAGAGCTGATGTAAAAGTGATATCAATCGACACAACTTTTTCATCACAGCTTCCCCATCTGCAGTAATATTGATAACATCTTTTTTCCAGAACAAGGCCAAGTTCGATTAACTTTGTTTTCAAAATATTGACACCACTTTCAGCAGGCATACTTCCATAGACGCGAATCAGCCCCAAGTTCCAAAACAACATTGCGATTCAAAAATGTGTACGTTGATATTCAGCGCTTGTTCATAGAAGAAGTCCACTCATCAAATTTTAGCGTAAATCTGTGATCATTCTCCTTCGGTTGAGCCGATTCACGCATTTTTTTCATTTTTAATGTCATGCCATAGTTAATAACTATAAGTTTGATTGTGTTTGAGGATATAGGCAGTTATTGTCACGAAGAATTGAAGAGATCTCTCATATCTTTAGAAGTACAGAAAACACGGAAAGGTAGTCCATCTTTGGCTACCATTTTTGATACTTTTTTCTCCATAGAAGTATCTTCAACCGGGAGGAAATCATCAGTAATTTTTTGCGTTTCTTGCTGGTGGCACCGGCGCCGACGATCCTAGTGATTCTGGACTAAAATCCGACGTAGATGCGGAGGCTGTTACTAATTCTATATTTTGATTAGTAGCCCCAGTATTTGATGATGGTGCCGGCAACGACAACGGCGGGGTTGATATGAAATTCTTCGTTTCCGTGTCAATTTTATGAATGGATTTTAAATGCACATGTAAACCACGCGGAGCTCGAACATTGGTTTTAAGAATCTTCTTACAAAGTTTGCACCTAGCACTCAATCCATTTTCCGCTCTCAAAAAGTATTTCCATACTTCCGACACACTCTCATAGTCTTTATAAACTATATTCGTCGACATCGTTCGTTATTCCATTCGTAAATCACATAAGAAACTTTTTTTGCATAAATAACCAAAAAAATACTCGAATGCAATCAAACTCAATCACGTTAGCTAGCAACAACTCTTAGTAAGCAAAACAATTTCGCGCTGATGACACTGCACGCCGGCCCAATTTTCGAACAATGCACGCACGAACGAATCTGAGAGACACCTCGTCCCGCGAACACTACCACAGGCCGCCGCCTCCCGTACACCGAACGAAACCGACAGGTCGCAACTCCGTCCGTGTCAGTCCGCGCTTCGAATAAGACGTTGTTATGCTCAAGTGCAATCTCGTTGAACTCGCGAGATCTCGCTCTTTTTTTGTCCGAGATCAATCTCGCTAAAAAAGGCAGAGATCTCGCGAGAACGAGATTGCATTCCCTAGTCAGAAGATCAACCCACCCAGCTGTGATGGGCACTAATATAAAAATTAGGTAATAATCACATGGGTGAGCGTGGTATTGACCATACCACCTCGAATTCTATTACGGTCATGGAATGATATACCTTAACAATAAATTTCAACGCCAAGGTTCTGATTTGGACCGTTGTGTGATGGATCAGATTCGATTTCCTCATTCTAAAATCTTGTCTTATCACAATATTGTCAACTCATAATTACAAACTAAAGTCAATAAAGAATATTCAACTATTTGCTCTAAGTTTTTAAGGAAACGAATAATTCTCCGCGGTCTTTAATTCTCCTTATTATAACTACACTCTGCGTATATCTGTTCTCTGATGCCACAACTTGACTGCTCCTATTATTCCTAACACATATCGCCAAAGTTATCTTTATTGCTGTATTCTTGCATGCATGTATTTTTCATTGTTCTGCAGGAAATCCGTCAGATTTAGCGAACTCATGTGAACCATAACCGTAGGTGGATGCATCACATGTCACGCATTTAAGCTCGTCATCCAGGCCCACTTACGCTCAAAAATCGCATTCACTGAACAGGTAACCCAAACTCGCAACCGGATTCGAACTCGGGATCAGGAAATAACTCGAAATTTCCAAGTTCAAATGCGAATGGCCCACTTTTGGTTGGTAGAAAACCACCCAAACTTCTAAGATTGCAATCTGCGCAGCTTGTGATCATTATGTCTTCAGTAATGCATACTATTAGTTGTAATAGAAAAAAGCTTTGGGCGTAAATGGGATGGGTAAAAGTTATAGTTGTTTAATATATTTTGCAATATTGAATGAGCAAGTCAAAAGAATGTAACAAGGTCTGTGTGGCTTAAGTGGCTCGAGCACTAAGCCTGTAAGCCGAAGGTCTCTGGTTCAAGTCTCGTTGGCGTCAACGAGATATAGTTCGAACGGTTCTTCGGACGGACTATAGCCTGTTCAGTTATGATACGTGCTGGTTTAAAATCAGAACGTATCGCAGCTGGGTGGACGAACACACGGCCAAAGCGTGATAATGAACCTATCACCTTGTGGAATTGCCGATACATTCGATCATGACAATGAGATATTCTGACTATCTCTAAGCGAAGGCCCGAAAAGGGGCTGTAGGGCTGCAAAGAAGAAGAAATTAAATTTAATGAGGATGGAAGAAATGAAAATAACGTGTGCGACTTCGATATCGGAACTTTAAATAAAACTTCTCCGAATATGAAATGCAGAAAAAAACCAGCAACAAGCTGAAATGGTAATACAATACTGATTCAAAACTAATATCTTAGTTGAATAAGATAGTGTAGTATAACATTTATGGTTCAATGCCCATTTGTTTCTACACATAAAAACTCCCATCTAACCACTGACCTGAATTTATTCCCAGAATCACATATGTATGAATCAATGTCATATTAATTATCATTATCGTCAGACATATGCACAACATACTTGTTCGCACGGAGAAATGAAGTAAAAGTAAATCAATGCGACCCAACATTAATTTTATTTGCAAAGAAAAATAATGTTGCTGACAAAAGAACAACATCCTGAGAACAAGAAAAAGCATCTAGAAATAACGAAGCCATGGAACCACTCAAGGCATACTCACATGAGCAAGCAAAGTATCTTCCAATCATAACGGATCTGAAGAACTCTTGAAAATCAGGAAGCATCCCTAATTGGCTTGATATTTTCACAATATTATGCTGAGTTGTAAACATTCTCTGAGGCCCGTCGTTTTCTTTTGTATGGGGGACCGTGGGTTGCTGATGGTAGAAACGCAAAAGTAAAAGAATATACTACAGCCTGTATTTACATAAAGAAGCGATGACTTAAAGAGCATAAATTATAGGCAATCTAAACAAACAGGAGTCTCTAACTTTATGATACTCCTCCCAAGTTTTCCTGTTTCGGTGAAATGCCTCTTGATTTAAGATACTTGTAGAACCGAAAAAATTAAAATTATTCATGAAACTATTAATTTCGGAGAACAATAAAAAGATATCTACACCTGATCATCTTTTGGATCACAGCCTACCGCCCCGCCGCGTCGGGCGAAGGCAAAGTTGAGTAACCTTGCTCGCTGCCAACTTGCTTGACTACCTTCTGATTGCGATGACGACACAACCATTGAGGCTCCTCCGGGCAAGTACGAGTAGTCTTCATTTCTTCCAATTTCCTCCTCCCCAGAAAGTAACGCATGAAAAAGCAAAGGCAACAAACTCTAAACAAAACCCCAATTCATATCTCCGAGAAAATGAAATAAAAGTAAAAAAGATTGATGGGAAATTTCGTTAAGTTTACCGTTCATCACAATAAGATGCTCTTGAAAATGAATGACGAGCGTTTGGACAGGGCAACTAAATATCTTCCAAGATGACAATGCTCCCGGTGTTGAGTTCGGCGGGTGTGTTGTGTGAGCGTGGCAAAGAATAATTGAGTGCGAAATTTGGATTTATGAAAAACAATGAAATTTGAATAATTACTGAGAAAAATTAAAAACTCTGCAACTGATTTTTCTTCCCGGGAAAATGAGTTCGTTGTTTTGCGGCGATGTCTGTTTGAGATCATGTGTGGATGTTTGTTGTATCTTGAAGATTTTCAGCGGTTACCGGTTATCTCCGCGCCGTAGGTTGTTGCATGTTTACACTTGACCTCTTTTGGCCAGTGAAGCATTCAACTCGATTTTTTCGTAGTTTTTAAGTTTTTCACCTCTTTCGGTGAATGTTGGGAAGCGGTCAATAAACTTTAAATAGGTTCCGAGTGTTATTCGAGCAGCTTGTGTACTTGGCTGAGATGATTTCGAGAAGAAAATATTTCAAGTTTTCAGAAGAATCTATTTAGAGAATTGTTAAGTTTATAGATTTTTGTAGGGTATCTACCATCTTTCGTTGATTATCTATGGAGATATTTATAAGTTGCCAAAGAAATAACTTATTTAAATGGCTCTCAAGATTTTTAGTGCAAGGTATCTGCGTTCTTTATTGATACATATGTATGCTGTACAAGAGGGGTCAAAACAAATTTTTTTCAATAACGGATGGATATCCTAGAGTACGTTGTTCTTGGGTATTAGAAGCTAAAACGAGTCAAACCTGACAATCAACTGTAATCTAAGATTTTTGCTATCTCCCCACCCGAGTCGAAACCTAAACTGCACCTAAACTAGGATCTTTAGGATGAAACAAATTGAATGAGGATTTCATTCCCCAAGTCGAATGAAACTTGTTATATTTGGCCAATTATGGCCTGTTTAGGAACAAATCTGGTAGCAATGGGACCCAAAATAGTCCTCCAGGTCCTCATCCTACCATTTAATTTAGGAGCAAATCTAGTATCTAAAGCCGTCGACGGTTTTTCAAGAAAAAAGAGAATTGACGTGCGAAGATCAAATAAACAAACTAGTCTACATAAAAGAAACATTTAAAAAGGGAGCATATTTGCTTTGTGTGTAGGGATCAAACACGTGTCCGAAAATTTGAAGAGCGGGTATAAGTTAGCACGTTCTCACGGTGCAAATTCTGCTGACGCCAGGGCTGCAACATATGCAACGTGATCGATGCAGTTTCCAACTTCATGGAAAAACATGAAACCGCTAACGCTGCAGTTCCCATGCATTAGCATGTAAGACAATTTATTGTTAGATTTAAGTTAGTTCTAATTTTGATTTCGTTTAATAAAGACGGGCTCCAGCCCTAAAAATATTTTTTTAACAAAAACCGGCATTTTTTAAATTGACTGGCGCCCAACGTGGGGCCTGCTTTAACACGCGCGTTAGTAAATCATCATTGATTGGCAAGGTAGTTTTTGTTAAAAAAACAAAAATTATTAAGTTCTTTCGCCTTAACATCGCGCTGAGACTGGCCGATGGTCAATGTGATTTCGCGATTTCGCAAAGTTTACGCGTGTTCGAAACGATCACGATAAAAAAGTGATTTCGCGTAAATGCAAAAATCGTAGTAAATCGGAAAATAGAAAACGTTCCGTGAAACGCGTGTGGTTCCTGTATTCGCCCCCAAGTAGCCGAACATAAAAAAGGCGGCAAAAAGGATAGCGTTGAGCTCGGAGGTCATCGAAAGGACATCGAGGGACGGATTCGAATCAGGCAGCAAAGCAGGACCAACCCAGGAAGTAAAATTCAGAAAAACTGTTAATCGCTAAATTTGCCGGAAAAAATGATAGGAAAAGGAAGTTTATTATTGTAAGTAAAATTTTAATTTCTCATTGCGCCAAATTCAGTCAAATAGTAGAGTAAAGTAATTAAAGTGAATATTTAAATCAGTCAAGTAGTAGAGTAAAGTAATTAAAGTGAATATTTAAATCAAAAATAACAGCAAAGTAAATTCATAAACAAATCAAACAACTCAAAGTTAAAAGAATGTACAAATCCTGTTTCTTCAAAGAAGTATTACCGATTTTCAAACATTCAATTAGAAATTATATTGAAACTTATAGTATTTTTTTCGCATTTAAATAAATTTTGTTACAAACTATATACATTATTATAAATATTTTCAACTGGTTCATATAAACATTTTAAATTTTTGCCCGAAAAAGTGTCCTCAAGTGTCTAGCCAAAGTGTTACAGTGGAATTGTAAAAAAAGTGTGAAGTGAGTGCCTGCAATCTAACATTTCAATCGCGAATTCTTAGTTTTTCTGATTCTACTTGTTTTCGCGTATTCCTATTTTTCTTTTCCTATTATACTCCTCTCAATTCTTTACCCAAAATATAGAAAATGGCGAATCCAAACAATTTAATTCAACCTCCGCGATTAAATATCGACGAACTTGCCGAAGCCTTCCCCAACCTCAATCTTGCAGATGTAGGTCATGAAAACAATAATGCACCTAATATCGCACCTAATAAGCCCCCGATAATGAAATGATTCGGCTTATTTCACGGGTCGTCGCGGACAATCTCAGAATTCAGGGGAGACAAATCTTCAGTTCTTTAATGAACCCTGCGTCCGATATCAATAACGATGTCGACGTACCGATTAACGTCGGAAATGCTGAGAACTTGTCGGATATGGACAAAATTCCAGACGTCGTCAAGAGTCTAAGGACATTCTCAGGCGAAGCTGGAGAATTTACCTCTTGGAGGAAAAGTGTGGATCGTATATCAAAAATTTACGATCATTTAAAGGGGACGCCAAAATACTATGGCATACTGTAGGTTATCCGAAATAAGATCATTGGACATGCCGACATCGCATTAGAGTCGGATAATACTCCTTTGAATTGGGTAAAAATTTCGAAGTGTCTGGTTCTTCATTACGCGGACAAACGAGATCTCGGTACACTTGAATACCAGATGACTACCTTGGTACAGAGAGGAAACACCATATCCCAATTTTATCAGGAAGTGTACAACCACCTTTCGTTAATCCTAAACAAATTAGGATCCATCGAGATGAGCCAAGACGCGATGAATATCATGACACAGTGTTATCGCGATAAAGCTCTCGATACATTTGTTAGGGGATTGAGAGGTGAGTTACCAAGACTGCTTAGCATAAGGGAGCCAGCAGACTTACCCCAAGCGCTACTTATATGCTTTAAGCTACAAAACATGGACTATCGTGCCCAATACGCGAATAATTCTAATTCAAATTTGCGGAAACACTATAATAACCCTCCTCCAGTTCCACCACGTAAACTGATGACCAATGTCCGCAAAACTGTTCCCATTCCAGCTCCTAGACGCGAATTTTTCCCTGAATCATTACATAACCCTCAAGTTTCACAGCAACCACGTTTTGTCACCCAAAATGCAAGACAACCACCAAACGATTTTATGGATAATAAACCACCTCTTCGGCCACCAAGAGGTCCTGTCCCAATGGATATTGACCAGTCTTTAAGGACTAATGTTGTTAACTACGCCAACAGGCCTCAGAATCAACGTTTCTATCCTTCAAAACGCTCCCCACAATCTTTTCAAAGACACCAACCGCACAAAATCCAAAGAGTATATTATGTAGAACCTGATGAAGCAAACGAAGTGACAGAGGAACAGTACGAAAAGGACGCAACTCAGGAAGACGAGAACTATGACCAGACTTTAACAGACTACATGGACGCGAAGGACGAACCGAATATTGAGCAGGACGAGCAGTTAGAAGATGTTTATTTTTTAGATTAAAGCGCTCTTCACTCCCATATTTCGAACATACTTCCCGAAGTGGAGAGCAACTAAGATTTTTGATAGACACTGGCTCGAACAAGAATTATATCCAACCAAGACACATTCGGAATCCCTTACAAAATAAAAAAGCCTTTTACGCTACTTCCGTTAGAGGTAGCATCAAAATTACCCATCGCGCATTCGTCAGCTTATTCGGCCCTCACACTGATAAAATCCAGTTTTTCATACTGCCAAGTTTAATATCTTTCGATGGTATCATTGGAAACGATACTCTGAAACAACTAAAAGCAATAATCCACACGAACGAAAACTACATGACTCTTTATCCAAATATTCTCATCCCTTTAAAACAACATGATTCGGAAACAGTCAATAACATTGACATTAGAACAAATCACCTAAACCAAAGTCAAATCATAAAACTCAAAACCATATTGAAAGACTGCCCCAAATTACTAACAGAACCTGACGAAAAACTGACTTATACTACCACGGTCAAAGGAGAGATACGGACAAAATCCGACGATCCTGTGTACTCCAGGTCGTACCCGTATCCAATGGCCTTAAAGGAAGTCGTTGAGAAGGAAATAAATAAACTTCTCAAGGATGGAATAATCAGGCCATCCAAATCTCCCTATAACTCTCCAGTTTGGGTCGTACCTAAAAAGCAGGACGCATCTGGTGAGCAAAAGTATCGGATGGTAATTGACTACCGCAAACTGAATACAGTTACCATCGCGAATAAATACCCGATACCGGAAATAGGTGAGATTTTGGCCAATTTGGGAAAGAATAGATACTTCTCCATCGTCGACCTCAAGAGTGGATTTCACCAGATCCCACTCAAGGAACGTGACATCCCCAAAACAGCGTTTTCCATTAACAATGGAAAATTTGAATTCACACGCCTTCCATTCGGGCTCAAAAACGCTCCCTCTATTTTCCAGAGGACCCTCGATGATATACTACGAGAACACATAGGACTACGTTGCTATGTTTACATAGACGACATTATCATCTTCGGAAAAGATGAAGCAGAGCACTTCGAAAACTTAAGAAAGGTACTCAAAACTTTGGAAGGTTCCAACATGAAAATTCAGTCGGATAAATGTGAATTTTTTAAGCGCGAAATAGAATTTTTGGGATTCATCGTAAGCAGTGATGGTATAAAAACCAACCCACAGAAAGTTCAGGCAATTGCCGACATGCCCGTTCCTAAGACCCTGAAAGATCTTCGATCGTTTCTAGGAATGTCAGGGTATTACCGTCGCTTTATCGAGAACTATGCAAAAATTGCAAAGCCCCTGACTTCTCTTTTAAGAGGGGAAGATGGAGGAGTGTCCAAAAGTCAGTCAAAAAACAAAATGGTCCACCTCGATTCAAAGGCCTTACATGCATTTAACATCCTTAAAAACTGTCTGGTATCCAAAGAAGTGGTTTTAACTCACCCAAATTTTGAAAAGGAGTTTCAACTAACAACCGACGCCTCCGAATACGCTATTGGTGCAGTCCTCTCACAGGACAACAAACCCATCGTTTTTCTGTCGAGAACATTGACCAAAACCGAGGAGAACTACGCCACGAATGAAAAAGAGATGCTTGCTATCATATGGGCTCTCAACTCATTGCGAGGTTACCTCTACGGTTCTCGTAAATTTAAAATATATACCGATCACCAACCCCTAACGTATGCGCTGAGTAACAAGAACACAAACAGCAAAATGAAAAGATGGAAGTCCATCTTGGAGGAATACAACCACGAACTGGAATACAAGCCAGGCAAGGCCAATGTAGTGGCAGACTCCCTTTCACGGCCCCCAAAAGAATCGCATATAAACTCCCTAACGCCTACAGAGCACAGCGACGAAAGCTCCTCTCAAAACCTGATCCCTACTGTTGAATTACCCGTTAATGTCTTTCGAAATCAATTACTTTTAAAAATTGGCGATGAAGATAGCTACCAATTACAAAACCCTTTCCCAAATTACACTAGACACACCCTTATAAAACCTCAGTATTCAAATGACGATATTATAAATATATTCAAGCGTTACCTGAACCCCAACACACTTAATGGCTTATTAACATGCGAAGAAATTATGGGACGTATAAAACAAATATATCCCGTGCATTTCAGGAGTTATCGAATTCGATACACCCAAAAACTTGTTGAGGATATTCCTGGTGAAGTCGAGCAGGAAGAAAAAATCCTGCAAACTCACCGACGGGCACACCGCAACGCTGAGGAAAATCGCTTGCAGCTTCTCGAAAACTTTTATTTCCCCAAAATGGCGGCCAAGATAAAGAATCTGGTTAAACTTTGCAGTATTTGCAAGGAAAGTAAATACGATCGACGTCCGAACAAACCTCTATTAAATTCTACACCGATTCCAACGTACCCAGGCCATACAATACATATTGACCTGTTTAGCACCGAGAAGCACCGAGTTCTTACGGCTGTCGATAAGTTTTCAAAACTTGGTCAAGCGAAGATAATTTCTTCCAAATCTATCGAAGACATTAAACAGCCCCTCACAGACTTGCTCTTCTTCTTTTGTGTGCCGGAAGTAGTCGTCATCGACAACGAGAGCTCTTTGAGATCAGCTTCAATAACGGCACTAATGGAGGACGACCTCAAAATCAAGGTCTACAAAACCCCTCCATATAAGAGCGAAGTCAACGGGCAGGTCGAGCGTTGGCACAGCACCTTAACTGAGATAATGAGATGCCTTAAAAAGGATGGACCCCCCAGAACTTTCGAAACCCTTTTACAACGAGCCGTGCACGAGTACAATTGCACAATCCATTCCACTACCGGAAAAAAACCACTCGAGTTACACTTTGGTCGAATCCCCAATATAGACCCGAATGAACTTGAAAGAATTCGTCTTTCAAACATTGAAAAACTTAAACTGAAACAAGAAAAGGACATGACAAACCATAACAAGACGAGACAACCCACTAAGGACTATGAGACGGGACAAACAATTTACGTTAAAATGAACAAAAGAAAAGGCTCTAAACTAACAGCTAGGTACAGACAGGAAATAGTTAAAGAAAACCAAAACTCCACCGTTTTGACTGAATCCGGAAAAATTATTCATAAAAGCCATATACGCAACTAAAACTTTCTTTCAGACCATTACTCTACATAGTACATGCCAAGGTTGAAATTTTGGATTTCTCCAATTCTCAAATCGTCTCGTTCCATACAGGAAGAGCAAAAATTCAGGACGGAAACTTTAAGTTGATTCACACTATTGACATACATCAGTATGAACATCTCATTTCTCGAATCGAACCGATCCTTAATCTTTCGGAAGTTAGGCACTACCCTTCCTCATCGCACCTATCCTATGAGCTTCAGCAAATTCGAGAACTTCTAAAAAATTTAAAACCCAAAAGGATTTCAAGATCACTTGATTTTATCGGCACCACATGGAAATGGATTGCAGGTAATCCCGATCACGAGGATTTTATTACAATAAGGGATAAAATAAATAATTTACTTGAAAACAACAATAGACAGGTCGTTATTAACCGATTGTACAACGACAGAATCAATAACATTACTATGATTGAAAATAAAATTCAGCAGCTATTCAAAGAAAACAGTCAAACAAATTACGAAATAATATTAGATGTCCAATATAGACTTTCATTGTTAAAAGAAGAACTGAAAAATATAAACTTGGCTTTACATTGGGCAAAATTAGGAGTCATAAACTCTTTAATCCTATCTAAATCTGAAATTGAAATTGCAACCGAAATATTGGATAAAGAATTACTCCCTTATTCAACAATAGAAGAGGCCTTAGATTTTGCAGAAGTAAAAATAATAATAAACATGTCAACTATCCTATATATCGTTAACATTCCATTGACCACGAGCCTCACATATGAAACATTATTGATAAAAGCAGTTAAGAAAAACAATGTAATAAATGACCTCAAATTTAATAGAATTTTGAAAAATAACGAAAAAATATTTGGCGTAATAAATAATTGTAAAGAAATAAACTTCCTGTCAATATGTAAATCAAATGAAATTTCCGATATAACCAACACTTCCTGCGTACCAAACCTGCTGAAAAGCCTGACACCAACATGCAATAGGACCAGCAACGCGCACATACCAACTGTAGAAGAAATCGTACCTGGCACCATTCTATTAAACCAATTTACCGGCATAATTGAAGCAGAACAAATAGTCCACGAACTAAATGGAACATACCTTTTGAAAATACAGAACACCAGTATTTCAATCAACGGAAGGACATTTACCAACCGTGAGATGACAGTGATGAACGTTTTGCCACCTATATTACAGCCTTCCTCAGAAATTAATTCATACCAGGAGGTACTTTCACTGGAGCTTATGAAAGATCTCCATACAAACAACACAAACGAGATCTTATTGATGCGTTCCGAAACCAACATCCACCAAGCGGCTACGTACAGCATACTCACCATCATCGGGCTTTTCTTCCTGGTCCTGATCATCTGGAAAATAATCAAACACAAGGCAACGAAAACAATAACAAAAATCAACGTCGAGCAAGCGCCAGAGAAATCTCCATCAGTAGCGCCAGAGCAAACACCATCCGTTGCAACATCATCATTATCATTGGAAACTGACCTACAAACATCAAGCAAGAATGTCAGGTTCACTGACATCAAATTTTTCTAAACGATCGAGGACTATCGTATCTAAAGGTGGGCGAGTTAGCACGTTCTCACGGTGCAAATTCTGCTGACGCCAGGGCTGCAACATATGCAACGTGATCGATGCAGTTTCCAACTTCATGGAAAAACATGAAACCGCTAACGCTGCAGTTCCCATGCATTAGCATGTAAGACAATTTATTGTTAGATTTAAGTTAGTTCTAATTTTGATTTCGTTTAATAAAGACGGGCTCCAGCCCTAAAAATATTTTTTTAACAAAAACCGGCATTTTTTAAATTAACTTATAGGCTGAAACTTAATTTGTTGCTTTACGAGAAAAAAATTTTAAATCCGAATTAACCATTGTGAATCAAGTAATTGTGAACAAGAGGACTGGTTGTCAATATCTGCCAATAAAGGATTTTTTTTTCGATGTACTGTGAGCGTCAAAAGAAAGTAAACACCAACTTTTCATCTTTAAATTGTTACATTACAAAGCTATTATTGACTTGCGATAAAAAGTAATATTAATGAGTTTACTACTAAACCATTTAGAGATTGAATACTATTAAACATGTAATCAAAACAAGTGGCAACATTGCGCAAATCTCACCAAAGTGGAAATGCATCAGATTTTACGCCTCAAAAAAAAGTAAACAGCGGTAACACTTACTTCGCTTCTTTTATATTTCGGGGAAGAACCTTAACTTTTGGTGACAAATTTGTACTGTTCGCGTGCTTTACTTCACCAAAAGTCAGTTTAAGTGCATTTGTTCTGATTAATATTAAAAATAAAGACGTAAGAGAAAAAAGTTTGACTATGGGAAAGCAAACATCGCCTGATACTCGGAAAATTATAAGACTTAAAAGAAAAAGGTAAATCCTTGCGTGAAATTGGCGAAATCGTGGGCAAAAACCACTACACAGTAAAAAAAATTATTGATAAGTATGCCAAACGTCATCTCATTAAAGATTTACCGAGATATGGACGCCCAAAGCGGCTTAGTGGTACTGAAGTTAGAGCTGTAGTAAGAGAAGTAAGGGCATATCCAGCCTCAAGTGCAGTTAAATTGTCAGAAGACATAACGCAGGCATGAGGCAAACCAGCAAGTGCGAGCACAGTCAGGAGAGCGCTTCATAAAAATAGTCTACATGGAAGAATACCACGGAAAAAGCCATACATATCCAAGGCGAATCAGATCAAGCGTATGGACTTCGCTAAAAAATACAAAAACGAGGCTCCGTCTTTTCGGGAAAACGTATTATATACAGATGAGAGCAAATTCGAAATTTTCAGCGCGAAAAGGCCCCCAAAAATATGGCGTGCTAAGAATGAAACCTTCAAAGGAAAGTTTGTTACTAACACTGTTAAGCACGTTGGCGGTTCAGTTATGGTATGGGGTGTGTGGCGGCAACTGGTGTTGTTGGTAATCATGTGCTTGTTGACTCATTGGACAAAATGGATTATTTAGCCATTTTGAGGGACAATGTTGCCCCTAGGGTCGAAAAATTAGGCTTGTCTGGAAATTAGATCTTTCAACAGGACAACGATCCAAAGCATACGTCCAAAATTGTGAAAGAGTGGCTACTGTACCGGACTCCTAAGACACTTGATCATCCGCCGCAGTCCCCAGATCTTAGCCCGATCGAGCATCTGTGGGAACACCTTGACAGAAAAGTTAGACAAAGGGTCGTTTCAAGCAAAGCCGACTTAAAGAAGGTTGTAAAGGAAGAATGGAGCCAAATCTCTCCTGATGTTACAAAAAAACTTGTCGCGTCGATGCCTAGAAAACTAAATGAGGTGCTTAAGTCCAAAGGAAAATAAATGAAATATTGAAAAATTAAAAAAAAAAAGACTTTTGCTTTTGAAGTTCTGTTATGTTTTGTTAGCTGTTTAGTTTTTTTTGACGCGTAAATATGGTCTTTTTTTGGCTAAAGTGAATTTATCTTTATTGTGTATTACTTTTGTTTAATGTTCATGTTGTGTTCAGTTCTTATTAAATAAGTCTTTGATTCCTTATGCACATTTTTGATTTTGTGTTAATGACCTTGTTGTAATAAAATTCTTAATACAAGTATCTAAGGTGTTTTTTTTCTTTTGACGCTCACTGTAGCTAGTAAAACAGAGCGTACGTGTTCATCATTTGATCTCAAATCACGCGACAAAAGATCAGAAGTGGGATAGCTACCATCGACCAATGAAAAGGCGCCCACGGCAAACGTGTTAGTGCCAAAACGACGAACGAAATCGTAAAAACAGAAAAATGAAACGTTTAAAAACAGAAATAAATAAAATGTGTAAAAACAGGAAAAAAACGAAAACGTGTACAATAGAAAGAAAAACTAAAACGTGCAAAAAAAGAAATAAAACGAAAACGTAAGTGTAGGCATTGTGATTCATGCATATTCGCAACAAGGAACGATTACCAGACACAACTGTATGAACGCGCGGTTGAGTTCTGTGCGAACTGTGTTGCAAAGAATTGGGCGCTAAAACGTGTGGAAAAACACAACCATGAAGAAACTTGCTAAAATGAAGAAAGATGCATTAGTAAGAGTATGCAACGACATGGAACTCAGCAGTGACGGTAGTGTACATGATTTGGTAAGCCGAATTGAACCAGCACGACAATAGACTGATAACAATTCGTGCTCGAACGAAAGAAACGACAATGCAAAGCAGCTTCAAAGCGTCATCCAGAACATGGAAACCAAATTAGAAGGCTTTACCGCAGCCATAAACCTGCTCTCTACACGGTAAACTATAAGCTGAGAACCAAGTATGACCTCAACACAGGGAAAAACGAAACCAACGATGCCAAGCACAAATGCAACGATACCGAACATGAATTCATTAATGCAAAACATGAGCTCAACGATGCCAAGTAACTCAATGATACCGCTTATCGCACAATATTCGAGATATTTCAATCAGCCCAGCGTGCAACCTCCATACGAAACGAATGCAAATCAGCACTCGCTGCACATTACCTATTCGCACAATTTTACGAATACTCGTACATATCCATTCAATGTTTATGATCGTGAGTGTACCTATTCCATTCAGTGAAAATTACCATACATAATAACACCGTTTCATGAATGACGTAAAAGCGAAAGATATTATTGACGAGATACCTACGTACAGCCCAAATAATCCAAATTCATTAACCAGCGAGTACTTTATTTCCAGGATCAGTATGCTGGCTTTAAACAAGGCATGGCTGGACTCAGTAGTTTTCTCCGCCGCTCAGCGTAATCTCGAAGGATTTACGACAGCTTGGGTTGATAGAATCAAGTACTTGTTTGTCTCGTTCCAAAACTTTGGACAATTATTAACGGACGAGTTTCCTAATGAAAGATTGGCGGTAGATTGTCACATGGTAAGGCCCAATACCGTCCGATTACAAAACGAAAAACCATCAGAATATTTCCATCAAATGATAGGTCTAGGCAGGATGTAAAAAATGACTGATATAATATGATTGCCGTAAAAATTCTCATCCATTCGAAAATTGCCCTGACGGAACGAGTGCTCGTAAAAATAACATAGTCGAAGGGACTGAGAGTGTTGTCGATGTATTCAAACTGAAACACACGATGAATCAAGATTATTTAATATTTATAAGAAGAATTCACAAAAGACGTAATTATCCAATATGATAATCTTGCCCCATTGGATGCCTCAGCATTAATCGACACTGATTGTCCCGTAAGTCCAATCAAAGCGAAAAAAGTGCTTTGTGAAGTGAATAATTTAGAATCCAACGTAAAATTGCAAGGTATCAATGTTTCAAGGCTTGTCATACTGGGCAAAGTAGAAATAGTACTTAAAATTGACAAAATGCGAATTACTAGCAGACTTCTTAGTAGTACCCGATGGCACGAGGCGACTCTATTTGATTCTGGCGAGTTTTTTGAAACGCTATGACTGCAATGTAAAAATAAACTGCCCGATAGGTACTGTCGAAGTCAGTGTACTTAGCAAAAGTGATCAGGTACGTCAAAATTTTATGGAAGTTCTTAACATAAATGAATTTGATGATTTGCCAATACACAATCCACATTGGTTGAAATTCTTTGAATTGGTTTGAGGAACGCGTTCGTAAGCTGATTATTGAACAAGATAATGCTAAGCGGCCTGACAAACCAATGATTGAGCACGTAATGAAGATAGAGGTCACGTCAGACAAGCCTATCTTCTGCTCTCCAAAGCGACTGTCAGTTGCAGAGAAGTTGGCAACTGACGACATCATACAGGAACTTTTAAATAAAGGAATCATTCAAAAAAGTTCGTCGCCATACTGTAGTCGTACTGTATTGGTAGGGAAGAAGGTCGGAGGATATAGACTCTGTATCGATTACCGGGAAATTAATAAAATCACGAAATCACGGGTAATTGAAGATCACCTAGAAAAATTGAGATCAAAACGATTCTTTACTAAATTAGATTGAAAGAACGGATTCTTTCACATAAAAGTGAGTACAGAATCAAGAAACTTTACATCTCTTGTCACAAGTGATGGCCAGTGAGAATACTTACGCAGGCCATTTGGATTAGCTAACGCTCCGGCGGTATTTTCAAGATTTATTCGACCCCTAGTTAACGAGCTTAATGATGCTAACCAATTATTAGTGTATATAGACGATCTGTTGATTTCAACCGAAACTATGGACCAACATATTGAGAGTTTATCTCACGTTCCCAAAAAGATGTGGACAATAAACTGAAATTGAATTATTCGAAGTACAAATTTCTCAAAAAATGTACTAATTACTTGGGCTATAGAATTGATGTCGAGGGTATACGAACAAGTAACGATCATATTAACTGTATTCGTAATTATCCAATGCCAACGAACTTTAAATCATTTCAAAGGCTTATTAGTTTGATTAGCTATTTCCGCAAATTCGTGAAGAATTTCACGATTGAAGCAAAGCCTTTGAGGGACGCTTTGAAATCCTGTGCTAAATTTGAAGTCACAGAAGAATATATAAAATTATTCGAGGTATTGCGGGAATCTTCAATAAAAGATCCTCCGCACTTCATACAGACGCAAGCAAATACGGCTTTGGTAGTGTGTTGTTACAACGACAGGAAGATAATAAATTCCACCCAGTAATGTTCTTTAGTAAAAGGACTTCTTCAGCTGCACAAAGTCATCATTCATTTGAACTGGAAATGCTAGCCAGATTCAGATATTTCATGTTTACCTACACGGTATATCTTCTAAAATTTTAATTGATTGTAGATCTCTAAAATTGACAATGGAAATAAAAAGATATAAATTCACGTATCAGCAGATGAGTTCTACTTTTATCCAACTACAACTACGAGCTAAAACATCGGAAAAGAACCGGTTTACATCATATTGATCCTTTAAGTCACATGGACGACCAGCAATTATGTCATATAATAGAGGGAGTCAATATGAATCATGTACTCAAGGTAAATCAATCACTTGTCGAAGCTATTCGGCATTTAATAGATCAGGTTTCTAAAGAACAAAGTCCTTTGTACGAGGTAATTGATGGATCATTATTTCGTAAACAAGGAAGGAGGTTGTTAATCTTCGTTCCACATGTACTAGTTGACTCAATTATAAGGACGTATCATGACAAAATGAGTCACGTGCGTGTGAAGAAAACTATCGAATTGATCTTTCGGTCGTACTATTTTCCGAATATGGTATCTCGAGTCCAGGACTACAATTAAAATATGTCTTCGGTGCATAGCCCATTCGCCAAAAAATGGGAAGGGTGAAGGTTATTGACACAGCATTAACAAAGATTCAGTACCATTCAATACTTCGCATATACGAGGTGTATTCAAAAAGTATCGCGAATTTTGAATTTTCGCGGGTTACGTATATTCGAATTTCGATTTTTTTGTGGCGTTATGTTGGTACTCATGTCTGTCACTTATGCCGACAAGCTCGGCCATTTTGAATGTTCACTTAATTGGTGATAGCTGTTTTACTTGCACGTGTTTTCAATCGTCTTCGATTTTTACTTATTCAAAAAAATGGATCAAAGAACGTGTATCAAATTTTGTGTGAAAAACGAAATTAAGTGCGCGATGCATTCCGAATGTTGACTGTGGCATACGGAGAAGCTACCTTGGACCGAAGCAACGTTTATCGGTGGTACAAAATGTTTTTAAAAGGCCGAGAAGATGTGAACGACGAAGAGCGTGCCGGACGCCCGAGCACTTCAACAACAGACGAAAAAATTAATGAAGTGGAGAAAATGGTATTGGCCAATCGTCAAATCACCGTTAGAGAAGTTGCTGAGGACCTAAACATATCTATTGGCTCGTGCCATTCGATTTTTATCAACGATTTGGGCATGAGACGGGTCGCCGCGAAATTCGTACCAAAATTGCTCAATTGCGACCAAAAACAGCAACGCATGAACATTGCTAATGAGATGTTAAACTCTGTCTGCGACGAACCAAATTTGCTCCAGAGGGTCATAACTGGTGACGAATCGTGGGTTTATGGTTATGACGTGGAAACCAAAGCTCAATCATCTCAATGGAAGCTGCCGCATGAACCAAGACCGAAAAAAGCGCGCCAAGTTCGGTCGAATGTGAAAGTTTTGCTGACAGTTTTCTTCGATTGCAGGGGCGTGGTGCATCATGAGTTCTTGCCACAGAGAAGAACGGTCAATAAGGAATATTACCTGCAAGTTATGCGCAATTTGCGCGAAGCAATCCGCCAGAAACGCCCGGATTTGTGGGCGAACAAAAATTGGCTTTTGCACCACGATAACGCCCCTGCTCACACATCGTTGCTTGTGCGCGACTTTTTGGCCAAAAACAACACACTGATGATGCCGCAGCCACCGTATTCCCCAGATCTGGCCCCCTGTGGCGTTTTCTTGTTTCCTAAACTGAAGAGGCCCATGAAAGGACGACGTTACGCTACGCTTGACGAGATAAAGACGGCATCGAAGGAGGAGCTGAACAAGATTAAAAAAGATGATTTTTTGAAGTGCTTCGAAGATTGGAAAAACCGTTGGCACAAGTGTATAATATCTCATGGGGATTACTTTGAAGGGGACAAAATAGATATTCATGAATAAATAAATAATTTTTGAAAAAAAACAAAAAAAACGAAGCCACGAAAAAAATATATTATTTTAGTGGTCGATGCTTTCACTCGTTTTATTAAACTATCTGCAACCAAAACAACCAACTCAGCTGAAGCAAAACTATGTTTACGTCAATAATTTGAGGCATTTAGTAGACCACAACGTATTATATCTGATAGAGGTACAGCGTTTACCTCCTCGGAATTCATAACAGAAATTAACATCAAACATCTCTTCAACGCTACCGCAAGTTCTAGGTTAAGTTAAGCGTATAATTATATTTTTAAGGCCAATGTTATCGAAGTCGTGGAATGGAAAATTTGGTAAGGATACTGTATTGTGTCGGTGCGAGTACACTATGAATAATAACGTTAATCGAAGTATTAACATCACCCCCAGTCTTGTACTCTTTGGTGTGAACCAATGCCTAACTTTTAAAGATTCTATTAGTGAGTATCTTGAGCCATTAATTGAACGGGAAAATGATTTAAATGAAATTCGCGAAATGATAATTGTCAACAACGATAAATTGCAATCATATAATAAAAGGAAATATGATGAGAAACACACGGTTGCTTATAATTATAAAATTGGTGATCTGATGTAGATCACAAGTCGGAATATAGGTGTTGGTGAAAGTTAGAAGCTTGCTTCTCGTTTCAAGGGACCTTACTTTTGGGTAATGATCGCTATTTGCTAACTGATGTACCTAATATGAAACTTTGTCAAAAACCCTTTTGAGGGAGTTTTTGATTGTACACAGTTGAAATTTTATATACCATCAAGTTTTGCAGAGTCAATTCGATGCGAATTTATGTCAGGAACGGCCGATTTGTAGCAAAAAGATATATAACGACTAAAATTTTAAAACCGAATTAACCATTGTGAACCAAGTATAATTGTGAACAAAAGAACTGGTTGTCAATATCGGTAAATAAAGAACTTTTTTTTTAAGTAGCTTGTAAAACAGAGCAGACGTATTCATCATTTGGTCGCAGATGACCTCAGGATACCTAGTTTGAACAGAGATTCTAAAAAATGTCAAAATTTAAATAATTTTATCATTGTTTATATTAAATGAGAATAGTTGCATCTAGAATATACTTAAATTTGCAACAGTGGTTTTAATATTACTTTGTTTATGACACTTTAAACGCAAATCGGTCAAATTGTAATAGCATTTGCGTTTTTCAAATTGTAATAGCATAAGTAAGTGGAATTGCGCAAAAATAGAACAGTATGACCTTTTAGTATTACCATGTTCACCACGGATGCGTCAACACGGAGAACAGTTCAGATGTCAGAAAAGACAATCATTCCCGTGTGACAGTCGATGATACGTCCGTCATTCATCGCGGACCCTCGAACCACTTCGCTCAGGGGTAAAATAGTATAATACATTTGCACAAAATATGAGTGTGTCACTTTCAATAATTTGTCAATAGGGTCTGGAATGTTTTTGGTGCGAGTTGATGATGGAAGGAGGTAGTGTTGTGAGGGTGAAGCGATTGCACGGAAACTGGATCTACAACGGGATCATCGTCCTCATGGATGGCCGCTACATCTACATCATCCTCGCCCGCGGCGACAAGAAAGGGGTTATTCTACCTTCTCGGCGATAAAAAACCGTAGTCACTTAAAATTTTTGAAAAAAAAGACGTCAAAGTAATTGATATGTAATTACTTATGATTATTTATTAACGTCAAAATTATAAATTTTTATTATAATATAAAAACAATTTTAAACAAAATGGTGGCTGCTCTGGCCCGTTTATGCAGCGAGTAAAGTCGCTGAACGCAACTTCCGGTTTGTAGTACGCAGGTCCTCCAAGTGATCTGTAATCAATTTGACAAAAATAAATCGTTAATTTTTCACAAAATCTACTGCAATAACCCAAAATTAGAGATAAATATCAAATTTTCGCAATTTGGCAAGCATTGAAACATGATACTTAATTTTTGGCAGCTTTTGGATTGAAAATCATGCCCCCAAATTGCTTAAATTGAATAATTATTCTGAATTTAGGCTATTGCAGTCTTAAAATAGTTATAAAATGTCTGTGGAAAATTTGAAAAAATCCGGTCCATTAGTGTTTTCTCTGCGCTACAACGCGCACCAAAAAAGTCGTTTTGAAAGAAACGCGCTTAAAGTTTTTACAACGCTTTTTTTTACCGAAATAAAGAGAATTTTTCATTTAACCTCCAATCTGCGAATCCAGGCATGTAATAGGTACCTTCAGCATCCTCAATGAACTGCAACTCCTTTGTTTTTTTTCATTCCTTCCTTGGAAGCCTCGGTACTCTGGCGCTCGAGAATGTACAATTTAGTCTCATCGTGTTCGTCCACATAATTGAGTGTGCTACGGCCGATATTCATTCCCATGACTGTACTAATGATAAATAACCTTCCTTAAAAGTGCACACTGCTGTGACTGTTGCAATTACAGTGATTTTCAATCCATTAAATCTATGTTTTGGTGCGATTACCGGACCGTCTGGTTGAAAGCCTTGTTATTATTTTTCGAATTAGAGCCGATTCATCTTTTTAAAAGATCATCATTAGTTAAGCCATTGAATATTGGCTTTCACATATTGTAAATTTCACCATCAAATGCCAGAGGATGAAGGTATTTCTAATTTAGGGCATTTGCCCGTTGCCATTGACACCAAGATTCTGCACCTTTTGGGCAATAATAATGTTGAGGATTATAGCCCGTTGAGCTATAATAATAAAGGCCTGCCAATGCCTCTCTCTTCATCTCTTTTACTGAATCAAGATATCTTCTAATTGCTAACCCATGGTGAATTAACATATTACTTTATTAGTAAGTTTTTTTACGGGAAGCGGTTTTTCCGTTGGAGACGTTTTTTCAAGTGCAGCAGTTTTAGCTTCTTTACCTTTTTAGGGTTTACTTTCGTTTCTTCCGCATTTTTTATTGTTCGTATTGTTTTGTCGCCTTGTCGGCTTGAGGTTTTTTCTTTTTGGCTTCGGTAAGACGGTGAAACATTCTCTTTGATACATAGTTTACACACTCCAATTTCGAAACCACCAAGTCTTCGTACGGATTGCTGTCCAAAAGATTGGTAATCGTTTTTAAATCGCCGTCTCCGATATAATATGCATATTTAGCATCATGCAGCTCTTCAGAACGCCAATAACATCGTTTACTTCCATTTTTCCAGCACTGCCTACGTGGTTGATACTGCAAGTATCTTGACGTTCTTCAAGCTACGCAGCATATTCTACGGTGCGTTGTTTCGCCTCCCAAACATTACATGCTTTGCAAATAGAACTCTTCACTTGTACATCTAAAACTTTATTTGAATATTTGCCAATAATTGAAATACTACCAAGCAGTGAGCTTAAACCACGTTTAGCCACCAGACGCCGACAGCAAATCGGCGACATTGCCTTTTTCAGCGTTCATTTTTTTTTCATCTTCACCGGCCGTTTTAATAAGAATTTCAAACACACATGTATGCCAATCGTACAACCCGTCACGGTCATATGACCCTCATCAAAGATTTCTGATGATATTTGGACCACTAGTTCTGCGACCTCTTTCCCTATTAAAGTATGCTTTGGGACGATGGCCCAAAGAGGCTTGTGTTAGATGTCGTTTTTGTTTTCGGTACTTTTTCTCAAACAACGTGAGAGTAAATATGCTTTGGGCAATTTTTCAGAGACCGTTTTCACAAGCTCTTCCACATCTAAACTGAAAGCTGGATTGTGTTTGTTGGGTTGCTCATCCGCTTGGGCCTTCAAATACTTAGACCAATCTGGATTGTAAGAATGATGCAGTGGTTTTTCATCGGTGGAAATTGAATGATAAAATCCAGCTCATATTTCTCTTTTCATTTGGACATAATAATCTAGATATCGCTGGATGCCAAACCATGGTAATTTGACATTTATTTCATTATTTTACCGGAGGATCAGTAGCTTTAGAGAGAGCGAATGTGATTCATATATTTTTCTTATTTTTCGTGGCTGCTTAACTTGTGTTATCTGAATATTTTCCTCTGCATTTGCTTTTCTTCTCCTGCTCTTCTTTTTTCTCTTCTCAGTTCTCTTAACCTTTTGCATCTCAGCGTCTACTTTACATCTTTTTGATGCCAAAACATTCGTTTCCCAACGTGCAAAACGCACTCGAGCTTCTTGACAATGTAATTCGTTGCGACCAGTACCCGATAAGTTGCATGACGAACACAATTCTACGTTTAATTTCATATCCAGTATCTACCCGAATAGAAATCCGTTTAGGCATTCTCAAACGGGCATTTGGGCCTTATGTGAATACAGCGAGGCTTAAATAAGTTAGGCAAGCCTATATTAATGCGGGCCTAATTAGGCATGCCTAAAACCATTGTGAAAATTTCGCGTTTCAGCACAATTTGGGGGGTGAAAAAAAATGTCTAATGAAAATTTTGCAATTTAAAGTGAGATTAGGAATGTTTCACATTTTGACAGTTTAGGCAAGCTTAATGAGTTCTGCCTAATTCGGGAAGCATAATTAGGCATGCCTGACCTTATTCTGTTTAGGATTTGTTTAGGAAAACTCCATTAGGCCCTAATGCCGAACGTAACACCTTACCCCGTAAATTCCTACATACAACATCTTAAGGTGTAATTACTTGCGGCTAGGTCTCGAAGAAGGATCTGGTATTCGGGACTATGGCAGCCCCAATCGGAGGTGACAAGTGTCTGGTGACACATCTCTGTACGGGATCCGTCATCAAAAAACGTGAACTCGTCCCAATTTACCGCGTGAAACTGTAATTCTGCCGGCTGCCGTTGACCAATAAACATATCGACAACGTTTTTTATATGGGTGGTAAATTTTCATGTGCGTTACGCGAGTACGTTGTGTGGGTTACATCGATGCAGTTTTGAGGAACGGCCTATTAACAGTTGCCAGAGGGCGGGGTAAGTGTTTTCCGTAATGGCAGTGCGACGCCACTCTCACAGTGATTTCATTATCCACAGAATCGTGAAAACATTCGTCAGTTCGACGTCCGCGATATTAGTGGCAGTTCAGCCCCTATATAAACGCGCTATTATGGAGTGACGTTAGCTGCAACTACATCTACTTCGACAGAATGTCGTGGTGGATGATGGGCGCTACGATCATTCAATCAATGGCGTCCACTCCAGAAACTACCATTCGTTTGATATTTTTTCATTTTGATTTGAAAATTGGATCATACATAAATAGTTTAAAGTATATAGATCATATCACAATTTCTGTCGAATGTTCAACAGCCTTATTTGGAATTTCAATACGTTTTCCGTAAACTCAAGATTTAAACATCAACAGCTCAAGACACGTCTTCTGGTCTGCTTTCTTGGAAAAATTACGATTATCCAATAACAGATTTTGTGTTCATAAATTTCTGTTATGTACCTACAGTGACGTCAATTTACGCTTCTTTTCATAATTTTTATGTGATCCATTTTATGAGCAAAATAACGCTATACAAACATTTTTGACTAATTTAAATAAAATTAGATATAAGATTCAACTAAAAATATGGTTCGTAGATGTTCTTTTAACTTTTCTTCTAAATTACACCAATTGATCTCCTCAAAAGAAAAGGAGGTTATCAACTACAAAGACATTCGCAGAATATTTCGTCCAAATCTGATTGAAATTCGCGACTATGTCAGAATAGCAAGCACTTTGTATCGCACTTAGTGAATCGTATTCCAATTTTTGCCCATAAACTCCTAATTTTAGGCTAATTGTTCTAACCTCCAAATTTTTTAGGTCATCTAGGTTTAAATTCGGTATCATTCGAGCCGATTCATATGTTAAACAAGCAACTTTTAGGTTGTTAAGGCCAAAACTGACTTTTAGGCGCAAGAAATTGGCAGCAGCATGTCCAACATCAAAGGGAACGCGAGCCTTTAGGTTCATTTCGGGCTGGAAATTTCGGCTCGGGCATTTTATTATGAATCAGCAAAAAAGCACGCTGAACCATTCCATAAAACTTTAATTAATGTAATGGAACGAATAATTTGTACTTCCACTCCTCAGTTTCGGATATTTTTCTGAAAACTGAACAACTCTCGAAAACAACTCAAAAATGTAATCACATTTCTTCTCCATTGATAACAACCCGTCAAAAACTTGATTTTCACATTAAAACCGCAGTGGAAACAGAATGTCGAAAAAATCGATTAACAAATTGTTGAAATGTTATCAATCAGTTAAATGTTCCAGAGGTACTTTTCGTGCTCAAGCCCTCCTCTTATGCCTCCTCCACAAAAACGACAGACGACAATTATTATCTAGCCAACAGACATGGCCGCCAATACGAGTACAAAAAACGCAACTATGTGAATTGATTTTGCGGTAATTAAAAAACGTTGGTTTGTTGCCTATTGCACATTGTTTGGCCCAAAATGTGCGTAAGGACAGCTCCAGATCGTCTGCGAATTTGAAAAATACGAATACTCAATACTCATTGGAAAAAGGGTTTGAGCAAAAAAGGGTTCAGCTAGTTGCTAGTTATGCATCGCTGAAAATCCAATAGAGAGTTGTGGCGGCGAAGGCAATGGACAGGATAACTCACAGGACGACTACTGTGTTTGTGACGTAGTCGCCCGTTTCAGGCAAACGAAAATGAATTGAATGGAAAACAATGAATTATTTCCTCTTCCTGTTTTTCCGTTTCCTTGTTATTTGCCTTTCATACAATGCTCACTAGTTTGCATTCCACCTTTTCCCGGAAGTGGTGAAATTGAGGATGGTTTTATTTTTTTTATTTTCAGTGTGTGAGTGGCAAATCCTTTCAGTATTGTATGTAGTGCTGTCCAGTTTAGACGATATCAAGGTTTTGGCAGGATGGAAGGCTTTATTGGTTCAATAAATCAATCATGTAAATTTCCGTCGAGTAATAGTTGAGTTTTGAACTTGAAGGTTGAAACTAGACAAAGCGTTAAATTTTGATGAAGGAAATGAAATGTTTAGATGCTATTGCTTTTAGTTTGATGAACAAAATGTCAATCGTTAGAAATATAAATCGCGTAAGACCACATGCTTTGCCCTGATAAGTATAAGCCACATATAGAGATTTTAATAAGAACACATACGTCCTCATTAAATAATTGCCAAATTTTAAGCGTTGGAAAAAAGGACAAAACTTAAAACAATTCAAATGTGTTCTCTAATCACGTTCGCTACTTGACCATGTTTATCTTTATTTTATCTCATTAACCACTGTCACATTTGCATTCTTTCTGGTTTGAGTAACTCTTGAACTCTTTGTGTCTGAATAAAACTATTAAAATGTTTTGGATTATCTTATTTCGTTGCTGTATATTTTATTTTGTATCTTTCTGCACTTGAGTCGGGAATTAATTCTGCTCTTTATAAAGTTTGCTTGTTTTTCGTCTGCTGATGATTTCATGATATTTTTCAACTTATTTCACTTGACCTAGAACTGTGTGGAATAAAGAACAGTGCACAGTAGGATGTATGATTTTTCAACGAGATGTTGTCTTGTTCTGGCTGCACTTAAGCGCTAACATTAATTTTTGCCTCATTTTGTGTGACATTCTAGAGTGAAACATTATGACGACAAAATAGCAAAAATTCACATTTTACTGGGTGTTCAGTTTCAAAAGAGAATTTGAATTAAAAGAAGCAGATGTAATGGTTTTAATCACGTTCAAGAGAGATTTCTGGAAGGAAATCTAAACTGACCTTTCATCGGTTCTAGACGTGAAGTCTTGGAACGTTCCAATGGACTATCCCCATCAGGTCGACAAGTCCTGACTGGCTAGCTAGTTCGGAGAGGAATTTCGGTCACAGGTCTCCCGCGAGCAGACTAAGTCCGAAATACAATAATCAGCCACCACCGGTTCAAATACCCGATTTAAAACGCGTCGAACAACTTCTACCGGTTCTGCTTTAATTTACTTTACTTTCGTTCCTTTTTATTTTGATTCGAGGAAAAGAATCCCACAAAACCGTTAGCCGAAAATACACGGTACCCAAAATAATTTTAGCTAAGCAAAAACTTTTTATACTCTTTGACTCTGCATATCTTTAGGCGTTAATTTATCTTTTGAGCTAATTTATCAAAGACTCACCTCTACATATTTATGTAAATTTATTGATCTATAGTTGTAGTACGTGAGTTTGTGCCTGTACTAAGTTCTAACTTTTTAATTGCATTATGTCTATATGCATGGCTACTACTTGCCTAGATAGGCCGAATAAAACTAAAATGGTGACGTGTTTTGGCCTTTGTGGACTAACTTTCCACGCTAAAAGCGTGAACTTCACTGGTCAAGTGGCTGATAATATTATACGAAGCGGTTCTGGGGTATACTGGTACTGCGCTAGGTGCCGCAAACATACCATTTCATCATTTGTAGACCGGCTTCGGTCAGCTAATGCTACAATGCTATAATGCTACAGTGGAGTCCCGACCAACTTCATTTTCGAAAATGCAGGAGAAACTTAATGAGTCTAAAACTTCTTTAGCATCTCTTGTTTCAATTGTGCAGGCGGAGTTATCGTCGACCTG